>OY728141.1:2095901114-2097151114 GCA_963277665.1 Viscum album
AGCGGCCCCAGTCTAGAACAGATCCTTTATAAGCGGATTTTCGATGGTGTCCTTCTTCGTTGTCTCCAAGGAGGGGAGATACCTCAAGTTATGCAAGAGGTTCACGCCGGTTCCTGTGGCGCCCATCAAGCTGGGCCAAAACTGTCCCATCAAATCCGGTGGTTGGGGTACTTTTGGCCCTCTATGATCCACGATTGTATTGGATATGCCAAGAGATGCCACGCGTGCCAAGTACACGCCAACTTCTTGCATCGGCCGCCGGAGCCCCTCCACCCCACCAAGTACTCTTGGCCATTTGCGGTATGGGGACTTGATGTAGTGGGACCGTATCCACCGGCAACAGCCCGCCAGTGTAGGTTCATCCTGACTGTTACAGATTTCTTCTCCAAGTGGGCAGAGGCAGTTCCGCTCAAAGAGGTCAAGGCCCGTTCCATCGTTGACTTTGTGAGCTCCAACATTATCCACCGGTTTGGAGTCCCTCACTCCGTCCTCACCGATAACGGCACCAACTTCTGAGCAGCGGAATTGAAGAAATTGTACGCTAAGTATGACATCTGGTCAAACCATACCTTCCGCTACCACGCGCAGGTGAATGGACAGATCGAGGAGTTCAACAAGACCCTCTCTAACATTCTGCAGAAGATGGTTGGTCAGAACAAGAAAAGTTGGCCGGACAAGCTCCCCAACGCTCTCTGGACTTACCGGACGATGACTCGCAACTCTACCCAAGTGACCCCATATTCCCTGGTGTATGGAGCTGAGGCCGTCCTACCCATTGAGATCCAGCTGCCATCGTTACGCACTGCAGTTTATGACCACCAGACATCAGATGAGGAAGCCGAGATCCGTCTGGCTGAATTAGAGGCACTGGACGAGAACCGGCTTCGTGCCCTGCACAATCTGGAAAGGCATCAGGACAAGATAGCGAGAGCCTTTTATAAGAAGGTTCGTCTTCGGTCTTTTCTACAGGGCGACCTGGTACTGGCCCTTCGAGCGCCAATGATTCCCGGTAGGAAACCGCCCAAGTTAGAACCCAAATGGGAAGGGCCTTATATCATCCATAAGGTTTACCCCAATGGAGCATACTCCTTGGTGACCATGGATGGAGAGCGTATAACCCCTCCCACCAATGCCAAATTCCTCAAACAATACTTTGCCTAGGGAAAAAAGTTCCAGCACGACCCTAAATTGTGAGATGGTCCCGCACGACCCTAAACTGCATCCTCATCCTTACTGGAAGACGCTAAACTGCAAGCCAGTCAGGCCTTCCTGATAGAGGCTTGGCCTCAGGCCCCTTGGCCTCCTCGGGCCCCCGGCCCCGTCTTCACTGCGAGACGTTAAACAACAAGCTGGTCAGGTCTCCTTGACCGCGGCTCGGCCTCAGGCCCCCTGGTTTTCCCTGATCTATTCTCTTGTGGTATTGTACAGTATGGTGTAGGACTATGTCCTCATTCACGTCGGGTTACTCATCGTACCGTACATATCCCCAAATGAGATGCTTCTTATCGTCCCGCATGATGTTAAACTGCCTTTCTAGAACTACGTGTGGCTTGATTCTCATCCTTATGAGATACGTAGGAATGCTCGGACGTTTCGTCTTGAGCCCAGCCCCAAGATTTTCCCTTCCACTATCCCCCCTAGGAATAGTTTTCTTGGAGGATCTTTTTGTAGCCAGGAGTAGGCTTTCTTGGCCCCGCTTATGCAACCCCGCTCGCAAAAAGATTGTAAGGGTCGCACCATGTGCCCACTCCCGTTCTTCTATCCTTCCACATCCTCACCGCATGACGCTAAACTGCATGGCATTCAAGAACTACGTATGGCTTGATTCTCATCATCCTGAGATATGTAGGAACACTCGGACATTTCGTCCGTTAGCCCAGCCCAAAAGCCAAAATCTTCCCCTCAGATCAAGACATGGCAGGGTGCACACTTTTTCCCCGACCCACATCGAGCAAGCCTCGACCCGGCTGCACATTCCCCCCTGGAGGTGTTTTCCCCTTTCGTGGATGGATACAGCTATGCTTCACCCACTCCTTGACTGGGATTCCGTCATTTTTCACACCCAGAGGGACCCCCAAGAACGGCCTGGATACAATGCCCAAGGGATCTTGTACCGATACGGGCCAACGCCCCCGAGGGTTCTCAAGCAACAAGCCGATACAAGTCCCGCATTGTGAATTTGGTCAATGGTCGACGCTCATTTGTTTCCCCCATAAGGGTCACCATTGGAATGCTGTGTTTCGAACATGTTCAACGGTGTCCTGGATTTTTGGGTCCACCCCGAGATGTCCCAGGCGTCAAGAGAAGTGATTCATTTTGCCCCATCCCGAGGTGACAAACTTCCCCCAGGTGGTGCTAGCGATCGGGCCCACGGCCCAGGATTCCCCATAGGGGTGTATGATGTGGTGTAGGACTACGTCCTCATTCACGTCGGGATCATGTACCATGTCGTACGCCCCCTCCCCCCCTTTACGAGGCCCGGCCTCAGGCCCCTTGGCCTCCTTGGGCCCCTGGCCCCTCGTCCTCTTTGCAAGACAATAAACTGCAAACCAGTCAGGCCTTTCTGACTGATAACTTTCCCTTTTCTCCGGGCCACGGCCCAGGATTCCTCATAAGGGTGTACGGTGTGATGTGGGACTATGTCTTCATTCACGTCGGGATCATGTGCCATGCCGTATGCCCTCCCTTTACGAGGCCCAGCCTCAGGCCCCTTGGCCTTCTCGGGTCCCCGACCCTCGTCCTCATGTAAGACGTTAAACTGGAAACCAGTCAGGCATTCCTGACTGATGCCTGACCTTAGGCCCCTTGGCCTTTCTGGGCCACGGCCCAGGTCCCCTCTTACCCAGGGGTGTACGGTGTGGTGTAGGACTACGTCCTCATTCACGTCGGGATCATGTACCATGTCGACGCCCCCCCCCCCCCTTTACGAGGCCCGGCCTCAGGCCCCTTAGACTCCTTGGGCCCCTAGCCCCTCGTCCTCTTTGCAAGACATTAAACTGCAAGCTAGTCAGGCCTTCCTGACCGAGGCTCAGCCTCAGGCCCCTTGGCCTTTCCAGGCCACGGCCCAGGTCCTATCCTATAGGATCCTATGGTGTGGGACTACGTCCTCATTCACGTCGGCTTCTTCGCCATACCGCACACCTCCCTTGTTTTGGGGTATATTGCTCCCCTTCTCGTCCAGTATGATGTTAACCTACATATATAGAACTATGTATGGCTTGATTCCCATCCTCATGGGATATGTAGGACCACCTGAATGTCCACAATTCGGGTCCAGCCCCATCTCTCGGGAATCCTCATCCCATCCCGGCCCCTTGGCCTATCTTTCATCCATTAGAGGATTATATGGTGTGGTGTGGGATTATGTCCTCATTCACGACGGTCTCTTAATGACCACGCCATACTTCCCCCCCCCCCTACTGAGCTGTTTCATCGATCCCCTTTTCGGCGGTTCACCAATGTGCTTAAGAGTACTCTGGTTTATTACCTGGAATGCCAAGCTTTACTCGGACACGTCCGCACCCGCTTTCCAGGCTTTTCATATCCCTGCATCAGGGATTTCCTCATCTCTCACACCCGGAGGGACCCCCAAGAACGGCCTAGATACTACGCCCAAGGGCTCTCCTGCCGATACGGGCCAACTCCCCCGAGGGTTTCAGACAACAAATCGATAAAATCTCGCGTTGCGAATATGGTCAGCGGTCGATGCTCGTTTGTTGTTCCCATCTCAGGCTAACGCGATATGGATGCTCTGTTTCCGTCATAGTTAACAGTTTTTCCCCTATCGCCATGCCAACCCATTAAGCCCAAATATCGGGTACACGATTCACACCCTTCATCACTTTATCATGTCCAAGTAGAATCTCAGAACTCTTGGTACTTTTCCTCTGTGCACGTCTGCGCGTTGGGAGAACAAGCTGCATCGAAGGTGTCCTTCGAAACTCTCCGCCGACTCCCCTTTGATGGATTCCCCAAGTATTGCGATAAGGATCTTCCCCCCTTGTTTCCCACACCGAGTTTATCTCACGTGGGCTTAGGGATTGGGTTGACATTTGTGCTTACTCGGGAGTTGTCACCATCCACGGTCCGACCTCTAAGACCATAAACTAAGACTCTCATCTGGTAGTATGTTCAAGACCCCCTGTCTTTGGGTCCATCTTGAGTTCATCAAGTTCACCTCTCTCGGGTCCTACCATTGGGACCCAGACCACGGGACCGCGTGGCGTGGTGCGGGATTATGTCCTCATTCACATCGGATTTGCAATAGCTGCACCACGCGCACCTTATTCTAAGAGTTGGCCCTCCTATTCCTTGTCCTGCATGACATTAAAAGGCACCCTTCAGAACTACGTGTGGCTTGATTCCCATCCTCATGGGATACGTAGGACCACCTGAATGTCTAAGATTCAGGTCCAGCCCCACCTCTTAGTGATCTCCTGATCTCCCGGTCACCTAGGCCACTTGGCCTATCCCTCTCCAGAAGAGGGATGTGTAGGTATGATACAAGGTTTTGGGCACCGTGCCCACTTCCCCCGGGAACCTGCCATCTCTCGATCACCCTCAAAGTTGAGTCCCTTGACTCCTTGCAGTGGTTCACCCATGTATTAAGAGCACTATAGTCTAGGACCAAGAGTGTCAGATTCAACTTGATCAAGTTCCTTCCACTTGTCAAGCTTCGTGTTCCCCTCCATTCGGGCTCCCATCACCTTTCACACCCAGAGGGACCCCCAAGAATGGACTGGATACAATGCCCAAGGGCTCTCCTAACGATACAGGCCAACGCCCCTGAGGGTTTTGGACAACAAATCGATAAAATCCCGCATTGCGAATATGGTCAGCGGTCGATGCTCATTTGTTTGTCCTTATCTTACGCTAACGCGACAGGATGCTGTGTTGCGAACATGGTCAGTAGTAATCCTCCGTAGTCACGCCATCCCCTTCAGTCCTTGAATGTTGGTTGCATGATTCAAATCATTTTCCACCCCATCATGTCCAGGTAGAATATCGACACTTTTGGCGCTATCCCTCAATTCACTTTTGCATGTCAGGGGGACAAAGCTGCAATCTGGAATCCTTCGGGGCTCCCATGGTCCGATCTCTAAGACCATAAACTAAGATCCATTCGGGACTACGTTCAACTTGATTCCCACCCTCATGGGATACGTAGGACCGCCGAGACGCCCTGTCTCCGGGTACAACCCATTCAGGAAACCAGTCTCTCCCCATGTTTCCCCTCTATATAGGCCCCTCGGCCTAAGGTTTCCCTCTCCGAATGGCGTAAAAACTGACGTGGGATCATGTCTCCGTCAATTGTGTTTTACAACACCGCACACATTTCCCGCCTAGCATCATCTCTGCTACGTTTGCACTGCATGACGATAAAATGCATGCTTAGTCCTATCATACGACCCTAAACTGTGACATTATCGTCCTGGCCGCACGACGAAAAACGGCACCGCATTGTGGTGACCTCGTTGTAGAGGACATCACGTTGGGTACTGGCCACGTGCCATGCCATTTGTCAACGCCCATCGCGGCTTGATCCTTGTGGCGACATCACGACCCACTATTCTAGGCATGTCGCTTCACAAAAAAAACCCATTCACCTTAAAGAACAAACAAGATACATCAAATTCCGCTTCTTTTAGTGCAAGGGCCATGCCCGCACTCCCCTTTTCCCCTGACACTGGTATCCTGTCGTGTCACCCTCCAGAACTACGTATGGATTGATTCTCATCCTTATGAGATACGTAGGAGCGCCCGAGCACTTCCCCACGGGCCCAGCCTAACCTTTGTGTTCGGTCCCTCGACTCGAAAATTTCCCCAGAGAACGCGTGGTAAGTAGGGATTAGGTCCTCCTTCACGTCGGGTTTTGATTCCATGCGTCCCCTGCTCCCTTTACCCATTTATGGTCTAAGGTCCATCAAGAACTACGTAAGGCTTGATTCTCATACCTATGAGATACGTAGGGGCGCCCGGGCACTTCCCCGCGGGCCCAATCTAACTTTTCATGGTCCGAATTCTACGACCCTAAACTAAGATCTCCCCAAGGGAAAGGAATCTGCTCCCTCTCTCTAATACGTTTCGTTGTCGTATTCAGACGTGTTTCGACAAAGAACCCGAAGTGTGGGACTTTCATGCGTACATTCCCTTCTTCCCACGACCAAGCTCCGTGAACTCGCTATTTGGATCCTCATCCTCTTCCACGTCTAGAAGGGTCCCCGGACGACATGGATACTAGGCTTAAGGGCTCTCCATGAATGCTGGACCTAAGGGCCCTTCAATCGTTTCAGGAAAACGTCCCTGCGGATATTTGACAACATCTGTGACACGGTCCCGTGTTTCGAACATGGTCAACGGTCGACCCTCATTTGTCTGTCCCCGTTCTAGGCTAACGCGACAGGATACTGCGTTGTGAATACGGTCAGCAGTTATCTTCTATCGTCACGCCGCAATCATCATGATCTGAATCTTGAGCACCATGATTCACACATTTCCAATCCCTCATGTTCAAGTGGAATTCCATCATACTCGGCTCTTTCCCTTCGCGCATCTAGGTGCGCTAAATGATCGTGTTAGTGTCATTGGGCCGGTATTCACCGAGCGTCCCTTTTCCCTAACCTGCCCCTTTCTGTTTCGGGAAATTCCCATCACTACGGCTTGTTTCCCACATCGAGCACGACTCACGTGGGCTTAGTAGTTTTGGCGGGATGTGTACCAATGCGGTCAGGCTGCTGCTCGTCCTGCATGACGTTAAACTGCACTTTCAGAACTACGTATGGCTTGATTCCCATCCTCATGGGGTACGTAGGAATACCCGACCACTTTGCTTCGGGCCCGGCCCAATCCTCACTCTTGGTCCCTTGACATGAAGAGTTTCCTCTGGGGGTACATGGTGTGATTTGGACTCCAAGTCCTCATTCGCGTCAGTTTCATATCTACCGCGCCACATGCTTCCTTCCCTCTTATTCCACGTCCTATCGTATGACGTTAAACTACAGGAGTCTATGTGTCCTCAACGCATGACAATAAACTGCGGTTCTGCCCTGAACAAGTTCAGGATGCCCCAAGATCCCACTGGGAAGTGACAGATCCCCTCGCCAGAGAGGCCCTGTCTGAAAGAAGGAATGATCCATGATCAAACCAATGCGCCTATCTGGCGTGCTCCCACCACGGTGGTGCAACTACCTAAGTGTTCGATTCTGTTCGGATAGACCATCACTCCATATGCCACGCTTTGCGTGCCCCTTATTCGGACCATCGTCCTCTTTCTTGTCTAAAGGAACCCCCTAACGGCCTGGTCTCATGCCGCATCGGCTCACCTACCGTCCTGGGTCAACGTTCCGGAAGATTGGTCATGTTTGGAAGGACCCCCTAACAGTATGGATGTTCGACCTATGGTCCGCCTACTGTCCTGGACCAACGTCCCGAAGGATTGATCGACAACAAATTGATAAAATCCCGCGTTGCGAATCTGGTCAGCGGTCGATGCTCATTTGTTGTCCCCATTTCAGGATAACGCAGTAAGGGTACCGTTTCTCCTCCAAGGTTAACGGTTGTCCCTTATTGTCACGCCATCCCCACAATGTTCCGAATCTTGGGTATCGTGATTCACACTTCCCATTTTCATCTGTTTGGACCGATTTCAGCGCCCCTGGCGTTGCCCCGTTCGTGCATAAGAGCACATTGAAGAAACGGTAATTCGGCTATCCTGGAAGTTCCTCCTCCGATCAAGCCTTCCCCATCTTTCGGGAATCTGGACTGGCTTAGGGAATTGTCGCCAAACGTCCCGCAAACATTCTAGGGATGTAACAAGGCAATTCAACAGTGGAAATCGTGCGTGCTACGACATTCAAAACAAAGGTAAAATTTGGAAGCACGAAAGTACCAATAAAAGAGTTTTGGGTTTGTTACAATACTCGGGGGTTGACTTCCCCCATGGACTGGTTGACCCCGTCAAAAGAGCGTTGAAGCTCCGCCACCCGTTGACTTGCGGCATCCAAGGCTTGCTGCCGCTGAATCAGCTCCCGCTCCTCCTCAGCAGCGGCGGGGCGCAGTTCTTCAGTTCTGGCTTTGGCCCTCCCTACATCAGCTTGAACGGAAGCCATCTTTTCAGAGGTCTGCCTCATGTGCTCTTTTGCCTCTGCCAGCTGGGCCTTCAACCGAGAGACCAGCTCAGATTGCGCATCAAGAGAGGCTGAAAGCTCGTCTGCCCGGGTCTGCATCCGTTGAACCCCGCCTTCAGCCTCCTGGAGCTTCTTAATGATGGTCTCCTTCCTCCGCTGCCAGCCCACGCTGAGCCCACGATCATGCTCCCGGATCTTCTCAGCCATAAGATCTCGGATGAGTGCATGAGGACGTTGGGCATCCACTCCCCCAGCGCAAAGTTCGCGCAACCACGAGCAAAGACTATCCATTTCGGCCAGCCATTGTGCTTGGGGAGTGTCCTTGATAAAGCGCGCGATCAGCTTCCACGACCGGCGGCAGACTATGTTGTTGTCTTCCTCATCGGAGGTCGTTTCGTCCCAGACTGCGCGATTGGCAGGCTCATACGCGGGATACGCCCGCAGGAAATCCTCAGCAGGATCAACATCCGGTGTTAAATCCAGTGCGACACCTGGCGCCGAAGCGGGCGCGACAGAACTGGGACCGACCAGTTGATCCTCTTCCTCGGAGTCCACCTCGATGACTTCGGGTACGGCCCTGCTGGCGGATCCGCCGGTGATGATGTGCGTCGCAGCTTGAGGAGATGGCGGGACTATCGCCACCATCACCGGCATGCCCCTAGGAGGGACGCCACCAGACATCCCAACCAGCCTTGCCGCAGCAGCCCACGCCAGTCGAAGAACTACACGACAGAGAGACATAAATGTTAGTTGGCATGGCCTACATGTGGCAACTAGGAGACTGGTAGAGGAGACTTACGAAGATCGACCTCCGAGCACTGCTCTTGAGCCAGTACTGACGGGACCCCGAGACGAGACCCCCCGTATACTGTTGGAAGGTCTGGGGATTCCAGAGGAGCCACCTCAGGCCCCCTGGTCCCACCAGATGCAGAACTGGACGCAGCCATAGGCGCGGGTTCCGAAGGTCCCGAATCATCACCCACCAAGGAGCGAGAACGATTCCTGTGAACAAGTTCCTCCTGCATGGATCAAACGTTGGTGAGAAGTCCATAGGGATCTAAGAACAGATCGTAAGGAGAGAGGTTCGGAATGCTACTTTGAGAGCCTCCGCGAAGTCGTCGGATTCTGAGCCTCGGTCTCCGACCTCGCCTTCCTCCAGCGGGCTCCCTCCTCCAGCCTCATCCTCCCGAGAGGAGTCCTCTGATTCCTCCAGCAAGGGGAAGAGCTCCCTCAGATCGGCAGCCGATAACTGTGGGGGGACCGTCTGATTCAACAGTACCCTCACCCGGTCTGTCATTGGACGAGGGACGCCACTAGAGTGGACATAATCTTCCACCTCTTCCAGGTACTGTTCTGCCTCCGCCGGAGATGCCATGAATCCAGCCCGAACTGGGCCTATGCCCGGTAATTCCATCCCGAGGCGATTCAGGTGGGCCCATATCTCGGATGGGCTGAGGAATTGTCGGTTGACATCCCAAATGTCCCAAGCCTCCAGGAAGACGGCATCCTCTGCCATGTCAATGTGACGCAGGCGCTTCCTCGGAGCCTGGGTGGATATCCTATGAAATCCCCTCGGTGGTCGCCCCTCCGGATGACCCTGCTCTCCCGGAATCACCGGATCCACCGCTGCTGCCATACCCTCGGTCGGTGCGGGTCTCGCCGCCATGGCAGCCCCGCCACCGTGAGCGGCCCTAGCTGCCTGCCGACCCCAACCTCGAGATATAGGAGGCCCACCGTCACCAACCCGGATAGTTGGTTGCTTCAGCATCTCTCCTGGGTAAGCAGCCTCCCAACTGATGGCGTACTCCTTTACTAATCCGAAGGCGGCGGTGGATGGAGGCAATGCAATCCGCATATTTCCATCTTCCCGTGTGAACATGAGCCACAGCTGCCTCATCACACACGGGTGCTCCTCATGACGCACCTCCCAGTAGACCTGCGGAGTCAGCCGCTGGAGGCACCAGAACTGCCTCGCAAACCGATGTGGAGTGTACGGTTCACAGAGCGGCTCACGATATACTCGTGCCACCAAAACTCCACCTCGGAAGGCCAGGAGGTAAGCCCGATGTTCTTCCGTTCCCCGTCCGTCATCAGTAAGCATCCCCTTCGGCAATGGGAAGGGATGGAAGTTGAACTCGTCCGCCCTCCACACCCTATTCAGAACCATCGGAACGGCCAGTTTGAACAGGAAGCTCTCGACCGCGTTCAGGATGGAGGGGCGAAAGTTTGATCCCGGTGGCGAAATGGGGTTTGGATACTCGTAAATCCCCCTGATATGCGCTGTGATCCACCCATAAAGGAGGTGGAAGGGCCTGCATATCCTTGGAGGCTTCTTGCCCTCGCTAATATGTCGCAGCATTCTGTACAGTTTGGTGAGCATCGGGATCCCCAGATTGATCCGCTGCCCCATGGCCAACATCGACGCCATGATAAATGAGCTGGGCCGTACCCCCATGCTTGTATCTCTCACCGGCAGGATCCAGCCACTGATGAGAGCCGCGATGAACGATGCCAGCCTGACTATCGGCTGTTGTTCAGTGCTGACACTGAAACCCCAAGTTTTCCATTGGCTGTCCTCCATGACCCGCCAATTCAAGTGCCCCTTTCCCCGTTGGGCTGCCCTTGGACAAGTTCGAGGCCTCGGAGGGAACTCTCGATTCTCAGGGAAATTCAGGAAGCATTTGAACCACCTCCTGAAGTGGACGTCCCTCACTACCTCCTTGTCCTCTCCAGGGACAAGTGCCATCAGCGCCGACGCCAGTCGTGGCATTTGCTCTGCATCCCCCCACGCGCTGGCAACGGGGAGGAATTCGTCATACATGGACCCCAAGATCAGGACCCCAGAAATCTGGTGGACATCCCACAGGCTGATGCCCACCTCCCCGTGATGCAGGTGAAAGGTGTTCGTCCTAGATGACCATCTACTCAGCAACTCTGGCATTAGCTGCTTCGGTTGGTAAATGTGGAATTGGGAGGCCCATGCCGCCATATACAGCCCCACTCTCCTCAGCTCGGCCCCGAACTCCTCGCATGAAGCGCCTACCCAGTAAGCCCAGGCCCAGTCATTGGTAAAGTTGCCGCCCTGGCGCAGGTCCCACTCATCAGACCATCCTTTCTTCGAATCCTGTAAAGCCGCCTTCAGTATGGTGCGGTAGAGAGGAGGGGACGTCTCCGGTTGCAATGGCCTCCCATCAATATCGTTCACATGGTTGTAGAGACAATCAGCGGTGACGGGTGTGAAGTCCTCCCACGCGTGACCATCGGCCGCCCTGAACCATTGGTGCTGGCACGGTGTGCTCCTGAACCAGCAAGCTAGTTCATCCCTACTCGCCTCAGGGATGAAGACGTCATCCCTCAGCCCGAAGCCATACAACGGCAGTTTCTTGCACTTCGGATAATCTTTATGGCCCTCCGAGAGCAGATCTGTCAAAGAAGTGTGGTCCGAGTGGCTCCAGATCATCTCCCCCAATCCTGGACGGTTGGCCATCTCATCTCGACGAGCAGCATCTGCAAGGACCCCCAATACAGCCTCTTGATGGGCCATTTTAACTCTGACACTCAGAAAAGAGTTCTCTCGGCTGGATCACGAAGATCGACCGCGAAGCTGAATCGCGAAGCCAGGTCGCGAAGATCGATCGTGAGACCAAGCCGCGAAGTCTGGCCAAGTCCGACAAACAGAGGTTCGCTTGGCGTGGACGAAGAGTCGGAGACCCGCGGTTCGCCGCGAAGCTCGATTCGCGGAGGGCTGTCGCGGAGTACGCGGAGCTTCGCGAAGCCGAGAGCGCAAAAAGACAAGGAAGGCACATGAAGACAAAAGAGGTCGGACCCCCTATTTGTAGGCGGCGACCCCGGAGCATCGCGGCGCGCCTCACCCGCGCGGAGCATCGCGGCACGTCTGGATCTGTGGCCCCGGTCAGCACCGCGGCCCCCTTCGCGAAGCCGCTTCGCGAACCACCGACAATTTTGGCGATTTTCCCTCAGACATCGACCATTCTCCCTCCGCGGCTCCAAGTCTGAGGGAGGGCATTTGTTGGCGCCAAAAATATGGCCCGAAAGAAAGGAAAGAAAAAGACAGCTGGCGCGCTGCCTCGCGAAGCCCCGCCGCGAAGCCCCGCCACGAAGCGCCCCGACCATGGCGGCACCGCGAAGCTCCAGAAGCGGTAATGCTCCGCGAACCCATTTGACGTTCACGATCTGCCACGAAGCTCCAGAGGTGGTAATGCTCTGCAAACCCATTTGATGTTCGCGAGCCGCCGCGAAGCACCAGAGGCGGTAATCCTCCGCGAACACATTTGACGTTCGCGAGCCGCCGCGAAGCTCCGGAGGCAGTCCCCTCCGCGACTGGCGTTGACATTCGCGAGCG
This sequence comes from Viscum album, assembly GCA_963277665.1. Classification (NCBI taxonomy): domain Eukaryota; kingdom Viridiplantae; phylum Streptophyta; class Magnoliopsida; order Santalales; family Viscaceae; genus Viscum; species Viscum album. The sequence continues at coordinate 2,095,913,604 of OY728141.1, forward strand.
CGCCGTGAAGCACCGAATGCGTCATGCGAGCCCTGCTTCGTGGCGCCCCTTCCCTATAAATACTGGACTCCCCCTGAGTCTCGGGGACAGACAATCCGACCTTTCGGCTTCTCCTCTCCCGAATCGCGAAGCACTCTTTGCCCGGGGAATGATGAGCTCCGCGAGGTACTTCTACTTTGCGAGACTCCTCTGCATTGTCTCGTTTTGAGCCCCTCTTCTGGGAGGGATGCCCTTCATGAAGCTCAAGGGCGTTCGCAAAGGAAGGGGATTCCCAAGGGAAACCGGGCATCCGCGGAGCGTTTATGCTTCGCGAAACACCCAACCCCTGCTAGTGATCCCTATTCCAAGGCAGGATCACTACACATCGCGAAGCACACTGCTTCGCAGGACACTACTTCACAAGGCACCCCTTCCTCGCGAGGTAGTGCTCCGCGAACACTGTTCCACTTCGCGAAGCACCTCCCACTCACACCTATGCCCCATGCTAAGGCCAAGGCACTCCAATTCCAATTCTCAAAGCACACACATCTGCTTAGAAATTCCTCTTCCTGTGCGACCCTCCCGGTTTGCACGATGTGATTTCAAAGTCCCATGGACAATACCACCCGTAACGTTGCTTCGCCTAATGCTTCTTCGCATAGACATGCTAACGTCTATTGCTTCTTCGCATAGCCACGCTAACGTGGACCCCTCGATGGTTCGTTCCACGACCCCCCTTAACCACGGCCTTACTGGTACCTTCCCTTCCCCAAGGACCAGATGGTACCGGTTATGTAAGTCCTAGGGGTGTGGACTGAACCCACCTCGTCCGAGCTGCTGGACGTTAAACTGGCAAGCACCACGTCCTCAACACATGACGTTAAATTGTGACCCAACCTCGTCTCCCTCATGAAGGGTCCCCCCAACTCGAACATTTTTTATGCCCACTCGTCTCCACGGGAATGGAACTCTACCTCACATGGAATGAGATCCTCCTTGTCTGAGTGGCGTATGTTCGTAGGGGAAGGGCTGCCTCAGAACGCAAGTCCCTAACCTTTCGTACGAATGATTGCACCCGTGCATCTCCGTACATCCCCACTACCAAGGTCAGTGGAGGGCGTGATAGGGAACGAGGCACCTCCCACCATTGGACCAAGGTCCCTCTTTCCCGCTCTTTGTCGTGCCATGAGCCTCCATCCTGGAGTAAGTCCCATCACCGTGGGCCGCCTAACGCATAAGCCCCTCTTCGCTTCTCACGGACGCTTCCTTCGCGACGTGATCGTCAGGTCCTTGCAACCTCTTGTTTCTCACACCGAGCCTGACTCACGTGGGCTTAGAGTGAGCACCGACCCTGACCCTCATTCCCTTATGAACTATGAGGACTTTGATCCATGTCAAGGCATGGTACGTAGGAAGCCTCCCAGAGGTTCAAGCCCACCCGTCGCTCATTCACGTCGGGTCCCATTCTGGTTCAGTGGTAAGCCGTTGCGACCCATCATCCATTATGAACTACGAGGACTTTGATCCATGTCAAGGCATGGTATGTAGGAAGCCTCCCTGAGGTTCAATCCCACCCGTCGCTCATTCACGTCGGGTCCCATTTTGGTCCAGTGGTAAGCCGTTGCGACCCATCATCCATTATGAACTACGAGGACTTTGATCCATGTCAAGGCATGGTACGTAGGAAGCCTCCCTGAGGTTCAAGCCCACCCGTCGCTCATTCACGTCGGGTCCCATTCTGGTCCAGTGGTAAGCCGTTGTGACCCATCATCCATTATGAACTATGAGGACTTTGATCCATGTCAAGGCATGGTACGTAGGAAGCCTCCCTGAGGTTCAAGCCCACCCGTCACTCATTCACGTCGGGTCCCATTCTGGTCCAGTGGTAAGCCGTTGTGACCCATCATCCAAGTGAACTACGAGGAATTTGATCCATGTCAAGGCATGGTACGTAGGAAGCCTTCATGAGGTTCAAGCCCACCAATAGTGGACCCCCGGGTCTACTTTCACGTCGGTTCACCGACGGACTCATTCCCTTGTGAACTACGAGGACTTTGATCCATATCAAGGCATGGTACGTAGGAAGCCTACATGAGGTTCAAGCCCACCTATAGTGGACCCCCGAGTCTACTTTCACGTCGGTTCACCGACGAACCCATCTATCATGAACTACGAGGTCTTTGATCCATGTCAAGGCATGGTACGTAGGAAACATCCCTGAGGTTCAAGCCCACCCGTCATTTCACGTCGGGTCTCACCCCCGTCCAGCATGATGTTAAACTACATTCTGGTCCAGTTGTAAGCCTTTGCGACCCATCCATATGAACTACGATGTCTTTGATCCATGTCAAGGTATGGTACGTAGGAAGCCTTCCCAAGGTTCAAGCCCATCACCCATCGGACCAAGTTCCGCCTTCACGTCGGTTCACCGATAAAGCCCCATATGAACTACGAGGTCTTTGATCCATGTCAAGGCGTGGCACGTAGGAAACCTCCACGAGGTTCAAGCCCACCCATCATCCAATTCATATCGTGTTCTACCTATGTCCAACACGACGTTGAACTGCAATTCCAGTCCGACGGCAAGCCGCTGTGACTAACCCGAACTATGAGGACTTTGATTCATGTCAAGGCATGGTACGTAGGAAGCCTCCCCGAGGTTCAGGCCCAACTTCCATCGGACTAAGGTCCCTTACTTATGTCGATTTGCCGACACCCACCGCCCATCGTTTGTTCACGTCAGGGTTCACTATCGTCCCGCATGACGTTAAACTGCCTGAACTACGAGGACTTTGATCCATGTCAAGGCATGGTACGTAGGAAACCTTCCCAAGGTTCAAGCCCACCACTAGTGGACCCACGGGTCTACTTTCACGTCGGTACTCTGACGATGCTCATCGGGCCAAGGTCCACCTTCACGTCAGTTTATCAAAGTCATCCTGAACTATGAGGACTTTGATTCCCTACCACGGGGATACGTAGGAAGCCTCTTCAAGGCTCAAGCCCAACTCCACCGTCGCCCCTACGATGGTCCCATTTCACTCCCCTCTGCTCCATTCATCCCCTATCCACCCTGATCCTCGCCCGGGCCTCATGTCTCGGTGAGACCATGTCGGTACGCTCTTCTTCACAGTCGCCCATGGGCTGGCCCCGGTATCGATATCCCTTCAAGGAGGATCCCTCAATCTGATCTATCCTAGCTAATGCTCTGGTTGGGTTGATCCGTCTCCACTGGACGTTAAACTTGCGGCATACCCTGTGTTGAGCACGGGAAGCTGAGGAAAACCTCAGATATGTGTCAATGACATATAATTCCCCGCGCTCGATGTGGCATACCTCGGGCTTCCACGCCCTCGAGAAGCCTTGTGGTCAAGGATAACAGACAGACATGCCAGGTACCCCAGCATCCAGACACGCTACTGATGCCTCAACGTGACTACTCCCCTGACTGAAGGTTGCTGCCCTGACTGGACACTTTGGAATGTCCCGACAGAAGCAGTGTAATTAACCGGCGCCCATGGAAACATGGCACTGGGAAGAGTTTCATGAACTACGTATTAAATCTATGAGGGAGACCCGGACTAGGTGACGAGTTCTGAGGAGGAATCCACAGGAGGAAGAACCGACATCCCATCATCCTATTTTGATCAAGGAGCAGACGTCCCTGAATAAGGAGCGAATGCCACCTGCCTTTGGAAAGCGGGAATGCGGGGCAACAGAAGCGCCGCGCGTCCTCCACCACGGACGGACGGGCGCGCGCCCCGACGGAAAGTGTCAGAAACAAATGTAGATTTAACATCCATTTGAAAGATATTGTATAATCATTGCGCAGAAACATCAGGAAATATTTTGATTGTTTCTATCCTTTCTACCATAGAAAATGATTCATCAAAAACAATGCCTTCAATTTATCAATACCCTATGCAATACAATCTTTCTTTGTTTCTTATCACTTCACCTTCTTCGTTCAACATGTTCTAGAAAATCCATTTTGTATGCATAACATTTTTTCATACGTCTTGTTTATGAATTCTCAATTTTCATTCTTTTATATTGAATCAAGTTATTCATTCATTGCCTAAACCCATTATGGATGCTCAAAAGCTTCATTCACATCATTTGTCTCTTCTGTTGAATAAAAATAAGTATGTGTACCACCATTAATTTCCATTCTAGTTTGAACCTTTTGTTGTTGATCTCCAAGAATGTTATGAACCTCTACTTGCTTCCTAAGACTGGGATGCGTTTTTTGAATTTCATCCCAATCACTCGAAATTACTAAGTCTGAATCAATTACTTGAGTGAGAATACCTCTAGTGGCATCATTATCATAATTTTTTACCAAAATTTACTTATCAAGCTCAATTTCCACATCATCATAATACTGCTTTGTTTTCTCAAAATTTTCAGTATCTTTGACATTAGAAGAATAAAAAATTATTCTTTTTTCTTTATTGAAGAATCTATATTCTATTTATTCTAGAGAATAACAAAGAAAAAATCCTTTATCTCCTCTTTGCTCAAACTTTTCAATGTTTCAACCTTTCATCTTTATAATTCATGGAAACCCAAAAACATTTAAGTGCTTTAGACTTAGAGTTTTTCAATAGAACATTTCATATGAAGTTATATCTAAATTTGGCATGTAAAAACATCAGTTCTGAATATACATAGAAATTCTCAATGCTTGCCTTCAATAATAATTAGAATTACTATGTTCAAGAAATGTATTTCTCCCCATTTCCACTATACTTCTATTATTTTTTTTAGCAACCCTATTTATTATAGGTGTGTATAATAAACTGAACTCATTATGAATTCCATGATTCTCATGATAACATTCAAACTCATCATTCTTATACTCTCTACCATTATCAGTTCTCAAATTCTTCACTGAATACTCACATTCCTTCTATCCTTTCCTCTTAAAACTCTTAAACATTTTCGGAGCATCTGACTTATGTCTCATGTACATAACACAAGTAGTGCTAGTAAATTCATAAATAAAAGTAATGAATTTTTTATCTCCATTTGATGATTTCTTTCTCATTGGTCCAAAAATATCAGAATATATAAGTTCCAAGGATATTTTTGAATTAATTTCAACTCTCTTATACATAGAGTTTGTAATCTTCCCATTCTCACAAATAGCATGACACCAATCTCTTATTCTTGATAAATCATTCATATCACAGACACTATCTCGCATTGATAACATGCACATGTTTCTCTGACACGTATATCCACGCCTTTTATTCCATAACTTATTTTCATCCACAATACCCATGTAACAAGAGTTTTGTACTTCACAAACATGGAACGAGTTTCCTTCTGTACGTTGGCCTCTTGTAATTCCCTTTCCATCATTTTCACTTTTCAAAATAAACCTATATTTTCTGAAGATAACTTTTTTTCCTCATCACAGAGTTGTGAAACACTCAGTAGATTTTGTTTCATCCCATCAACATATAATTTTTTCCTGGATTTTATTTTTTTTTTCTTTCCAGATGATGGCTGATCCAACACCTTTTATCCTCAAAGATTCATCATTTCCAAATGTTACTTTTTCTTCTTTGAAGTCTTTCACATTCTTCAGAAACATTAAGTCTTCTATCATTTGAGAAGAAAACCCAATATTAAGAATCCATGGACGTTCTCCTATTATAGCTTTCAAAGAAATTTCAACAAAAAAGAGATTTTTGTTCTTCCTTTTCATTCTTCACCTCTAGATTCTAAGATTTGTTGAGAACTTTTTGTTGTGCTAGAAACTAAACAAGGAATCCCTTAGCAAGATGTACAAACTTTTCCTATCTTTTACAAATATTTTCCAATGGTTGGAACCTTTTTTAATCTTTCACACTAGCATTCTCAGATTTCTTCTAGACTTCCTTCTAGTGCTTCTTATTTTGAGAGGATTGACTCCCCCTAAAACCTTGTCTTCTATAACTTGTGGAATAGTAGCAATGTTATTGGTTTAACCAACACATATTTTCCATTCATTCAAATCCACCACAATACCAACAATAGCTATAAAATTTATGTTTATATTTGAAACATCCATACTGACTGGTGTTGTGAACATGATTCTCAACAACCTTCTTAACAGAACGTTGGGGATCATATGCCTTCTTATTTTCAATCATAATTTTATTCATTAACTCATATTTATATTCCAAATTATATGTACTATGAGTAGCATACATTTTTATGGACTTAATATTTTTGGATACTATTGATTTTTTAGCATTTCTAACTTTGGTCACATACATAGCATTTATATCTTTGTTTTTATCAGAACCAATTCCATATTTCTTCTTAACCTTTGATGGTAACTTTTTTTCCTTATTTGGTTTTTTCTTTCTAGAACATTCAACATATTCAAAGATAGAGTTTTTTAAACTTATATTCCTTTCTTCATCTTCAGAATGTTTTAGTTGGACAATTTCCAACCCTCCTTCTTTTGCCTTCAACTTTACTTCTAGATGTTCATTACAATTATTTTCACTCTCAAGAGAATTCTTTAGACCATAAATCTCTTTTACCAGCTTTAAATTCTCATTAAGAAAACCTTATTGATTGTTATATGAGTAATTTTTATTTATCAAATTCCTTTATTCCTTCTCAAGCCTTTCTATCTTTCTCAAACATTATTTCGACTCTTCTTTCAGATGATATTCAAGTTGTGTTTCTTCTTCTTCAGAACTGTTGCTTCCATAATCTTCATTATTCACTACTACAATAATGGTATTATTTCTTTCTTCCTCAACAAAATATTTTTCAGATTCTTCTTCGCTATCATCTTCTTCAATATCTTTAGTCAAAAATATTCTTCTTTTTTATTTGAGGAACTTGTTATCCTTCCCTCTGCCAGAATATTTATCTTTATCAAACTGTTTCTTCTATGACCTTCTTGTACTTCTTTCATCTTTATCACTTTCTTCTTATTTATTTCTTTGAGGATAGTTAGCTGTAAAATTTCTCAATGTCTCCACTTTCAAAACCTTTCAAGGGTAGTTTTCCATTGTATTTCCATGTACCTCTTTTCACATTTTTAGAAAACAAGGATAAAATTTCATCAATATTTTGACATACCTCATCTTTAGAATCTGATTCACCAACTTTATCTTCAATAATAATTTTTTTCAAATTCACTTTCATTGTAGCCTTGAAAAACATTTCTCTATCAACTTTTTTTATCTTCGTAGTCTTCTCCCTTATCATTTCATAAGTGAATAGAGTGCTATGAAAATTATCCAGATATAATGTTTTAGGGTCTCTGTATTCCAATGATAAAACTTTAGAATCAAAATTTTCCGGTAGAATTTTTAGGATCCTTTCAACAATTATAGAATCCTCAAAATTTTCACCAAGGAATCTAATTTTAATGGAAAGTTCATTTACCTTAGTAATGAATTACCCAACATATTAATGCTTTCCCATTTTCATGTATTCGTTCTTTCGCCTCCAGATTTTAATTTTTTACTTCTTCACTTTTGTATTTACTTCATAGATGTTCTTTAGCTTATCCCAGATTTCTTTAGTTGTAGTGACACATTTCACTATTAAAAACTCACTCTAAAAAAATATATGAGATTCATGAATTTCTATCCCTTCCATCATTCTAAAGATTCTTCTTATCGATAGGTGTAAGATGAACCTTTTCATTAATAGAAGTAAATACATCTGTTGTTGCTTCAAGAAATTTATACCCAAGAGATATAAGATAATGATTAATTCAATATTTGTAGATATGATAATTCTTCCAATAAAATATCGAAATCCCCTTACTGTTCACACAATTAAGATTTTTCATCACAACTTCTCTTCAAAACTTCACCAAAGGACAAACAAAGGTAACCTGCTTCTCTGATACCAATTGAAGTTGTCTTGTCAGGATCCAAGTATCCCTAAGAGGGGGAGGGGGTGAATCAGTGATATCTTTTTCTTTTATGTTTTTTTATTTTAGAAACAACCTTATCCCATAATTAATGATTTCTTTCCCTATTGAACACAATCAAAAAACATATCCATAAGAACACAATATTTACTGGGTTCACTACTCAACAATAGTTGCTACATCCTTAGTATGGTACATAAACAATCCAGTTCCACAAAATCCACTAGAAAACCATCCTTTTTTTGTAATACAATGAGTAGGATATTCCTTTTCACTTGCGTAGCACTTGGAAAAAAATCCTGAATCATGTGTGCACCCTCTTAGAAAAAATAGGGTAATTCAATGTTTCTATTCTTCTTAACCAACTTTCACAAATCTGATCTCTTAAAACAATTATTCTCTTTCCTACTGAAAAGAAAATAGGAACTTCCTAGAATTCATAATGATACTTAGTTTGATACCCTAGTCTAATATTGATGCACTTATAAAGAACTTCCCACTTAAATTGGGTACTCAAATATTCAACTCACAGAGATCCTTTGTAGAGCTCCTTCCTGAAGCTCCTAACTTCGTAGAGCACTCTAGTTCAGAAATATTTCTTGTTTTTAGAGCTCACTAGTTTTCAGATCTAACTATTTCACAAATATCAAGTTTTTATTTGTGAAGTAAACTTCTTTCACAATGCTCAACGACCCGTCGTGGAGCTCCTTCCCTTTTTAAAGCTTACTCCCTTCGCAAAGCTCACTGGCTTCGTGAACCTTCATCACAATCTGAGAGTTAGATAATTCTAATTGAGTCTCTCAACACTTCTCAAGGGGGCCAAGGCCTATTTATATGAATTTTTCCACCAACTATAAACCTTCTAACCACCTCAGCACCACATCAACACCAAATCACAAAGCTCTAAAATTTCAGCCGAAATTCCCTCTTTTTAAAAACCTCCATGGAAATTTACCCATATCGTAAAGCTCTCCATAATTTGAAAGCATTCCGTTATATCCTTTGCACTGCCGCAATGCTCATCTCCACCACAATTATCTCTTGAAAATATCTTCACCCATTCCATACACGAAGAATGTCCTAGTCGTGGAGAACACCATCAATATTCTTCAAGTATTGGCGAAATGTACTTCATGAAGTCCGTATTCAAAACATTAATTCCTTTACTATATTTTGATGATATCTTCAAGGAAATCCACTTTTCTCAATGATATCCCAACTCCAAATTTATTATCCCAAAAATTTGGTAAATACTAGAAAATTATGCCTCCTTAGACACTTGCTTCTTGCAAAACCAACAATGTTGATTAACAATATATTTTCTTCCCCTTTCATTTATAAAGTATACATCACATGTTCTCCAAAAAACATATGATATTTTTGAAATATAGACTAGAAAAGAATCTTCAAATTTATCATGAAAAGTATTGTAACTTTCCTATCATTCTTTATCCACTTATACAAAGTGAAGTGATTTATTTTCTTATCAAACTTCCAGGACAACAAAAGACAATACCTAAAAAGAGAACACTCTTACTTCCTTTTCCAACCAACATGGTCCCAAAAAATGTATATATAAAATTACTAAAATAATTTAATTAAGAAAACACCCTATATAGTTTATAATCACACGCAATGGATTTTGGTAGGAATACATATCCTTGAAGGCTATTCAAGGTGATATGTCCTAACACTCCATGCACTACCCAAGGCCTACAACGTTTCCTCCATACTATCATGTTATTCATTGTAATATATATATATATATAACAACAACCATTATCAACCGAAAAATCAATATTTTAATATTATATATCACAAAATAACAAAAAAATATTTCAGGACATTTAATTAAATAAACTACCATGCATAACAAGAAACATGTATTTATATGACATGTGATCCTATATGCCTAGTCATTATGCTTGAACTCACCCAAATCCCACAAAATATGACAATAAAGCACCCTCAAAAACAACATGAAACCATAAAACCAAAACTTTAAAAAAAATCCCATCACTGGAAGTTTAGAGGGCCATCACATAAGAGTCGGTAAGGCACTTATGTGACTCCTCTACCTTAGTTACACAAAGATTATCTTCTTTCCAAATTTCACCCAAACATATTCAATAAGAAATATAAGATAACATTATTTGATACCACCTTATAACTCCCTAATTAGAATCACTTTATCCAAGATAGTGATCCATATGACCTCATTTGTGCCTCCCAGTATGTAAGAGGTTTCCAACTAGTAGTGAGGGTCTAAATAATGAATTTGGAAAATTATAGCCATATTATAAATATCCATAAAAAATAATTATAATAAGAAAATATTAATATTAATAAACCAAAATTAATCCAAAAAAAACTAAATAATAACAAATATTATATTATTTGGATTTTTATGTATCATAGGGTCATATAATATAAATAAACATTGACCCCCAAAGTGGAAAGTAAACCCAAATTATGAGAAAAAATAAAAAGAAGTAAATTATAAAAGTTTGGCCTCAATATAATGTCTATTATAGTACCACATACAAACACCAAGTTCCATATTCTTGGCTAACTATCATTGGGTTTTTCCCTTCCTCAAATCCATGATCATGGATTCTACATATTCATTGGAATTCCTATAATAGGTGTGAGTATAACCTAGAAGGAAACCACCAATGTGTCCTTAACATAAGTTAACATTCATAAGTTTTTTATTCCATGATAATAAGTAAATACTCATGAATTAAACAATAAAACGTGTTTCAAGTGATCATGCACTAACCAAGCCACCATGAACCCTGGTCAAACTTTCTTTGGCTCCATGCTAGATAAAGGTTATAATGGGGATCATGACCATTGGTCTACCATAATACCAAAATATATCTCTTATCATCCACATGAACAATAACCCTTGGGTTAGTCCATAAGACCAATGACCCATATCTACATCATGGGTAAGTTCGTAAGGCCATTATACCCCATTTTCACCTTGTGTAGGGTCATAAGGCCATCATATCCAATCATTACATAAAGTCGCAACTCAAGGCCTTTTCACCCCTATCCCATGTCTAAGTTTTTTATCATCAATGTAACAAGACCTACATGCTCCTTCTATTGGGGCTAACCAAGACACAATTGCCGATCAGTAAATTTATACGAGAATAGAAACATCCACGGTCCATACACTCACACACAATAGGGAATAACATATATTGGAACACAATAATGTATCAAGTAATATGTTTTAGAAACTACACAAAGACATGTGATAAATATCCAGGAAAAAAATTTACAAGGGACCTATACGGTAAGGAACTTACCACCTCAAGCATGTTTATGTTAAACATAAATATTTTCCATGTTTCAATCCGAAAATAAAGCTCACACACTAACTGATTCAAATGAACAATCTAAGGATCCCCAATGAAAACCTACATCAATGGTTGATCTAGATTAATCCAAGGAAAGGTTTCCAACTCTCAAGATTTTCTATCAATCTATCAACATTTCAGAAATTAATTGTTAGATCATGATAGAATCCATATATCTTGAAAAAATATCATATATCTATGCCAAATTCCATAAGTAGGATAATATTTTGGATAAAATGGATGAATATTATCTCATGGAATCCCAAAAATTTATCTTGACATTGAGTTCCAAATATAAGGGAAGGAGAGGACCAAATTCGCAAAAAGGGATCATATGCGATCATCCATGTTGGATAAGGATTCATATATAAAAGTAAGATATCAAACATGTTGTTTTGATATAAAATATAGGGTTACCCTTAATGAACTAGTCAAAAAGGAACCACTAACGAATAATTAACCCACACCAGGTGGCTGGTGTCTCCATCAACGAGCTGGTGGGACCTGTAAAGGTTTATATCCTCTACCAACACTACCAGATGACCAGTGGTACTTACAAAAAAATTAGGTCTTGTTCCACAATTATCAGCTAGCTGGTATAGACTCTCCTACTAATAGGTGGCACAACAACAACTCCAGATGTTCCATAAATGGTCTCTTTATAAAAAACCATGTATTCTATACTTAAATAGAACATGACATGATATGTGGAAAATACGTTTTATAGAAAAAATGGTAATTTTTTCCCTTTTCCAAGAACTAAAACAAAAGAATTTATATCAATTTCAAGCACATTTTCCATATCAGTCCCCAGAAGAATAAATATTCATATCATGTCTAACTCATAATGTCAATAAATAAAAAATATATTCACAAGTATTACAACAAAAAGGAATAATATAGGTATAGGACACAGATTACTCATACCATAATGAATCAGGTGCATAAATTACAATCCAATAATAATAGACCTAGCAAGAAGAGGAATACCGTATGAGTAAACCCCCCAAAATAACAATATCTATCTCCTAGAACAATGGGACTGGGAAATAATGGAAATCCATGGGGAAAACCTCCTTGATAATCATAAAACAATGGATGATGGACTCAACCTAAACCTACCCCCTAAGTACCCAAGGAAACCCATTGCCTATTTTTCAAAATTTATTTCAATTCTTTGAAAACAATTTCAAAACCATATCAAAATCATTTCAATGCCTTTAAAATACCCTTTTTCCATTCAATTTTTCAATAACTAGGTAGAACCCATTTTTCATTGAAAACTCTTTTCCACACACACAAAACAATCATTCCAATCTTTCATTATGAATCATTTTTAAACCAAAACAACAAGATCCATTATCATAGGCTAGTGAAGGAACCACCTACCTCAAAACTCAGGTTGCACATTCCCACAATGGGATCCACCAACAAAAAAACCCAATAGAACCAAAGGATACCCTATAATTTAATAAATACACTTTAGTATTGATTTAATTCTAAACACAAAGGGTCTGAAGAAGAAAGGAAACCCAGATATCTCAATGATGAACACATGTCGCACTACAACCAATGGAAGAAAGTCCTCCTAAATGAGATCACACAATAGATCTAGGAAAAAACCAAAAACATTCACTAACCATAGAATAATGTATCCAAATATTCCACCCAATAATGATACTATGATCAAAGGAAATGAAGGAATGGGTAGTTACTCACCTAGAGAGATTTACCACAACAGCAATAGAGATCAAGTATCGAATGAATCAATCTAAAAGGGGTTGATTCTCTCAAAAACACCCTGGTACTACCTTAGGTCAAGATCCATGAAGAACCAATGAAGGAAGTAAAACAAAATAGCTACACAAGAATTTTTAAAAACTCTAAGTAGGTTGTTACAAGGTGTGAAACCCAGTTACACAACGTGTAACCCCCATGAACCACATACGTCGAAAAACCCATTTCCTTGTATAAAAAATTGACCTTTTAACAAATTACATCATCTAAGTCATGGTCACAATGTGTAACCTTTCAAAGCATGAATTTTTCTTTCACTACATACATATAAAAACCATCATATAGAATCTAATTTCATTATATCCTGCATAAACGAATAGTTATTAGTGAATGTCCAAAAAAATCTATCATTTAACCATTATAGGTATCCTCAAAATCTTAGAGGAGGGGAAACCCATCATGAAGATAAGGTAATATGTGCTAAAACATTAATGAGATATTACAAACTACCAACTATAAATAATTTTTTCCCTTGGAAGTCAATAATAATATGTAATACCCAGAAATAAATGAGGCCACTGCTCCCCCATCAAAGAATCACATCCCCAAGTATCGTGATAATTTGATTCTGGTTTCTGTAGAACACTGACCAATGGAATCTACTTACCACATAATATTTTCACTTTAGATTCTACGATATCAATCGATTTCCCCATAATATAATCATCTGACTCTAACCCAATTTTTTACCAACTCAGAATGTGAGTGGGGTCAGGGTGATACTTTATAATATGAGATCTATAAAAAATCATGAATATATATCAATTGAACCCAAAATTATACCCTATAATAAAATTTTCTAACCTGATCAGTGGCCTCAAATGGTCCAATATATATTAGATCCAACATTCCCAACATTCCATGTCAACGGTGACCCTACTAAGGATAAAATTTCAAAAATACCAAGTCACCTATGGAAAACTCCAAAGTTCGACGCTATGGATCTTCATATGATTTTTATTGACTCTGGGCTGTAAAAAGACATTGATGTGCATCCTGAATCTTCACGGATGTTTCCTAACCCAAACTTGGTCCAACTAAAGATACTCTTCCCACCTCATACCAACAAATATGTGATCTACATGGGAGACCATACAATGCCTCAAAGGGATCCATCCATACAGATGACTGATAACTGTTACTATAAACAAAGTCAACCAGTCCTAGATGGCTATCTGATGATTCACTGAAATCCAAGACACATGTAGAGAGAATATCCCCTAGAATTGGTATTACTCACTCAATTTGAACATCTATCTATGGGTGGAAAGTTGTGATCAACTTGACAAAAGTTTTCGTCACCTCTTGTATACTTCTCTAGAACCTTAAGGTAAACCTAAGATCCCTATTTGAAATAATAGAATAATGTATCCCATGTAACCTCACAATTTTCTACATATACATCTTACCTAGATCTTCAAATATAGTGGTATCCTTCATCAAGATGAAATAAGAAGACTTAATTGATCAATCCAAAACCACCCAAATAGAATTACTCTATTAGGGAGTCCATGGTAATCCAACAAAACAATCCACGGATACCTCTTTCCATTTCCAAAATGGCATCAAAAGAGACTTAATATGTAACTCCCTGACCCCAGTTACCTAGAGTCGGTTCATTATTAAATAACATTTTCATGATCACAAGGAATCACGTCTTGAAAGACCTATAGTTTATCAGTATTGGAAAATAGATTTCATACTCGAACGTTACAATACACATTAAAAAATAAAACACAATATAAATGAATATTTAAGTACACCATTATTCCCTTTTAGATTATCCCTATATATCATTCATAATACACTTCTTGGAAATCCTGGGGAAAATGAAACAAAAGGAAGGGGTGAGCTCAAACACTCAGTAAGGGTACGCAAAATAGTGGAAGATAACATAAATATTAAGAATGGTGAATAATTGAAAATGCATGCCTTTACCAGTAATAAACATGAACACTTATATGGGAGGAATATGGGATTAGAAAATAATTCCATAATAAAACATAATCATGGGTATTCTACTAGTCAAATGACCACATGAACCATCAATATTATTCTTATAATGAGGGAATGTATAATTCCAGACATTCTAAAACATTTTTTCAA
Source organism: Viscum album (assembly GCA_963277665.1). Taxonomy (NCBI): domain Eukaryota; kingdom Viridiplantae; phylum Streptophyta; class Magnoliopsida; order Santalales; family Viscaceae; genus Viscum; species Viscum album. The sequence continues at coordinate 2,095,928,754 of OY728141.1, forward strand.
GGCCTCGGCCAAGATGTCTAAAAATTAATAAGGCCTCGTCCAAAACCATATATCAAATTGTTAAAGGTCTCAGCCAATTCCACGTCTAGTTGTCTCATTAAACCTACTGATGCATTGAGGAGCTATAGTGGGCTCCACCTGTCACTTACTAAGTCTAATACATTCCTTATATAAAAGGGTATAACATAAACATTCATATTAAAACTAGCAATCGAAATGTCAATACATTTACCATATACCATGAATGGTAAAAAAATAACACATCCACAGTCAAATATATCACAAAACCTACAATAAAATATGGAAGATTTGTATCATAATAGATCAACTTCAAACTAGATTAAAATCCATCAAAGGATGTTGACATAGATGAAAATGATTGGTAAAACTCTTTGAGATAAATATCCCTTTTTAATGAAAATGTTTAAAAGTCACATAATTTATAAAGGAAGTCATTTAAAAGATATTTTTGAATCAAAGTTCCCCATACCACCTTGAAACATTTGAATGGAATTCACATTTTAAATACATTCGTGTCCATATAAATAAATCCTAAAAACCCCGTTTTGAAAACATGGATATTAATTGAAAGGGTTTAGGAAGATAAATCTTTAAAACATTTAAAATGATGATCTAGTTAAATAGACCCTCCAATTAAACATTAAAATATTCCTCTTGAAAACATTTTTATGAAATATGGTTATCTATGATAAGTATGTCCCAAAAAAATACTTACACAAGGACAATCTCTGATAATAATGAGATTGAGGAAATAACCCTTACCGATTTGGTAACTTAGAAAACATACATACCATGAAAGAAGGATCATACAATGAAGATTTAAATACCCATAAGTTAAATTATATTCCACAATTAATTAAATAATCGGTAGTACATAAACCACTCAAAAGTACATGGTGGCATTAATAGCATGGATCTCACATGAATAAAAAGTGAGATGAAAACCCCTTACTTCGTTGTAATCAATCAAGTCGTATGGACAAAAGTTAATAACAACCAAATGAATCATATAATAACATGAATATAAAAAGAATAATGATAATATATATATATATATATATAATCAGATTACAAAATACACCCCATTTAATAAATAAGTGGCGAACAATGGAAATCTCACAGAATTAAAAGTTAGATAAGAAACCCCTTACCTTGTACTTTCCTTTAGTCGAGGGTATGTTTAACCACATGGATAATGACCATAGTATGTTTTTAAATTATACCAGAAAAATATTCATATTTATTACATCATAATACATTCATTTTTGACTCTATACTTCCCATTAATAATAGTTTCATTTTTAAAGTAACATTTCGGGTAATAATCACTTTCTTTATCATACGTGTTTTAACTTGTTATTCCTGATCGTATCATTTAGATCATTAATTAAATACTTCCAGAATATCAAAATTGATTTATATATCATATATATTTAGAATATAAATATTTATAATATATAGATATATGAAATGGAAACACCATTCATGGAGATGGTAGTCCGTACGTACGCATGGACGTTGTTTCGGTTTTCTTATCGTATTGAATGGAAGAAAGTGATTGAGATATATGTAAATACATATATATATATAAACACACACACACAGATATATATATATATATATTCAGTAGAATTATTATTTCATATATTACATACTTATTTATAATATATACTTTTATAATCATCATTTGATTGTGAACGTGGAAACGAATCTCATCGCGTCATGGGGACGGTAAGCCGTACATACACACGAGCGATGATTTCATTTCCTTAATGATTAAAAGGTGTAGAATTGGATGGTATATTAATTATACAGAAACATTATCATTTTATTTTCATTATATATACATACATAATACTCATCATTATATCCATCAAAATAATATAGTGTTGAATAACAAATTGCACCACGACGTGGAGACATTAAGCCGTACGTACGCACTTATGGTGACTTTGTCATTAAAATGATGGATAGAAAAATGAATATGATTGTACCATTTTTATAATAAAATCATAGTTTATATATGATACTAGAGTTATTATTTTATAATTGAAACAAAAAAGAAATAGGAAGTGGAAAAATAAAATAACCTTAAAGAGGTGACGAAATATTTACCACTTCTTCGGGTTATTCCTTTTGATTGGATCAAAAGGGATCTTTAGGTTGTCTTTTTTATCAAAATAAGGCCTCTAGGATGAATTTAGGGAAGTTGGGAGGATATTTGGGCAGGGTTTGGCCAATATAAATGGCTTTGGAGGTGTGATTTTGAAAGAAGGGGAAGTGCCCTTTTATAAGAGGGGTGAGGGTCACTTTAGAAAAAGATTAAAGTATTAATTTATTATACAATAATATTCAGATTATAATGGCTCCAAATGAATTTATTGATAGACTTATGTGGTTATTGGTAGACCTTATCTCCACCAATAGGTTTTAGACAAGTTTAGGCTACCATTTTAACCTTGTCATTTAGTTTTAACTCTTAGTTAAATAGTTTGACATTTACCATATCTCTTTGAATTTTTATATTATGTGGTTAATAAACTTACAATAAACTGCCAATAGAAGCCCAAGTGGTTAATTAATGATATAACTGTAATTATATAATTCCTTTGTCCAAACATTTTATTTTTAGGAATAATATATCAATTAATAATATAATATTTGTTTTAAAAACTCTTTTATGTCAATTTTGACACTATGTAATAATTGGTTTTATATAAAGCCCTAAAAAATTTATTAATTCGAAATAATTTAGTTTAATCAATAATAACATGTCATTATAACCTATAAAATTCTTTTATGGCATCAAAACTTTAAAATTATATTTATTTTAACATTTATAATACCATTTATTTGATTCTTTCATTAATAAGGAATATACTGCACCATCATTGTGTCATAAATAAATTTAATTATTCAATGTCTAAAAATTATAAATAAATACCACTATGTAGTAAATATTTTTATATTTCTAATTAATATTTATATTTGAGTAGATAACATATATAACCCTATGTAAAAATTGTTTTACTAAAAGATATATGCTTATGTCATTTTTGTATTTACTTTAACTTAATTAATATTAAGTGTCATTATCACATACAAGTGGATCCATGGGGTCCCAAAATAGACCCAAGTATTCTCATGGTCAGACATGTATCATCCAAAAGTTTTAGGACACATGTTAGGGTAATTTAATATTATTATAATATTATTTTTAACCATTGTTTACTAGATTTACCCTTTAACCATGGTAAATAAAATATTTACCGAAGTAATTATTCAAAATGTCTAAAAATTAAAGTTACCTATTTACAAAATTTGTACCTCCTGATTCCAAATATGGAATTATTTTTTCTAAATTCAAAACACATAAGTGGTAGAAATTAAATAAAAATTAATTCATGTTGTCAAAACAAAAAATGTGTTTTTATGAAATAATAACTATCCAAAGATTGACACTTGCTTATGTCCAGTTTAAATGTGAAATTATGTCCAATAATCATCATTAAATTAAATGGTAAAAATATAATCTAATTATACTTCCAAACCAATAAAATTTTTAATTCAACACTATAAATTATTTTGATTAAAAAAGTTGTTTTCAGTTAAAATATAGTATTTTTCACTCTTCACCCAAATATAAAGGTTATCATAAATACACCGAAAAATTATTGAAACTAAATTCATATGTCCCAATTATAAAGAAGAAGTTTATTTTGTCAAATTGAATATATAAAAGTTTCAAATATTGGATTTAAAAAGGGTACGCCATTAAATGGTGGTAAAATTGTATTTTTTTGAAAAATAATTCCTTTATCTGAAAAAAAATGCATTTGTTCTTACATTATGTCTAAGAAACTCATAATATGGATTATAAAATTATAATGATTAAATAAAGTTCAAAATTCAATTAATACTATTCATAACCTCTTTTGAATGGCTAGTTTGGTAAGTTGTGGTGCGCTTGAACTCAGTGTTGTGTGTAGTGCAAGTTATTGCATTACTTTGAAGAAATAATGTACTATGAAATCTTGGGGTGTTACATTCTTCTCTCATTAAATAAATTTATTCCTTGCAATTTGAAATTGTTTTTAGAAAATAGAAGGTTTAAAATATAAAATACCTTTGGAAAAACCCACATCGGAAATTAGCTTAATAAAATTTAGTCTTAATAAGAGGAAAAGTAAAATGAAAGGGTCACCACCAAATTATGATCTCGATTAGGTGATCATTGGTATAAATTAGAGACACATAATTGGAGGAAAAACTTAAATATTTATAGGGAGTGATTGAGGTCATCAATAATAAACAAGTGTAAAATTGAGGGCCTTAAATTCATCAATCTATGATGATTTGAAATACCATCGGTTCAATACAACATAAGGTATTAGGATAACACATTTTTGGTTTGAAGATCCCTTCCCTATTGTTTAAGAATTAATTTACCCATATAATATGACGGAAAAAATTATATATATATATATATACTTGACAATTTTAGTTTCATCCTTCAACTAATTCCTACCACAAACTCATCTTTCACTCTAAAAAATTTGAAAAAATATATTCTATAAATCCTAATCTTATAGGGTTCCAAAAATAATGAATTTATAATTCACCTATCAAACCCTTTAAAAAACTAGGTTATACAATTTAGGTAGTTCATGTAGTCCTGTGGTAGGAGATAAATCCCAATCGCACTATGGTTGTGGGTTCGATTCCTACATCTTTTTCCGATGCGACGGATTGTCACACGGTCTGTGTGTTTTCCTTTTTATAACAATACAAAAATAACCTTAACAATAATATCCAATTTAAAACATAATTCATTACATTCTTTAGAATTATCCAAAATACTTCTATCCAAACTCACAGTCCAACATTTATAAGAAACTTAAACACAATGAAAATCCTTTTTTCCATGTAATAACATGTGAACACCTTCATCATGTATTATTTTAAAACATCATAACACCCTAAATTACCATAAAACCTTATTGATTACATTCATGCTCCCTTATCCTTTATATTGTACTGGATATATTCCTTATGTCCAAAAATTTTGAATATTCCAACAATATTGAAATAAACAAACAATTAATCAGTTCCAAGATAGTCAGGAATAATCAATATAATTTAGCCAAATCGACCATATCTTATTCAAAAATTATTATCTTAGTATTAAGACCATATAATCTCAAATTCCCAATGAAATAGTACTGTAGTAAAATCCTTATTTATTTCAATAATTCATATAACTAGTACATCATTGATACAACACTAAAATGAACCAATAATTTAATAACAACATAATAACTCTTAATCATTCATCTTCATCTTCGGTAGTAACATAACTTGATTATTATCCAATAGAAGCATTTGGGTTACACTCTAATTATTTGGACATTGATTCGCATAGTGTCCCAACTTCTAGCAGATGAAACATTGTACATTTGAAACCTTTTTTCTACCCTTGCAATCACGTACTTAATGTCCTTTTTCTCCACACTTATAACAAACTCTAATTTCCTTTAAACATTTACCAAGGTGATTCTTTCCACATTTATCACATATGGATAAATCCTTCTTTTCCCTCTTCTCTTTATCCATATTTCTCTCTACCATCCTTTTCTTCTCTTCCTTCCCTTCAAAGTCATTGGACTCAGAGAATTCTCTACTTATCTTATTAACACATGATATTATTTCTTCATATGTTGAAAATATATGGGAGACTATTTCTCTTCTAAATGTTGGCTTAATACCGTGAAAGATATGATCCTTCTTACTCTTTGGATCATACGTATTGCTGGAGTTCTTATTCCTTCTATTGGGCGCCATTTCTAAACAATGGAATACACAAGGTCAGTTTATGAATCACAATGAATAATTCCAAACATGTAAAATACCAAATATAAATTGAAGAGTTTACGGATATAATACGCACTACAAAAAAACAGTACATTACAGGGTGTTATTTAGACAGGGTTATGCACAACCCCCTCTAAATTCATTTTCTGTAACATTAGAGGGGGTTTTTCATAACCCCCTCTAATAATAAAATTTTAGAGGGGGTTCACAACCCCCTCTAATTTTTTTAGCATTTTTTTAAAATGTGATTGGAGGTCAGAGATAGTTTCTGTTAAAACTGTCACTACTTTAATAATTAGTGGTGCTATATATTTAGTTACAAACACTGTATTTTCAGTTAGAGGCGAAATACATACATACATTCATACATACATACATACATACATACATACATACATACATACATACATACATACAAACATACATACATACATACATACATACATACGTACATACATACATACATACATAAATACATAAATACATAAATACATAAATACATGCATACATGCATACATAAATACATACATACATACATAAATAAATACATATATATATATATATATTCAGTTGGATTTTAGAGGTGTTATATATGTGTGTGTGTTTGTTATACAGAATTTGTTTTTTTATGAAAATAGTAGGGGTTCAAAACCCCCTCTAATGTAAGACCTTAGTGGGGGTTCAAAACCCCCCTCTATTGTAAGACATTAGTGGGGGTTCACAACCCCCTCTAATTTAAGAGATCAGAGGGGTTGTAAACCCCTACTATTTTAAAAAAAATCATAATATATATATTGTATATATTGTATACATATATGAATTTATTTATAAAATGTATAATATATTATATTCATATAAATATGTAATATATATATATATATTGTGTAGGTATAAATATAATATATATATATATTTTCATAATATATTTTGGTAATATATTTATATATATATAATATACATGTAGAAAAATAAATATATACAATTACAAATAAATATATACAACTACAAATAAATATATAAATACACAATTGTGTTTGTGTGTGATTGATATTAATATATTTAAAAATACATACATACAAATTTTTTTTTAAATATATGTAAATATATAATTTCTAGAGGTGTGTAGAAAATATATATATACATATATATTCATATTTATATAGATATAGATACATGTTATTTATTTAATTTATTTTAATATATTATGCAAATAATGTTTATCTTAATAAACTTATTAATATATATATATAAATAAAATAATAAATAAATTATATGTTTAAATTTGTTAATATATATATGTGTGTGTGTGTGTGTTTATTAATATATATGCTTATTTTAATAAACTTATTATATGTATTTAAATATATTGTTTTAAAAATGTTTATTTTAATAAAAATATTAATATATATATAAATACAATAATATATAAATTATATGTGTATATTTTTCAATATGTATATGTTTATTATTATATATGCATATTTTAATAAACTTATTATATGTATTTAAATATATTATGAAAATAATTTATATTTAAATAAAATTATCAATATATATAAATAGAATAATATACCTACTAAGTAAACAAAAAGCAATTTGGGGTAGCGGTTTAGGTGCAACAGGAACTTCCCGGAGAAGCACAGTTCGAATGCCGCTAGGATTTAAATTTTAGAAGCCCTCCGAATTCTGTCGGACCGAGAGAAGACTGGGGGAAAGAGCGGGACACTCATAAGAGAACTGTGGGAGGGTCTAGACCGGGACATGCACGCGGAGACCATTCGACAATTAGGGGAATGCATGGAGAGATCTGGGGATAAACAGTGGCACACACGGGGAGACTGGTGGACAAACCAGGAAATACATAGGTAACTGGTGGACAAACAGGGGGACACACATGCGCAGACCTGAGGAAAAACACGCACAAGAGTCCCGAGGCACATACATACAACATGCACTGGGGGACACTGGTGATCGGGGGACATACAGACACATGCACTGGGGGACATGCACACGCAGACCTGGGGACAGACACGCATAAGAGACCAGGGGAGAGGCAGACACACGCACAGGATACATGGACTGCAAAAAGAGGACTGGGGGGACACACAGGAGACATGAGTAGACAGAAGACCGGGGGGACACACAAGAGACATGAACAGTGGAGACGCACGAAAGATATCAGAGATTCATAAGAGACACAGACGGAGGAATGGGGATAGGGGGGATCCGCACGGTGGATTGGAGATTTTTTATATATATAAAAAAAGAAACATTAGGGGTGGTTTTACACAACCTCCACTAATTTAATCATAGTTAGGGGAGATTTGAACCACCCTTAATCATTATATTAAAGGTGGTTGGGGTTATAACCGCCACTAATGACAACCATTTCTAGTAAAAATTGGACATCATTAGAAGGGTTTTAAACCCCCTCTAATGTAACCGCCACAAAATGCATCATGAATTTACTAGCACTTCTGCAAAACTGCCTCCAATAATAGTAGGTGGGTACATTAGCGGTGGTTCCCCATAACCACCACTAATGTCTTTAGAAGGGGTTATAACCGCTTCTAAAGTCCAAAATAACCCCTTTTATAGCGGTCATTTTTTTTAGTGACAAAATAATAAAAATGTTTTCTTTGAGGATGTTTTTACTCCTAAATCCTTCATAATTGATCGTAATGAAAATATGAATTATCTTAAGCAAATCACTCGGGAGTGTCATAACCAAGAGTGCAGCAAGGCCCGTTTTCGGGCACTAGTTCCCATTCGAACCTAGTTCAAAGTGGTGTTTTCAGGTTTTACACCTAGGTACATCTGTTCCAGAGCCGACTCTACCTGCTCATGTCCAGACATGGATGTATTTCTTGTAAAACTCACAAAATCTCTACAATACCAAAATTTTAGGAAATTCTTCTATACTAATCCTCAATGTCTATCTTAGGGATCTGTTCTCTAATCATAGTTTACCTAAATCTAGTTTCCAAGGTTTGTACTAAACTTACTCTGATACCAACTGTAATGCCTCGACCACATTTACCTAGAGTCGTTGCATTATTACATAACATTGGCATGATCACAAGGAATCAAGTCTCGAAAGACCGATAATTTAGCATTCTTGGAAAATATATTACATACACGAATGTTACATTACACATTAGAAAATAAAACACAACATAAATGAATCGTTGAGAACACCATTATTCCCTTTTAGCTTATCCCTTCATAACATTCATAATACACTTCTTGAAAATCATGGGGAAAATGAAACATAAGGAAGGGGTGACCTCAAACGCTCAGTAAGGGTAAGAAAAATAGCATAAGACAACATAAATATTAATCATGGTGAATAATTGAAAACCCATGCCTTTACCAGTAATAAAAAAGAACACTTTCAGGGTAGAAATATGAGCTTAGTTAATAATTCCATAATAAAACATAATCATGGGTATTCTAATAGTCGAATGACCACATGAACCATCAATATTATTTTCATAATGAGGGAACATATAAAGCCAGGAATTCTGAAACATTTTGTCAAGGCCTCGGCCAAGAAGTCTAAAAATGATTAAGGCCTCGGACCAAACCATATATCAATTTGGGAAAGGAATCATCCAATTCAACGTCTAGTTGTCTCATGAGACCTACCGATGCATCGAGGAGATATAGCGGGATCCACCTGTCACTTACTATGTCCAATACATTCTTCATATGAAAGGGTATAACACAAACATTCATATAAAAACTAGCATAAGAAATGTCAATACATTAACCATAAACCATGAATGGTATAAAAATAACACATCCACTGTAAAATATATCACAAAACATTCAATACAATATGGAAGATTTGTATCATAATAGATCAACTTCAAACTAGTTTAAAATCCATCAAAGGATGTTGACATACATGAAAATGATTTGTAAAACTCTTTCAGAGAAATATCCCCTTTTCATGAAAATGCTTAAAAGTCACATAATTTATAAAGGAAGTCATTTAAAAGTTTTTTAGATTCAAGGTTTCCCATACCACCTTGAATATTTTGAATGGAATTAACATTTTAAAAACATTCATGTCCATATAAATAAATCCTTAAAAACCATTTTGAAAACATGGATATTAATTGAAGGGGTTTAGAAAGATAAATCATTAAAACATTTAAAATGGTGATCTCATTAAATAGACCCTCCCATTAAACCTTAAAATATTCCTTTTGAAAAAAAATTTATGAAATATGGGTATCTATGATATGTATGTCCCAAAAAATACTTACCTAAGGAAAATCTCTTATAATAATGAGATTGATGAAATAACCCTTATCGATTTGGTAACTTATGAAACATACTTCCCATGAAAGAAGGTTCATACAATGAAGATGTAAATAACCATAAGTTAAAGTATATTACACAAATAATAAAACCATGGTTAGTACATACACCACTCAAATGGAAATAGTGGCATTTATTTCATTGATCTCACAGGAATAAAAAGTGAGATGAAAACCCCTTACTTCGTTGTAATCAATCGAGGCGTATGGAAAAAAGTTAATAACAACCAAATGAATCACAGAATACCATGAATATAAATAGAATAATGATAATATATATTTATATATATCAAATGACAGTTCCCAATATACCACATTTAATAAATAAGTGGTGAACAATGGAAATCTCACAGAATTAAAAGTGAGATAAGAAACCCCTTACCTTGTACTTTCCTTTAGTGGAGGGTACGTTTAACCTCCTGTATAATGACCATAGTATGTTATTAGATTATACCAGAACCATATTCAGATTTATTACATCATACATGATTAATTTATTACTTTATAATTCCTGTTAATAATAATTTTATTGTTAAAGTAACATTTCTGGTAATAATCACTTTATTTAATGTACGTGTTTCAACTTCTTATTCTTGATCGTATCATTTAGATCTTGATTTAAATACTTCCAGAATATGAAATTTGATTTTTATATCATATATATTTACAATATAAATATTTATAATATATAGATATATTAAAAGAAAACACCATTCATTGAGATGGTAGTCAGTATGTACGCATGGACATTGTTACTGTTTTCTTATCGTATTGACTGAAAGAAAGTGATTGAGATCTATATAAACACACACACACACACACACATATATATATATATATATCCAGTAGAATTATTATGTCATATATTACATACTTATTAATAATATATATTTTTATAATCATCGTTTAATGGTTAACGTGGAAACGAATCTCATCATGTCGTGGAGACGGTAAGCCATACGTACACATGAGTGACGATATCATTTCCTTAATGATTAAAAGGTGTAGAATTGGATGGTATATTAATTATAAATAACCATTATCATGTTATTTTCTTTATATATAAACATAATACTCATCATTATATCCATCAAAATAATATAGTGTTGAATAACAAATTACACCATGATGTGGAGACGGTAAGGCGTATGTACGCACATATTGTGACTTTTTCATTTATATGTTGGATAGAATAATTAATATGGTTGTACCATTTTTATAATAACATCATATTATATATAATATACAGGATTTATTATTTTATAATGGAAACAACAAAGAAATAGGATGTGTAAGAAGAAAAGAACTTTAAAGAGGTGATGAAATATTTACCTCTTCTTCGGGTTCTTCCTTTTGATTTGATCAAAAGGGATCCATAGGTTGTCTTTTGGATAAAAATAAGGCCTATAGGTTGATTTTAGGGAAGTTGGGAGGAAATTTTGGTAGGTTTTGTCCAAGCCAAATGGATTTGGAGGTGTGATTTTGAGAGAAGGGGAAGTTCCCTTTTATAAGAGGGGTTAAGGTCAATTAGGAAAAGGTTAAAGTATTAATTTATTGTACAATCATATTCAGTTTATAATGGCTCCAAATGAATTTCTTTAGAGTATAATGTGGTTATGGGTCGACATCCTCTCAAACAATAGGTTTTAGACAAGTTTACGTTACCATTTTAACCTTATCTTTTAGTTTTAACTCTTAGTTAAATAGTTTGACATTTAACATGTCTCTTTGTATTTTTATATTATATGGTTAGTAAACATACTATAAACTGACAAGAGAACTCAAATTGGTTCATTAATGATATTAATATCATTATATAAGTCCATTTTCCTAAAAATATATTTTTAGGAATATTATATCAATTAATAATATAATATTTCTTTTAAAAATGCTTTTTTTCGATTTTGAAACTATTTAATAATTGATTATTTATAAAGTCCTAAAAACATTATTAATTCAAAATAAATTTATTTAATCAATAATAACATGGCATATTAACCGATAAAATTCTTTTATGGCATCAAAACTTTAAAATTCTATTTATTTTAACATTTATAATACCATTTATTTGGTTCTTTCATTAATAAGGAATATATTGCACCATCATTGTGTCATAAATAAATTTAATTATTCAAAGTCTAAATATTATAAATAAAATATAGTTATGTATTAAATCTTTTTATATTTCTAATGAATATTTATAGTTGAAGCGATAACTTATATAACCCTAGGTAAAAATTGTTTTACTAAAAGATATATGCTAATGTCATTTTTGTATTTACTTTAACTTAATTAATATAAAGTGTCATTATGACATAAGAGTGGCTCCATGGGGTCCCAAAATCGATTAAAGAATGTCAAAGGTCATACATGTATCATAAAATAGTATTAGGACACATTTTATGGTAATTTAATATTATTATAATATAATTTTTACCCATTATTTACCGGATTTACCCTTTAGCCATGGTAAATAAAATATTTACCGAAATAATTATTCAAAATGTCTAAAACTAAAAGATACCTATTTACACAATTTTTACCTCCTAATTCCAAATATGGAATCCATTTTTCTAAATTCGAAACACAGAAGTGGCAGAAATTAATTTAAAATTAATTCCTGTTATCAAAACAAAAAGCGTGTTTTTAAGATATAATAGTTATCAAAAGATTGACACTTGCTTATGTCCATTTTAAATGTGAAATTACATCCAATGATCAAAATTGGATTAAATTATAAAAATATAATCTAATTATAATTCCAAACCATTAAAATTTATAATTAAACACTTTAAATTATTGTGATTAAAAAAGTTTTTTTCAGTTAAAATATAGTATTTTTCACTATTCACCCAAATATGAAAGTTATCCAAAAAACACCAAAAATTTATTGAAACTAAATTCTTATGTTCCAATTATAAATAAGAAGTTTACCTTTTCAAATTGAATATAGAAACAAAATTCAAATATTGGATTTAAAAAGGGTTCACCATTAATAGGCGGTAAAATTCCATTTTTTGAAAATTAATTCTTTTATCTGAAAAAAATGAAATTGTTCTTACATTATGCATAAGAAACTAATAATATAGATTCTAAAATTATAAGGATTATATAAAGTTAAAAATTTAGTTAATATTATTCATAACCGATGTTGAACAGCTAGTTTGGTATGTTGTGATGCGCTTGAACTCAGTGTTATGTGTAATACAAGTTATTTCATTACTTTGAATAAATAACATACTCTGAAATATTGGGCTGTTACATAATCAACCTAGAAGGTTTCAAGTGCTCTCCCTTTATCTGTTGGAAAGTGTAACAGTGAGACAAAAACTCCACAAATTCACACTTAACACCTGACCACTAGAATCACCACATAATGTCATAATACATATTCATAGTGCATGGATGAAATTCCCATGAAGAGTTGTGATAATATAACATGACTAAACTCCTCACAGATTCTAGGATGACAATCCATTTCAAGAAGTGAATCATTCCCTATAAAGAAAGAGACCATCCTGAAACGGTATCCCTTCCATAATGTCTTTCTCGAGTCTTCTAAAACTCATCATCCTACTATTGAATCTAAAAAATAGATTCCATGAGAGATGATGATAACTAAAAACTAGCCAAAACCATGATGGAAACATCTACCATTAGAATCTAGGTGCAACTAAGAGAAAATCCCAATAATGTTCCACTCCTCCTTCGATTCCAGAACAACATGTGACAGTACTTTCCTAATAAGAGTGTTTGCAACAAAAAACTCCTTTCCTCATGTATAGGAGATATCAAATTCAAATTTCTGAAGGTATTCTACCCATCACCTATATCTGAGATTCGTGTCATTCTAAAAAAAGATATAACTTAGACTCTTAAGATTAGAGAAGACCATAAACCTTTCCCCCAAAAACATTTCTACCAACACTTATGTGCATGCATGACTATAACAAGCACTAAATCGTGAGTGGGGTATTAATTTCCATATCATTGAAGTTGAAGAGATCCGTAAGCTACCACATGGTCATCCTGCATAAGAATGCATCCCATACCAACACTAGAAGCCATGAAAAACACCACATATCACTTATAGGGATCAAGTATGTTTTTAATTAGAGCTGATGTCAGAATCCTTTTTAGTTCATCGATAGAAGTCTAAAAATTTACATCCTATGTGAATTTTATCACATTACTGGGAAGAGAATTCAAAAGTGATGTCATCTTAGAGTGTTCCTTGACAAACCATCGGTAGTATCCTTCAAGACAAAGGAATATTTGTATCTCAAAGACATTTCATGGTTCCTTCCATGAAAAAACATCCTTTACCTACTCTGGATCAATAGATAATCCATGTTCAAAATTATGTTCCCCGAGATCATCACCTCTTGAATCCATAAACTACATTTCAAAATCATTCCCTAAAAAATGGATTGTTCCCAAAATTTCAAGAACCAAACTCAAATGGTGCTCATTCTCATTATCAGATTTTGAATAAACCAAAATATTATCCACGAAAACTACCACAAAAGTGTTAAGATATTGATGGAATATCTGATTCAACAAATCCATAAAAACTATAGGGGTGTTAGTCAGAAAAAAAGGAATCACAAGATATTCAAAATGGCTATACTTTCTCCAGAAAGCTATATTCTATACATTAGACTATCAAAATCTGAGATAATGAGAACCCAACCAAAGCTAAATCCTGGAAAACCACATTCCCCCCTTTAAATAATCAAACAGATCATCCACAAGAGGCAAAGGATATTTTTTATTAACCATTACACGGTTCAACTTCCAATAGTTCACACAAAAACAAAGTAAAGAATCTACTTTCTTTGAAAAGAGAATAGGGGGTTCCCAAGGTGAAATGATAGGGTGAACTAAACCTTTTTCTAACAGGTAATCCAACTGAATCTTAAGCTCTTTCATCTTTATTGGTTACATACGATAAGAAGGTATTGACATCGACTGTGTACCTAGAACTAGATCAATCATAAACTCTACCTCTCTCTAGAAGAAGACCAGAGAAATCGTCTGGGAAAATGTCATGAAAGTGTCAACCAACAATGGGAAGATCATTAATTAAAGAGACATCATAATTCTCCAATGAAACAAGAACAAAAAACTCCATATCTCTTGGTGAGAAGGTCATGAACAACCTGACCATAGGTCCCACTCCCCCAAAAACATAAAAGAGCTCCCATCAGTAGTAAGAAATGAAACATGGTGATGATAAGAATCAACCTCATCTAGATGAGTGGTCAGCCAATCCATACTGATGATGACGTCAAATAGATCCATATCAAGAAAGATAAAATCACATACTAGCACTTTATTAGATATTGTTAACGAATAAGAAGGTAACTTGAACACTTTCTCTTTCCTCTTACCAAGAGGTGTTTCTAACTCCATTTTAAATGTAATAAGTTTCGTTGGAAGTTTAAAAACATCAACAAAATAATCATACATAATTGAGTGGGAGGAAAAAATATCAAATAAAGAAATTTCTACTGAATATTCAATAAGGAAAGTACCTCTTACTTTTGTTAGACCTACATCAACTTCTATTGGACACTCATCTACTGCATGAAAATTCATTACTCTTGAGTTCAGTGGCTGTAACCCGGCAGTCTTTGAATCCAGTGACTTCACCATAGTATCCTTTCGATTTAATGATCCTTAACTATAACGAGGTGTAGTAATATCCTGATAGAAGAACTGTAAGTGGCCAACACATCCACAAATGTTAAATGTCTTTGCAGGCATAGGATAAGAATGTATGGTGTGTCTTACCTTGACACATTTATAGAAATTCATAGGTGCATTACCCACTGTAACAGACGGTGCAGAGTAGTCTTGCTTCTAAGACCCACCAACACTACTCATGCGATGATCTTTCCACTTCTTATTCTTCCCATGTGAGCTAATGAATCTTCCACCTGATGGAAGAGAAGAGGTGTAAAATCAAAAATTTCCTTACATATTCAATTATACCATTATAACTCTATCTATTGTCTCCACGTAGGTAAAACAATTCAGTATAATCACATGCGATATGATATCTGGTCACAAACCATGTAGGTAATTTGGAGCCTTCAACTGGTTATTCCTCACCACATCCACAGAAAAAGGGACAAGCTCAAGAAAATGATTATTATAGGCCAAAACTGAATGCTCTCCCTATTGTAAATATAAGAACTCTAGGAAATTTTTTATCATCAAGAAATATGGGAAAACTGGTGAAAGAGTAGGGTTTTGAAACCCTTCCAATCCAAGCCCACTTGTCTATCTTCATGGACCATATAATCCCACCATCACTTATTGGAACCCTCAAGTTTGAATGATGCATGATTCGCCATGATTTTATCATTTGTCTCTAAAAAGTATAAGATTTTATAAATCTTATCCCTCCAGTCCTTTGCCTCTTTATTTTCTTTCATTATTTTATTGGATAGTGGCTTCTCGCATAAGAACTTCTATAACTGGTCTCTCTCTCATATAACTCAGGGTTTTACCTCAACCACTACATTATGAACTCACGACACGTCTTGATCAACCTCACAGATTACCCGTATGATAGTCTCAAGGAGACTCTGATCTATAGGTGGGTTCCCTTAAAGAGCATTAGCTGCACCTTGGTAAGGAAATCATGGAATATGTCTCAGAGGCATACTATTGCACAAAAAACATAAGACTTATCAGAAAAAAAAAATATCAACTCAAACTAGAAAACCCATAATAAAAAACATATATTTTTAATACAGAAAACCAATACTATAGACATACATCCCAACATCCCATGGAAATTTGAGTCTCGTTATGACAAGAGCTGGCAAGGTACTTATCGCAACATACCTCTCAAGTCCCAAAAATCCTATATCAAGTATAATATCCCTAAAAAGACATGTACTCTTGAGAATAGGCATCCAATAACAACAAATTGTGATGAACCAACCTGATTTATCCTTGAACCTGGGACCCAACCTAACCCATCACATACCCGAAGGGTGTTCCCAATCCCCACGGGCTGGCGACAAGTACCCGGGCATGGAACAAAACAACATATGGAATTATTTATCCTAACATAAACAAACACATGGAATATATATATATGAAAAAAAAATCAATAATAGATGTCAAAAAAGATATATATTCCAAAACATTAAGAAAACTTCAGAAATAAAAAACTACAAAAGTAGCTAAAATCTCCCAGACAAGTCCACTTACAAAGAAATAATAACCATACAACTACTTCAAATGATGGTAGGGATGGACTCCTACCATCTCACCACAAGCTACCCCACCAACTAACATGAACCTCACTGCCACACTATGGTGCCTTACCTTTCCCTATACTGAAAGGAAAACAATGTTCTACACACCACCAAATAAGTGCGTAGGGTGTGAGATAACAGGAATAGTAGGATACCACCCATATGTTTCATAACCAGTCTCTGTATAAAAAAAATTCTTGTATGATCATTTTAAATATAAAATGGCATCATAATCAGTAAAGAATATTTATAGAAAACATGATAAACATTCTCCTTTTCACAGCTCTAAAATAAAAGTAGTTATATCAATTTCAAAGGACATCTTCCATATCATTTTCCACAAGTATAAACATGAATATAAAGGCTACCATAGAAATACAAGAAATAAAAAACATAAGCATAGGTATAACAACACCAAGGAATACTATTGGTCTAGACCATAGAATTCTCGTACCACTATCAATTAAGTGCACAAATTATGATCCTAAAACAATTGGACTAGGAAGAAAAGGAATACACCTTGAGTAAACCCCCCAAAATAAAAATATTGGTCTCTTAGAAGAAATTTCTGAGGAAGCATAGGAAATCCCCAAGAAAAATCTCCTTAACAATCACAAAATTGTGGAAGATTGATGCAAGCTAAACCTTCCACCTAAGTACCCAAAGTAACCCATGTTATATTCTTCAAAATTTATTTAAATTATTTTAAATCCGTATCAAAACCATTTCAATGCTTCAAAAATACATTTTTTCCATTCCATATGCCAATAACTGGGGAAAAACCATTTTTTATTGAAAACACTTTCCAACATGAACAAAACAATCATTCCAATATTTCATTATGAATCAGTTTGTAAATAAAAAAAATATCCATTATCATAGGATAGTGACGGAACCACATACCTCAAAAATCATGTCGTACACACCCACAAAGGGATCCACCAATAAATAAACCCAACAGAACCAACAAATACCCTAGAATCCAATACATACACATTATTATTCATTTCATTCTAAACAAAAAGGGTCAGTAGAAGAGAGGAACACCGAATACCAAAAATATGAATGAACTCCACACTATGACCAATGGAATAAAGGACCTCCAGAATGAGATCAAATAGTGAATCATGGAAGAAACCAAGAAGAGTCACAAAACATAGACTGACGGATCGAAAGATGCCACCAAATGACGATATTGTTATCAAAGGAAATGAAGTAATAGAATGTTTACTCACTTTGAGAGAAACACCACAACCGAAATAGAAATCGAGTGACGAATATATCTATATATAAAGGTTTGAGTCTCTCAATAATTCCCTGGAACTACCATAGGATGATATCCACAAAGAACAGGTGAAGGAACTAAAACAAAATAGCCACATGCTATTTTTAAAAACATAAATGTGGGTTGTTACACATAGTGTAACCCAGTTACATGATGTGTAACCCCTACAATTGACATATGTCTAAAAACCCATCACCTCTAATAAAAACTGAACTTTTAAAAAATCACATCATGTAACTCGTGGTCACGACATGTAACCTTTTAAAGTGTGAAGTCGCCTTTCGTGACATACATCCAACAACCATTACACGACATGTAACATAGTTAAACAGTGTGTAACTGCTCTGTAGCCTATATAAATTAATAGTTTCTAGAGCAAGTCCAACAAATCTCTGAATTCACCATTATAGGTGTCCTCCCAATCTCAAAGGGGGGTAAAACCACTTTGATATTAAGGTCGTACAAGATAAAATGGTAATGGTATGTTACAACGATTATGGTTATGGTTGTAGTATATGTGAATGAATACATTGAAGAAGTTCCAATAAAGGATGGTATATTCAATATAGGTGGGTGTGGCAGCTTGAGAGGGTCCTTGTTCAACACAAGGAAGACCATTATGGGTGTGGTGGTGTTTTATGGTGGTCATGTTTATCATTTAGATCCAATTTCCAGAATGGAAAACTAACCGAGATCTACACCATGGAACTAGAATTTTTGGGTGAAAAATAATCAAAAAATTTGTGTCACGTCATGGTGGAAGTTGTGGTCAATAGGTAGACCTTCAAGCTAAAATATCCAATAGTAGGAGACTATCCCATGGTTCCCAATTTGTTGGAGTCAAAATGGTAAAAAACTTCACCACAAAATGGTGAACAAAGTGTCTATTAATGTATTTTAGAATTCAAGATAATATATTATGGGTATTCATATATGATTATTCAATGCTTCCATAATCAAATGTCTAAATTTTATACCATGATTATAGTCTAAATTGTAGGTGATATCAATGATCTAACATGTGAATTAAATGTGGATTTAGGCCACGTTTCAAATAGAAGGGGAGAAGTTTGAAAAAGAAACTATTTGGTTGACTATAAATTGAGGATATTATGAAGTATTTTTATAGAGTTATGAGTGGGTTTAATAACCCATAACGATGCTACTAGGTTTCTATTTCAATTAGCATGATCTACAAATTTATAGGGGAGTATCCTAGATTTAGGGAGAGAGATAGATACATGTACATATTGATTATCTGAACTAAAAGGATGCATTCATATGAGGGTCTGTAAGGAAGAATAAAATCATGGAAACCATTTGAGATCATTACAAAGTTTTAGATGAAGGAATTTTTGTAAAATAAGAGAAGAGGAGTTTCAGTTTCATTCTATAAATAAAAAAGGTACTTCTATAATGGAGACTTTCACTATTTGTGATGTGGTATCCAATGTAAAATTCAATGAAACCCATCTATATTCATTGAAACCATGCATTTAAATCTAGTAAAACTATATGAATGTCCATAATTTGTGTGGAGATCCAACATCATTGAAATGAGTAAAAGGAGGAGGAGGTATCCATTGATTCAAGAGTGTACATTAAGAGATAGTGATTCGACCCTAAAATTCATAAGTGAACCAAGGAAAGGAATGACCTAGCCCAAACCCCTTATGAATAGAATTTCCCTTCATAGTGATTTTTTGCATGACAAGATGTCGATGAACACTCCTTGGACATTCCCTAGTGTGGTTGAACCAAGTAAATTCTCATGTCCTTATTTACATTATACATGAACACCAAAACAAATAATCCAACCTACAATGAGTCTAGTAAAAGAACATAATAATTTACTCTCAAGGTTGACAGGTCAATATCTATTTAGGTAATGTAAGTCATTAAAATAAAAAGGTGTGTTAACTAGGTTCACATTGCATACCCCAATTCACACCCTCCCCCTCAAGGTAGACACACACTATATACCTATTAAAGGACCAAAAAATAGTATTATAGGGAAGAATCATTAATTTTTTCTTGTATTTTTTATTTATATAACTAGATTTGAAGTGTTGTTAAGATAAATGGAATCCATAGTAAAGGATCTAGTGTTTTATGGGAATCCATTCTGACAAAAAATTAATTTTTTATAGGAAAAAACCCCCATTTAAGGGCTGAGGGGGAACCCAACATGACTTCAAAGACTTAAAACAACAAAAATTCCCCCATGATACAGGAGCCCAATACAAACAAAAAAATCAATACAAAGAGAATATCCTCTGGAGAATCAATAATGTTAAGACCATATTCCACCAACACATCATTTCTCATATAGTTATCTCTTACAGGGCTGCACAGGCCTGGTACCGATTGAAATTGGCATACCATCTCAAACTCCCAAATCTATAAAACAATTTATAGTGAATCCCCCTTCTATGAACCTATTATGGAGAATCCCCTATAGGTGAACTTATTTCCTTTCCCCATGACTCTAGACCACACTTACATAATGAAAAATCCTCCAAAAAATCCACAGAACCAAAAGATAAACACACACTACAAAACCTTCACAAAACAAAACTTTAACATGAAACCATCAATCTCTTCCACTATCATCCACATCACAATGGCTAGAGTCGAACCCGGAGGACCCCATCACACCCTACATCCTTCTCTAACACCAAATCCACTCAAAGATGAAGACACACTTATTAGAAATTATGATCCAATATGAACCCAAATCCAGTATGTAACCAGTCAGATCAAGAAGAACCCTCCCTGGGGTCTGTGTTTGGAAAACATAGGTGGAAGAAGCTAGCAAGGAGGATAAGGGGCACACTGACACCACTGATCCCACCGAAACACCATCCAACCATCCAACATTAAAGGCTTCCCAAATCCATCACAAATAGAAAACTAAAAAAAAAATCAAATGGTAAAATAACACAAACCAACACAAAATTTAAGACCTCCCAAATGACAGAACGTGCTAGAAGAAGACCTAGCTGCAAGACATAACCACAGATCTCTTTGATGCCTTCAAAATCAGACATGGAGACAATATTCTCCCAAAACAATCATAACTGACATGAAATTTGGTGGCAACACTTAGACCTCAGCATCTGGAACATGAACTCTAAACCATCACTACGACGCCATTTGAATCCCTAGCTAAATTGAAGGTTAGGATAAGAAGAATTAAAAAAACATTAAGGTTCTCCAATAATGTCGAGCCCACATGTCGTTGCCACTGGAAGACGTTGCTCGCCATGAATGCTCCGAGTAGGACAACCAAAAAGAGAGCTTTCGCCAACCTGAGATGATGAAGAGGAAGGTGCAGGTTGGGGAAACCCTAGTGTAGTGAATCCCCTTACAGTCACATTCTTCCCCTATAAAAAATTCATGTTTTTATTCTAATGGATGATCATGCAGTAATATAAATGATATCCAATCCTTAATAGTAATGGAAGATAAATTTAGATTCATGCATAAATCTTAATATGAATTTATTAAATATATATCCCAAGAAAATGAGAATTTTTTGAGCGAAGTTATGGCCTTTAATTTTATTAATGGTAAAATGGGACCAAATATGAAATAAGAAAGTGAAATTTCAGAAGAACTCTCAAAGAGACCATTAAGAAAACGCACATGGAAAAAGAATCGAATATTAGTATCATTCCACCCAAAATAGATCTTTAAGAAAGTATACAAACCATGAAGGATGTTTCTTCTAGTATAGTGGTGATAGACACATAGTTAAAATAAAAATATATGAAGATCAGAGAAATAAATTAATGGATAAAAAACTCATAGGAAAAGAATAAAATTCATCTAAAGGCAACATCAAAGTAATGAAAGATTATAGATTTAAAATATTTAATAAAAGATAAGTTACATGTAAGTGGTATTCTAAAAATGATGGATGCACCAATGTGATTTTATTGTAGAAGGATCAGATACATCGCAAGTAGTTATTTCAAATCCAATAATCCCATATAACTGATAATAAATCCATTAGTTCCAATATATCAATCAAGGATATCCCAAATTAGGTGTGATTACTATGGTAAATACTTATTTTAATCTAACCATGGTAACATGGAAATGTATTACAAGGAATTCAATGAAGGGTAAATATTCTATAATGTGACATGCACTCATATGATATATGAAGAAAGAATTTATAAAAGTAAGAATAATATTAAGTCATATAATATGTTCAATGTTCTAGTGAATGAAAAATATCATCAACGAAGGTGTATCAAGCATCAAGATTAGTATAATTACGATAACTCTCTTGGAGGAAATGAAAGAAAATCTCGAAGCCAAAGTTAGAGGTTGTACTATCTGTGAGATAGGTGGTAGAATAAGGAAAGGAGAATCCATTCATGAAGAATAAGTATTCTAATATGTAACTCTTGGTCATTATGGACTAATTTTACAAATTGGTTACACACAATCCACTAAAAGAAAAAAAAATAGGAAGATGAAATGGAAAATAAATCCAAATGTGGGATCCACTACTTATGTAACTCAAGAAGATACCTGTTAGAGTATGATCAATTCCACAATTTTGGAAAAACCTAATCCAATGAAAGATGACAATGATCACATCCCTGAAGATATTTCTATAAGAGTTATCACAAAAGAGAGATCCTTTGGTAAGAGGTTGAAAATTTTTGCTACTAGAAATGTTGATGATAATGAGGTTGAAGATATGATTTCATTCCATTCACAAAATATACAAAAGGGAAAATTAAAGATATAATTTAAAGGGTTGGTCAATCTTGACTAGCCTCATTACTTTACTTGACGATGGTTGAGGAACCCCTCTCCCCATATACTTTATTTATTATTAACATTTATAAAGAGTAATATAATTAGTGGAGACATGATCCATGGGGTTATTTTGGTAGAAAAGAACTTGTTATGATGATAAAAGAAGATTTTGTATGACCATAGACCAAGTGGTTTCTATCCATAAGAAGTGGATCAAGTGGGAAATAGTAGTAGCCACAAAAATCAAATTCACATATTTTTTTCTATATAAAAATCATTTTTGTGTTTTATATCATCTTAATAATTTTAGTATATCAAAAATATATTGCGGTCATAGAGTTATTCCCATGAGTGGTGTCCCCAAATTTGAACAACATCAATTTGTGTCAAGACCAGATGACATAAAGAGGAGTTGTGATAAACTTTAAAGGATAGTAAGCCCCGTCATATTTTTTTAATACCTTTGTATAACTAAAATGTACTGATTGCATGTGGTATCATTTTTTAAAACTTTTATCTAGTGGTAACTATTTCTTCATCACGTGGTATTATCCTCACACAAGATTCATTAATATTATTCATATTAATAGTTTGGTGTGAAAGTTTTATGGAGACCATAAATTATTTTATAGAAGTTAAAGATCCAAATATACATGAGCATTCAATAATTTTAATTAGTGGATCAAAAAAATTGAGGATTTTTTCAAGGACTCATGTATCCTACTCTAATATCCGACATAGTATCCATAGTGTTTTTCTTGACATATTATATTTTATGTGGTATTATTACTCAATGGGTCTCTTAATGATTACAAATGTGTAAGAAATTGGCTCATGGGAGTTTTCCAAAGTTTTACATTCCAACCAGTATTTTTTCCATTAGGTTTTAGATGATTTGGATAATCAATAGGTTTCAGAATCCAAAGTATGAGGATGTTTCAAAATAATGGTAAAAGAAATAATATGAGTGATTCATCCCTATCCTCATAGGGATACTCGAAGACCATGAAGAATCCATATTTGGATTTGAAGACTGTGGGGGATTTGTGTTTTCTTGGAGTTTCTCCTCATTCATCTTGGGGGGTGAAGGAGTGAAAATGAAAATATATGACTCCATTTAAAGAAAATATTGAGATTTTGGTAAAATCCCCACATTTTATTAAATAGTGAGTTCCTTTTTATTTCATTACCAAAAGGTGGAGTAAGATTTATTGGAATTTTAAGTGTTGGATATTATAAAATAAATTAAAAGGGGGGATTTTTGGGAATCATTGTAAAGACCCGTAAATTTCGAGGAATTTTTTTTTATTAATTTTCTTTGGAATTTTACAAGAACACGGTTTCTGATGGCACCTGATTCTGAGGCCCGGTGTGCCAGGAATCATTTTCCAAAGTTTGGCTCGGGTACGTTCAGTGAACGGACGAGCGGGTTTTTCTAACTTTTGAACCGGTGCTCAGAATCAAATTCTGAGGGCACCGATGAAATCGCAGCGCCGGTATTTGCTTAGAAACGCCTCTTCCGGAGTTGCGTTTGCTCGGGTGTGGTTTTTAATTTTCGGGCTTAAAGTTAAGAAATAAAATAATTTTACGACAAACTTTATTTTATTTCACTTCAGCCACTTGGAACTCACTTGAAGCCACTTAAAGCGGCTTAAGATGAGTTGTTGTGGATAGGATGTTATCCAAAAATATCCTACCCTCTTGGTAGGATATTTGTGAGGTGGGACCCGCACGAGCCCCACCGTTTCTTTTCCGCTAAGTAACGCACCCGCGAAAACCTGTCATTATGAAATTCAACTGATGCGTTTTCTTAAATTCTTAACACATCATTTAATTGGGTAGTTTTCTTCGTTGAATTAAATGGGCGGTTTATTCGTTGAAATTACTTCTATGAATTAATTTCATTCGTTTCTTAACCAGTTTGAAATCCGTTGGTGTAATAATAAAATAAGACCAACGCACGACTTCTGGAAAAATGTTGGTTGAGAGGATTTGACAGAAACCAAGAGTTCTTCATCCTCCTTCGCGAAGAACGCAAAGAACGCGAAGAACGCGAAGAACGCCGAGCCCTCGGAAATCGACGACGCGATGCCAAGTTCCGCGACGCCGGCGATTCTCCTTCCGCGAAGTTCTTCCACGTCAATCCAACCCCGCGACAACCTTCGATCGGCAGAGACAAGTTCGTCGACGCGACACCCTTCCGCGACGACACGACGCCGGATACTGCGACGACGCGACGATCCCCTCTTTCCGCAAAGAACGCGCGTGCGACGACTTGACGGGGTAGGGATTTTATTTTGGAAATTCCCTTATTCCCGTGAACGTTTCTTTAAAATTAGAGAACTGGTTTCAAATGAACAATTTTATTTTATTAAAATTGTTGTTTCATGTGTTGAATTATTTTCTCTCGTTGTCGTTAACTAACGCGGAGGGTGCGGGCCAAACGAACACGGCACGGCAACCCTCCGTCGTTCTTCGTGGTTGTGCGGATTTGGCGGGCGACGGAAAATCGTGACTCAAGTGAAGTTTGTCGATCACGCATTGAAGAACGGAACCCGGGAGGAACAACAGTGCAGACGAGAAGGAAAACGGACCACCGGAGCAACTCCGGTGGCCCGCGGAAGCAGCCGGCGGCGCGGGTCGCCGGCGCGGCGGCGCCGGCAGCCGGAGGCGGCGGTGCCCCAGCGTGCCGCCGGACAAGGCCGCCATGGCTGAAGCCATGGAGGCGGCGACCAACATACCCACGGCCGCATGGGTCCGGTTCTCACACACGGGACGCGGCATTGCCACATCCGTTGCTCCAGCGCGGCCCCAACGCGGGGTCGCGGCATCTCCAGACCGCGGGGGCGGCGCCCCGCGGCACCCAGGCGCTCGGCCGCTCGGCCGAGCCAAGCCAGGCTGGTCCGACCGGTCGGGCCGCACCCTAGCCGGACCGGACCGGGTCCAGCCAGGTCGACCCGGTTCGGCCGACCCTGGGGGGGGGGGGGGGGTCCGAGCCCAGACCCCCCGTTTTTGTTCAAACGCCCGTAACTTGAGCTACGTGACCCCAAACGACTCACCGTCAGCGGAAACACGATCCTTGGATCGATATGGTCGTTTTGGTATATCGCACTCAAGGTTTCGGAATACTTTGAGTTCAGCCGGGTTGGTTCGTACACGAAACCAACCGGGCCTTCGGAGCGGAAACGCTCATATCTTGAGCTACGGACGTCCGATTGACGTGACATCATCTTTGTTGAATTCCTCTATGTGAGACGGATCTTTTGGCTCACCCCGCCCGAGGTTTGGACGCAGGTGGAGTACGGTCGGGTTGGTTTTGCCTTAAAAACCAACCGGGCCCCTGGGACGAAAAAGCCAATAACTCTCAGACCGGGCGTCTGATTGACGCGCCGTCTGCGACGTTGAGTTCCTGTTGATGATACGGAACTTTTGGATACATCAACTTCGTACTTTGTGACAGTTGATGTATCAGCCTCTCGGCTCGTGGAGCGGACCCTCCCGAACGAGCTTGCTGTGTGCGGGAACCCTAGAGCTGGCTGCGACTGCTACATCGACAGCGACGACTGTGCAGAGATCCTCAGTGGACTGCAGCGACGACTGTGAAAAGATCCTTAGTAGACTACGACGATGAAGACAGCTGGTCTTGTATCCTATGTGGGTCCTAGTTGTGCTGGTCTTGTATCCTATGTGGGTCCCAGCTTTGATGATTCAATACTGGTCTTGTATCCTATGTGGGTCCCAGTATAGATGAATCAATGAAGACAGCTGGTCTTGTATCCTATGTGGGTCCTAGCTGTGCTGGTCTTGTATCCTATGTGGGTCCCAGCTTTGATGATTCAATACTGGTCTTGTATCCTATGTGGGTCCCAGTATAGATGAATCAATGAAGACATCTGGTCTTGTATCCTATTTGGGTCCTAGCTGTGCTGGTCTTGTATCCTATGTGGGTCCCAGCTTTGATGATTCAATAATGGTCTTGTATCCTATGTGGGTCTCAGTATAGATGAATCAATGAAGACAGCTGGTCTTGTATCCTATGTGGGTCCTAGCTGTGCTGGTCTTGTATCCTATGTGGGTCCCAGATTTGATGATTCAATACTGGTCTTGTATCCTATGTGGGTCCTAGTATAGATGAATCAATGAGGACAGCTGGTCTTGTATCCTATGTGGGTCCTAGCTGTGCTGGTCTTGTATCCTATGTGGGTCCCGGTATAGATGAATCAATGAGGACAGCTGGTCTTGTATCCTATGTGGGTCCCAGTTGTGCTGGTCTTGTATCCTATGTGGGTCCCAGTATAGATGAATCAATGAAGACGGCTGGTCTTGTATCCTATGTGGGTCCCATCTTAGATGATTCAGTATCTATGTCTGATCATCTCTTCCACCTTTTCGATGATGTATACCTGTGTGAGCTGAATCCTGTGTTACTCTCCTTTTTGGATTGTGTTGAACTATCCTATGTGGATTTACTGTTTACTTTCCTTTGTGGATTGTGTTGTGCTATCCTTTGTGGATTTATGTTTTCTTTTTTGTGTGGATTTACGTTTTGCTCTCCTTTGTGGAGTGTGTTGTGCTATCCTGTGTGGATTTATGTTTTGATCTCCTTTGTGGGTTGTGTTGTGCTATCCTGTGTGGATTTACATTTTTGTCTCCTTTGTGGGTTGTGTTGTGCTATCCTGTGTGGATTTACGTTTTCTTTCCTGTGTGGACTGGGTTGTGCTTGGGCTCGGATGTTGGAGCCGAACAGGGATTGATGACTTAGGTATATGTATGGGCATATACCTAAGCAGTGTCAGTTGTTACTTCGTGATTGTATCTTTCCGTTGTGGTTTATCCTTTGTGGATTTCAGGAGACCTTCGGGGGTCTCGGGGTCCCTACTGAGTAGCTTATACTCACCTCTGCACGGGCTATGCCCGCACTACGTTGTGTTGGTTGCAAACGACGGACAACATTGATTATGGTTGAGGCTTGCAGAGCAGGACGATACCTGGAGGAGGACCACTGGGCGGGACATACTCGGAGCGGACGGTGGGACCCGAGGAGCAGTGGAGCTATCTGTACCCACTATTCAGGTGGGATTTCCAGAGGACGGCCCGACGCTGCGGCTTTTCTTTTCAGTTGTTGTTTTCCCCTTTCAGTTGTACTTTACAGTTGGGCTTGTATTTCCAGCCCCTTTACTTTCAGCACAGCTTGTTACAGTGTTTACTTTTTCGCTTGCTTACTCTGTGGTGCTTGTTTACTTTTCAAAGGCAATGCCTTCCCTTTTGTTGGATTTACGCCTTGGTGCTAGTCGCCATCCCCTGGCCTATGGAAGGTGGGCTTGGGGTAGTCACGGCACGGGCCCCGAGGACGGGTCGTGACAATCATGAAGGATTTGATAGTATTTGTTGACAATACGAAATGTGGATAATAAGGATGATGACATTGATTATAAAGAAGAAGGTTAAAGTGATTCTTTCAAGGATTTTCAATGATGAGTATGATTGTTTGATGATTGAATTTATTAAAAAGGTACTATAAAGGTTGTTGTGTTGGATACATAATCTATAAAAAGGAATAAAGGAATCCTTGAGGCAATCCTGAAGTAGATATAATAGAAGTCAATTACACAAGAGTGCAAAAGACTAACCAAAGAATAAAATTTCATAGTGGGGTCATGGTATAAAAAAGTAAATTTCTAGGTGAACCGTGAAGAAACATAGATAATGGCAGAGAAGGAGTTTTATTACATGGGAAACTATAAAGGGACAATGTCATGGTTGTACCTATAGTGGAATTATAAAGAACCTCTACGAAATGGTCAAGGAAAACATGGTCATGGGGAAGGTTATGGTCAAGTGAAAAAGATGTATCCCTAATAATAATGGGAACAAGAATATCATAGTTATTTTTGTGATCTATGTGGAATAATAAATTGAAAAAGATACAACATTGTATGAACCATTCCACAAAGGTGAGTGTGATGTCTTAAGAGGATCCATGTACAACATGGGGAAGTCCATTATGGGTGTGGTGGTGTTTGATGGTGGTCATGATCAATAGGTAAATATGTAAGCCAAAATATCTGACTGAAGGAGAGTTACATCATGGAACATGATATGTTGGGTGAAAATGACCAAACAGTTGATCTTATGTTATAGTGGAAACCATGGTTAATAGGTAGAGCTATAATCCAAATAAAATAAAAATAAGATACCATCTTTTAGTTCCCATTATATTGGATTAAAAATGAGAAAATGTTTTTCATCACACTATGATGAAGGGAGTGTTAATGGGTGACATGAATAATTTATTGGTGTTTATTATGGTGATGCTTGGATCGTTATTCAATGAATCTATAATATTGTGTCTCTGTTTTAAACCATGATTCCAGACTGAATCTAAGGTGATTATGGTGATTCTACATGTTCTCTAAATGTGTATTAATTCCATAATATAAATAGAGATATAAATGTTCCATGAAGTAGTTATTTGGTTGAATACAAATGGAGGAGATCATGGAGTAGTTTTATAGAAGAGTTATGGGTATTTTTGTTATCCCATAATGTTGATGACTTGTGTCTATTTTGGTTAGCATGATCTTTGATTTTATTATGGGTTATTGGAAGCAGGTATGTAGATGGATACATGAACATATATTTTATCTGATCCAAAATAAGGGTTATATGTGGGAAAGGAATGAAGAATAAGATCTTGATAACCATTTAAGATCTTTCCAAATTAGAAGAATAAAGAACTTTTTTACAAAAAACAAAGAGAAGAGGATTTCCAGTGTCATTTATGAAAGAAGAAAGGTACTCTTGAAAAGAATATTTTCATAATTCATGAAGAAGCATCCCAAATAGACAACAATGATTCCCATGTACATTTGGTGCACCCATAAAAGTGAATCTAGTAAAGGGAAATATGTATTTATAAAATGTGTGGAAATCCTACCTTAGTGTAGTGAGAAAAGGTGGAGGAAGAAGGTAGTGAGCTGGGAGTGAACCTTAGGTGATAGTGAGTTAACCTAAAACATTATAATATGGTTAACCAAGGTAATTATTTACCTATATCTAACCCCTTGTAAAGTAAGTTCTATTTGTAGTTATTTAGTGCATGAACCAATGTCGATGCATGATCCATGGATATATCCCTATGAGGGTGAACTAATTAAATTCTCATTTCCCTTTTTACTTTATGCATGCATTCAAGAATAGATCATGTTACCTAAACTATATCTTTTAAAATATAATAACAAGTGGACCTAAAGTTTAATAGGTCAAAACCCATTTTGGGAAAGTGATACATTAAATAGAATAGTTATTATAATTTGGTAACACACTACATACCCAGATTAAGCCCCCCCCCACCCCCTCCCCTCGGGGTAATATCACACTAACCACCAGTTAAGGTGGGGAAATAACACATTATGTTCAATAAAATATTGTACAACAAAAATCTAATTATATAGAAAAATGTGTTGATGCATGGTAGTGTGTTTAAAGTACTGTTTCATAGGAATGAATTTATGATCAACATGGAAAAAGAATATACAATAGTGAATGAGGGAAAATTAATTAAATAATTAATTCCACAACCCCCTCCACCCAAAGGTACTCCTCCTGTACTATAAATTAGATAAGTGAGACAATTAATATCAAAGTCCACATCTAACGGGCCATAGGTCGGTGAAAATTACTCAGGTTATATCATACACAAAAATGGGAGTAATTACCCTCTATTATTGAGAAACAATAGATAAGATAAAAAAAATGAAAAACTCATATTAATAAATAATTTAAATAGATATCTAAATACATGTACGTAATTTTATACAACAAAACAAATGCAAATGAAAATCCAAGTTCCAAAAAAATCCTTGGTAGTGACCATGAATCCCAACCAACTCCTAAAAACTCTATGAGCTAGTAATGTCTATCCCTGTTTCCAACTAGCTCTCATGGACATAAAAATATTTTTTTTATACATTTGTTGAGAATAATAGGTATACTCAATAATATCCTCCCTATAGAATCTCAAGAAGAAGATAAAGAAAGCATATAAAAGGATAGTGAATGAAATTTTAAGATAACTCACCACCTAATTAGGTTTTTTAATTCCCCAACCACATTATGGATCTCTCACCAAGTATCACATAAAATAATAATATAATATGAAAAATAATATCAAATAAGGTACCCCGTTAAAGCTTTCACACTAGTTTTCTACTATTTCAGATTTCACATATTCTGACACATCTCTCTCCGAAATTAAGCCAAACTGAATACACCTATTCTGTTATATCATACATTACAACTATTTCATCACATAATATCATCATCATTTAACATGAACCTCATGCATCACATCATCTCATAATCCCATTCCATATTTCTATACAGTAACCAAGTGGTTTTGGGGGCCACCATAGCCAGTATGTTGATTATTATACCTCAAGATATCACATCTCATGCAACATATTCCTATAATAATTCATAGGATACTGTATCTAGAGATAAATGTGTGGGAAATAACAAAAATCCATTACAACCATCTATATATGTTGAGATGAAATACCTCAAGGTTTGGTCTTGGTGTTATTAGGATGATTGTGTTTGTTGAAAAATTCAGTTGGCCACATTATACTATAGTTTGTGTTACCATTGTAGATTTTAAGATGGTGGAGAATTTTCCCAGTGTTTTCCATATTTTTTTCCTCAAAATGTGTATTTTGTTTTATAAAAAAGTAATGATTTCCACATAGAATAATTATAGAACTACATATGGAGTATGAAGAATAGAAAAGTGAAATAAATGGTGGCAAGGATTTCATACAGTAGTTAATTTATACGTACCACAAACGAGGCTTGTTTTTTATATTACAATATGGTTAATTAAGGCCACTGCAATGGTTTATGCACTATATGAACCGCATATCAAGATTACTTCATGGGAGGCTCATCATTTGCAGTAGAAGATGGTGATTTAAATTTCCCCAAAAATAGACATTAATCTATGGATGAGGATAGTGAATTTATCATTTTTGTGAAGTAATTAGTCACTATTTAGACTTTATAGTAAGTTCATTACACTATGATGACTAATCCATAAAGAAGTTTTTGGTAATTTTTATTAACGGGTTTTGTAGAATTTCTTCTCTTATATAAAGGACCCCTAATAACATCATCATATAGAGAGATAATTTTGTTATAGAAGAACATAGTTGGAAGAATTTGGTTATGTACAAAGTGGTTCATTGAAGATAAATTTCATTAAGGAGGTAGTTCGTGATCAAAATATGTAGAAGGGGTTTATAGGGCACTGTAGCTCACAAAGGAAAAGGGGTCGTGAAGAGTAATCCATTTGTGAAATGATAGAATTATAGGAAGAAAAGGTGGTCTATGGATCACTCAAATGAAGAGTTGTAGAGGTTTTTAAAAATTGGTTATGTAAGTTTTAAATAGATCTAAAATAGCTTGCAAAATGACTCTTTGTAAATAAAATGTTACGTGACGAGGAGTATTTAATCTACCGAGTGAAAATAGAGCTACATAGAACACTCAGTGTGAAACCGTTATAAGATGATTCATATCAATATAAAATTCATCTAAATAATTAGTGATCACAATTCAATGGAGAGAGTAGTGAGCTTTCAAATTATAATTGGTTGTAAACCAAGAGGGATAGTGTGTCTACTCTGAACATTGTAACAGCAGTGCACTTTAGTGGATTTCTTACAAAAGCACTTGCCTTTATATGATATTTAGATATATCCTAGTGTGGGTGGACAAAGTAAAATTACTATTTATCTATAGTGATTTAATTTCTTCTCATATATTTCTATAGGAAAGTGAGAGATCAACATTTTGTTTAGTAAGGAAATAAGATATGAAGGGGAAATGGTTTTAATCTATCATACCCTTATTCACCCCTAGGGTTTTTTACCCATTTTGGATATATATATATATATATATATATATATATATGTTGGTGGGAAGGAAACCACCATGAATAATAATATATAATACCTTTAGGATAAGATAGTGGGGTAAGAGGGGGTATTAATTGATTCACTCATCGTTATCCTTGATGTCAGGAAAAACACTCTCTCATAGTCCGCTGAGTGTTAGACGCTCAATCGACATGGGTTGGGTAGTGTCTGAAATCACATGAAATATAATATATATATCTCTCTCAAAATCATACTATGGTTATTAACATATTCTTAATCTCAAATACACCTATCATCACTCGAAAACCCTACTACCATGGCTAAGATCTATATATTCTATAAGTAAAAAAACATTAAAGAATAATTCAATTTAATTCTTTATTTATATAAAACATCTAATATTAACTTCATTATTTATCTTAACTATTAAAAATTACTTTAACATGAACATTAATTGATTCCCGTTACCACTAAGAATAAACCAACTGATTCCATGGTTTCTCAATATTATCATAATTTAAAGTCCATTAATCCACAAACCCCAAGAGTTCAAAAATTTATTATTCACTATAATTTTTAATTTCATTTATATTGGTACCCTTACTAAGATACCATAAAATATATTCATAAACCATACACAAATTTTTAACTCAAGTAGTGGGAAATGGAAATCATAAACAAGTAACTTAGTCATTATTCTTTAAAATAATAATCATTATCATACTAGAATCCCATATTCTAGCACAAAAGTTGAAAATCGCATATCTAATCCATGACATAATTATTGGTCCATATCTAACACCACCAGTTATATCACCATGCATCCTTCCATCATAGTCTCCAACTACTATCACAAACTTGGGCCTCCACACCCATGTCTCATCAAGAATCAGTCATCTCAGACTCACATAATTTGGCATGAAAAGGTTCACATTAAAATAAATCACACAAGGAATTATGGAAAAAATAAATATTAAACATAGTATCTAGTACAAAAAAGTGAGGAATCCATAATTCATAATAAAATAGTCTCACTCAACCCCAAACATTTATCTTTATCAAACAACTGATTCATTATTTCTTGATTTACCAAATTTATTTATCGCATGTTATAACCGTAGACAACCTATGGCATCAATTATCAAAATATATGAATAATTAAAACAATAACCAGTCATAAAATTTATTTTCATAAAACATTATGAAATAATGATACCATTTAACATGTGTTAATAATTACTTTAATTTCCTTCAATTTGTAAGAAATGGTTTCATGAAACATGCCTCTTTGTTATTTTTAATCAATAGGAATTACAATATTGATTATTTTTTAAAAAATAATAAATTATATATTTACATTATTTAAAAAATTCCATCATATAAAATATTCTAAATCATAGAATAATAAAAATGGTAATCCAATTGAATAAATATAAATATCAAAGTACCTAGAAAATCAAGAGGCAAAATGTTAACATGGTGGAAACAAATGTGATCATTGTTACCAAAACCAAGGTTAATTATTCAATCCAGATTAATATTTATTTTTTTTAGATACACCATCATCCAAATATATAAATAAATATAACTTTATGATTTCATAAAACATAATAGGAGATGCAATAAATCCACTACCTTGATTTATAATTTCAATTTTCTTCACAAAAAATGGGTGATCAAGGATTAACCACCTCTGAAAATGAAGGAATATTCATTTGAACCTATCACTGGAAAACCACTAACTACCATTCACATATATCAGTCCCAAATCCAAGGGAAAATCCACAATGAACACTTTAGGAAAAATAATAATGAAGAGAAAAACAAGAGGATGGAAAATGGGTACCCTGATCCAAAAATGTTCAATTCCCCACAAACCCGGGATTGGAATCTATAAGGAATATATCAAGAGTTTCCAATGAAGGTAAAACCAACACTTTCTTAGGATATCATCCATTAAAAACTTCTCAACTCGAGATAATGCTCAACCAACTCCTGGTTTCATCTGGAGAATCTATAAAATGAAGGATCACTCAATAACGAAGGTGCATATCAATTAATAAAAGAAAAAACATCCATAGAAAACATTAACCTCCCATTATGATGAATGTGTTTTCACCACTTCAAATGGAAGATATTTGAGTAATAATGGTGATTATTTCATACATTTGAATTAAATTTCATCCACTTCCATGATGTTCATCGTGACATGGCCTTGGTCATGACGTTATTCAGTATTACAATAAAAAAACCTTGTTCTAGGAAATTTTCCCTTATCTAGGGTGTTTTATCCTCTCCATTCCCAAGGCTATGGACATGTAGATGTCCTATTCTCATTTTGGATAGGTGTTCCTCTATGGTAGCATGCCCAGTTCCACACCCTTAACTAGTCATGTCAAGTTTCACATTTAGAAAATAGGACATCAGTTCCAAAACAACCCCCAAAATGGAATGAAAATACATTTTTCTTGGATTGGTGCACCAAGAACAACATGGTCAACTAAAAAGTTCCATAAACCATAACCACACCCACCACCAAGGCATGGTAAACTCCAAAATGGACAAGAAAACTCCCTTCTCTACAAAACCCCTCTAAACTCCTCCTTGACACCACCAAGCATGGAAAAAAATTAAGGGTATGGAAGGTCAAAACCACTATATTATATACCTTTCAAACAATTATCATCCTAAATAATTAAATCAAAACCCAAAGATAAAGAAAAGAAAAGGGGTCATCCAAACAGCCACCCCATGAGACACCTCTCAAAAATATTTCCATCACATGAGCACAACCACTACACTTAGAAGAAAAAGGCACAAACCTATATAACATTAACAACTAGCTTCTAAACACTCTTCTAATTGAGATACATCTAAAAATATGAAATTCCAAAATAAGGGAATCAATTAAGGGAAAGCTATATCATAATTTTGATAATGGTCAACAACCACAAAACATTAATGAAAAAGTGGTGGTAAGTAAAAAACAACTCAGGATACTATGTGTTTATCTCTGACTCATGCTCCAAATTTCTCTTATCCACATAATTGTTCCAAAAAAGGGATCAAACCAAGGGAGTAGTATTCTTATGAAATAACTTCTCTTGGATCTATTGAATCTCCATAGGATTATCCTTAAAGGTATCATCATTATCAATGTTTATTCCTCCTAATTGATGATGTGAGGGTCTTCATGAAGATAGTGGAAAAGTTGTGATACATGGAACACATCATGTATCTAGATCATCTATGAGGGAATTGATATCCTATACATAATTTCTCGGGCATGAGAAAATGTGTCAAAATGCCTAATGAACTAGTAAGTATGCTTAGTCCCCTTACTAAACCTTTATTTCACATGATGTCGATATGCCTTTAGGAACAAATGATTTCCCACATCGAACCCAAATTATATCTTACTATGGTAGGAATAGTATTTTTGATGATCTTACACTACCTCAATCCTCTTGTGAATCACCTAAATTATCTCTGTTATGCTCTGCACAACATTCACCCCAATAATTTTGGAATTTTGACCCAAATCTAGCACCATGGAGAATTTAAATGTTGGTCATACAAAAATTAAAACAGTGTCATACCAATAGTTAAGTGGAAACCATTATTGTAATAAAAAAACCAAAGAAAGTTTTATCATAAAAACACCCTAAAATCCAAGAAACATGCATGAAACATATCGTTAAGAGTCTATATGCTCTACTCTATCTAATATTTTTGTGGATGGAAACCAGTGTTAAAGAAAAAATGAGATCCAAAAGTAATATAGAGACCTCTTTTCACCCTATATCTAAAATGAGGATGTTAATAATAGATGATCATCCTTGGGAATCCATAGATACTCACCTCCTCCTCTAGAAATTACCTCAATAAAAACTCCACTGAGGTTGATTCCTTTATTTCTAATAAGTGATCCAACAGTATCAAATGGCTGACTATCACCCATATATTATCATATCCACACTCAGATTGAGGTAAAATAGGGAAAAGATCATTGAAATGTACCTCACTTCCACTAACGAACATCCAATGGCTGGAGAAACCCATTGAGAACACGGTTCTCAGCCTTCACCTTATGGAAGACTAAACATCTGAATATGAACTATACAATATAACACCACAAACTACACCACTAAATTCACCTCTCGAAAAAAAATTACATCTTCTTAATGCTAGGATGTTCCACCAAAGGTAATCTTTGGAACTCATAAAGAACCATATCAAGCATCACCAAAGTAATAAAAAGTTTCTGATTCGTGCCTATTGTGGGGTGTGCAAAAAACAATTATATCCTAAGTTAGAATGAAGTAAATTGGTTAACCTATGTTGTCTCTAGAGAGAAACACACACAAATAAATTGTTTACCTTAAAATTAGAGAATAATGTGGTGGTTATTTTTGAAATTGTTTGGTTTTGAAAACAAGAAATGAAATAAAATAAAGAAATAAATAAAAATATTTAAAACAAATAGACAAAGCATGTTATTAAAAATATTGATAATTATTATTTGATCAGGTTGGGGTTGGTTTTCTAATTGCAATTTTATCGTAGTTCTAATTAATTCAATCATCTTCTACTAAGCCAATTAAAGTAAGATTTCATGATCGGTTCCTCTCACTCCCCTGGTCAATAGTGATGGTGAGAGTAAAAATTACCAATATCTTAGTTTGTTTTATTTAACTTCCTTTTGTGAAATATTTGTAGTCAATACCCTCAATTGATTTAGGAAATTATTGATCAGGTCTTATTAATCCAAAACAATCAAGAATAAACATTACACATATAACATGTACTAAATCACTAAGTACTTCACCACATATCCCTGATATATTCCATAGTATATAGAACAGAACCAATTTGAAGGATATAATTATCATTTATCTAAGAAATAATAATAATTGAATCTAAAATAAAATACAATAACACAAGATAATAAAAACTTTTTTTTGAATTTGAAACCAACATCATAGAAGAGAGATATTTTTTGTTCAATAAAATGAATGAACTAAAACATTAACAAAGATAAAAAAATAAAATTACCTAAACAATAATAATATTTACCCCACCATAGTAAGGGTAATTGAAAAAATGGGGAATAAGAATACATTACAAAACTAAAAAGAAAGAAAAGAGGGGAAAAAAGAACATGAAAATTTCCTCCAAAATCTATCCTCTAAGAATTCACTTATGTTCATCCCACCATATGTTTGAATCATGCTGAGTTTCCTTATTATAAGATTTTAGTAATTAAGTATTACATCTCCCCAAGAATTTTAAATTTGTTTTGATCCGTGTAAAAGAAGTTATGGCCGCATTACTAGACTTTACTTTTTCTGGCTGCCGATTACTATTCCACCTACCCCACTTTGACCAGCTAAAGGGAGACCTTAATGAAAGAACTTCTCCAGAAAATTTAATTTGAATCCTTACATTTGAGTATTATTTTTAACCCTGCTGTAATAATCTCATTTATTATTTTATCTCGAGATATGTCTATTTGAATGAGGAATGGTCCATTCTACTGACCAGAATAAGTCTTCAACATAGTCGAATTATTTGGGCCTATGGAATTATGTATTTCCTCTGGTTTCAAGAGAAGAATTTTTATCCAAATAACAAAGGAATACTTAAAAAAATAATCACACAAATTGGAACAAAATAGTAAAAGTTATGCTTGAAAAATAAAGGTGATTTAAAACTGTTAAATTTACAGAATATACCAATTTTCATCTTTTAGATAAAAAATCTCAAAAAATCATAAAATGGTTAAAATGAGCTCAAAATGATTAATTTGAAGGGATTAAATCATTTAAAACATATGAGTAATAATGAAAATATTATATCTATAAATTTCCCCACACTTAGAACTTGGACTCAAGGACAAGTAAAAAAATATTAAATCAAAGAAAATTTAAAACAGATGCCCATGAGATCTTCAAATTTGAAAAAATGAAACAAAAGATATCATGCATCCTCAAAACCCATTATTTAATGTTTTTAATTTAAGAAAATTCAATATATTTCCTCTTTTTCTCCCCTCCTGTGCACACAAAACACCTACGCCGCATGAATTTTCTCTCAACTCACAAATTTTAATTATCAAGAATTTCTTTCTCATTCAAACTCATAAAAGGTTCAACACAGTCTTGATGAATTCCTAAATTTTCCCAAAATGTGAGTGAGGGACATATTTTTATCATGAGTAATTTCTAGGGTTGTTCTATGGCATTAATTTGGTAGGATTTAGATATAAAGAAATCTAAGGATGAATGAGGAGGTCTTGAATATTTTTGAAACAAAATTACATTATTATAATTTTCACGCAAGTATGGTTTCCTCCTCACTCTCCTTAGTATCAATTTAGCTCCATATTCATTAAAAATCAATGAATTTGAAAACCAATCATCATTTTAGATGAAAAAAATTACGATCTTATCAAATATAATTTTTCTGTTAAAAGATCCAAATAGGCACAACTTTTTTCCTTTAGAAGCTCATGAAAGGCACAACTTATAATACAAAAAAACTCTAGAAATGGTACATCTTCCAACAGAATGATTTTTTAGTAGAAAAAAATATCTTTAATATTTTATTTTCCTATCATATTATTACTAAATTCGGTATCACAATAAAAGAAATCTTTCCCCACACTGTAGTTCAAATAGACTATGAAATTTCACTTTGAGAGCGGGTCGGATAGGGAAAATTTGATTGTAATGTGGATAACCTAATAGTTTGTTCATGGATTATATGGGATACAAAGATTAAATGTTCAAGTTAGGCCATTATTAAAAATATTCTTATAAAATGGGGCTTTAAAACCAATTAATTTCCTCAATCATTTAAAATAGATGTACCTAAAACCCCCATGTTTTGTTTGGAGTATATCAAATTTTGGTTAAATCAATCATGGTTTGTTCTCTCAAGAAGTGAGGTGGATAAAAATAATATGACAAAAATAGTTCATGTAGCCTCACAAGAAAGTAATTTCAAAGATTAAGATAGTGAGATGTGGCATGAGATTCAAGAATCAGATTACTTTTAATGAAATTCCAAAAGATTTGAAATTGAAACAAAGCCATTTTGTACATTTATTTAAGATCAATTTCATGGGGAAAATATTTCTCACTCATGGACATGGGTTTAAAAAATTGTGATCAGATTTGTTTCAGCTCAAAAGTTTCAGAGACATGCAAAAATTTAAAGAGACCTAAAAAATTTGGAAAACATGCATTTTTTTAATTAAGAAAACAAACAATTGAAATTCCTAAACTACAAAGGTTCCCTCCCCCACACTAAAATTATGTGGTGTCCACAATTTATTAAAATTCATTTAACATGAAATAATATTTAAAATTTAATCACAATAATCAGCTAAGGTTAATTGAAAGGTATAACTTGACTTATTGGTAGTGCAACATTGAGTTCAGATCCAAAATACCGCACACTGGAAACCTAAACCCAAAAGTAGAGAAAATATCGTATAAATTTATTATAATAAAATTATAATACAAATAGTGTGAGAAAAGAACTATAGATCCTAGTTTAATCACCCAAGTCAGCCTGGGGTTTTGACTGCCTCATGATGAGCAGTTTTAGTTGCTTATACCCAATCTGATGGTGGGTAAAGTTTCTTTATGATAAACCACCAACACTTATTCTTTACATATTGAACTTATTATTTTTACTTGATGACTCCATGAATATAGTAAACCAAATCTACCCCCGTGAAAATTAGTTCCATATTTTATGGTGGGGTTAGGAAAATTAATAAGTCTTTCTCTTTCATGATTTCCACTTTCACAACTTCTTAATCATTCTCCATCGGATTCCCATGGTATGCTACCAAAAAATAATGGTCAAAGGGAAATTCAGAGTGTAATAATATTTGGAAAAAATTAAATTTTAAAAAATCAATATCAAATTATCCCCTTTCAAAGTAATAATCTTGTGTCTCTTTTCCCTTAAGAAAATCCACATTGGTCTCATCTTGAACTCCCTCCATCTAGTTTAGGGATCTCCATAAGTTCCTCATTAGGTGACCTTATTTTTCTTCCCCATCCACCAAGGAAATAAAATATTTGTCTAAATAAGTAATTTTAAAACAAGGGGAGGTAATACTCAATTCATATTTAACAACATTTAAATGAAAAGATTCTAGGAAAATATTTTCACACTGAGTTTTTTTAGCTTTAATTGCTCCTTTAGTGGGATATGCCTCTTGTAGTTTAATTTCACAATATAACGGTAGGTATTCAGTCTCCTCCATACTCACTTAAAATTCCACTTCTTTAGCGGTTCCTTACATCAATGGTTCTAGCTGTTATACTTTAGAAGGAATAGAGGGTCAAGTAGTTCTTCACACTCATTCCAGAATCCATCCAGATCTTATTGATCTCCCACTCATAGCTCAGTGGGATATTCTTTCTTCTTGGCCTCCTCAAGTTCCTTATTTGGTTTTGGTTGCTACATAAATTCATGGACATATTTAAATTCTAGTTTTACTTTTCTCTCCAGTTATTCTATATATTTTTGAATTTCTTGCATTAGTACTATATCATAATTAGTCTAGTATTATTTTTCCACTTGTGGGTAATTGTTCCATGAATTAAAGAAATTATCATTTGAAAAAATCTTGGGAAAATATTTTTTTACAGTTTTTTTTTATTTTGAAAAAGTTACATATTTACAATTAGATTGTTGGAATTGCATCCCTAGAAACGACACCAAGGTTTGACACGGGTCTATCATGGGATGTGACAAAAATACTTATTTCCAAATTTACAATGTAGTAATGTGGTGAACCTAGTTTGTGTCCATATAGGAGCACATGAAAATCAAGTTTTCACCATAAAATTAGAGAATCAAGTAGTGGTTATTTATGAAATTGTTAGGTTTTGAAAACACGAAATGAGAGATAAAAAATAACTAAAGTAAAATATTTAAAAAAAATGAAAATAAAGGTGATTAAAAATAGTGACAATAATTGGGTGATCAGGATTCAGATAGTTAACTATTTGAAATTTTATCATAGTTCCAATTAATTCAATCCTCTTCTGCTAAGCTAATTAAAGTGAGATTTCATGATCGCCTCCTCTCACTCCATGGGTCAATGGTGATGGTGAGAGTAAATCTTACCAATATCTTAGTTTGGTCTACTATCCTTCATTTTTTTAAAGTGTTTTTGTGAATACACTCAATTGATTTGGGAAATTCCAGATTGGGTCTTTTTAATCCCAAACAATCAAGAATAAGAACTACACCTCCCACTTGTACTAACGATAATATATTAATTCATCACTAAGCCCTAATCTATTCTATCATATATAAACCAGAACATATTGGAGGGAGATAATTATAATTTATAAAATTAATAAAAAAAATAATCGAAAATCAAATACATTTTCACAAGATATTAAAATCTATTTTTAGAATTTGAAACCTACATCACAGAAGAGGGAGATTTTTTATTCAATCAAATAAAATAAATAAAACATTAAAAAATATAAAACCTAGCCTTCCCAAATCACCAATAATATTTTACCCAACATATTAAGGGTAATTGACAATAAAGGGAAATAATAATACATTAAAAAACGTAAAAATAAAGAAAATAGGTATAATAAAGAACATAAAAATTTCCTCCAGAATTTGTCATCTAGAAGTTCTTTTTTGTTCTACCGACCATATAGTCAAATCAGACTATGTTCCCTTATTATAAGATGCTAGGAATAGATTTTTACATAAACCCTATAAATTTAAAAGCCTTATCATCCATCTAAAATAAGTTATGGATGCATCAATAGACCTATCTCTTTTTAGGCAACGATTATTATTCCACCTACCCCCCTTTGACAGGTTCAAGGGTGGCCTTAATAATAGACTTTCTCCATGAAATTTAATATAAAGCTTACCCTTTTAGTCTTATTTATAACCCTACTAGAATAATATTATTTTGTGGTTGATAGAATAATATATTATTATTTGAATGAGGTAGGGTTCATTCTGCCGACCAGAAGAAGTCTTAAACTTACTCAAATTATTTGTACATGTTGGAGTTCAAAGTGGCTATAGTTTCAGAAGAAGAATTTATATCCCACAAATGGGGGAATGCTAAAAAAGTAATCACTCAAATTAGAACAAAATAGTAAAATTTATGCCCAAAAACCGAAGTGAATTAAAATAATTAAATTTATAGAATTAACCCATTTGTATATTTTAGTTCAAAAATCCCCAAAAATCATAAAATGCTTAAAATTAGATCACATTGATTCATTTGAAGGGATTAAATTATTGAAAAACATATAAATAATAAAAAATAAATATCTCCATCAGTATAACCTATAATAACAACTGATATTGATCATCCTTAGACCAATCTTCAAGGTTAACACCATAGACAACTCTATCTATTTATATCTCCACAACTAAATCCCCTAGCTTTTTATCCTCCATCTATTTTACCAAATATGACTGCAC
The DNA here is from genome assembly GCA_963277665.1 of Viscum album. Classification (NCBI taxonomy): domain Eukaryota; kingdom Viridiplantae; phylum Streptophyta; class Magnoliopsida; order Santalales; family Viscaceae; genus Viscum; species Viscum album. Next base: position 2,095,972,744 of record OY728141.1, read on the forward strand.
CATCATCTAAAAAGGAATAATCTTCCACAAACATCTCCCATATTGAGATTCATCATGGAAATATCTTACATCACTCCCCATGAATCCGCATATTCATGTATGAAATCACCACATGAATTCTTGCATAGTGCATTAGCTTTAACATTTCCATTTCCCAGAATCGATCAATTCTATCATAATTTTAGGTCACGTTGGTAGAATAAATACCTCAGGCTCTTATGATCATTGGAAACTACAAATTTTTCTCTAGTGAGTTATATCCACCAAAACATCATGGTAAACATGATTTCGGTTAATTCAAGATCATAGTTGGAATAGTTAAACTCATTGGGACATAACAAAAAATTCCCATAAGAAATAAATTACTTTTTTCATCAATACATTTCTTAAAATGAGACACAAATCACACCAAAAACCTTAAAATGGACTCCCTCTTCTCTTAAAAAAATAACATGATCACTGACTAACTTCTCCTTTAGATAATCAATGGTTGTACGACATTATTAAATATACAAGAAAAAATGATCCTTTATAGTAAAATATATTAAAGGATATATCATATGAGAGAAGATAGGAAAAAACCACTTGTAATATCCTACATGACCATTGAAAATCCACACCTCTACAATATTCTTAGGTGATACCCAAGAAATGAATTCCTCGATGATCAAAGGATCAATAACATGTCTATGTTTGAAAAAACCATTACCGAAGAAACAAACAACATGATCCTAAAACACAAACATTTATAGCTTTTTAAATAGTTTTTGATGATGAATAATTCCCAAAACCACATACAGATAATGTACATGATCTTCCTCAAATGTGAAATCAACAAGGATTCCATCAATGAAAACCACCATGTACCGATTCAGAAAATATTAGAACACTATTTATAAACCCCATGAACATTTTTTATCATTCATCACACTAAAATACATCCCAATGAACTCATAATTACAATAAAAACTTTATAAAGTAGTCTGTAGTATATCTTATTCCTTTACCCACATGTAATGATCTCCCAATCATAGATTCGTCTTTGATAACCAACTATCTCCTTTCATTTGATGGAATAAACTATAAATCCATGAAATAGGCTATTATTTCTTCACTATCAGCTAATTCAGGTGAAAATAATTAATATAGAGATTCATAATTTCATTGGCCTTCTTCATTCACAAAACTAGAGCACCCCAAGGCGACACACTTGGCCGAATTAAACCTCAATACAAAATATCATTGATCTATAACCATAACTCACACAACTCAAAAGGAATCATCAGATATGGATACATCAAGATTCTAGAAGTTATCAGTTATATCTCAATCCCAAACCCAATCTCCTATCAAGGGGAAAATACCACAACCTCATTAGGGAAAACATTAGGGTACTTATCAAAAATACTAAGAAACACCATCAGTTGAACCTCTGATGAACTCAGCATCAACTCAACCATCAAGAAAGATAATTAAGGAACCTACATATGATCTGTATAAGGGTCTTACTCACCAAATAACATTATAATCATTATATAATATCATATAATATAATATACCTCTTCAAGTAATCCAAAATATATTGCACATAATATAGCCAGTCCATTCCATGAATCATGTTGTACGGTCATATCAACAGACATAGAAATTATCCACAAGAGTGTTAATTCCCTAGAACTATCTCACAATATATAAATACATAATATAGATAAGATCAATCCATAATTTTCATAGTTAAGACCAAGGTAACTAGAATTTTTTATGCCTAAAGACACAATGAACATACTAGAGAAGGTGATATGATCGAGTGCATGGCTCTTGAGTTAAACAAAACAAGCCCCAAATTATAAAAAAAGTAAAGGGTATGATGAATGACATATGGACCATCAAGATTTCAAAAATCTAGAGCATGAAACTGTCCAAGACCTACTCCACAGCCTATATGACCATGATTTCAACCACTTCCATTGACACGCTCTTCTCGTTGAGGATAAAAAGCATCACATGGTTTTCCTCTACTTACCTTGTCTCTCATATACAGATTAAAGGATAGAGAACCCTATTGTTATTAACTCAACAAAATTGATTTCAATAGAGAACCTACAGTGGAACTCCTGTCATAAGTTAACTACTCATTAAGGTTATGAATTCTCGCTATTGATGACCACATCCTCTATAAGAAAGAAAGTGTATGATCCATTAGTGGGATCCTGAGAGATGCCATCCATGGAGAAATGAGATAAAAAGGGTTGTGAAATACCCCCAACTATTTTAAAAAAATTATATCTGAGAAACTAATAAGTATAAACTATAACTATTCTCTGTGGTGAATCCTAAAAAATCATATCTCATAGTTATTTAACCATGGCCCACTTTATCTATGAAACCTATTCTATGACTAGTACCTCAATATATGTTGGGAACATAAATGGGGAAAACTTGAACTAGTTCTCTAAATAGAAATACTGTTCAAAATTCCTCAACATAACATCATCATACAGAAATTTTTTTTGAAGAAAATTGGCGAATGGTCATGAAATAGATCTTGAACACTTGATTATTGGAGCTACATGTGAATGTTTAAGCTACTCTTATTGATTGGTTGTCTTCACCGTTGAAGAAATAAACGTAACTCAAAACTAGTCTCAGAACCTCTCCAATGAGACAACTGACTCCTTGAAATAATTTATGAATAAGAACCACCACTTCTTAGGTTCCCCACAAAATATCATCACTACTAATAAGACCCATTTCACCATGAGAGCATGGATAAAAATAATTTTTATCTCCACCTCCTCCAACCAGTCCACTATCACTGAATACAAAAAGTATTCCTCACATTTTTAAATAATCTTGTGCTAAAACATCCATATTTTCCTCATACAAGTATAGTTATCATTGACCTAAACCCGATAATGATATTCTAATATTTACTTCTTAACATCTTTACAAGCAACCTTATAAGGATGTCAAACTGGAGCCATACATTCAAAATAAAAAATGGTTAATAACTCATAATCCTAGAATATAGAATATTTAAGATTATTTATTTATTTATTTAAGTTTTCACCTAACCCCAAGGTCTATCCATTTCAAACATAGGTGTAAAGAATAATGATGTGTGATCTTTTCCTAGGTGTATACCCTGCAACCAACATAACTTTACATAGTAGGATTAATAAACATAAGGTTCCATGCATCGAATCACATGGGGGACTAAATATATTTTTCCAAGATCATCTCCATTGTTTACGTTTCATAATTTTCTCATTTGACATTTTTTAACTACCAACCCATGCAGTCCTAAACTTTTTTTACCTCCAAACATTATCGTATCCCTTAACCAAACCCATTGATACTACTCTATAATGAATTCCTCCCCCCAAAGGTACCCCATCCTCGGATAAAAATTACTGATGGAAAATAATGACACTAGAATCCTATCACCAATAGGTTATGGGATGGAAATAAGAACCAAGGATATATTATACACTTAAATGGGAGATATTGCACTTAATAATTGAGAAACAAGGGATAGCATAAAAACACCCAACAGATCCTACTCATAACAAAAGTAAATATATATCCCAATAAATGAATGTAATTTCATACAAATTAACAGCTATAAAAGAAAATACAAGAACCAAAAATAAAATTCTCAGTTGTGACTTCAAAGTAGAAAAAACTTCTGAACAACTCCATGAGCAACTAATGTCTTGCCTGATCTAAAACTATCTCTTATGGACCTGAAAGTAGTTTATATATTTGAAGTTTGAGCATAAAAGTTATAATTAGTAGTATCATCCCAAAATCCTCTTGTGAAAAAGATAAATAAAACATACTAAATCCCAGTGAAGAACAATTAAAGATACCTTGTCACCTAATATGTTTTACTAAGTCCTCATATTCACTATAAATCTCTCATCAAGTAAAAAATATAATAATAATATAATACCCAATGTAATATCCAATAATTTACACTTCTACCACTTACCCATTAGTTTTCCACTCTTACCTAATGTTTCAAATCTTGTCCCATCTCTCCCCAAAATTAAGCCAACCTAAATTTAGTAACTGGAACCCATAAATTCCATATCTAGTGTTAAATACCATTAATTAGGCATATGATACAAGTAATTCACATCCCAAATTAGAAAATATTTTATTATTCTTAGAAAACTAGAAAAATACATGATTCTTTGATTATAAATTAATACACTAATTACAACATAATTAATTTTTTTCTTTTTAGGATAATAAAATTATTTCATCTTGTAAATTATTTCATATAATTATTAGTACACTTCTCAAATTACTAGGGAATGGAAAAAATAATGGTGAGAAAAAATGATCAATAAGATTAAAGTACATCAGAAATAATAATGAATTAATGATAATAATCAATATGTCAAGGTAAATAACTCATCACACATGCCGGGAAATCAAAAAACTGAAAAGTAAGTGCATAAACAAAATGGAATGGTAATAATTGGAATCAAATTAAATTAAAATAAATAGATAAGGTAAAATAAATGTGTTAAGGTAAGAAACAGAAAACAAAATTACATTTAATCAAATAACTAAGAATAAAATGCATCGATAGATTTTTACATAGTGAAAATCTCATAGATAATATATAATAAATCAAAATGAAGTCAATGATTAATTATTGGGAATCAGATACTAGGAACCTCAAAACCTCTACTATTAAGATCAATCCTCTAGAAATTTTAAAAATACAGTTGGAAAAATCTTTAATTTATGTAATTTATTTGGATCATTTTAACTTATCGATGCATCGAGGGTCTATATAAATTCCAAGACCCACCTGTCATTTCATGTCTAAATCATTCTTCATATCGAGTAATCAATTTAATTAACAAATGATAAGACTTTAAAAATATCATGTTGAATAAAGGATACATAATTATCAATATTTCTCCAAATAATCATATAACTTTCAAAGTGAACACCATATTAAAAATGGTAATGACTTAGGAAACAATCATATCTATAAAAAATGATACGGATACTTAGAGTAAATTCATGGTCAACATATCATAGGAAATTTAATATTTTAAAGGATGAAAAGGAATCAAAGAAGCGAGTTTAAATACTATCCTTTAAAAATTAATAATAAAACATAAAAAGGAATAATAATTATAGTATCAATAAAAAATATCCCAACTAGAGTAAAATAAAGGCTTGGTATCCTTGATTATTATAAAAACTATAAAAACATCTTTTAAAAAAATTATTGAGGAAAATATTCTTTTGTTTTGAAAAATAGTTTTAAAAAAAATTATATTAAAATATCTTTTGAAAATATTTTCTTTAAAATTTAACCTTTTAAGAAAGAAAAGGAATCTTTTAATAAATGATGGTGGATAAATCTGTACATGTTGTATGATGTAAAACTAATATTCCTTTTTTATGGTAAAAAGGTAAGAAAAATGCCTTTTTCAGAAAGAGAAAATATTATTCCTTTGAAAACATTGATAAAAGACAAAAGGGTAAAAATTTATTTAATCACAAAATTTGGAATGTATAAAAATAATTTTTAAAAAATAATTTTAGAAGACATGGTTTTTAGAAGAAAACAGGTTCTTCGACTAAAGAGAGAATGAAGTCGGGTTTTCTTAAAGACATTTTCAAAAACAAATTGAGTACCAAAGAGTTTGAAATGGTATTAATACTTGAAAATATTTATTAAAAACCAGAGTATAAGAAAAAAAATAAATTTTTTATTGAATATTGGTCATATATTTCCTTAAATACAAATGAAATTGAGTAAAATAATCTTTAAACATGCCAAAATGTCTCATACCCCTTTAAAACATTTTAAATCATAAACCTCATGAAGGGATGACATAAATTCACTATTTTAAATACTATGATTATAAAATTATTAACGATATAATATATCAAAAGGGGTATTAGATAAACCACACAAAATAATTAAGTTGTGAATTTGAAAGTTTTCTCAAATATGTAAAAAGTGAGATGAAAATCCCATACCTTAAATCTGGCTTGTCATTTCTGTATTTATATTCTTAAATAAGAAAATTATGTTAATTATTTACTTTATTATTAAAAAATTAACTTTTCTTATTACTTTTATTTCACTTGTTATATTTTTTTATTCAACTACGTAAATAATTATGTTTACATAGGGTGTTTTGACCAAATTCGGTTTATGTATCAAAAACATCTTTGGTAGGTCAACTGTGGTCAAAGAAGTCACTATATAACATATCCAGAATAATAATAATGAAATAAATATCATATTTATACATAAATTATAATTTTAAAACAAATCCATAAATATTGTTATAAAAAATGAACCAACATTACAATAATGAAGATGGTATGTCATTTGTACTCATGAGTAACGTTCTCATTTTTTTCAATGATCATTATGGAAAGAAGGTAGTAACATTAATCATTAAAAATTATAATTATATCATAAATACCATATTATTTATTCACACACACTTATATGTATAATTCTTGTGATGTAAAAGAAATCGCATCATGTTGAGGAGCTAGTAGTCTACACGTCCACGAACGATTTTATCACTTTTTAAGTGTGTGAAAGGATAATAATGAAAATGGTAGATATTATATTTAACAAAAATTAATTATTTAATGAATATCATATATATTAATTTTACTTCATATATATTTAATTTAAATCAATTTTTATACATTCCATGTATTGTTTGATTGAATCACATAGCTTTTAGGAGGAGGTAGTCCACACTTACCCAAACGATGTTATCGTGTTTATACAAAATGGAAATCATTAAGATATGTTCTATATAAAAATTACAAAATCATAAGGAAAATATAAATATCATATATATCATATATAGACAGAGTTCCCATTATAATTCCCACCATGAGAGGTGGTAATGGATGAATGGACAATCATTATTTCGTGAGGCGGTAGTTCGCCGAACACATAAATGGTAAGTTCGTTACCCATTAGATGGAAGTGTGTGTAATTTTATGTTTAAACCTTAACATAAAAACATATTAGTATATTTAGGATACTTGTTAATTTATATAATCATGGATTAATGTGAGTTTATAGGTTTAATAATCTAAATAAAACTAAATATCTTGAGGAAAGTTGTTACCTCTTCTTTGGGTAACTCCACTTGGTTTTCACTAAAGGGACTAATTGGACAGATTTATTCCAAATGGGAGGCTTATATAATTAGGGTATAGAATTTTAAAATCTATTTGGTCAATCCTTGCTCTTCTAAAGTTTCTTGAGAATTGTGAGAAAGTGGGAGGCTTGGGTGTCTTCTTATAGTGGAGGAATTGCACTCTTGTAAACTTTTAGAAATGGAATTCCACCCAGGTTTTTCCAATTCAAATTGGATCCAATAATTGCTAAAATTTTAGATAATGGGTAATAGGGTTTAAATATTTCCATCCAATGGTTTTGGAAAAATTTTCTTGGTCATTTTATCATGTTAAACTTAATTTTACCTTAATCATTATAATTAATTTTATTTACATTCACTAATATTTTTTGGAAAAAACTATATTGAAATTATTATACAATATAAATAATTATTATTATAAATATGGTATAAATTTTTCCAAATTAAAATCACCAGAAATTAATTTATATTTAATACCGTAAATGAGATAAAAAGTAGGTTATTAAATTAAAAATGTTCAAAAGTTCGGTTTGTTTTTATATCCAATTTCATAGTGAAATTAAATAAAATAATATAAATTGGGTTAATTTTTTATAATTGATATATTTTCAATTTAAAACCAAATTAAAATATAATTTAACCCAAAAAAATAAATTATATGAAAAAGCAGTTTTGAATTAAAATTCAGTATTTTTAATTTTTCAGTAAAAAATGAAACTTCATGGAAAAATACGAAAACTTCACCCTAACCAAAATTTTAGGTCACGCTTCTATATATTAACTTTATTTTTACATAAAATATTTCTTAAAGTTCCAAAAATTGGATTTAAAATAGGTTCTCCATTAAAAGGAAGTAAAAGTTCCTTAATAAGAGAATAGGTTTTTATGTGTAATATTAGGTATCATCTTATCTCATGCTTATCAAATATATTAAATGAATATCAAAAATATTTTATTGAATATATAATATATATATTTCATTAATTTCCCTCACTAATTGTAATTAATTTAATCTATTAGGATAATATAGCATTGTTAGCATAAGAATAGTTTTCTATAAAAACATTCTCTTTATATTCAATTGGTTCTTATAATCATTTATAATTAATTAGTAACTAATGAAATCATTTTATATTTTAATAAACCATATATTTTCTTAATTTAGTTAATATTATTCATACACTAGTAGAAAAAATGTCTTTAACATCGGTTTTTTTTTATTTTTTACGTCGGTTTTTAACCGACGTTGAAGTCGCCAACGTAAAAAATAAGACTTTTTACGTCGGTTTTTGTAAACCAACACCAAAAACAAATTTTATTTGTTTTTTAGCATTGGTTTTGTAAAAAATCGAGGCCAAATAAACTCATCCGCATCATTTTTTGTGTCGGTTTCCATAAAAACCGACGCCAAAAAGTTGAAATAATAGTTTCAGCGACGGTTCTTGAAAAAAAACTGACACCATAAATGGAAAAAATTTATTTTTGGCGTCGGTTTTTACAAAAATCGATGCCAAAAAGTAATTTTTTATTCTTATATGTTTTAGAGAATTTCCTAATCTTCGATTTGACAATTCTTGGGGCTACAATGGAGTTACATATCAAACGTTATGGCCGTCGGAAGTTGAACAAGTCAAAGTTTCGATTGATACAACTTGTTTTAAAGAAAACAAGACAAAAATGAATTAAAATCACATACACCAAATGATACAAAATATACACAATACGTCAAAAAAATTTCAATTTTTTTTGGATCTTCCATTGAAATGATATGTTCTTTATCATCATATATATTATATTTAGTGTAGAACTCATGAGATAATGAAAACGATGATCGATAATTAAAATTACACCAAGCTTGGTAAATCTCATCCGAATATTTTGTATTTTTAACTCGATAATAAAAGTAAATCATCATTATTTGAAATCTAATAGAGTTTCTTAGAAATGAATTACATTAATAATTAAGAAAATAAATGAATAGAATAGGTACCGTATTCAAATTAATGATTGATGTCGCGTTGAAAACATGATGAACTGAAGAGGATGAAAATGATGAACGAAGGAGAAATGGATTTATATATAGTAAATGAAAATATTGTTGATTGCATTGTATGAAAATGTAGGTGTAATTTTAAAAATTTATAGGCGCCTTGTGAAAAAAATTGAAATTCTGATCCCGCGTATTGGTGAATACTATTTGGCGTCGGTTTTTAAATAAACCAATGCGAAAAAGATAAAAAAAAATATATGTTTCGCATCGGTTTTTTTTTCAAAACTGATGCGAAAAGTAAAAAAATTGTTTTCGCATTGGTTATTAAAAAAACCGATGTGAAAAACAAAAAAAACATTTTTGTCGTCGGTTTTTATGAAAACCGACGTGAAATGTAAAAAAAATTATTTTGGGCCTCGGTTTTTTTCAAAACCGACGCGAAAATCAAAAAACATATTGGTGTTGGTTTTAATGAAAACCGACGCCAAAACATACAAAAAAATTACCAGGTTTTAGAGAATTCTTTAAGCTTCGGTTTGACTGGTCGTAGAGCTAAAACGGACTTACGGATTAAAAGTTTTGGCCTTTCAAAGTTGGACTTAATTAAGACTTCTTTTAGAGAAGATCAACTTCCAACATCCATAACTTTTTATCCGTAACTCCGTTTTGGCTCCATGACCAGTCAAATCAAAGATTAGGAAATTATCTATCGGAATGTAAATTGATTTTAAAATTTTTGGCGTCAGTTTTTATGAAAACCGACACGAAAAGTAAAATAATATTATTTTTGGCGTCGGTTTTTTTCAAAACGGACGCGAAAATCAAAATTTTTTCTTTTTGGCATCGGTTTTTATGAAACTGACGCCAAAACATAAAAAAAAAATCTAGTTTTAGAGAATTCATTAAGATTATATTTGACTAGTCGTGGAGATAAAACAGAGTTAAGGATTAAAAGTTATGTCCTTTCAAAGTTGGACTTAATTAAGACTTCTTTTAGAGAAGATCAACTTCCAACATCCATAACTTTTGATCCGTAACTCTGTTTTTGCTCCATGACTAGTCAAATAAAAGCTTAGGGAATTATCTATATGACTGTATTTTTTTAAATTTTTGGAGTCGGTTTTTATAAAAACCGACGTCATTACATTTGTTTTATTTTTTCATGTCGGTTTTTTTAAAAACCGACGCCAAAAATTCTCCGCAAAAATATTTTACGTCAGTTTATAAGAAACTGACGTCAAATTGACAACGTTAAAAATGATTTTTCTACTAGTGATAACAGCTAATTTATATCTTATTATATTAAAAATAATATTTTAATAGTATATTTCTTTTCGGTAAAACTCAGTATTGTGTGTAACACAAGCCATTGAAAAGAATTGTTATGGAATGTGACGTACGCAAACATAGTGACTCATGCATTGAAATCTATAAAACATATTGAATTTATTTAAAATACTAAATATGTTATAAATTCTCTTGATATTATACTACCTTATGAACTTAGTGTTTCATGTCATATATGCAATCAAATACAATGTTCCTACTTTATATTTTTGGGGTGTCACATTCTCTCCATCTTAATTAAATTTCATCATCTCAATTTGAACTAAAACATGGTGACAAATTGGTTGATATTTTATATTTTTGAAATCCCACATCATGAGAAGTTTCTTTAATAAATCATATATAAAAGAGAGAATGTGAAGTACAAAAGTCACATGGAATAAAATTTAATTAGGTTTCTAAGTATTAGGGAATTATTAGAATGTGCATATATGTACTTTGATTAAAAACCTAAATATTTACAGGTATTTCTTAAAGTAATAAATCAAAAACAAGTGAATTTTAAATTTTAAGTTGATGTCATCATATCCATAAATATGTGATGATTTAAAATACCATCATTTCAATAAACTGTATTAGGATAAAAAACCTTGATCATTTTCTTAATTTTGAGTAATTATTTTCATTCCTAGCTATATAAAGAAATATAATTAATAGATATATTTATATAAATAAAATATCATCACTTTGTTATGCTTTGATCAATTTCCAATCTATCCATTGATTCAATAAATGGAAATAAAAAAATTAACTTTTATGAATGAAGCACTAATTTTTTAAATAAATCATAATACCTATAAAACAAGTCCTTATATTTGTCTCTAACTATTTTCCAAATCCAATATGGTTGATAAATTAATCTCTGAACCTAAAAAGCTACAATTTTGGTTCATCATTAAAATTTATTCATAAAATTGTTCAACTAAAACAATAAAATATTAATTTGTACATTACATTGGTTAGTGGTGTGTGTTAAACCCTTATCATCCTTCAGTCATGGTTTTAAGACCTGCAACCTTTCTGAAAAAGATTATTTATCACCCATCATATAGTTTTTCCTATTCTAATACCATATTAATTTAATTTCAAAAATAAATATTATGGGCATCCTTCAAATAATGTAGATCACTAAATAGAATTTTAAAATTGGTTTTCAACACAAACCCAATACATAAATAGTTCATCCATTTATTTTCACATATTTATTTCCATGGTCTATATTTTATCATCTAAAAGAGGGAATTCACTCAAGTAATATCCAGTTTCCCCATACATATGTCAATAATATGTAAATGGATCCTTAGTATGGGTTTTACTTCCTTATATCATTCTATTCATTTTTCCTTAGCAATTTATCACTTTATTCCCTTCTTTACCACACATAAATCATTAATATGTTCCATTGACCCACATTCATGGGTGTATCCTTCCATATTTCTTATAAGAGAGAAATCAAACCTTCTTCTCATAATAATCTTCACCACTCGAGCACTTATATTACTCTATCAGTATCTTCTTTGGTGAGTTTGGGAGTTGGTTAAGGTATATTTTGTTGATCATATTTTCAGAAAACTGATTAGGCGTAAACATGATATCACTCAATCCTATCTACAACTCATTTGGTTTCTCATTTTCACTATTATTTCTTTCATTTTCAATGTTATCATGAATATTTTGGGTTTCAGGATTTGACATAAACTAGAAAGAATAACATGAGTAACAGTAGTCACAATGAGAAAATAATATGATCATTTATAGGATATCTAAATCATGAAAAAATATTTTAAAACTAAAACACCTCAAGTTTATCCTAGGTCATTTATTTTCATTATCTATTCAAATCCTTCAAAATGGATTATAATTAAAATGTGAATTATTCCAAAAAAATATCCCTCTAGAGAGTAAAACCAAGTGCTCATTAAGGACCATTATTGTGTACTAGGTTACGTTGAGTTAGGACTAAAACACCTTGTTAGATTTTTTTACCCCTAGGAACATCTATACTAGAACCACATCCACTTGTAGTGTCCATATAGGGAATTATTTCTAGGAATACCCACATAATCTCTATATTTCAAAAATTATATGATGTTCTACTATACTTATCCTGAAATTTTCCCTTAGTTTTATGTTATCTAATATATGTTTTCTTAAATCTAGTTCCCAAGGTTTCTACACAACTTTCTCTGATACCAACTATATCAACCCAACCCCATAAATCCTCGAGCGAGTGTCTACTACTAAAATATTTTCATAAGATAATGTAAATTACCTCCCAAAGGAGAAAACTTTCTAGTAATCTTAGAAAACCATATACATACATTAGTATTGTTTTACAAATTAACACACTAATTACCACATAATTATTATTTTTCTTTCTAGGATAATTACATCAAATGATCTATTGTATCCTTGCATATCTTTCTTAGTACACTACTTAGATTCATGGGGAAAGGAAAGAAATTAAGGGTGATCTCAAATTCTTGGTAAGGGTAAAATATAGTGTAAGAAATAATTAATTAATGATAATAATAAATATGGAAAGGTAAATAACTAAACACACATACCAGGAAATCAAAAATTTGAGAAGGAAGTGCATAAACAATATATAAATCTAATAATTGGAAATACATGTCATTCAAACAACTAGATAAGGTAAAATCAGTATGGAAAGGTAAGAAACTAAAAATATTATATTTAATCAATAAAATAATAATTAAATTCATTCATATACATTTTCTAAGTAAAAACATCATGGATAACAAATATTGAATCAAAATTAAGGTAATTATTAATTATTCGACAGCATGTATTAGGAACATGAAAACCTTTACTATCAAGATTCATTCTCCAAATAGTTTAAAACTATAGGTACAAACCCATTTAATTTAAAAAAATTATTTTTCTTCTGAGAACCTATCAATTCATAGAGTGGATTTATAAATTCTAGGCCCCACCCATCCTTACATGTCCAAATAATTCTTCATATTAAGTAATTGATTTTATTAATAAAAAATATGAATTATAAAATATATGTATTGAATAAGGGATACATAATTATCAATATTTTGAAAAATAATAAAATGACATTCAAATTGAACACCATATGAAAATGGCATATGTATCAAGAATTAATATTATCCAAGAACAATTAAATGGATACTTAGGAGAAATTCAATGTTAAACGATCAAAAGAAATTTAATATTTTAAGGGGAATAAATGAAATCAAGAAAGTGAGTGTCAATACTATCCTTATCCAAGTTAATCATAAACCATATTAATAAAACATAAGAATGGTATCAAAAAAAATATCCAATGTGGAGTAAAATAAAGGGGTTTTTCATTGATTAATAGAAATACTATGAAAATAACATTTAAAAACATTCTTGAGGAAAATATCATTTTGTCTAAGAAACCCTTTTGAAAACCATTTTATTTGGAAATAATTTTTGAAAATATTTTCTTTAAAAGTTAACCATTTAAACATGAAAGCTAATATTCTATAAAATTATGGTGGGTAAATTCGTACATGTCATATGAGATAAAAAGAACATTCCTTTTCTATGGTAAAAAGGGTAGAAAAATGAATAGTTTGGAAAGTGACAAGAATATTCCTTTGAAAAATTTGAAAAAAAATAAAAAGTGTAAAAATTTATTTAATAAATAATTTTGAAAATGTTAAAAAAATTGAAAACATTTTTATAAAACATGTTTTTTAAAATAAAATAGGTTCTCCGACTAAAGGGAGAATGAAGTTGGGTTTTATTAAATATATTTTCTAAAAAACATTAAGTACCAAAGAGTATAAAAATAGCACTAATACTTGAAAAATTTCCTTAATAACCATATGAGATGAAAATTAATGGTTTTATTGAATAATGGTCATATAACTTCCTCAAATGAAAATAAAAGATCATTAAAATTATTCTTGAAGAAAATAATCATTAAACTTTCAAAAGTGTCTCATACCACTTTGAAACATTTTAAATAAAAATTATCATGAAGTAATAACATTAAATGAATGTTTTAAATACCATGAATATAAAAGGATTAATGATATAAAATATCAAAATGGAAATTCTATACACCACACAAAAGAATTGGTGAATGTGACATTTATCTCAAAAATGAAAAAAGTGAGATGAAACTCCATTACCTTGAGTCCAACTTGTCTCATGTGTCTCTATATTATTTCATAATAAACTAAAGATAGTTATTTACTTTATTGAAAACCTTTTTCATGTTTATCATTGCTTTTATTTCACTAATTTCATTGTTTTTTACAACTACTTAAATAATTAAATTTATGTTGGGTGTTTTGAACAAATTTGGTTTATGTGTCCAAAATAACATTGGAAGTTCAACTATGGTAAAAGGGTTCATTATATAACATATCTAAAAAAATAATAATGATATAATTATATTATTAATATATCAATTTTACTTTTATATCTACTCATTAAATATGGTTATGAGAAATGATCCAACATTACAATCATGGAGATGGTAGGTCGTGCGTATGCATGAGTAATGTTCCCATTTTTCAAAGATCATTATGAAAAGAAGGTAAGTGAAATTAACATTTCTAGAATGAAAATTAAATCATAAATTCCATATTATTTAATCATATATACTTATAAATATAATTCTTTTGATTTAAAAGGAATCAAATCGGGTCGAGGAGGTGCTAGTCCACACGTCCATGAACGACGTTATCGCTTTTTAAGTGTGTAAAAGGGTAATAAAGAAAATGGTATATATTTCATTTACAGAAATATAATTATTTAATTAATATCATATATTTTTTTTATTCCATATATTTTTTTAAATCATCTTTTTCACATTCCATGTATCGTGTGACTGAATCACATTGCTTTTAGAAGGCTGTAGTTCACACTTCCACAAACTATGTTATCATATGTACACAAAATGGAAAGCATAAAGGTATGTTCTATATAAACATTATAGAAGAATAATGGAATTATAAATATAATATATATCATATATATATATATTGTATCCATTATAATTCTCTCTATGATAGGTGGTAAAATAATAACAAACAATCATCATTTCATGAGGTGGTTGTTCTTCGTTGACATAAATAGTATGTTTGTTTCCCATTAGATAGAGGAGTGAGTTAGTGGGGTCAAAAATGATACATAAAACATCTATTTATATTGTTTATACAATTTTTTTTATGTAATAATGTAGTAAATATATTTTATGGGTATGAAAATGGAAATAAAACTAGAGAGCATGAGGAAATATTTTACATCTTCTTTGGGTAACACCTTTTGGATTGCACTAAAGGGATTCCTTGGGTGGATTTATTCAAAAAATAAGGATTATATGATGATGGGAGGTATTTTTATGAGATATTTTTTCAGATCATGGTCATTCCAATGTGTCTTGAGAGGTTTGAGGAAGTGGGAGGATTGAGTGTCTTCTTATAGTGGCGGAGGTGTGGCACTCTTATAAATTTTTGAAAAGGGAATTCCACCCACATTTTTACCAATAAAAGTGGATCTAATAATGGTAAAAACAATTAACCAATGGAGAATATGAAATAAATATTTCCATCAAATGGATTTTGGACACGTTTCTAGGTCATTGTGGCCCATAAATTTATGGTTTAGTCCCTTGTTAATCTTAATTTCACTCTAACTACTGTAATTAATTTTAATCACTTTCACTAATATTTTTGGTAAAAATTTACTATACCTTATTAGAAATTATAATTTATGTTTATTCCAAATATAGAGTCTATTTTTATAAATTCATGTAACATAAGTGGCGGAAAATAATTTAATTTTAATCTCGCAAACGAGACAAAGCAGACACTAAGGAGGGGCAGTTCAAGTGTAGTCAGATCTTTGGGAAATTGAATCACGTATCTGGCCTTGTTAAACTAGGAATAAAAGTCATGTAAGGGTTACCTCTCGACCCTTAAAGTGGTTTTATACAAAAACTCAAAAAAATCTAAGGCCTTTGGGCTTTCAGAGTCAGTATCTTTCATTATTCATCAAAAAATGAAACTTTACATAAAATACCAAAAATTCATCTTAACCAAATTTTTGTATTCCAAATTCAAATATTAAGTTTATTTTGAAAAATAATATTTATAAAAGTTCCAAAAATTGGATTTAAAATATATTCTCCACTAAAAGGCGGTAAAATTGTCCTAATAAAAATATATGTTTTTATGTGTAATATTGGGTTTTTTCTTATATCATGATTATCAAATATATTGGATGAATATCAAAAATGTTTCATTGAATAATATATATATATATATATATCATTAAAATCACTCACTAGTTGTTATGAATTTAATCTATTGGGATAAAGCAGCTTTGTGAGCATAAAAATAGTTTTTTGTAAAAACGTTCCCTTTATATTCAATTGGTTATTATAATCATTTATAATTAATTGGTAACCAATTAATTTATTTTATAAATTTATAAACTATATATTTTCATAATTTTTTTAATATTATTTATAACCATTAATTTTACGTGTAGGTTATATCAAATGACATTAAATAATAAAATTTTAATGGTATATTATTGTTTGGTAAAACTCTGTCTTGATTGTAACGTAATCCACTGAAGAAACTCGTTGTTACATGTGATGTATTCTAAATCAGTTCCACATTAATTTCAAGGTATAAAATATATTCAATTTATTAAAAATATTAAATATTTTATAAATTATAAGGATATTATATTCCCTTATGTTCTTGTTGTTGCGCATCATACACACTATTGAATACCATGTTCTAACCCTATATTTTTGGGGCATTACATTCTCTACACCATTATTTAATTGTGTCCTTTCAATTTAAACATGATATTAGTGATAGATTATTTGATATTTCATGTGTTTGAATTACCATATCATGAGAATGTTTTGTAATAAATCCTCTAAAAATAGAGAGTGGAAAGCACAATGGTCACATGAAATAACTTATAACTAGGTCTCTAAGTACAGGAAAAATAGTAGAAAGTAGATATACGTACTTAGAGTAAAAGCATAAAGATATATGGGTAGTGATTTATGTCATTAATCACAAAAAAATTGAATGATCAATGGGAAGTTGAGGGCCTCAAATCCATAAATCTGTGATGATTTAAAATACCATTGGTTCAACTAAAATTAAGGTATTTGGACAACATTTTTTTGACCATTTTACTAATTTTGAGTAGTTCTTTTACTATCTAAGTATATAAGTAAATATAACTACTTAATATATTTCTATAAACACTATTTTATTCTTTGGTTGTGATTCTATAAATTTCTAATTCCTACATTACTTAATGAAATTTTTATCTAAAAATTAACTTTGAAGCGTGAATCACTAATTTTTTATCGGATCATAATACCCATAAAACAAGTAATTATATTTGCCTCTAACTATTCTCAAAATAAAATATGTTTAATAATTTAATCTCTAAACCTAAAAATTTACACTAATGGTTCATCATTAATATTTATTCATCAAATTTTTCAACCAAAAATAATGAGAAATTAACCAATACATCACGTAGGTTAGTGGTTAGGGATAAAACCTTATCATCCTTCGATCAAGGTTCAAGAACCACGGCCTTTCTAGACTAGACTGGTTGTCACCCAGAAAACAGGTTGTCCTTTTCTAAAACTATGTTAATATAATTTCCAAATTAAATATTATGTACATCCTTGAAATAAGGATAATCAATAAATAGCCTTTCAATAATGGTTTTCAACACAACTCCAATACATAAATACTTCAACAATTAATTTTCACATAGGTCATTCCATAGTCTAGATTTTATCCTCTATAAGAGATAATTGACTTTGGTAATGTGCATGTTCCCTACATTTCACTACTGGAAATAAAGGATATACCAACGGTTTAGAACCGTTGGTATAGGCTGGAGAACTGTTGGTATATTTTATACCAACGGTTGTCCAAACCGTAGGGAAGTAAGGCGTGGGGAAAGATATATACCAACGGTTTGCAGTAAACCGTTGGTATAGCCCACTCTAGGTATGGATTTGCCAACGGTTCAACAAGAACCGTTGGTATAGGTTTACCCAACGGTTCTAAACTGTTGGGAATACTATAATTCTGATCTTATACCAATGGTTCACAACCGTTGGTATAGTATTTTTCCCAACGGTTTTCATAAAACCGTTGGGAATTCAATGGTTTTGATCTTATACCAACGGTTGTAAACCGTTGGTATAGATGTTTTCCCAACGGTTTCAATGAAACCGTGGGGATATGTTTAAGTATGGTTTTTTACCAACGGTTTATTGAACCATTGTTATAATTCTTTATCAAAGTATACCAACGGTTTACAACCGTTGGTATTCTATATTTCCAGAATTGTTGCACAGGATCCCCTCCAGTAGCCCCTCCAGTGCATACACCTGCATAAAAAACAGCACTAAAAATAGTGACAGACTTAAAACAACAAAAAAGAACACCACCTATTTGATTACACCACCTATTTGATTAGAGTCATGGTGAATAATTCCCCCTTTGAATCTTCATATGACAAAAATCATCCAGTATAGTTGAATCAGAGTTTCAATAAATCAAATATTATTTACACCCATTTCAATCTTCATACGACAACCACTTTTATAATATATGGTGAAAAGGTATTTTCATAGGAGTCTCATCACTTGTGACTCAATAAGTGCCACACCATGCCTCGAATTGAGGCTAGGTTGACTGGTACACATCACATATGATCCATGGATCATTTTCCTAAAGTTTCAACACAATCAAAATCCGTTTGATCGGTTTGGCATATGTACGTAAAATATTAATCCATTTTGAACAAATGAGAGGTAGTTTGGGTGGTCCCTACCCCACGGTGACTCTTATTGAGGCGGGGTTGACTCGTACACATCACATATGACCCATGGATCATTTTCCTAAAGTTTCAAAAGAATTAGAATGTATTTGATCTGTTTCTCGTATGTCAATTGTTGATATCACTTACAATTTAGTCCATTTTGAATAAAAGAGAGATAGTTTGAGTGGTCCTAGCTACACCGTGTCCTGTATTGATGTAGGGTTGACTCTTACACATCGAATATGACCCATGGATCATTTTCCTAAAGTTTCAATAGAATCCTAATTTGTTTGGTTGGTTTGGCGTATGTCAACTTTTGTTTTCACTTAAAAGTATGTCCATTTTAAACAAAAGAGAGACACTTTGAGTGGTGTCGGCCACACCGGGCCTCAGATTGAGGCGGGGTTGACTCGTACATGTCACATATGAGCCATGAATCATTATCCTAATGTTTCAACACAATCAGAATCTATTTGATCATTTTGGCGTGTGTATGTAAAATATTGTCCATTTTTAACATAAGAGAGAGAGTTTGGGTGGTGTCGGCCTCACCGTATCTCGGATTGATGTGGTATTAACTCTTACACATCACATATGACCCGTGTATTTTTTTCCTAAAGTGTAAACAGAATCCGAAGGCGTTTGTTTAGTTTCCCATATGACAGTTGTTGATTTCACTTACAATTTAGTCCATTTTCAACAAAAGAGAGAATGTTTTAGTGGTCCTAGCCACACCGTGGCTCGGATTGAGGTGGGTTTGACTCGTACGCATCACATATGACCCATGTATTGTTGTCCTAAAGTTTAAACAGAATCCGTAGGTGTTTGGTCAGTTTTCCATATGTCAGTTTTTGTTTTCACTTAAAATTAAGTACATTTTAAAAAAAAAAGAGGCACTTTCAGTGGTTTCGGCCACACCGGGCCTCGTATTGAGGCGGGGTTGAATCATAAACGTCACATATGAGGCATGAATCATTTTCCTAAAGTTTCAAAACAATCAGAATCCGTTTGATCAGTTTGGCGTATGTACATAAAATATTGTCCATTTGGAACAAAAGAGAGGCAGTTTGGGTGGTCTCGGCCCCACGATGCCTCAGATTGAAGTGGGGTTGACTCGTACACATCACATATGACCCATGGATCATTTTCCTAAAATTTAAATAGAATCCTAAGGTGTTTGATCAGTTTCCCGTATGTCAGTTGTTGATTTCACTTACAATTTAGTCCATTTTGAACAAAAGAGAGATAGTTTGAGTGGTCCCGGTCACACTGCAGCTCAGATTGAGGAATAGTTGACTCGTACACATCAAATTTTATCCATGGATCATTTTCGTAATGTTTCAACAGAATAAGAAGTCGTTTGGTTGGTTTTGCGTATGTTAGTTGTTGTTTTCACTTAAAATTATGTCTATTTTAAACAAAAGAGAGATAGTTTGAGTGGTTCTGGCCACACCGCAGCTCGAATTGAGGCTATATTGACTCGTAAACCTCACATATGACCCATGGATCCTTTTCCTAATGTTTCAATAGAATCTGAAGGCGTTTGGTCCGTTTCCCGTATGTCAGTTGTTGATTTCACTTACAATTTAGTCCATTTTTAACAAAAGAGATACATTTTGAGTAGTCCTGGCCACACCGTGGCTCATTTTTTGGCGGGTTTAACTTTTACACGTCATATATGACGCATGGATTTTTGTCCTAAAGTTTCGACATAATTTGTAGGCTTTTGGTCGGTTTCTCGTATGTCAGTTGTTGTTTTCACTTAAAATTAAATACATTTTAAAAAAAAAGAGAGGCACTTTGAGTGGTGTCGGCCACACCGGGCCTTGGATTGAGGCAGGGTTGACTCATACACGTCACATATGATCTAGGTATGATTTTCATAAAGTTTAAACACAATCAGAATCCGTTTTCTTGGTTTGGCGTATGTACGTAAAATATTGTCCATTTTGAACAAAAGAGAGGCAGTTTGGTTGGTCCAGGCCACACGTCGCCTCGGATTATGGCATAGTTGATTCATACACCTGAAATATGACCCATGGATCATTTTCCTAACGTTTCAAGAGAATCCGAATGCTTTTGGTCCGTTTCCTGTATGTCAGTGGTTGATTTCACTTACAATTTAGTCCATTTTGAACAAAAGAGAGAGAGTTTGAGTGGTATCGGCCACATCGTGGCTCGGTTTGTGGTGGGGTTGAACCATACACGTCACATATGACCCATGGATCGTTTTCCTAAAGTTTCAATAGAATATGTAGGTGTTTGGTCAGTTTGGCGTATGTCAGTTGTTGTTTTCACTTAAAATTAAGTTCATTTTAAACAAAAGAGAGGCACTTTGAGTGGTGTCGGCCACAACAGGACTCAGATTGAGGCGAGGTTGACTCGTACACATCACATATGACTCATGGATTGTTTTCCTAAAGTTTCAACATAATTTGTAGGCGTTTGGTCGGTTTCTCGTATGTTAGTTGTTGTTTTCACTTAAAATTAAATACATTTTAAAAAAAGAGAGGCACTTTGAGTGGTGTCGGCCAAACCGGGCCTCGGATTGAGGCGGGGTTGACTCGTACACGTCACATATGATCCAGGTATAATTTTCATAAATTTTAAACACAATCAGAATCTGTTTGATCAGTTTGGCGTATGTACGTAAAATATTGTCCATTTTGAACAAAAAAGAGGCAGTTTGGGTGGTCCCGGCCACACGGCGCCTCAGATTAAGGCTGAGTTGATTCATACACATCACATATGACCCATGGATCATTTTCCTAACGTTTCAATAGAATCCGAAGGTGTTTGGTCCATTTCCCGTATGTCAGTTGTTGATTTCACTTACAATTTAGTACATTTTTAACAAAAGAGATACAGTTTGAGTAGTCCCGGCCACACCGTGGCTCAGTTTTTGGTGGGGTTGACTCATACATGTCACATATGACTCATGGATCGTTATCCCTAAGCATGACGAGTCCATCCATGAGTCCATAACTTGTAACCCATCTCTTATCCTAACAATTAACAAGTAAACCAAATCAAACAAGGCATAATTCACATAACATGGAGAATGTACAACAAGGATTTGTATTCAAATTAAAGAATATAATCACATGCATTTGATGATCATGAATTGATAAGCATACCAAGAAATTCATATATTTCAAGACATAAAAAAATAGAATAATCCTAAATAACATTGCATGATCATAGAAATAAAAAAGGCATGTGAAATCAACATGCCTACAATTACATATCATCCATGAGGTATAACATTTAATCAACTTGTAATAGAATTATACATAAGGCATATGAGTCTCATTAACTTGCATACACAGTGGTACAAAAGGAAAATGTTATTCAAGTCCGGGGGGTTGTCCGAGGTCCAAGGAGGAGGGTGGGGGGCTATCCGGGGAGCTATCCGGGGTCCAGGGAGGGTGGGGGGATGTCCGAGGGGCTGTCCAGGGACCAAGGAGGAGGGTGGGGGGCTGTCCGGGAGGTTATTCGGGGTCCAGGGAGGAGGGTGGGGGGGCTGTCTGGGGTCCAGGGAGGAGGGTGGGGGGCTGTCTGGGGGGGTGTCTGGGGACCAAGGAGGATGGGGGGGGATGTCCAGGGGCAAGGAGGAGGGGGTTGTCCGGGGGGTCATCCCAGGACCAAGGAGGAGGGGGGGCTATTCGGGGACCAAGGAGGAGGGTGGGGGGTTAACCGGGGGCTGTTCGGGGGGCTATCCAGGGGCAGTCCAGGGGATATTTGGGGGGTGCCCGGGGGGTTGTCCGGGGTCCAGGGAGGAGGGTGGGGTGGATGTATAGGGGGCTGTCCGGGGGACTTTTCGGGGGCCGAGGAGGAGCGTGGGGGGATGTTCGAGGGGGGGCTGTCTCGGGTCCAAGGAAGAGGGTGGGGGCTATCTAGGGGGTGTCCAGGGGGCTATCAGGGGACCATGGAGGAGGGTGGAGGGGTTATACAATGTCTTGGGTGGAGGGTAGAGGAGGGACTATACAAGGTCTTGGGTGGAGGGTGGAGTGGGTTGTCCAGGGTCCAGGAGGGGGTGGCTATCCAGGTTTCAAGAAAGAGGGGGTGGGCTGTCCATGTTCTAGGAGGGGGTGTCTAGGGTCCAAGAGGGGGGTGTCCATGGTCCAGGAGGAGGGGGGCTTTGTTAAAGAGAGGAAATCCCCATATAATTCTTTGAAAATTATCTAAACCCAATCCAAACAACATCACAATTCCAATCCATCACCCAACCAAAATCCAATTCATCCTCAATATCAGTAACCTTCCCATTATTCCTTAAACAAAAACTATAAATAAAAAACACATATCCATTTTTTGAACTAAACTAAAGTCCATAGATACTACCATATCACCCCACTAAAAAAATGGGAAACCACCTACGCCACTACCCCAACCGTCCACAATCACTTCACATGAAACATACTTATATCCATTACATACCCCGAGACAATATGACTAAACAAACTCTTTATCATCTTTGAGTGGGGATACATCTCACCAGTACCTCCATTGGTTCATATGGTTCACTAAATATAGGAAAGGATTGGCTATGTAGACTTCAAATAATTTTGATCCATACAATCATGAAACATAAGTATTGAATAAAGACAAAAAACAGATCAAAGTGAACTTGTTGGGTATTCCATGCCATAAACATCACAAAAAGGTTTATACAAAATTAAAAAAGAAAACGAAAATTATAGATGAAAAACATTTAAACAAAGGTAGTACATACAGATTTAGAGTGTATAACTACAAAATTATTTGATTTAAGATGGATCTATCAAGTGGAACGAGTTTCTCAATCTGGGTATAGAGAGATCGCTCACATTTAGGTCAAATAAAAATAAAAAATATAAAAGATAGATGAAGAAAATTAGAACTGAGGTAGGACTTACAGATTTGATGTCTTGAACAGATGTCTTGAACAGAAAAGTTGTTTGATTGAAGAGGATGGATGGAGTTTCCAATACCCGTAAGGAGAGAGCGTCCGAAGAGAATCAATTTTAGGGCTGCAGTTGCACGAAGAGAGAATTGGGGGCTCACTGTATTTGGAGAGAATTTTTCCCAACGGTTTTTAAAAACCATTGGGAAAACTATGATTGAATATGAAGATTTCCCAACAGTTTTACTAAACCGTTGGGAAAATGTGGTTGAATGTCAATATTTCCCAACGGTTTTGTTCAACCGTTGGGAAAAGTCTTAGTTTTAATGACATATGCCAACGGTTTAATGTAAACCGTTGGTAAAAGTTGGTTGAAATCAAGCTTTCCCGACGGTTTACATAAACCGTTGGTAAAAGTTGTCCCATAGTGAGATATCCCAACGGTTTAATGAAACCGTTGGGAATGAGGTCTGTAATCCACATATGCCAACGGTTTTCTAAAACCGTT
Source organism: Viscum album (assembly GCA_963277665.1). Lineage (NCBI taxonomy): Eukaryota > Viridiplantae > Streptophyta > Magnoliopsida > Santalales > Viscaceae > Viscum > Viscum album. Next base: position 2,095,997,502 of record OY728141.1, read on the forward strand.
GGCACCAAACTTTTGGTATAGCTCTCCATTCCAGTAGTGTTTATAGAAACAAGAAAAATCTAGATTTTAAACCCAGCTAAATCATGAAGGGTTTTGACTTTTTCAATTAATGATTTTTTTTAAATGTGCTTCAGAATAGAATTCTGGGATTTGCATCATATCAAAGTGATGTTTTTGGACTTGGGGGAGGCCTTGTTAAGTTTCCCAAGGTTTCTTGAGGAGTTTCGAGAGTATTGGACCCAAAAAAATCAAGTTTTGAAGTACAGCAAAGGGCTCATGTTTGGCGCATAGTCTAATAAACTGTGAGACCCACCGCGGGTCACCATGAATCCCTAATTTAAGGGGGAATAGATGTTTCACACGGGATATGCACATTTTTCCAAACCATGCACCTAGCTCGTGTGGGGTGCCCTAGATGGCCAGTAGTGGATGAAAGGTTTTCCTAACTGTGTGTGACACCTAGGTTTTTATAAATTTAATTATTTTAATTTTAGAATAAAAAAATAAAAAACCTCAAATTAAAACACACTTCCTCTCCCCTCTCATTTTGACGTAGCACAACCCCAAGGGGTTCTCCCCTTCGATGCACAAAACCCCCCTTTTTGACCATCCATCTACAATAGAATATTTTTTAGATTTCTTCTATTCTTTGCACAATCATCCAAGGTAGTGTCTCTCCTCCATTATCCTCCCTTTTCTCGACTTTGATTTGTCCTAACAGTCACCCCATAGGGTTTGAACAAACACTATATCACTTGGTGTGATCTCGATTTGAGTTTTCTTTTTTTATAGGGTCGTCCATAAGGTCTCTCAGGACCCATGGATGTGTGTTCCAGCAACCTCTGTAGAAGGCGAGGTGGTTCGAGTGGTTTTGGTCTATCGAATTTGTCTCAGGGTAAGTTTTATCCTTACTGTTTGGTTTTTCACCCCTTAATGAAGAATATTAGGGTTTTTATGAGTCCTTGGTGTTTAATTTGTATTGTGTTGGTCCCTTATTATTAGTTTTGAGTCTCCAAGTCAAGGGCTACTTGCCTGCGTATGCATTGGTATGTAAATATATATATTTGGGTTCCCCTGTTATGTGCATAATCATCCATGGAAATGATTATACATGAATGGGGCTAGGTGTACCCATGTATATATATATATAAATTCATGCGTAAGTGAGTAGAGATGAGTATATGTTGTACCTCTCGTTCCCCTCGTTGTTTGATTTTCATGATCACAATCACCTTATTTTTTGTCTAACCTTGTTTTTAAGTGTTGTGAATGATAGGCAAAAGATTGCCAAAGGATTGGCCCAAGAATGGACAAGAAGTGGACTGAAATTCAGTCCACCGGCCAACCGGTGTGATAGCACCGGCCAGCCGGTGGACCTGGCAGAGGCATTGCCCACTGCCAGGTTCCACCGGTCAGTCGGTGGCTCTGTCACCGGCCAGCCGGTGGCAACCTGATGCAACAGTGTTTGCTACTGTCTCCCCACCGGCCAGCCGGTGGCTCTGTCACCGGTCAGCCGGTGCTTCGTGGGCAGAAGGCCTTCTCAACATCCAAGGCACCGGCCAGCCGGTGGCCCTGCACCGGCCAGCCGGTAGCCCAGTCAAACTAGCCGTTGGCTTTGACCAGTCAACCCTCTTTTGGCCTCCAACAGCTCCGAAGACTTCTCCAACGGCTCTGAAGACTCCCCAAGGGTTCCATGCCTATAAATAAAGGCCGAGGAAGCCCCGGACACTACCCGGATCATATACGAAGCCAACGGACATATTTTGTATCAATTGGCCAACCTCCGACGACTTCCTTCAAAGGAACCTCAAGTGCTCCAACAACTTCCACATCCAAGGAGCTCCACCAAAGAAGCTTGGAAGCGGCCTTCAACATCTCCAATCATTCAAAGGCGCCCAAGGCTTCTCAACATACGGGTTTTATTGTTTTATTTATTTTGAGCTTTAAATTTGGGTTTGTGCCTACAAACCCCAAACTCTTTCTTCATCCCTCTTTCTTTTGGGTTTCACATCACCATTAAGGTGTGAAGAGGTTTCTTCAAGCCTTTCCTTTTAAAAGGCTTGTGTCATAGGTGAGCTAGCCTTCACCTGTAAGAAGGCTAGTGGGTTCTTGCTCAACCATTAAAAGCAAGTGGGTTCTTGCTAAACCAATTCAAAAGAAAGCTGTAATAGGTCCTAGTGCTACCTCAAAGCCTAGTGGGTTTCTTGCTAAAACCATTGAAAAGAAAGCGGTAGAATCTCTCAACGGTTTAGTTGGGAGCGGAGACGTAGGCCGGGTTTTAGGCCGAACTCCGTTATCAATTTTGTGTCTTGCCTCTTTTATTTCCGCTGCACTTTCTACTTTGATTTTAATTTGTTAATCTTTTTTTAAAAGGCAATTCACCCCCCCTCTTTCCATCCTTCCCGTTTTTCTCCGCCCAAAAATTGGTATCACAGGACGTATTTGAATAATTCCCTAAACCGGTTTCAAATTAAAGATTTTTTTTGATGGCATCTACCTCTTTCGCCCCCGAGGGCTACTCATTGGGTCGGGCTCCATTTTTTGATGGGACCGACCATAATTATTGGAAAACCCGCATGACCACTTTTTTAAGAAGCATAGGATATCCTATTTACAAAATTGTCATGCAAGGTTATTCTTTGTCTTCCCCCGACGAATCCAAATGGACCCCCGCCGATATTAAGAATTTTGAGCTTGATGGCAAAGCCATGAATGCTCTTCATTGCGGGTTAGATAGAAATGAATTCAACCGAGTTTCCACTTGCACCTCATCTCATGAAATTTGGAAACTATTGGAAGTGACCCATGAGGGCACTAACAAAGTTAAGGATACTCGGTTAGACATGTATAGACAAGATTTTGAAAGCTTTTCCATGCATCCAAATGAGTCCATTTCTGAAATGTTTACACGCTTCACTGACGTTTGCAATGGTAGAAAATCTCTTGGTGATGATGTTTCAGCTGAAGCAATGGTCAAGAAGATTCTATGGGTCCTTCCGAGCTCATGGGCACCTAAGGTGACGGCTATCCAAGAAGCTAAGGATGTAAAGAACATGCCGGTCGAAGAGGTCATCAGATCCCTAATGACGTACGAGATCACGATGAGGAGGCAAGCTCAAAAGGAGGGCACACCAATCAAGACACCAAAGAACATTTCCCTCAAGGTACAAAAAGAAGTAAGCTCCTCCTCATCATCCTCATCTTCCTCATCTCCTTCATCTTCAAGCGGCGATTCCGAAATGGAGAATCTAGCCCGCCAAATGCAAAAATTCATGAAGAAGCACAAGAAGAAGAAGAAATCTCGCAAGGCGCGAAAGCAAGAACCCACCGCAAGATCGGAGCCCAAGGTAAAATGCTACGGGTGCGGCGAAAAGGGCCATTACAAGCCCGATTGCCCACTCAACAAGAAACGGGCTAAGGAAAAAGGAAAGAAAAAGGTCCTCAAGGCGACATGGAGTGACACCTCCTCATCCTCCTCCTCCTCCTCCTCAAGCGACCAAGGTACCAAATGCCTAATGGCAAAACATGAGGTATCTTCCTCCTCTTCCTCCTCTTCCTCCTCTAGTTCTTCTAATTAATTTAATAATCTATCTTATGAAGAACTCTCACACGCTAGAGACCAACTAGAAAAAGGTTTTCATGAATTATCGTCAAAATTTGTTTCTTTGAAAAAGAATTTCAAAAAACTTTCCTCCGAAAAAGAACAACTTCTCAAAGAGAAGGAGGAACTCTCCCTAAAAATCCAAAATTTCCCAAATGTTGATTCTTTGGAATCAACCATCAAGGACCTTAGAGAATCCCTAGCCAAATTCACCCAAGGGGAAAAAAATATTTCAAAATTGCTTGGTTCCCAACGAATTTCAAGAACCACCCAAGGGCTAGGATATTCCAATGTATCTTCCTCCTCCCATGCTCCAACTGTTTTTGTAAGGGGGAGCTCTAGTTTTAAATTTTGTAATTATTGTAAAAAACCTGGGCACCTCATTTATGAGTGTGATTGCAAAAATGCCCGGTACGGCCAACCCAAGTCTATTTTCTTTTCCGATGAGTTTTATAGGAGAAGACCCGCCATGAAACAAATTTGGATTGAAAAATCTCTTTTGGCGAGTCTCTCCGGGCCAAAAATAGTTTCCTTTCCCCGGTGATTCATTGTTTTTATTTAGGGGGAGAACTTTCTAATTTTTTTTCAAACCTTGTCTCAAAACTCTCAATTTCAAAAATTTCCTTTGGTTTCAAATTTCAAATTTCAATTGGTTTTTGATTCAAAACTTTCAATTCAAACTGTTATTCAAATTTTCATTTCAATTTCAAAAATCTCAATTGATTTTTTCAATTCTCATATCTAGTTTTTCAAACCCTTTCCCTCAATCAAGTTTTATGCCCCGTGCTATTTTGATAATCACACAGGGGGAGAAATTTCTTGATTGATTGGGGGAGAAACCTTTTTGATCATGCTTTGCTTTACATTTCATTTTATTCATTAAAGCATGCCTTTAATTTAAGTTTTTACATTGATTGTTTTGGTGATTGTGATCATCAAAATAGGGGGAGATTGTTGTACCTCTCGTTCCCCTCTTTGTTTGATTTTCATGATCACAATCACCTTATTTTTTGTCTAACCTTGTTTTTAAGTGTTGTGAATGATAGGCAAAAGATTTCCAAAGGATTGGCCCAAGAATGGACAAGAAGTGGACTGAAATTCAGTCCACCGGCCAACCGGTGTGATAGCACCGGCCAGCCGGTGGCAACCTGATGCAACAGTGTTTGCTACTGTCTCCCCACCGGTCAGCCGGTGGCTCTGGCACCAGTCAGCCGGTGCTGCCTGGGCAGAAGGCCTTCTCAACATCCAAGGCACCGGCCAGCCGGTGGCCCTACACCGGCCAGCCGGTAGCCCAGTCAAACTAGCCGTTGGCTTTGACCAGTCAACCCTCTTTTGGCCTCCAACGGCTCCGAAGACTCCCCAAGGGTTCCATGCCTATAAATAAAGGCCGAGGAAGCCCCGGACACTACCCGGATCATATACGAAGCCAACGGACATATTTTGTATCAATTGGCCAACCTCCGGCGACTTCCTTCAAAGGAACCTCAAGTGCTCTAACAACTTCCACATCCAAGGAGCTCCACCAAAGAAGCTTAGAAGCGGCCTTCAACATCTCCAATCATTCAAAGGCGCCCAAGGCTTCTCAACATACGGGTTTTATTGTTTTATTTATTTTGAGCTTTAAATTTGGGTTTGTGCCTACAAACCCCAAACTCTTTCTTCATCCCTCTTTCTTTTGGGTTTCACATCACCATTAAGGTGTGAAGAGGTTTCTTCAAGCCTTTCCTTTTAAAAGGCTTGTGTCATAGGTGAGCTAGCCTTCACCTGTAAGAAGGCTAGTGGGTTCTTGCTCAACCATTAAAAGCAAGTGGGTTCTTGCTAAACCAATTCAAAAGCAAGCTGTAATAGGTCCTAGTGCTACCTCAAAGCCTAGTGGGTTTCTTGCTAAAACCATTGAAAAGCAAGCGGTAGAATCTCTCAACGGTTTAGTTGGGAGCGGAGACGTAGGCCGGGTTTTAGGCCGAACTCCGTTATCAATTTTGTGTCTTGCCTCTTTTATTTCCGCTGCAACTTTCACTTTGATTTTTAATTTGTTAATCTTTTTTTAAAAGGCAATTCACCCCCCCTCTTGCCATCCTTCCCATTTTTCTCCGCCCAACAGTATATTCATTTAAGAATATATGTAAGGTTCTTCTTGAACATGCTCATATCCATGTGGGTGTGTTCATAGGGTCTAGGTGTCCTTGCATGTGTATGAAGTTGCATATGCCCAGTGGGGGAGAAAAAACTTTTAGATAGAAAGTTCCAAGAGACAAAGTGGACAACCTGGATCCACATTACACTAGGATCCCTTTCCACTTAACATTATGTTTATTAATGCATTAATTAATTGAGTTTATTATTACATTGTACTTAGATTTAATTAATGTAGTATGGTTTACTAGTTTAATTTTTTTTCCCTTGATATGGTTAATGAAATGGATAACAGTGATGGTTGAATGTTGAATAACAAATGCATGTTTTTGTTATAAAACCCCTTGAATGGAGGTCTTCTACCTTCAAGAGAATATTTTAGCGATAGAATTTTATGATTGTTTACCTTATTTCCATGTTTCTTTCATTATACATGGGTTTTAATTGATAAATGACATGTTAGGTTTCCTAGCCCCATTATGTTTCATTTCCCCCAAGTAGGACTATTCCTTGTTTCCTTGATGCCACTTAATATACATGAGGCCTTGATAAGTAGTAACTATGTCTTAATGAGATACTGGATTTAGTAATAGATAAAAATAATGCCTAGAATTTCTTCTGAAAGCGAACTTGAACCTTAAACAAATATTCCATGTCTATGAAAATTGAGTGAAATAGCCCTTGATGGGAATGACATACACCAAGTTACATGAATGAGAGGGCTATGCCTCATGTAATGAATTTAATGTGATTTTTACATTAATTTTTTGATTGAAACGCTTTAGATGGTTTAATTATCTTTAAATTAAATTATTTAAATGGAATTATCTCAAGGAGAGGCATGGACTTTCCCTATTTTTGGGTTCAGTTATAAAAGCATGACACTTTTATTTTCTTTTTGAATTTGAAATGTTGTAAGATGGTTTTCCTAACATTTCATAATGTGAATGACTTTATCATTGGTATCCTTCAGGATTCCTCCAAATTTTGGAAGTGGGCATTATAGATCCAAGCCATTTTACAAAATCTGGGTGGTATATATTATATCCCCAAGTCATTCTGTAAAATGTGGGTGGTAGGCATTATAGCACCAAACCATTCTATTAAATGTGGGTGGTAAGAATTAGAGCCCGGTGCCATTATGTTAAATGTGGGTGGTAGGAATTATAGCCCCATGCCATTCTGTTAAATGTGGGTGGTAGGCACTGTTGCTGCAAACCATTCTGTTAAATGTGGGTGGAAGGTATATTTACATTGTGCCATTATTTCCATATAGACCAAGAGATTAAAAGGGATTTTAGACCTCGGTTTGGGGTAGACCGTGAGAGCTCCCCTAGAATTCATATGATGGTGTTATGTCCCAATCCACCCTAAATCACATATATATATATATATACTACCACTATATATATATGTATATATACATTAAATTGACATGATCAGACATACTAGTGATGGGCTAAAGTTGGTATCATCGTCAGGTATCCCTGAGGAACCTTGATGGGTGTTATTATTTATGAAGTCATACTTATTAAATTATTCATACATGCACACTAAGTTAAATTTATATTATACTATATATATAGGGTTAGACACTGGTAGTGTCGATCTATAGAGATTTATATCTCACACCCTACTCGGGCCACCATTGCACTAGGGTACCCGAGTAGAACTTTCTTGTTCACAAAACTATAGACCTTAGACCATGCTTGTTATTGTATGGTAGCACTTATAGATAGGTTCAAAGGAAAGAGCTAGAGCTCAGGATGCTCGTGGAGATGGCCTTATGACTTTTTAGTCTTTTCTTAACTTGATTCTTGTACTATTTCGTTTTGTAAATCATGTTGTACAGTTTACAGCCTTTTAATATGTATCAATACCATGTCATGCATTCATCCATTATATAAATTGGAATTGACCACTTTTATTTAAATTGAAAATATTATTATTCCGCTATTTTTTTTACTACTTCTGATAATGATTGTTATTTACTCTATTATACCAATGTACAACTCTAATAATAGGGCATAGTATCCCCACTATCACCTCTTAAGACCCTCTCTACTAGTCGAAAGACTCTTGAGTATGAGGAGGCATGCTTGAGGATATGTGACCCATTGGTCCGGCTATCGGGTTTATGGTCAGTCATTCGAAGACGTTACAAAGAGGTATCAAAGGTTCTTTCTTTTCCTTTGTCTTATTTTTTCTAGTCGGTATACAAGAGATTAGGAATGTGTAGGTGCTTGTTTAATATTTGTGCTTGGGAATAATCATCCCATGTATTTGAAATGACTGTGTGCCCAGGGATGGGTTTGTTGTTTATGATGTTTGTTGTTTCAATTGATATGATTTCACCATGAGTGACTACTGTACTTTCCACTATTTAAGATTTATGTAATTTCTGGTATTTCTACCCTCAGACTGTTATGGAAAAGAAGTTTCATTCCATGCATCACACTAGGCACATAAAAATTTTCATTCCATTCATAGTTCCATTCCATGTAGTTGCATATGTAGAAAGCCTGTTGATTTTATTGAGTATTATGCCATGCTTTTGTGTTAGCTACTTGTTATGACGTGATTTTACTTTTAATAGCATGCCTGATATATGTTATTCCATTCCATTGTTTTTGTATCATCTTGTTATATTCCATGTTAAGTATCCTAATAACATTCTTTGTCATACCTTCTTAGATAAATTTTTATCTTTCCTTTCTTAAATTATATTCCATTCTTCCATGTTATTACTTTTGATAACATTCTATGTTTGGAAGATATTCAATCATTGCCTGGGCTAAAAATATATAGGGTTGGGAATAAACATGACCCATTTTTTGATTTTAAGGTGTATGGGAACCTTATAACTAGGAAATGGTAACCCGTAGATTAAAACCATCATGATCATGACATGTATATACATTTTAAGGTTATTGTTAAAATGAAAAGTATTCTAAAGTTTAAATTTAAAAGTGGATTGGTTTTAAGTAAAAAAAATCCAAATGCCAATATATAAAGTGTATGTGTGCTTTATAGGTTGATAGATATCCACCCATATATCATATTGTTGTATATTTTGGAATGTTAATTTCTAAATTGTGTTTGGTATCAATTAATGGGATCCAATTTTCAATCCATGAAGTGTATGGGCACTTCAGGAATTATGAAATGGTAGCCCATATTAAATGTAATCACATGATTCTTTATGAGATACTTACAACTGTAAAAGTTTTTTGGTTTTGATTTTAAGTAAAATGGTTTAATAGAACCCTTTTAGGTTTTATTAACTATTAAAAAGAATTTATCATGATAAAGTATATTTTTTATGGGAATTATTTGGGTGTTTAAATGTTTAAAAGTATTCTTTGTGGAGCTTTCCAGATTTTCCCTTGGGGTGTTAGTTAAAATTCAAGTAACCTGGGTTTTTTAAATAATAAAAGGTACATGTGTTTGTACTAAATCTTTTAATGTTTAATGACTAAATGTTAATAAATATAAATGGATTGGAAAGTGGAACATGTAGTGGTGTTCTTTATTTAGACCCTCAAGTAAGGGTAGTTTAGTATCTCTTTGAGTTTCTTGTAACAGAACCATAGGTATTTTCCATAGGATTTATTTTAATTTTAGCAATGTCATGTATTTTGGGATTCAATCCTGTGACTTTTGGTTGTTGTGAATAAATGTTTGGGTTGACACTCAATCTCCATGAGGGGTTAGCTCGTGGTAGGTAGTTCCCTTATAACATGATCACCTTGCTAGTTTTTCTTTTTTTGGATTTTTGTTCTATTTAGGTGTCATTTTCCCAAGGATGAATTTCAATATTAAACGAAACTCATGTTTGGGTGGTTGTTCATGTTTTTCATTGACCTTGTTATGGGCTTTATCATCAACTAATTCTCATTTTAGGAAGGTTAAACATGCCTTGGGCATGGTTGGCTGCCCCTTGGGTCGTTTGATCCCTTCTCTTTTCCTCGGGTAGTATTCGTTTATATATGTGATACCATCATGTGTTAAATGAAATAATGAACCAGTTTAGTTCAGTTAAATCATTTTGTTTTCTGCCTTTGGGTGCGGTGTCTGGTCATCTCCAAGTAGAGTGACCTGAGCATTAAATGGATAGGTTCATCTCATTACTATGCATGAGTTTCTAAATACTTGGGTATTATTTCATGTCGGTCATTTTGGTTATGGTTTAATTTTGGGTTTTGACATTCCTTTTATATTTGATGTTGTGATGGTAGGTCGGAGGAGTGTCACACGTTCGTTTGTGTTGTTTTGTACTAGCGCACATGTGAGCAGATAGTTGATCTTTTTTCCCTTCAACAACTAGAACACTCCTATAGTAGGGAGCATCATGTTGAATCCAGTGAATTTGGTTTTCCAAGTAGAAGGGATGCTACATAAAATTCATTTTAGTAATAGTTGATTGTGTTTGAATTCCATTGGGACATGAAAATTTTAAATATGTTTCGGTGCTTTCTTGGCAGCATGATGCTCTTATGTTTCACTACGTATGAAAACCCTAATGAAAATCATTAGTTTGGGATGAGATTTAGTGGTATACTTTGAACAAACATTGAATGCCTTTGAGTGATAAAGGCATGTGTTCGATTAATGACACATCGGTAGAGAATTTGAGTTCATTCTTTGAAGTCGACCAGTGGTGGTACGACCATTCTTCCTTCTAGTAGATTGGTATGATTAACAGTAAGTAGTTTCAATTCTCTTCGTTTACTCTGCTAAGTGACGAGCATGTCCCTCATATTGTATTTTTCCTAGATTCACTAAGAGATCATCGGTCTTACGTCGCGCTAATGAATTAAAGTCTTTGGGCTTGTTTGGGTGATTCTCTTTTGGTGTTGCATGTTGGATGTGTGGTTTTCCTTCGTGTTATGATCAAGAAAAAACACGAATGGTTAGGGATGGACTTCGGTGTCCATGTTATCACAAATTCAATATGCCTTGGGAGAAGGCATCATTGTTCAACTTTTGAAAGTCCATCCCTCTATGGTAGGAATATTTTAAATAGTCAGTCATGTGGATCGACTCTCCTTTTCTTGTTTTATGGTTATGATTGGTGAATATATGTTTTAAGTCACATCATCAGGTGGAGATGAGTGCAATTGGGGTCAGTTGGTGCTTTCATGAACACCTGACATGACTTGGTCTTTGAGGTCGATGGAGATTTACTATTTTTATCATTTCTTGAATCATGTGAGAATCATCATTATAATGCCTGGATGCATGCGTGTAAGGAAAATCTAATGGTGTGTTGAACTATGATATGGAATCCGTTATTTAGTGTTAAAAATATATGGTGGGAATTACCTTTGACAGGATGCCTAGTGAGATGAATATGAGTTCATGTATCATGGTGGACAGGCTCGTGAAAGATCCATCATGGTGTTTTTGTTGGAATCAAGTGTTCACTCAGGGTTTTAAAGGGATTATGTATTACTTTCTTATGAAGTACTTCAAGGATCATTTGGAATTTTCGAATGCAACACTACCGTTTGAAAAATTCCTAATGAATAATATAGGTTGGATGAGGTTTATGTTATTCCCTAAGGATTCTTTGGGATGATAAGTTCCATTGTGAGAAGGTTTTAATGATTTTTGATTTGAACCAGTCTAAAAAACAAAGGGTTTTGAACTTTTCCAATTACTCAACAGGTCATTTTTAAAACTGAGCCTCGGAACCGAATTCTAAGAGTTAGATCACATCAATGTGATGTTTTTGGACTTGGAGAAGTCTCATTAGGTCACCTCGTATAGTAGCCCTATCCTTTTATAAATAACATTATATTATCTTAGGCATAATTATATATCAGAGTACAAGCCAAGTATCATAATGTCTAGTTTCTAGGAAGACTAGGTACCTAAAACTTAAAACATTTAACTAAATAAAACCTTTATTTATTTATTATTAAAATTGAGATCATAACTTCCATTTTTCTCAATCATCTACATAGGTTACCCTCAGGAACACATGAAAACATTAATGAGCTAAATATCCCAATAATGTAATAACGATAAGAACAAAGCATTATCCATGGGAAAGAAGCCGTGACATGATGATATAAAAAGGCATCTAATATATGGAATCATAACATATAAACATGGAATCATATAAAAATGGAGTCATAGTAATGTGGAAGAAACATAAAACATTACTTTATAATGATTCAAGGCTAACCTCCAACACCATTGCACATGGTAGCACAAGCCAAGGCTAACCACCAAGACCGTCGCACATGGTCGCACAAGCAAAGGATAATCTCCAAGACCGTTGCGTATAACATCTCATGAGAATCAACTTTACCCAATGAATTGGATCTCTATACAGGTGCACCCATCTTAACTTTCAATTAATATGGTTTCTACATAAATAATCATACAAAATCAATCATACATAAATATAAGGGTTACTCATGGAATGAATTGGGTCCCACAATCATGACATAAAGAATAACAAATGGGTGTATCATAAAAGTTTCCATGAAAGAAAGGAGCTAAAATATACATGGACATTCATAAGGTAAAATATTCTTGTATCATGGTATGTGATGTCAAGTAGAGGTAAAAACATGTAATAAAAGTATTTAAGAAATTTTAGCATTAAAACACTTTTGTGTGGTTTTAAGGAAAATACTATAGAGACTTTAAAATAGAAAAGGGAATAATCCTTTATATAAAACCAGAAGTGAACCATGAATTCTTTTATAATAAATAATACTTATTTTATGAAGACAATTGTATCTTAAAATTGAAGATACGGTGCACACGAAATCGGGTACAAATTTGGGAAGTTCCCTCAAAACACGTTTTCTTATCAGGAAGTATTGAAGAGGGAATCACTTTAGAAATGTATATCCCCAAAAGGGAATGATGAAATGGTCTTTATAAATTATTATTTTTTAAACAGAAATTATTATATGCAAATAAAACTATAATATAACTTCATTTTGGTTAAATAAATATAAGGCAACCCGAAGAAACGAAGGAGGTTCGGGTAGAATTCCATACGGATTATCGACATAGTATTGGGTGTACTTAAGAGGGATTAATGAGAGATAAATTGGTTTATCATCACTTATAAATCTTTATGGATGTATGGGGAGGATAAAAATCCTACCCCCTTATTAGGGATTACACACAAAAGGTCATAACATAGATGACATTCTGGAATAAAAGTGGAATTGAGAGGATCCCTTACCTTAAGTCCAATGGTGTTCTTCACTTGATATTAATGACCTGAATAATCAAATTAGGTTCCTTGATTAGTAATTATAGAACCTATTCTATATGTATAATTATTATTATAACATTTTTATTTTCATTCACAACATTTTTGATGGTTTAATTGTTTCAATTTCATTGTTCGGGTCCGTTTGTTTTCTTAGTTTTTACGATCCGTTTACTTAAGTTCATGAATGGAGAATCATATAAAATGGGGATGGTTGTAAAGAATTGGAGTCATATTTTATTATTTAACATCTATAAGGTTACATGGTTGTAAATTTAATTTGGCTACTTGGTGTGAAGTTGAATCATTCTGTAAAACATTAATGATAAATGCTTGAATTAATTTGGTAATTTTTCTCATAATTAACTTGTTTCATATTATTATTTCACATAATGTGTGAAAAAATGATTCCAGAACATAACATAATGTAAAATACATATTTAAGAGTCTATTTAAACCATAAAATGGTTTTATTACACTAATTAAGGATGGTAATAGAAATTGAATACCTATTGCCCTTGAATTTGGTAAATTAACACATCTCGGATAGTGTCTTTACTAGTTGTATAAAAAATGAGTAAAGGTGAGATAATAATAACTTATTCTAGTACCATAAAAAAATTCAGTACATTTAATTTATTGGAGTTGTCATAAAATTTGGATGTGGAGAGGTAATGGATAGAAAATAAAACCAATGAACTTGAAAAGAAAGTAAAAGAATTGAAAAGTGGAATTAACCTCTTGAATCAATATTCCTTGAGAGCCTATTAAGGGGAGATGATTCGGTATTTTGAAGAGACTAAGGTTTGCTGGATATGGGGTAGGATATTTGGGAGATATTTGGGTAGAATTTAGGCAAATCACAATGCTTGAGAGATGTAAAGAGAAGAGAATAGTGTGGGTGGTTTTTATAGTGAATGAGAGGATTGTTTTCTTAATATTTTATTCAATAGATTTTTGTTTTTCAATAAAAAAAGAAATATTAATGATTCTTGTGACCAAAAAATTAATATGTTCATGTGATTTCAAACCAATTTCCATTTACATCATTCATGACTCAAGCATGATGCGGAAATTCAGGTTTTAACATTTATTGTGAATTAACGTATTTTATTATTCATGAAAAATCAGGTATTTTAGAAACATCCCAAAAAAACAACCGTAACCATTTTTTGTTGTTTAGAATCCAAAAAATGAATTCCATTTTTCAAAAATAATTTCATAAATATTATTAATTTAATTTTTAATTAAAATCATAATTTACTTGAAAATATATAGATTTTAAACTATAACTGATTTTATAATGTTTTCAAAAAATATATATGGTATTATAAAAATATCTTAAAACCAGAAGACATAAAAATTTTAATTTATGAACACCTTTTAAGAAAATATATTTTCATTTAAATTAATTAAACAATGTAATTAATTATTTATGACTTACAATACTACAAATACTTTTACTCTGATCATATTATCACATACAAGATGCCTAAATTATATTTATACATTCATGGGTGAGGTTAATATTATTTTGGATGATTTACTATTCATAATGGTCATATTACTATTCATAAGGGTAGGCTACTATTCATAAGGGTTGGTTACTATTCACCAAAATTAAGTTTGTCTTAATAGACTCCAAACATCTTACTGATCACAATTGTATATGCCATATTTTCGAAATTCAAAACACAGAAGTAACAATATTATGTTTAAAGGTCCCATAGTAGTTAGTAGTTCATTGTATTATGATTTCATGTGATTATATGACATAATTATAAGAATGGAATTCCATTGATGAAAGATTGGGTCGTTACATTATTCCTATCTTATGAAATTTTTCCCCCGAAATTTTATTTTACATTCTAAGACATAAACAGGTGTGGGTACTTTTCCTTCATTGTGTCCTCCATTTCCCATGTTGCCTCTTCATACTAATGGTTCCTCCATATTACTTTGACAATATGAGTAGTCCTATTATGTATAAAATTATCTCTATGATCCATGATTTTCATTGGATGATCCTCATAATAAATATCATTCTCCAACTATACCACATCTGAAGAGAGTACATGTGAAGGGTTTGGTATGTACTTCCATAAGAGGGATACATGGAAGACAACATGTACTTTTTACATGGTAGGTATAAGTGAAATTCAATAGCCCATATCCCTGATACAATCAAGAATATATAAGGGGATGATGTACCTAGGACTTATCCTTCCTTTTTTTCCAATCCTCATGACCTTCTTCCATGGAGATATGTATATAAATACCATGTCTCCAACTTCGAACTCAAGGTCTCATCAATGATTGTCTGAATAAATCTTTTGTCGAAATTGAGCTACCTTGATCTACTGCTGAATGGTTTTCACCTTATCCACCATCTATTCTACTATTTCATGTCCTAGAAACTTGTGCTCACTAACTTCATCCAAAAACACCAGTGTTCTGCACCTTTTCCCATAAAGGGCTTCATATGGTTTCATCCGGATGCTCGAGTGGAAACTATTATTGTAAGACGATTCATCCAGTGGAATATGTTTGTCTCCTACTCCTTTGAAGTCCATATAAAATGATCTCAACATATCTTCTAGTGTATGAATATTTTACTCATTTTTGCCATCAATTTGATGGTGTTAGGCCATACTGAAGTTCATTTTAGTGATTAGATTATGTTGGAGACTTTTCTATAACTTTTAGGTAAATCTCGGATATAAATCAGATACAATACATAGTGGTACTCCATTCAACCTTACCACTTCATTGATATGAATATGTGCAATTTGATCTAATGAGAATTCATCTCCAATTGCGATAAAGTGAGCCGTCTTTGTTAGACGATCCAAAATGACCCATATAGCATTGTTTCCTCTAGATGTCCTTGGAATTGCAGTGACAAAGTCCATGGTATTGTTCTCTCACTTTCATCTTGGTAAGGGTAGTAGTTGAATCATCCCCTTAGACTTATATATTTCATCCTTCACTAATTGACAAAGTAGAAACATTGATGTATACTCAGCAATCTCCTTTTTCATATTGTTCCACCAAAAGTTCTCTTGGATATCTCGATACATATTTTTTCTCCCTGGGTGAATAGAGAAGTTTGGGCTATGTGTGTCATCCAAATAACCTTCTTTATCTCTAGATTGGATGGTACTAAAAATCTTGACCAAAATCATACAAATCCTTCCTCATCAATCTTGAACTCTGAGGATTTTCCATTTCTAACACCTTCCACTCATTTTTGAATTTCCACAGATTTTCTTTGATCATCATTTCTTTTCTACATGAGGGATGGTTGAGAAATAATTTGAGAAAGGATTGATGATATTCCCCCCTTAATGATTCCCATTTCCATCCTCTGCAAATCTAAGAAGATCAGATCTTTTTTCAATTCTAATCATTGATAAAGAAAGAGGATCCTTTCTACTCAGAGCATCTCACACCTTATTTGCCTTATCGGGATGGTAGTGGATTAAGAATTCATAATCCTTGATGTTATATACCCATATCCACTGGTGAGTTTTATGTTATTTTGTGTGAATATATATTTGAGACTCTTAGGATCTGTATATATCTCACACTTCACACTATATATATAATGCCACCAGGCTTTCAACACAAAGAACCACAAATGCCAACTCTAGATCATGCATATGATAGTTTTTCTTTTGTATTTTTAACTTCCTTGAGGAGTAGGCTATCACTTTATCATTTTTCATCAGCACACATCTGAATCCCTTCTTTTAAGCATCACTGTACACCACAAAGAGTTCTCCACTTGTTGGGATTGTGAGTACTGGCATAGTGATAAACATCTTTTTCAACTCTTTAAAGGAGTATTCACATTCTTTGTTCGATATAAACTTCACTCACTTATATGTTATCTTGTTCACTCGGTTTGACAATCATGAAAAGTTCTTCACAAATTGTCGATAATACCCAACTAGACCCAGAAAATTTTGGATCTCTATTATAGATGTTGGTATGGGCCACTCTTCAATCGCTTTTGTCTTGTAAGGGTCTATAGATATCCCTCTTCCAGTGATAACATCCCCCAAGAATGATACTTCCCCATCCATAACTCACATTTACTATACTTTGCATACATATTATCCCTTCAAAAAGTCTTTAACACATTATTCAAATGCTCATCGTGTTCTTCCTTGCCCTTGGAGTATATCAGAATATCATCAATAAAGACTACCACAAATTTTTCAAGGCAGTATATAAAGAATCTATTCATTAAATACATGAAAATTGATGAATAATTAGAGAGTGTGAAGGGAATCACTATGAACTCATACTGTCCATACCTCATTCGAAAGTTTATCTTGGGAATATCATCATTCCTCGCCTTTAATTGGTGATATCTTGACCGAAGGTCCACCTTATAGAAATAAATGGCCCCATGAATATGATCGAATATGTCATCTATACATGGTAGTGGATACTTATTATTTATTTTTATTTTATTGAGCACTTAATAATCAATTTAAAGGTGAATTAATCCATCATTGTTCTTGTTAAATAGGATTGGCACTCCCCACGATGAAGCACTTGGGTGTATAAAACCCTTCTCCATATTCTCTTGTAACTGCTTCCTTAGATCTTCGAGCTCTACGATGTATATTATATAATTTTTCATTGATATAGGTAGAGATATAGGAATATTTTCAATTGAGAACTCAACCTCTCAATCGGGAGGAAGACACAACTCTTTGGGAAATACATCAGTGTAATCCCTCACAATGGGCATGTATTCAAGCATGATTCACTCCTTTGTCTCAATCATTTGAGCTATAAATGCCTGATCATATGGTAGAAATATCCATTATTGAGATGATTATTCTAATAGATATTCAAATTCCTCCTTAAACTTGTAATGAATTGGAGGATTCATCGGGATGTTAAGGGTGATCTCCCTTTCCTGATAGTTTATGTTGGATTTGTGTAAAGATAGACAATCCATGCCTAAGATAGAATTGAACTCTACTAAAGTAAGTACGATAATATTTTCAAGGAGTTTTTTTCACAAATACTTATTAGGTAGGAGTTATAAACCATGGACACAATAATTTCTACATTCGTTGTTCTCATAGATAACTTATCCTCCAAATTTGGAGGTGTTTCTTGAATTGTTATACTAAACATGTAATATATGAAAGAATGTGTAGAACCAAAATCAAATATTACATTCTCAATTCTTTAATGAATAACTAGTGTACATATCACCTCATTTTTATTCGAATCCACCATAGTAGTTGTTATAGCATAATCCCTTCCTTGTTGCATTGGAGGTTGTTGTTGATTACCTCTGACAATCTTCAACATAGGGAAATTGTTTGCGTAATTCCCATACTCCTTAAAGTTATAACATTACACTACATTATGAGTATTGATATGAACCTTCCTTTTTTATTCCACATTAGTGGGATTCGTTATATATCGTCAATAGTTTTTCTACAGATGTCCCAACGTACCAAATTTGAAGCAATTGATGGTTTCCCTTAGATAGTTCTCAAGATGATTCTCCCTACAATTTTTACACATGGGATGATTTATCTTCTTTCCATCATGGAATTTATTTATAGGACCATCCACATTAGATTCCATTTTCCTCTTCATGTCATCAATACGACGATACTAAAGAGAGTCTCTAATTTCCATTTCATCCTTGGGGGTAGAATGGACAATTTCTTCATAACCTTCAAAGTATCAAATCGCCAATGATTTTCATAGACTCAGCCTTAATTCACTAAATAAGTTATCTACCTTGCATTCGGTTTTCAAGAAAAATCCAGAGGTGTACCTTGAAATCCTTGTGAATTTTTCTTCATACACCCCAATTGACTCATCTTCCTTCAACTTGAGTGTAAGGAACTCTCTTTCCATCTTGATACAGAGGGTTCAGGGATAATATTGATTGAAAAAAATTATCTCGAATTCCACCCAAACCATAGAATAAATTTACTCATAGGTCTTCCTATTCTTGATCAATGTCTACCACTGATCATCTTCGCCATAAAAACTATATACCGCAAGTAAAAATTTCTTTTCTTTTAATCCCTAGAGGATAGAGAATATATTGTTAATAGAGTTAATCCATTGTTCTGTGATGAGTGGATAATAAGATCCACTAATCATGGGAGGCCTTTTTAATATTTAGGATTCAATGGAAACATTCTATTTTTTTATAGGAGGAGGTCTCTCTACATGATTCAAGTTATTATTCATAACTTGAGCCGGCTAAGAAAATACTGTAATGTTGTTTTGAGCACCCGGTCTCTTCATATTTTCCATATCATTTAGGAAATGTTCACATTCCTTATCACATTGATTATTTTAATGTGTTCTTCTATTTCCCTTCATTAACAAAGAAAAAGAGCGTATAATTATAGGTATTGAATACTTAGTTATTGAGCATAAAAAAGGAAACATTGAAAAAAAGAGAATAAACTTGTAAAAAATAAGTATATCTAAACTTGTGATTTCATGTGTTTAATTATTTTTTATCCCTAGTATATTTATTAAATTATATTCTTATGGGATTTTTTCATTCCCTTAACAATGTTTTGTACCAAACT
Organism: Viscum album; assembly: GCA_963277665.1. Taxonomy (NCBI): domain Eukaryota; kingdom Viridiplantae; phylum Streptophyta; class Magnoliopsida; order Santalales; family Viscaceae; genus Viscum; species Viscum album. The sequence goes on from OY728141.1 coordinate 2,096,017,072, forward strand.
CATGAATTTACCAAAGCATATCCCTCAGGAGTGTCAAACCAAGAGTGCAGTAAGGCCCATTATCGTGCACCAGTTCCCATTCGAGTCTAGCTCAAAGCAGTGTTTTTGGGCTTTACCCTTAGATACATCTATGCTAGAGCCGCCTATACTTGTTTCTATCTAGATAGGGATGTATTTTATTGATAAACCACTTACTCTATACTTACCAAAATTTACGGGTTCTTTCTTATACTTAGTCTCATCCTTAAGGTTCTTACTAAAGTTCTCTATTACTAATCTCTAAAAATAACTAGAACATCCTCTGATACCAACTATAGATACCTATGATTTTAAATATAGCATTACCTGATTTAAATCATAATTATACATCATAGTATAATCCAAGGATCATAAAGTCTAGTGTCTTGGAAGACTAGGTACATAAAACTGAAAACATGGAACTAAATAAAACATTTATTTATATAATCTTCAAATTGATATCCTAACCTCCATTTTGCTAAAACATATTCATAGGGTCCCCTGGGGAACACATGAACAAAGGGATGATATAAATAGATCATTAAGGGAAGAACCATAAGAAAAAATCATTAGAACATGGGATAGAAGGCATGACATGATTATATAAAAAGGCATGTAACATATAGAATCATAACATATAAACATGGAATAATATAAACATGGAGCCATAATAATGTGTAAAAAATATAAAACATGACATTATCCTGATTCAAGGATAACTTCCAAGACCATTTCACATGGTTTCACAAGCCAAGGCTAATCACCAACACCATCGCACATGGTAGCACAAACCAAGGCTAACCACCAAGATAGTCACACATAACATCTCATGAGACTAAACTTTACCCAATGCATTGAAGTGATATCTGGGTTCACCCATATTAACTTTTCAATAATATGTTTTTTGAATAAAAATCATACATAATCAATCTTACATAAACATAATTGTTAACCATGGAAAGAATTAGGTACCACAATAATGACATAAATCATAACAAATGGGTGTATCATAAAAGTGTTCGTGAAAGAAAGGAACTAAAATATAAATGTAAATTAATAAGGTAATATAAGAATTTATAATGGTATATGATTTCAATTATAATTCATAATATGTATGAAAATTAATAAATAAATTTTAGCATTTAAACATTTTTGTGCGGTTTTAAGGAAAAAACTATAGAGCCTTTAAAATAGAAAAGGGAAAAATTATTTATATAAAACCATAGGTGAACAAAGAATTTTTTAATAATAAAAAATAATAATTTTATGAAGAAAATTTTGGAATAAAACAGAAGATACATTGCACTTGAAATCAGGTAAGAATTCAAGTAGTTCCCTCAAAATAGGTTTTCTTATCGGGAAGTATTGTGGAGGGAATCACCTAAAATGTGTATATTACTAAAAGATAATGATTAAAGGGTATTGAAAAATTAATTTCCTACATTATTAATACATTTATAATATTCACATAAAAATATAAGATAACTTAATTTTGGTAAAAGAAATATAAGGCATCCCGAATGAACAAAGGTGGTTTGGGTAGAATTCCTTACGGATTATCGGTAAGGTATCAGGTGTACTTAAGAGAGATTAATGAGAGATAAAGGCATTTATAATCACTTATAAATCATGAGAAAATTATTTTCTAGTCTCTAAATTATAACCCATCATTATGTATTACACATAAAAAGGTATAACATAGAGGACATTCTTGAATAAAAGTGGAATAGAGAGGATCCCTTACCTTAAGTCTGATGGTGTTATCCACTTGATATTAATGAAAAAAATAATAAAATTATGTTCATTAATTAATAATTATAGAACCACTTATATATGTAAAATATTTATTATAACCTTTCTAAGTTCATTCATGACCTTTTTTATGGTTTAAGTGGTTAAATTTCATTGTTTGGATCTGTTTGTTTTTTTGGTTTTTACGAGCGGTTTATTTACTTTCATGAATAGAGAATCATGTAAAATGGGGATGTTTGTACAGAAGTGGAGTTATATTTTATAATTTAACATCCATAATGTTACATGGTTGTAAATTTAATTTGGTTACTTGGAGTGAATTTGAACCATTGTATAAAGCATTAATGATAAACGCTTGAATTAATTTGGCGATTTATCTCATAATTAACTTGTTTTGTATTGTTATTTTACATCATGTGTGAAAAAGGATTATGGAACCACACATAAGATAAAATAAATATTTAATAGTTTGGTTCATTCATAAAAAAGTTTTCATGACTAGAATTTAATATGGTAATATAAATTGAATACCCATCATCCTTGAATGTGGTAAATTAACACATATTAGATGGTGTCTTTACTACTAGTATAAAATAAGAGTAAAAGAGGTTTGATAATAACTTAATCCATTATCATAACAAAATTATAGTACATTTAAATTACTTGAGTTTTAATAACATTTGTATGAGGAGATGTAAGTATAGAAAAGAAAACAAATGAACTTGAAAAGAAAGTAAAATAATTGAAAAGTGGAATTTACCTCTTCAATAAATCTGTCTTGAGAGCCTCTTAAGGGGAGAAGATTTGGTATTTTGAATTGAATAGGGGATTTTAGATGTGTGTTAGTATCTTGTGGAGTGATTTGGGAATAATTTATGCAAGGAACAAGACTTCAGAGGAGTGAAGAGAATAGGAGAGTGTGGGTGGTTTTTATAGGGAAGGGGAGGAGGGTTTTCTTAATATTTTAATCATTAGATTACTATTTTTTCATAAGAAAAGAAATAGTAAGGATTCTTGTGACCAAAAACAGTAATATGTTCATGTGAGTCCTTACCAATGGCCATTTACATCATCCAAGACTCAAGCATGATGCAGAAAATCAGGTTTTAGCATTTATTGTGAATTATCATATTTTACTATTCATCAAAAATTCAAGTATTTTAGAAAAATCTCGAAAATTCACCCTAACCATTTTTCAACATGTAAAATAAAAAAATGAAATATATTTTTAGAAAATAATTTCCTATATGTGATTAATTTAATTTTTAAAAAAAATTATAACTTACTTGGAAAAATATAGATTTTAAAACTATAACAGATTTTATAATGTTTTCAAAAATTACATAATGTCTTATAAAATTATCTTAAAACTAGAAGAAATAAAATTATTAATTTATGAAATCTTTTATAAAAATAAATTTTATTTTAAATTAATTAATTAATTGTAATTATTTATTTATAACTTATAGAACTACCATTGGTTTTACTGTGATCATATTATCTCTTATAAGATGTCTAAACTTTATTTATACATTCATGGGTATGGTTACTATTATTTTGGAAGATTTACTATTCATAAGGGTAATATTACTATTTATAAGGGTGGGATGCTATTCGCCAAAAAATAAGTTTGTCTTATCGGAATCCAAACATCTTACTGATCGTAACTGTGTACGTAAGATTTTTGAAATTCAAAACACAGAAGTGACAATATTATGTTTAAATGTCACATAGTACATAGTAGTTCATTTTTTTGTGATTTTATGAGATTATATGAAATAATTATAAGAAAGTAATTCTGTTAGTAAAACATTGGGTCGTTACACCCCGGGTGGCTCGAGTTGTTTCGGGAGTGTCGGACCCGAAAAAACATCAATCTTTGAAGTATAATAGAGGGTGTACGGTTGGCGTTTGAACTACTAAACCATGTGGCCCACTACAGGTAATAGTGTGGCCCAAATTTAATGGGGAAGAGGCATTTCAAATGGGTTGTGAAGGGTTTTCTAAACCATGTCCCTAGCCCATACGGGGTGCTCCAGATGACTAGTGGTGGACGCACGGTGAGCGAACGGTTTTCCAAACCATGTGACTTAACCATGCGCGACACCCAATTTTTTAGAAATTTAATTGTTATATTCTAAAATAAAATAAAATAAAAACCTAAAAGTAAAACACACTCCCTATCCTTTCTCATTTTGATGCAGTGCATCCCTAAGGGGTTCTTCCCTTCGACATGTGGAACACCCCTCGGCAAACCCTCCATCCGCAATGGAATCCACCTGGATTTCTTCCATTCTTCATGTGATTCTCCAAGTAAGAGTCTCTCCTCCCTAATCCCCAGTTTTCTCGACTTTCATTGGACTTAAATATCACCCCCATTAAGTTCATCAAAACCCTAGCCATTTAGTGTTGATCTCGATTTCAGTTCTCTTTTGTTCTAGGGTCATGCAGAAGGTCTCTTGGGACCCTTCGATGTGTGTTCTAGCAACTGCCACTAAAGGCGAGACGGTTTAGGTGCTTTCGTTCCACCGGATTTGTCTCGAGGTAAGTTTTATTTTTTACTGTTTGGTTTTTAACCCCTTAATTGATAATCTTAGAATGATTATGAGTCCCTGGTGTTTAATGTGTAGTGTATTGTTCCCTGCTTATTGGTTTTGAGTTTCCAAGTCATGGGTGACTCACCTGTGTATTCATAGGTATGTTAATATATATATGTGGGTTACCCCATTACGTTTATCATCATCCATGGAAATTATTATACATGTATGGGCCTAGGTGTGCCCAGGAATATATATATGTAAATTCATGTGTAGGTGAGTGGAGATATGTATATGCATATGAGAATGTGTGTAAGGATCCCCTTGCACTTGTGCATGGCCATGAAGGTGTGTGAATAGGAACTAGGTGTCCTTTAATGTGTGTTAAGTTGAATATGCCTAGTGGGGGAAGTACATTTTAGTTAGAAAGCACCAAGAGCAGAAGTGTATGGCTTGGTTCCACGTTATGGTAGGATCCCCTTCCCTTACCCTTTAAGTTTATTAATGCATTAATTAATTGAGTTTATTATTACATAGTTCTTAGATTTAATTGATGTAGTATGGTTTTTTGGTTTAAATGATTTCCTTGATATGGTTACTAAAATTCATAAAAGTGATGGTTGATTTTTGAATAACTAAGTCATGTTTTTTTAATAAAATGCCTCCAATGGAGGGGCGCTTCCTTCAAGAGAAAACTGTAGCGACAAACTTTTATGATCATTTATCTTATTACCTTACTTCATCCTTTATACATGGGTTTTAATTGATAAATGGGATGTTAGGTTTCCTATCCCCTTTATGTTCCGTGTTACCAAGTAGGCACATTCATTTTTTCCTTGAAACCACTCTTTACACTTGAGGTCGTGATATGTAGTCTCTATGTCTTAATGAGTTAAAGAATTTAGTAAATGAAAATAAAATATCTAGAATGGATTATGATAGCGAACATGACCCTTAAACCAATTTTCCATGTTTAGGAATATTTAGTGAAATGACATTGATGGTAATGACTTACACCTAGTGACATGCATGAGAGTACCTTGCCATGTGTGTTTAATTGAATGTGATCACTATGTTAATGTTTTTATTGAAATTCTTGATATGGTTTAATTATCCTTAAATGAAATGACTTAAATTGAATTTCCCCAAGGAGAGGCATGGAATTTCCATATTTTTTGGTTTAGTTATAAAAGCATGGCACCTTTAGTAGCTTGTCTGATTTGAAATGTTGTAAGATGGTCTGCCTTACATTTCATAATTTGAACTCCCTTATCATTGGTATGCATGTGGATTCTACCAAATGTGGGTGGTAGTAATTATAGTCCCAATCAATTCTATAAAATGTGGTAGGTAATAATTATATCCCTAATATATTCTTAAAATGTGGTCGGTAGTCATTATAGCCTCGATCCATTCTGTTAAATATTGGTGGTAGGCATTATAGCCCTATTCCATTCTGTTAAATGTGGGTGGTAGGCAGTATAACCCTATACCATTCTGTTAAATGTGGGTGTTAGGAATTATAGCCCTGATCCATTCTGTTAAATGTGGGTGTTAGGTATATTTACATCATACAATTATTTCTATATAGGCCCAGAAATTAAAATGGATCTTGGACCTAGGTTTGGGGTACACCGTGAGAGATCCCATAGAATTCAGATGGCGGTGGTATATCCCAAACCACCCCAACTCAAAGATATATATATATATATATATATATATATATATATATACTTCCACCATATATATGTATATATATATATATATTAAATTGACACGATCAGACATACCAGTGATGGGCGGAATTAGGTATCGCCATCAGGTATCCCTGGGGAACCTGGACAAGTGTTATACTTTATGAAGTTCTAGTTATTAAATTATTCATTCCTCTTGACTATGTTAACTTTATATTACACTGTCTATATAGGGATAGACATTGGTTGTTCTAGCCTACTTAGATTTAAATCTCACACCCTACTTAGGCAGACCTTGCACTGGGGTACCCAAGTAGACGTTTCTTGTTCCCAAGACTGCGGATCCTAGACCATGCTTGTTGTTGTATACTAGTACCTATAGATAGGATCAGAGGATTGTTCCAGAGATCAGGATGCTTGTAAATATTTCCTTAAAACATTTTATTCTTTTCTTAATTTTCATCTTCTATTGTTCAGTATTGTAAATCATGTTGTACTATTTTATGCCTTATAATATGTATCAATACCAAGTCATGCATTCATCCACTATATAAACTAGTGTTGACCAATTTTTTTTAAATTGAATATATTATTTGTCTTCTGCATTATTATTGTTATTTACTACTTCCACTAGTGATTGTTATTTAATTTTTTATACCACTTACCAAGTTTGATAAGAGGGTATATTCTCCCCACTATCACCTCCTAAGACCCTCCCTACTAGTCATCATCCTCTAGTATATGGGGAGGCACTCTTGAGGCCATGTGACCCACTATTCCAGCTACCATGTTTATGGTCAGTCAGGTTAGGACATTATAGAAACAAATGATAAATAGATTATTTGGATTATTTTTACATCCTTACATCTTACTCTTCATTTTCCCTTACTAATTATTTTCTTTATACAACTGTTTCCAACAAATAAATAATTTATCTCTTCCATTGAGAAAATTTCTTGGGTGTCTTCTTCCACATTTCTTGCAGGAGGAAAATTGAGCCTTCTTCTTTCCTTGGTCTCCACCACTCGAGCTCTTAGAAACCTACAACCTTCTCTAATTTGGAGAGTTCAAGAGTAAGTTAAGTTATATGTTCTTAATCATATTTTAGGAAAACTAATTAGTCATAAACATAATATCTTTCACTCCTATAAACACCTCATTTGGTTACTCATTTTCCTCACCATATCCTTCTTTTTCAGTGTTAACATAAATCCTTTGGGTTCCAGCCATTGAATAAAACCATATTTCCTAGTGTGAGTAACAATAATTATATTAAGAAAGGTGTATGATCATTTATAGGATATATAAATCATGGAAACCTACTTCAAATATTAAACTCATTAGGTTTATCCAAGTTCATTTATTGTCATTGTCTATTCAAATCTGTTATAATGGTTTGTAATGAAAATGTGAATGATCCTAAGAATATCCCCCAAGAGTGTAAAAGTAGGTGCGTAGTAAGGACCATTTTTGTGTACTTGGTTACGTCAAGTCAATATGAAAACACCTTGTCAGAGTTGTTACCCCTAGGTATATCTATTCCATCACTATGTTAACTTGTATAAACTAGACAAAGATCTATTTCTAGGAATACCTACCTAATATCTATCCTACTAAAATTCTAGGATGTTCAAATATACTTATCCTAAAAATCTACATTAGTTTTATATTCTCTAATCTAATTTTTTCCTAAATATAATTCAAAAGGTTTAAAATAAACTTTCAGTGATACCAACTATAGTGACCCAACCCTATAAATCCTAGAGTTGGTGTCTACCTCTATTATATTGGAATAATAAATAAGTAAATCCCATCCAAAAGGACTAAATAGTTTTGTAGTCTTATAAAAATAGATACATACATGAGTCTTGTGTTAAAAATTAACAAACTAATTGAAAAAATATTATTATTATTTACTTTCGAGGAAAATGAAATTATTTCATCTAGTGTATCCTTGCATATAATTTTTAGTACACTTCTCATATTCTCAGAGAATGGAAACAAAATAATGGTGATCAAAAAAATTCAATAAGGTAAAATTTAAATGGAATCAGTAATGGATCAATGAGAATAATCAATATAGAAATTAAATAACTGAACAAACACGCCATAAAATCAACAAACAAATAAAGAAGTGCATAAAAAATATGTCAAGGTAATAACTAAAAACACATTCCATTAAAATAACTAGATAAGGTAAAACCAATATGACAAAGTAAAAAACTAAAACACATGACATTTAACCAATAAACTAAGAATGAAATGCATTCATAGACTTTATCATAGTTAAAATCTCAGGGATAATAAATACTGAATCAAAATGAAGTCAATGCTTAATTATTTGACGTCATGTCACACGCACATGAAAATTTCTACTAAAAATACTCATCCTCAATATAGTTTAAAACTATAGGTAGAGAACTATTTAATTTACACAAACTTTTTTTTCATGAGAACCTATATATGCATATAGGGGATATATAAAATATGTACCTCACCTCTAATTTCAGGTCCAAATCATTATTCATATTGAGCAATCAAATTAATTAATAAACAATATTTCTAAGAAAATATTCATTTTGAATAAAGGATACATAATTATTAATATTTCCCCAAAAAATCAAATAACTTTCCTAGTTAACACCATATAGAAATGGTATATGTCTTAAGAAATAATCTTGTCAATTAAAACTGTTATGGATACTTATAGAAAATTCAATATCAAATGATTGTAGGAAATTGAATATTTCATGGGGAATAAATTAAATCATGGAAGTGAGTTTCAATACTATCTGTGTAAAAATTAAATATAAACCATCTAGAGAATAATAAGGATGGTATCGACACAAAATATCCCAAGTGGAGTAAAATAAATTTAATTTGTCATCGATGAATATAAATATAATAAATAAATATTTTAAAAACATTCTTTGAGGAGAATTTCCTTTTAATAACCATTTTACAATACTTTTCTTTGAAAATCACTTTCAAAAATATTTTATTTAAATGTGGTATTTAAACATGAAAAGTAATATTCTATGAAATTATGGTGGGTAAATCTATAAATGTCATATGAGTTAAAAAAGAACATTCCTTTTTCATGGTAAGAAGGTCAAAAAAATTCCTTATTCAAAAATAGAGAATAATATTCCTTTAAAAATTTGGTAAAAGAAAAAAAGGGAAAATGTCTTTAATAAATCATTTTTGGAAAGGTTAACAACATTTGTTTGAAATCCATTTTATGAAATAGGGTTTTTCAAAGAAAATAGGTTCTGTGACTAAAGAGAAAATGAAGTTGGGTTTTCTTAAATAAATTTTCTAAAACAATTTGAGTTCCAAAGCGTGTAAAAATGGTACTACTTGAAAAAGGTCATGAATAAATAGAGGATAAGAAAATTAATGTTTTTTTTGGAAAATGGTCATATAATTTCCTCTAAGAAAAATTAAATATCATTAAAATTATTCTTGAGGAAAATAATCTTTAAACATTCCAAAGTGTCCCACACCACTTTGAAACATTTTAAATAATAAGCCTCATGAAAGAATAACATTAAATTAATGTTTTAAATACAATGAATATTAGATTATTAATTATATAATATATTAAAATTTTCTATATATACACCACACAAAATAATAATTTGTTGAATATGACTTTTATCTCATAGATGAAAAAAGTGATTTGAAAATATATTACATTGTGTCTAACATGTCTTCTGTGTATTTATATTCTCGAATAATAAAATCATGTTAATTATTTACTTTCTTCATAAAAACTTTCATGTTTATCATTAATTTTTTCCACTTATTACCATGTTTTATACAACTAATGAATAAATTAAGTTTACATTGGGTGTATTAACCAAATTCGGTTTATGTGTCAATAAAAAACATTGGTAGGTCAACTATGGTCAAAGGGGTCATTATATGACACCTAAAAATAATTATAATATAATATTTATTATATTAACTCATAAATTATAGTGTTAAAACCAATCATTAAATGTGATAGTAAAAATTAACCAACGTTACAGTCATGGATACAGTACGCCATACGTACGCCTGAGTAATAATCCCATTTTTTAATGATAATTATGGAATGAATATAAATAACATTAATCTTTCCATAGTTATCCTTATATCATTAATAAAATATTATTTAATCATATATACTTATATATATAATTATTTTGATGTAGAATTAATAACAACGTGTGGAGGAGGCAGTATTCCACACATCCACGAACGACGTTATCACTTTTTAAGTGTGTGAAATGGTCATCAATAAAATGATATATTTTATTTATTAATAATGTTAATTATGTCATTAATATTATATTTTTTTATGGCAAGATTTTATAATTAAAACCATCCTTTATACATTCTATGTATCATGTGATTAAATCACATCACTTTTAGGAGGCGGTAGTCCAAACTGCCACAAATGATGTTATCGTATTTACATAAAATGGAAAGCATAAAGGTATGTTATATAAAAAAATAAAGAATAATAAAGTCATTATAAATATCATATATATAATATTTAATCATTTTATGAATCATAATTCCCACCTTGAGAGGTGGTAAAGGAAGAACAAATGATCATCGTTTTGTATGGCGGTAGTTCGTCGTACACATAAACGGGTAGTTTTTTGCCTATTAGATGGAAGTGTGTGTAATTTTACGTCAAAAAAATAAGCTAAAAAAATAAATATATTGGGGATACTATTTTCTTTTATAATCCTGGAATAATAATTGTTTAGGTGGTGGATAATGGAAATAAAACTAAAGATCTTGAGGAAATATGTTACCTCTTCTCTGGGTAACTCTTTTTGGTTTGCACCAAAGGGATTACTTGGATGTATTTATTACCAAGGAGAGGCTTATATGATGAGGTTAAGTATTTTTAGGATATATTTGGTCATATATTGGTCAAGCCAAAGTGTCTTGATAGTTGTGAGGAACTGGGAAGCTTGAGTTCCTTTTATAGTAGAGTATGAATGGAACTCTAGTAAATTTTTTGATAGGGAATTAAAACCACATTTTTTCCATTGAGATTATATCCAATAATTCTCAAAATTAGATAAAAGGGGTTATACAGTATAAATATTTCCATAAAATGTATTTTTGACATGTTTCTAGATCATTTTTTCCCATAAGTTTAATTTTTAGTCCCTTGTTAGGATTATTTTCACCTTAATTGTGGTAATTACTTTTCATTAACTTCACTAATACTTTTGGTAAAATAAAAAAATTTCTTTATTAAAAATTAATAATTATACTGATTCCAAATATGGAATAAATTTTTACAAATTCCAATCATATAAGTGGCATAAATTATTTTAAATTTAAACCCATAGATGGGACGAGAAAGCGGGTTTCTAAAGAAAAAATGTTCCAAAGTTTGTTGTGTTTTGATATCCAATTTTAAATTGAAATTGATTAGAATGGCCAAAATTGGATTATTTTTTTGTATAATTGATATAATTTTACTTTAAAAACAATTTAAAATATAATTTAAACTTATAAATAAATTATATGAAAAATCAGTTTGGAATTAAAATTCATCATATTTCACTATTCATCAAAAAATGAAACTTCATAGAAAATTAATAAATATGCATGATACCCTAATTTTTATGTTAATATTAAAAATATTAAGTTTATATTGAAATATAATATTCATAAGAGATCCAAAATTTGGATTTAAAATAGGTTCACTATTAAAATGTGGTAAAAGTGACATAATAAAAATATAGGTTTTTATGTGTAATATTCGGTTGGTTCTTGTAACATTCTTATAAAATATATTGGATAAATATTAAAAATAATTTATTAAATATATAATATATATATTTCATAAATATCACTCAATAATAAGAATTAATATAATCTTTTCTGATAAAATAGCTTTTGAGAATAAAAAAATTTTTCTATAAAATCATTATTTTTATATTCAATTTGTTCTTATATTCATTTTTAATTAATTTGTAAACAATTAATTGATATTATTTTTTTATAAACCATATATTTTCAAAATTTATTTAATATTATTCATAACCACTAATTAAATTGTTTGGTTATATCCAATTATAATAAATAATAATATTTTAATAATATATTATTGTTCTATAAAACATGGTCTTGCGTGTAACGCAAGCCATTGAAAAAACTTATTGTTGTGTGTGAAATATGTTAACTCCATGTTGTGAGTATTGAAATATATAAAATATATTTAATTTATTTAAAATAGTAAATATATATAAATTCTCATGATATTATATTCCCTTGTGATCTTAGTTTTGGGTGTCATACATTCTATCGAATACAATGTTCCTACTTTATATTTTTCAGGCATTACCCCAAAGAAAATTGGGATACTATATCATACCATGTACCTCATGCATCACTTCATCTCATCATAATTTACCATTCCCCTCGTGCATAAAATTATCTCATCAACCCATTCCACATCTCCATATAGTAATCAAGTAGCTTTGGGGATCCACCACAACATGTTTGTCATGTATTATAACTCAAGAAATCATATCCAATACAAGACATACTTATAGTAATACATAGTAGATTACATTTAGTGATAAAGTTGTGTTAAATAACCATAATCCATTACATACCACTGCACATATATATTGGAAAGGTAACCTTCATCCATACTGGAAAATAATACTACCAGGAGACGAGAGTGGGGTAAGAGGGGTAGCTAGCCATTCAATCCTCTCCAACCTAATTATTGAGGAAAACACCCTCTAAGACTACACTAGGTGTCAGTATCCCTACCAAAGTGTGTGGGTAGCCTATAAAACCCTAAAAAATAAAGGATAAATATAGCTCAAAACTATAATATTGGCATACACTAGTCTTATGCTCAACTACAGCTATTGTCACTCAGACACCCAGTCACTATTGTTATGGACTTGATATCATATAAGAACAAAAATAATCAATAAGACATTAATTTAATTATTTATTTCCATTAAAAATTTCATATTATGTTAATTTCGACTATTAACGATTAAACATTACTTTAACACGATCAACAACTGATTCCCATGCCCAATGGGGAAAAACAAATCAATCCCATGGTTTCTCAAGATTAACATCGTATACATTCTATTTAACCACCAACCCCATGGGTTAAAAATTTTATTATTCATTATCATTATAGAACTACATGTACTCTTGGACTAATCCTAAGATACCATAAAGTATATTCATAAACCATACACCACCAAATGCTTCAAGTAGTGTGGAAATGAACGTATAAACAATAAAATCTGACATATTGCCTTTAAAGAACATACATTATCAAACAATCATTCCATATTTGAGCATAACAATAGGAAAACCCAACTTCAACATACTCCATCTATCATGATTTCTTCCACAACACCACCATGCATATCACCTTGTATCCCTCCATCATAGTTTCAAACATCTACCACAAACTCAGGCCTCTCACCCATGTCTGGTCAATCATTAGTCATCCAAGGCTCGCTTCATAGCACATATAAAGGCTGAAATCCATATAAATAAAATAATGAAACAAGGGAAAAACAAATAATCAACAAGAATCTATTTATGAAAAAGGAATCTGATATTCAAAATCAAATGGGCTCACTCATCCCCAAACATTTATCTTAATAAAATAATTGGTTCCTTACCATCTTAAATTAAATAATTTATTTATCATATATTACAATCACATGCAACATAAGGTATCATTTATCAATAGTTATTAATTATTATTACATTCTTGAAGCATAGATTTTAGTTCTATTATATTTTAAGTAAGAACAATATTTTTTAACAAAAATCAAGAATCTCTTTTTTCTCCGTCATATTATAGGAAACTATTTAATTCAACATGCCTCTTAGTTATTTTTAATCAAAAATAATTACTAGCATAATTATTCTTTATCCGAAAAGAAATTATATATTTATTTTATTTAAAAAAATTAATAATATAAAACTAGTTAAACCATTGAAAAAGAAACATTCCAATACAAATCATAAACATAGATAGCACACTATCTATAAAATAAAGAGGAAAATAGTTAACGTGGTGGAAACACATAAGATAACTACAACCAAAACCAAGGTTGATTCATTGATTCAATTTAATATTTACTAAGGTTAATTCCACCATCACCCAAAGAGATAAAGTATGATAATTTTTTTATTACACATAAAATAATAGGAGAAGCAATGAATCTACTACCATGATTTATAATTTCAATGTTCATCACACTAGAATGTATGGTCAATGATCAAATGCCTCTAAAACTGAGTGAAATTTTCTAACAATTATCATTATAAAACCACCAAAAACCAAACTCTTATATCATCCCCAAATCCAATGGAAAATCCATAATAAACACCCAAGGAAAAATAATAATGAAGGGAAAAATAAGAGGTGGGAAAAGGGGTACCTTGACTGAAAATGTTCTAATATCCTCAAACATGGGGTTTGAATCCATAAGGAATCGATCAAGGGTTACTAAGGGAGGTAAACTAATTCTTAATAGTCATAACAACCACCAAAATATCTTCAACTGAAAATAATTATCAATCAATCCCTCTGTTCATTCGAAGTTCCTATAAAAATCGGAACACTCAATTGGTGTGGTCTAAACCAATTAATAGAGAAAGAAATAAACTAATACCACATTAAATACCTCAAATTAAGATGAATTCATTTTAATCCTTTGAAACATATGAGATCCAACATACAAGGGTGATAGTTCCAACCATTTCAAATCTAGCTCAACCATCACCATGGCTTCTGCCATGACCTACCCTTGGTCGTGGTGTTCTTCAGCATGACATCTAAAACAGATTTTGTTGGGGTGTGTTTTCCTTAGCTAGAGATTTTTCCCTCAACATTCCCAATACCACGGTCATGGTGATGTACTCCAACTAATTTAGATAAGCAGACATCCAAGGTTAAATTCCTAGCACCACGCCCACTCTTCGGTGTTTTGAGTTGCTCATTTTTTGACCAAAGGAGACTAGGTCCAAAATGGATTAAAAAGAAATTTTCTGGGACATAGTACACCAAAAACCACATGTTCTACCATTGATCACACAAAACACCCATGAATACACCCAACACCAAGGTTTGGTGACCTATAGAAAGGCCAGACCACTCTATGTCAACCATAATACCTATAAACTCTTCATTGAAACCACTATTCTTTAGGAAAACATAGTGGAAAGGTCATGAAGGTTCAAACTATTATTATAATACTTTAAAATTTAATCAAAAATTATTTATATAAAAAACAATTAAAACAAAAACAATTTTATATAAATAAATATAAATAACCAAACTAAAATTAGAACAAAACATGGATATTTCTTAAAGAAAATATATTCAATCCCGCTAAAAATTTTAAAAAAAATATGATTTTTTTTAAAAAATTACATGTATGACAAAAAATATTCATAATTTTAGGTATAAATCATTTTTAAAAACTTAATATACCAAAATATAGTTTAAAATATTGAAAATGTGAACCAATACAAAAACTAAGAATTTAAATTTGTAAAATTTTCCAGTCTAGAATACCCTATTAGTTTTTTATATTTTTTATTGATACTAAATTAAATCTTATGAAACACTATAATTAATGAAATATTCAAAGTTGAGACCCATTCCTTATAGTTTTTATAAGAAAATCTTTACCTTTAACAAAAAAAATTATGTGGCAATTTCCTATAGAGATTATGGAACACAAAAAGTAGTAATCTTTCAATAATTAAAATCATCAAGAATGATTTTTGTGACCTTCCAAGGACCTATAATGGGTATGGTCTCAAACCCATCCTCATCACACGACTTGATTTCTCTTTCCCCAAAATTTCAACAATATCATCTATCACGAACTACCCTAGTGGGGCCCGTGCTGTAACTCCCCAAGCCTGCCTCCAATAGGGCAGGGGCTAGTGACGGGCACTAAGTAGGCATGTCACTAATATGGGAGGCATTGCCTAAGCACATGTACACACATACACATCTCCAAGCCCAAAATGGCTGAAAAGTAAAAAACTA
Source organism: Viscum album (assembly GCA_963277665.1). Lineage (NCBI taxonomy): Eukaryota > Viridiplantae > Streptophyta > Magnoliopsida > Santalales > Viscaceae > Viscum > Viscum album. Next base: position 2,096,033,145 of record OY728141.1, read on the forward strand.
CTAAGGAACAAAATGCATGAATACAACTAAACCCAACCAACCGAGTACGACGATAGTAAAGCACTAAAAGTAAACTAGTCCATAATAAAATACCATCAAAAATAAGAGTCTGCCAACTACAAATTCCAACCTGTGAGCACAAATAGGTATTGGGACTACTGCTTAAAAACATAGGAACACATCGGCTGGTAGGGAACTCAGGAATATTGGTCCGGTCCTGGGCTACCCTGGACTCCATCAAAAGGCCGCTCGTCTACATAAGACATGACACATGCGAGAATAGCCTGTGCAGGGGTGAGTATAACAATACTCTATAGAAGACCCTGAAAACCACAAAGAAATACACAAAGTTAAGGTACAGTCATCCCTACATAGTATATGTCTATTGAACATATAGAAAGAGAAACAAAATCCAATGATAATCAAAACCCAGACCCGTAGTCTAGGGACAAGTCACACAATAGTATACCCCATTAGGTATTCAGTTAGAAGGTTTCACGACGAACACATCCAGGAGAACTTACTCCATGAGTCTGATAGATATGATAATGTATGTTTGAGAAGTACCATTCATCGATAAAGGACATAAGAGATAGATACACTCATTCCAAGAAAACACACTCCAGAATGGGGAAAGATCTGGATACACATATTAGGATCACTGTCAGGGCCTTGGAAGACACTGCGACTTATTTGGATTCACCTGCTAAGTAGAGGATCAACATCCTATAAGTGTAGTCACATTGATACCTGACTCTACCTAGGTTCAATAAAGGATAGAGGATCTCACTTCTGGCCTCTTGGAGGGATACCTGACTCTATCTCATAAAGTTCTGCTGAAGGTATCAAACTCCTACTAATGGAAATGATAACTAACCTTCAAGGGAATGAGAAAAAGAGATTCTAACACAAAGGAAACATGTCCAAGATATGGTGGAAAAGAGGTTCAAGACATGTGATAGGATATAAAAATCATGTATAGGGGTTACACATCATATCTCGTGACTCTGGGTACTACCTAAGTAAAACGGCCATATTCAGAAGAACATGATGTATAGAAAAGTAAATACATGGTGCGTAGGACGGACCACATGCTGTGTTCGAGTAACCGGGGTTCCCTCCGTGAACACATCTGTGTGCCTGTACATGACTTCAACACATATGTCATCTCGTGTAAATAGTACACAGGGTGACCCATGTAATTGGCCTAGTCAGTCAATGTGGTGGAGTACACGGTCGTGTACTCCACCCCATGTCTGTGTATCGCCCAGGATACCTGTTGAGTCCCATATAAATACCCACATTCCATGTTCTTTAGATAACATGTCATGTCATCTCCTCATGCACTGTTGAACCCTAGCCACCACTTAGCTAGACCCACACGGTGTGTTCTTCGGGGTAGACACCGTGTGTTCTAGAAATTTCTAGAATCGCAGGTTCTTCACCATTCTTCCCCCAGTGATTCCCATTATTCAATCCATCCACCCGATCACCATGAAACCCCATGGTTGAGGTCGCCCCGACATTGCAAGGCCATTTATATGGGTTTTGGGCCCCCGATTGGCACCGAAAACACATACCGACTTAACCGCATGAAGAATTCTTGAAGAACTAGAAATCCCAAGACATATTGATTTGTCAACCATAATTGTCGTCACAGCACCACTGGGCCATCACTATGCCATATCCTCATTTTGGGATCATTTCACCATGAAATGGGCATGCAATGATTACTCATTCATATCCCCACAAAGAACGTGGGGAAGAGGGAGGATGAAAAAAATCAAAAAAGGAGGAACGAACATCCACTATCATTCGTCACATCATTAATCGTATCCTGTTAGAAAGTTTAAATGGTGAAAATTAAAACATTTAACATGAGAAAATAAATCCCAAGAATGAACTCGATAAAGAAAATCCATCCTGAAAGAACGATGATGTATGGGTCAACCAGTCCATTGGTTGATTTGAGTTCTTAATTTAATTTAAATAATGGGAAATAAATAATTAAAACATAACCCCTACCGCATGAAGGTATAGATTTATGACGACCGAATCATGCTTTCATCACCGCTGAGATCCTTTAATTTTATTGGTGCAGTTATTCGTGCCTTTGATTCGTCACCATTCATTGTCCAGAGTTCTCTCCAAGGCTCCAAGAATTCCCTAGAGTTTGTCATAACTTTTTTCTAATGATGAAAATTTGATTAACCCATTAAAAGTAGGGAACGCGTTTCAACATTCATTTACACTGTGGCATTAATGAGTCATCATTGATGTTTCACAGTCATTATGGTGTGGTTTTTTATCGAAACATCTCCCTCATCGTTGCGCAGAAGTGAATGTTTCCAAATAAAATAAAATAAACTTTCCATTATTTTATTTGATTTTATTTTACTAAAAATGTCAAAAAAATTACATTCTCCCATGACCTACACCGGTCTAGGTTAGGCCCGTTATTAGGTAAATTTGTCATCCCAGATATAGTGGTGCCCTCAAATTTCTAATTCAGGCATCCTTTTGGAAACTTCTACAACAGAACACACCTGAGAACTCACTTAACTAAAAAAAGTTCAAACCACCATTCCAGGATCACCGAGCCTCAAAAATACATTCCATCTTCGTTCTTGTTCTTGAAATAATTCTAGATAATATTAAAAATATATATATGGAAAATCTGGGACATTAAATTATCCCCACTTTTGGGATTTGCATACCTGAAAAGCCAAAACTAGGACTACCCAAAAAGATGTGAGTACTGGACACAGATCTAATCCTACTGCTCCCACATGCTCTCTGGATGATTCCCTTACTGCCACCAGATGTGCACCAAGTGAATCGAACACCCATGAAGAATCCTCTCTTACTGATCATCAATCTTAATCAGGTACTCTATGAAGGTCACACCATCCCTGATGTCCAACTCACCCCAGTTGATGATGTGTGATGGGTTATGCATGTATCTACTCAACTATGACATGTGGAGACATAATGTACTTGATGCAACTGTGGTGGTAGAGATAGGTGGTATGCCACCTCTCCAACTCTGTGTAGTATCTAGAATAGTCTGATTAACCTCTGAGATAGCCTATCACCCCGGCCAAATATCTGCAATCCTCGTCGAGGTGAGACCCAATGGAAGACATAGTCTGCCTCCTCGAACTCTAGGGGTATCTTTCGTCTATCAGAATAACACTTATTCCATCTATGTGTTGTCTTCATCCACTTCTAGATGAAGTACACATTCTCTATGGTATCTTGAACCAACTCTAGACCCATGGGTGCTGACTCTCCGGGGTCGGTCCAGCAAAGCGGTGACCGACATGGTCTCCCATATAAAGCCCCAAACAGTGAAATACCAATGTTGGAGTGGTATCTATTATTATACAAAAACTCCACCAGTGGTAGGTGGTCCTTCCAAATATAACCAAATTCCAAGATACAGTCCCACAACATATCCTCCAGAACATGAATGGTTTTCTATGTCTAACCATCTGTCTGTGGTTGGAATGTTGGGATAAATCATATCTGAGTCTTGAAAGCCTCCTGAAATACCTTACCAAGGGATATGAAGTGGGATTATTGATCAAAGACTATTGTAGAATGGAATCCATGAAGCCAAAATGTCTCCTTTAAGTAGAGTCATCCCAAGCTCTCTACGGATATCTACTCCCTGATAGCTAGGAAGTGGGACAAATTGGTGAGTCAGTCAACGATCAACCAAATGGAATAATGTCACTTGGAAGTCCGTGGTAATTCCATCATGAAGTCTGTTGATGTTCTATCCCTCTTCCACTCTGGAACTTCCTGGAGGTGAGCTAACCCTGCTAAAACTTGGTGCTCAGCATTCACCTGCTGGAATGTAAGGCATCGAGAAATTAATCTATTGTTGTATTCCACATACCTAACCACCAAAAATACCATCAGGGATCCCAGTACATCTTTTCCATGCCATGGTGTACCACCAAGGGGGATTTATGAAACTCCCTCAGAACCTCCTCCTAAAACAGCACTAGTATAACAGTGCATCCTTTAAAAAGAAGAAAATGCTCCCCACCTTGAGAATATCCATCAGAAGCATGTCTTGTGGATAACTGAGCATGTAAAGCCTCATAGTCAACATACTTAAGCTCTTCCCCTCTAACTCTTTGTAAGAGTAGAGGGTTGATAACCATCAATTGAAGGTAAGTTTCATCCTCTCTATCCACGAAGGATAACTTTAATGAGGCCAATTTCTTTGTCTCCTCACTCAACAGCTGCAAGCTCGACCTCCTGCTGAGGGAATCTGCACAATGTTACCCTTACCAGGAGTATAGATTATCTCAAATTCATAATCCTAGATGAACACTAGTTGTTTCCACTGTCTCATATTCAGATCCTACTATGATAGGATGTATTTGAGGCTCTTGTTGTTAGAGTAGATGGTAAACTGCTTGCCCATAAGGTAGTGTGGCCACATCTTTAGCGCAAATACTACCATTGGCATCTCGATATCATGAGTCACATTGTTCTTCTCATATAGTTTATACTAGAACAAACCATAAGCAATCATTACCTATCTCTGCATCAGGACACATCCAAGCCTGTTTCATAATGCGTCATAGAAAACTATGTACTCGACACCATCCTATGAAAATCTCAAGATCATGGAGCTCATCAAACTCTGTCTTAATTGCATGAAATCCGGTTTTCACTTCTCTATCCAAATGAATGGTTTCCCCTTCCTGTTCATGGTCATTATCGGTGCTGATATCCGAGATAATTTATGAATGAATCTCTAGTAATATCCTGACAACCCAAGGACGCTCTGTACCCTTATCATGCTCTGAGGTCTCTCCCATGCTAACATTGCCTCCACCTTGGCTGAGTCAACAACTAATCTACGTGCTGAGATGACATGTCCCAGAAAGTGGACCTCCTAAATCTATAACTAGCACTTAGAGAGCTTCCCATAAAGTTGGTACTCTCGGAGTACGTTTAGAACCATCCACAGATGTCTCACATGCTCCTCCTCTAATTCTAAGTATAGATGGTTGTCGTCGATGAAGACCACTATGAACCAGTCCAAGTATGGCTGGAAGAGCTAGTTCATAAGTCTCGTGGACACTGCGGGGGAATTTTTCATGCCAAAAGGCATCACCAAGTAATCATAGTGATCGTAGCGGCATCTGAAAGTTATCTTCATTATATTTGTGTCACGTACTCATAACTAATGGTAACCTGACCAAAGGTCGACCTTTGAGAACCATTTTTTCCCACTTAACTGATCGAAGAGGTCATTGATCTTCGATAGTGGATACTTTCTCTTCACCTTTTCCTAATTCAGGTGCTGGTAATCCACACACAACCTCAAACTTTCGTCTGTCTTCTTGGAAAACAAAACTGAGTCCACCCAGGGTGAAACATTGGTTCTTACAAAGCCCTTTATCTTCAATTACTCCAACTTCACACTCATCTCGCAAAGCTCTGTGGGAGACATCTGATATGATAGTGAGGATTTTGGTGTCATCCTGGGGTGTAATTTGATGCATAAGTTGATCTCATAGTGGGGAGGTAGTCCTGGAACATATTCAAGAAAGACGCCATCATACTCCACCACAATTGTTGGGAACTAGAAGCACACAACATCAACTAATCCAAGGTTAGGGCTAGCCAACTCAGGAGTGATCGGCTGCACCCTCCTATGCATGAGCTTATCCTGTGTTGTTTGGGTCTCCTTTTCACCAACAAAGAAAAACCTCGTCCCATCACTGCAGACATACCGTACTCTTCACCAAAAGAAATTAATTTGGGCATGGACCAAAGATAACCAATCCATACTGAGAATGGATTCATAAGGCCTTGATGCTTCCACCAAGAGGTTCCAACAAAAACTATCACCTCCAAGGGTAATATCACATTGTCTCCAAAGGTGTGTGATCATCGAGTCTCCTCCCATAGGTATGTCCAAGCATAAGGGTCGAGTCAATGGCTCTTCCAGAATCTCAAGGTTTTTCACAATACATGTGGAAAGAAATGAATGACTGGAACCTATGTTTATAAGTACGGTAAATAAAGTATAAAAGACAAATATAATACCTAGGATCCTCCCTAGAGTGCTTAGGTTGTACTCTTTGACCGCATGGAGTTGTCCCCGCCCATATCCCCCAGCTCCTTGATCCTTGTACAGACCTCCTATGGGTGGCGGTGGAAGTAGATCAAGGCGTTTTCCACCACCTAGAGCTCTCCCTACACCTCTTCCATGTCTACCTCCTATAAGGTCTGTCTGTTGCACTCTCTGCCTTTGCCTCAGTGGTCCATCAATAATTTCCCTGTTATCAACTCGACAGGTTGGACAATCTCTAGTGAGATGTCCCCTACTATCGCACAAGTAGAATCACCAATCCCTAGGCTGACTAGATATATCCTGAGAGCCCTGGACTATCGAACCCCTATCCTAGGTCCTCCTATGATGTCTCCCATATCCTGATCCTTATGCCCGATGTTAGCTCCATGTTGTTGAGGTCTCTGAACTCATCTGCCTGCTGAAAAATGTCATCGGTTGTCTCTGCTCTACCAAGAATCTCTCGATCACCAAGGCCAACTTGTGCACTCCAGATTAAGTTTAAATTTATAGTGGAATGACACAAGCTCAGATGTCCCATTGTAGACCTTTCTCAAAGGTTCAAGCTCTGAAGTACTGGTCTCTGACCATATTCATCGAGTACCTGGAGAGGTTGGTGAACCTCGCTGAATAGTTAGCTACCATCAAACTAATCTACTGGAGATGAAGAAGCTCCTGGATAGGCACTTCTCTCGGGGTAACTAGAGATAAATCCTCCCAAAAGAGTGGCACAAAATTTGTCCATGAAAGAGTCTCTTTATCGTGAGTCTGCGTGTTTAGACTCCACCATTGTCTAGCTGAACCCTGAAGAAGGCTCGCTCCATGGATCACAATCTTTTTTGCTTGTGTCCTCACTAAATGGAAAACTCTAATCACCACCTCAATCCTATCCTTAGATTCCTGAGGGTCAGGATCACCTAGGAACATAGGGTTCTCTATCTCTGGAACTCATGGAGCATGCTAAGCCTGCACCCATCATTTTTCGGTACTGCAGGTACCACGGGCTGCTCCGCTAGTGGTGGTATAGCAGGTGCACCACCTTATGGTAACACCTAGGGAACTGGTCCGTGTATCGAATCCTCATCACTAAGGGGTTCATCCTCATGATCGATCTGCTGAATCCTAGCAAGTATGTGTCACAAAGGCATCCTGTAAGGAAACAAGATGTACCATAGTCAATGAGTATATCTGAATATAAGAAATTAAAGAACATGAAAAACACAACTCATTTCTGTATGATGCATGTACCATTATTTAGTTTTCCACTACTAGTGTTTTCTTGTACTGAGTAGAAAATCAAGTTATTAGAGTCCTGGTGTATGGATACATAGGCCACCAGCACCAACACTGGAGTCTCTAGCCTGAAATCTGAGCTTGAAACACTTAAAATTGTTTCCACAAACAAATCTCAGACGTTGTTGGTCCTATAGTAGAACTGGCCAGATCTGATACCACTCTGTCATGACCCATCTCAGTGGGGCCCTTGCAACGACTCCCCAAGTCTGCCTCCAATAGGCCAGGGGATGGTGACTAGCACTAAGTAGTCATATCACTAACATGGGAGGCATTTCTTAAGCACCTATACACACACACACACCTCCAAGCCCACAAATTCTGAAAAGTAAAAACCACTCAGGAACAAAATGCATGCATATAACTAAAACCAACAAACAGAGTATGAAAAAAGTATAGTACTGAAAGTAAACTCTTCCAGAATACAAGCCCACCAAAAATAAGAGTCTAGAAACTAAAAAGTCCAACTAGTGATCACATAATAAGAATGCTTTTCATAGCAGTAAGAACACCTCAGCATGTATGGAACTCAGAACACTCATTCTGGTCTATTTTCACCCTAGACTCTGTCAAAAGTCCACTTGTCTACACCAAACATAACATGTGGGGGGAAATCCCGTTTAGGGGTGAGTATAAAAGTACTCAGTAGGGGACCCCAAAAACCAAAAAGAAATAAAAAAGTAAAGGTATAGTCAGCACTGCACATTATATGTCTACTGAACATATAGTAAGAGAAACATAGTCCAGAGATAATAAAAACTCAGACCCATATTATAGGGATATGTCACACAACAACATACCCCCATTTAGGGATTCAGTTCGAAGGATTCATGAAGCACTCATCCAAGATAACTCACTCCATGAGTCTGATAGCTCTCATAACGTTCTTCCAATAAGTATTGTTCATCGGGAAAGGTCGCGAGAGATAGATACACTCATTTTGGGAGAACTCACACCTGAGTGTGGAAATATAACAATACACATTTGAAGATCACTGCATGGGCCTTGGAGGATACCACAACTCATCTGGATTCACCTTCAAAGTATAGGATCAAAGTTCTGTAAGTGTAGTTACATCGATACCTGACTCTACCTAGGTTCATGAATGGATAGAGGAATCTCACTCTGGGCCTCTCAAAAGGATACCTAACTCTATCTCGGAAAGTCCTACTGAAGGGATCATACTCTTGTTGATGAAAATGATACCTAACCTTCAGGGGAATGAGAAAAAGAGGCCTTAACCCAAAGGAAACAAGTCCAAGATATGGGGGAAAATTAGTTCAAACCATGTTCTAGGATATACACGGCATGTATAAGTGTCACATGTCATGTCTCTCGACTATGTGTACTACCCGTGTAAAACAGCCAGAGTCAGAAGAAGATGACGTGTAGAAAAGTAAGTACACGATGTGTAGGATGGACCACACACCATGTACATGTAACCAGGGTTCCCTCCGTGTATGTTGTCGTGTGCCTATACACCTCTTCAACCCATGTTTCATCCCATATAACCGATACATGGGGTGACCCGTGTAACTAACCTAGTCCGTCCATGTGGTGGAGTACACACCTGTGTACTCCACCCCATGTTCGTGTATCGCCCAGGATACATGTCGACTCCTGTGTAAGGAACCACATGGCGTTTTCTTTGGAGAACATTTCATGTCATCACCTCATGCACCCCGGAACCCTAGCTTCCACTTAGTCAGACCCACACGGTGTGTTCTTTGTGATACATAGAGTGTGTTCTGGAAATTTCCAAAATCACAAGTTCTTCACTGGCGCGCCTCCAGTGATGCCCATTCTTTGACCCGGCCACCTGATCGTCACTAAACACTAAGTTTGAGGTTTCCCAAACCCCGCAAGTCAATTTTTGTGGGTTTTGGGCCTCTGATCATCACTAAAACACATACTGATTTACCCACATGAATAATGCTCAAAGAATGAGAACTCCCAAACCATGTCGATTTATCCGTCGATGTCACCGTCGCACCTCCACTAGGTCATCATGATTCCAGATCTCCTTTTTGGGATAGTTGCGCCAAGAAATGGGTGTGCAAAAATTCCTCTTTCATATCCCTGTGAAGAACGCAAGAAAATTAAAACATTTAACATGGAAAAAAAATCCCTGGTACGAACCTGATAAATAAAATCTCTCCCGCATGAACAATGATGTGTGGGTCAAAGAGTTCATGGGTTGATTCGCTTTCATCGTTTAATTTAAATACAGGGGAAGAAACAATTAAAAAACATAACCCATACCTTGAGAAGGTACCAATTGCTAAAGAAATAATCATGCTTTCATCGCCATCGAGATCCATCAATTCCATTGGCGCAGCAATCTGTGCCTTTGATTCTTTATCATTCATTGTCAAAAGTTCCCTCTAAGGCTCCAAGAATTCGCTAGAGTTTTTCTCAACTTTTTTCTAATGATCAACATTCGATTATCCAATTAAAAGGAGGAAATGTGTTTCATCATTCCATTATGCAGCAACATTAATGAGTCAGTGTTTCTGTTTCCGAGTCATTATTTCATTATATTAATTATCAAAACAGTTTCCCCATCGTTGCGCTGTAGCGAATGTTTCCAAATAAAATAAAATAAAGTTTTATTTATTTTATTTATTTTATTTATTTTATTTTACTAAAAAATTTCGAAAATTTACTTTTTCCCTTGACATGCGATGGTCGAGTTTAGGATCGTTCTTAGGTAAAGTCAGCATCCCAGATGCAACAGTGCCCTCAAATTTCTAATCTGGGAATTTTTTGGAAACTGAAACAACTGCACACACCTAACAACTCACTTAACTATAAAAATTTTGAACCACCATTCCTGGATCACTGGGCCTCGGAATGACATGCCGTCTTCATGCTTGGTCTCCAAATAATTCCAGATAATATTAAAAATAATATACATAAAATCTGAGACATTACATCATCGTTCTGAGATACTGATGCTGACTCGAAAGGGTTGAAACCCCCATGCTTCCTTAATTTTACACTAGAAATTGAAAAACATAAAATTATAAATTAATTAAATAAAATAGAATGATAAATAAATTTTTTTCCCCAAGGTATTTTGTATTATAATTTAGATAAGAACCATATTTTTTATATACATCGTACCACATTTATTTCTTTCCAACATAATAAATACCTCTTTAGAGTGTATTAATGAAATATACTGATGGAATTTATTAAAAAAAGTACCTTATGTGTTATATATATGTATCATAATACATAACATGGTATTATGAAAAATAAATAACTAAAAAAACTCTTTAACACTGCATGTCTTAAATTTTCTAATGTAATTTGGAATTATGATTATTAATAAATGTAATTAATTGGTCCCAAGAAACCCTTTCAATGAATTTTTCATAAATTTATGACATTATCCTTTAAGTTTAATTTAATTCACTTGATTATATATTTTTATTTCAATATAAACAACTTTTTATGTTTTAGTAATAACCTGAATAGAAAGTTATCGATGAAAAATTAAGCTGCATATGACATTAACATAGCATTCTTAAAAAAGAGTGTTTGATCAATGAACCTTTTCCAAACACCATTTTATGGAGAGTACCCTTTTTATTTATTCATATTTTATGATGTACTCAATTTATTTTTTCCATATTCTTCCAGGTTGTAAATAACACTTCCTGGGAGATTTTTCCTTCATTGAATCCCCACACCAATATATGATTGTGGGTGTAAATCCATGCTGATTATTCCTTAATAGTTTTGACTCTTATTACTCTTTCAAACATTATATTGATCTCCTCCAAAATAGGCATATATTAGTAGATCATCTTCAATCATCTATTTATTGGAATTTATAGACGTTAATCACATCAGGTACATCAAAATAAAATAACATCTAGAAATAACACAAATAAAACACATTATAATTTTATCATATTTAGTAATACTGTTTAATTTAATCATCTATGAAAACAAATTTACTATAGTAACTTTATTTGGTTATCATACAGCTCATTCTTCCAATAAATGAAAATATAACTCTCATCCGAATAATGTATGGGGGGTAATTTTTCCTCACATGCTAACTATCTTAGAATCTGTCCATAAATGTTTGTTGCATCTTTAATGGGAACTCTATATACATCAAATGATACAACAATCTTAAAATTGATGAAACTCTAAATGTATTGAGTGATTATGTTAACCCATATTTTGTCATTATTTTTTTCTCATAATAAATCAATAAATAAATTTTTATTAATATTAATAGAATGAATTTTTTATAGTGAAATAAATATGGTGGCATGTTAATATCCTCTCAATGTAACAGAGTCATAATTATATTATTGGATAGATCCCTCCATCTAGAATACATGATTCCTGAGATTCCTCACCTGAAGGTATACTTGATGATGGAGAACGTTTACCTGTAGTAGGTAGATTCCACAAGAAGTAAAGTATGTAAAGGATTTAATAGTGTATCAGATAACATACAAGTGTAATATGTTGATGCATTGATGGTGTCTAGATAACAATAGGGGAAAAAGGGACGTGTTGTGACGATAGTATACTCTACGATGTGGAGTGAGAAATGTATATAAACATCTTTAACCTCGTGATTCTTACAATAAACCAATATATAACATATAAAAAATATATTAAATGAAACAATTTCAAAAAATATATCAATAAAACAACTTTTAGATAAAGAATTCAAGAAAAGAAAATGGCTATGAAAATGAAATTTTTTGAGTTATGAATTCAACTATTTACCCTACATCAATTGAAACTCCACTACTATAGAATGCGTGATATCTTGCATTGGCCTTTATTAGCGCTACACAAAAAAACACTAATAAAGGGGGTACTTTTATTAGTTCTTACAAAAGTCACTAACAATGTTAACTTTTATGAATGTTAGAAAAAAGTGTGGATAAAAGGGAACCATTTATCATCATTTTTTCTACCATTAATAAAATTACCCCCTTTATCAGCATTTTTTATTATCACTGATAAAAGTATCACTTTTGTCAGAGCATTTTGTTTGGTATTGATAAAGGTCATAGTGAGTAATTTAATTTATATATAAATATATAAATATTTTTAAATAATATTTATATTAAAATTAGTATATGTCAATATATATAATATATAAATATGATTTATATAACTTTTAATAAATTGTGAATCTTATATTCATAGTTATATATACATATAATTATCAAATTTATATTAATCAAAAGGTTTAATAGTATATTTATATAAATTAATAACAAAATGTTTATATAATTAAAAATAATATAATATGTTAATATTTTATTCTAAAAATCATATAATATATAAATGAATCTATTTATTTAACTATATATTTATATTTATTCTAAATAATTTAAAATATATGTACATGTATAACTCTATGTGTGTGTTTGTTTATCTATCTATGTGTGTGTGTGTCTATGTGTGACTGTGTACATATGAATGTTTGTCATGTATATATGTATGTTTTTCTTGGAGTATTCCTATTTATTAATTTTATACTATTTATTCTTTTTTAATATCTATCTATTTTTAGTATTTTCTATAATTTATACTTATTCATGTTTAATATATATTTATTTTAATTTATTCATCATAAATATATGTATGTCTGTTTTAATTGATTTTATTTTATTTTATGTGATTCAATTTAATTATCAATATTTTTAAAGTCAATATAATTCATTTTTAATAATTTTGTTATTTATATAATTTATATTATCTATTTATTTATTTTAATTAATTTTTTATGTCTATATTTAATTTAATTATTACAAAATCAATTTTTTAAATATTTTTTAATTTATTTAATTTTATTAATTAATTTATTATTATTTTTCTATTTGTAGTATTTATTAATATTTAAAAAAATAGATTTATTCATTTATTATGTTTATTTATACACAATTAATTATTACTTTTTTATCTTCTTAATATGTGTTTAATTTATATGATTGATATTTATTCAATTTCATTTATTAAGCTGTAATATTTTTAAAATGTTTTTAATTTATATAATTTATTTATTTAAATTCATTTTTTAATATTCTTTTCGTCTTTGTACGGGTTTAAAATTAAGTGAAGTAATTAATCATACAAATCATATATAATTATTTACTACAGTTTAATATTCATAATATTCTTTTAATTTATATGATCAATATTTATTCGACTTTCATTATTAAGTTGTAATATTTTTGAAATGTACGAAATCAATATAATTTTTTTATTTAAATAATTTTTTAATATATTTGTTTCAAATTTTTTATGTATATGTTTACAATTTGTGAAATTAATCTTAAGATATCATTTTTGGTACATTTTTAATATGTTTTAATATTTTTAATATGTATCATTTGAAAATATATCCATTTTTATTTTTTCAATAATTTATATGATTAATAAACCTTAACCATTTTAAAATATTTTCAAAGGATATTCATTATTAATTATTCAATTTCACTCATTTTTAAAATTCATTAAAGACTATATAATTATAAATAATGATAAATGTTTTTTACTTTTTTATAATTCATTCATATTTAAAATATATTCATTTAATTTTCTTTGTGTTTTAATTTCAGCAAATTTTATCCGAGCTTATAAAATTGCTAATAAAGATAGTTTTTATCAACGCTAAAAGGACAATAATAAATATATGTTTTATTAGTGATTATTTTATTATCATTGATAAAACTATTCTTTCTCAGCACTTTTTGGAAAGTGCTGATAAAACATCTCCCAATATTATAAATTCAAACCTTAACTGAACTTTCTTCTTCTTGGTGTTCAAGCCCCCAAAATATTTGACCACTACCATTTCTCTTCCTTCAACTTCTCAAACAAATCAATCCTCTCAAAATCTAATGTATTTGATTATTTCTTTTCTACATTAACTAATCTTACACCACTCAATCTGCATGCTCATCTCCTCCATGCCATTTAAGCTCTTCTTTAATTGTGATCCTTGAAATTTCCCTCTGCTTCAAAATGGATATATTTTTTTAGTTGGGTCATAGCAAGAATGAGAATATCATGGTGTGATATAAACTCAATGAGAAATTATTTGTCTCATGATTTTTTGTTTGGTGATGATGATTTGGGGAGAAAAGAAATGAAACAGGGTTATTCAAATTCATCTCCCTTGTTTGGTGGGGTTATGTTGGATGTAGAGAAATCCTTTAGGTAGAAACTCAGAGAAATCAGTTTCTCCCCAATAGAAGATTTCAAATCAACCTAAAATCAAGGTGATTTGGAAGGAAGCAAATGAAACAGTTTTATTAATTTCAAATTTCCTATATTTTCATATCCATGTTTTATTTTATTGAACATAAGCAATTATTTTTCACCCAATTTAGTGAGATGGGTCTTGGTATGGTATTGGGTTCGAGTCCTGTATAATAATTTCATGTCAGTCTTTAGGTATTTTATTGTATTTATTCATCTTTCCAGACTATTGTAAATAATTATAAAAAATAATTATATTTCAAAATTTACTGTAATATATATATAATTTTAATTATATGTATCTAAATAATTTTTGTGTAAATATAGTAAAAATTTTATATAAATAATTTTGATAGTTGTTAAAATTTAACGGTTTAGAAATTAATTTATACTAATGATTTTTTAAAAGTTTAAATTATATATTTTAAAATAAATAAATATATGGATTATGTAAATCATTTTATTGAACATGTGAAATAATTTTTTTTAAAAAAAATTATTTTAAAATTTTTATTAATATATCTTTCTTAGTATATAGTTTATCTAATTTCTTTCTCCTGAAATTATAATGATATATTAAAATCAAAATTATTCATTTTTTATTTGTTTATAAAAAATTTAATAAAAATTTAATATTTAATTCACAAATTTTTTTATTCGTAGTTACATAGTTCTATAAATAATCATTCATATTAGTTGTTTCACCCTATTAAGCCCATTGAGGAATCCATCGACTTTCATTCCAACCATTGTTTCAATTAGTAAGTGAATCTTTTTTTTTCAGTGTGTTCTTTCCCTTTTCTCCACTAGTATTCATTCCAACCACCATTGTATTTATTGTATTCATCAATTTCTTGTTCTTTTTTTACTATTGACATTATTGGATTATCCCATTGATAAAGACCCATAGTATTATTTAAACCATGATCCCAGTTATAGGGACTCCTATAACTCTCTTTAAAGCTCCACTTAGACTACCTTTTACTATTTATGCTACAATCTTGACCAGCATTCAAAACATCCAAATATTCTTTCATCTTTTTTAGACCATTTTCCATGTTTCTAATCTAGAATTTTTTCAAATCAGATTATATTTATTGGTTCCACGGAGAATGAGTTTTGTATTCCGGTTATCTCAGGTATTTGGTCTTATATTCTAATCATAGGTTTGAAATGAGGCATTTGGTTGATCCCACTAGGAAACTTTTTCAACTTTTTTTAAAATTAATTGTTCCCTTCATCCCTAATAAGAATATTCATTTTATTTATTTGAGGTTTCAACCCTACCATGTGAATTTTTTGAATTTGAAGCATTCATTAAACCCCAATTAGGTTGTTCTTTAGTTTTTATAATTTCTTTAGAACCGCATCCTGATACTTCTAGTTTATTGTATTTAAATTCAAGATTTTATACAAATTTTGGGTTCACAAGACAATGTTATGAGGCCAAATCAACGTTTTCATCATCTTGGGAAAGAAAATTTCAGATCCTAAGCATCTTGTCACTGAAATATAAACCGACCTCCCACATAACAAGTGAATAAATAAATAACCACCAACCCCTCCCTACTATTGTATTCTCACCTAAAAAATTTATAGAAACTATCTGAGATATCTATGATTTTCAATAGATGAAAATTTAATTAGATTCCTTGTAACTTTATATATATCACATTCTTTTCCTTCAATGGTTTCCACCACTACAAATCAATCTCAACATGCATAATTAAGATCTTATTATCTTTGAACGATGGATTCGTGTATCATAAATGATTATTTATTAATGACATTTTATGGGTTCTAATATCATAATTTTTTATATTATTTATTTTTTAAAATCAATATTATTAAATCAAATTGGATGGTTATGAATTAAAAAATAGATAGATGTTAATCATCTGACAAAAGAGTATGAGGATGGGGTAAAATATTTCATCATGTTTTCAAAATATAATACATATGAACCTTATAGAATCCTTTTTTTATGTTTTTTCTATTTTTAATAAAAAATAATTAGTCCAAATTACTTAGAAGAACACTTGATCTGTCATGGAATATATCAAGTTATATATATTGTACTAAACATAAGGGAAAAGTGAATATTATTATTGATTAAGATAACATTTCATTTTATGGATCATATGATATGATTACAAGTGTGAACAACAAAGAAGAATGTACTGAGGATATTATTACAGATGTAAAGGATGATGATGATCGTATTAAGAAAATAACAATAATAGTAAACGATGAACCTCATAAATGTCCAAAATTGTTTGAGTATCTAAATAGATGTGAAAGTATGATATTGTATACAAGTTTTACTAAATATATTTCATTTTCAAACATACTAATTCTATATAATATAAAATATGGAAATAAATAGAGTGAATCAAGTTTTACTAAACTAATTGATCCATTGAATGATATGGTCCCAAAATATAATGAGATTCCTTATGAGACATATGCAACTAAATGAATGTTATATTCATTGGGTATGATCTCTGAAATAATACATTTCTATCCAAATTATTTTATACTATTTTTCAAGGACAACAAATCACTTAAAATTTTTCCAATATGTTGTGCGCCTTGATATAAGAAATATGAACTAGGTCCTGTGAAATTTTTATGTAACTTTATAATCATTCCATGTTTTAAGAGCCTATATGTAAGTGAGGAGAATACACGACCATTTTTATTTCATACAGATATAACATGTAAAGATAGAAAATTAAATCACTTATAAGACACTCTTTAGTGAAAGAAAATTGATCATGAGAATCCTCAATTTGGAAACAAGCTGAAAAATCTCCATCTTGCACAATCTATAGATAGAGTGCACCCTTATGGTTTTCATAGAAGCACTTATATTTAATGGTTGTTTATGTTGGTAAATTATAAATTTCCACTATAGTTATATATTAAATTAAAATAAATTATTTTATCAATGCTTATATAAAAAAAACTAGATAATTATATTGATGTTTATTTAGATCCACTGATCAGAGATTTGAAATTATTTTGGGATTCATATTTTATGTTGTATGGTTCTTATAGAAATTATTATTTCATGTTGAGAACTAGGTTTCATGTCACAATAAATGAATTTATAACTTATAAAAACATTCCAGGATATATAATTAAAGTAACTCAATGGTGTACCATTTGTAAATTTGGTACACATTCAATTAGTTTGAAACATTCATCAGGGATTATGTTTTTAGGACATAAAATATTTCTACCCCAGTGACATAAATACCGATCTTGAATGAAATCATTAGATGGGGGTTCAAAAGAAGGTACATCAAGTTCTCTGCTAATAGTTGATCAACTATTTGAGGATATAAAATATATTGGCATTTCTTTTGGTAAATATTTTTCAAAAAATCCTAAAAAATAAATTGTAAAACAGGATCATTTTTTCGAATTACCATACGAGAATTGATTATTCATCGGGTATTTTGTTAATGTTATGTATATGGAAAAAAATGTATGTCATAGTTCATTAGAACCTTACTAAATGTATCCAAAGAATAAAGGATGAAATTAAGTCTAGGTTGGACCTAATTGATATGGGGATACAAAAATATTTGGCACCAGTGAAGAGTGAAAAAAAGACTTTTCATCCTCTATATTATTATACTCTTTCCAAGTAAGAGAGATATCAGTGTTAAAACTTCTTGAATGATGTAAAGGTTCAAAAGGTGTATTCATCAGATATCAAGAATAACATGTCAATTAATGATTTAGTGATAATGTTTATAAAATCACATGATTGTGATGTTTTGATGGAATATCTAATGAATGTAACTTTACATTTCATTTTTTCTAAGAATGTTCATCATACATTAACCAAGCTCTGTTTCTTTTCTAAAGCTATATGCAGCAAATTTATAGACCAAGTAAAATTCCCAACAATGTAAAAGGAAATTATTGTCATATTATTTGAATTATAGATTTTCTTCCCACCATAATTCTTTGATATGATGGTTCAATTGATGGTTCACTTGGTTAGAGAGATTCGACTGTGTGGTCCAATACATTATTGATGGATGTACCACATTAGAAGGTGTAATAAAATTTAAAAGGGGTATAACAAAAATTTAATGCATCCATATGGTTGTATTATGATGTGATATATTGTTTTGGATGATGTTTAATTTTTTAACAACTACATATCTAATGTGGAAATCATTAGACTACTTAAATCTCATCACAGAAGGTTTCTTATGGGTGAAAGAAATTATGGAATATATGTTGTCACAATTACTATTATAGAGTGGGAGCATTATTGACTTTATTTTTTTTATAATAGTTTATATGTTATTCCATATATTGAAACCCACAAAGTAATTCTTAGTCATTTCAATCTATCAAGGGATAAAATATAGATATCAAATAAACATAATCAACAGTTTATAGGATGGTTTCAAGACCATATTTTTATACCATCAACTACAAAACTAGATTCAATTTTAGAATAACTTCTATGGATATCCAAAGGAATAAGTGTTCATGTATTCTCTTATAAAGGATATTAATTCATTCTATAAAAAATAACATAATGAACTTGGTACCACAAAAATAGTGTAGTTTCACTTATGGATGAAGGGATGCATGTATCTAGTGCTAAGGATAGAAATATAATTTATATTAATATTTCAATCTTTTGCATCATCAAAAAAATATAGGAGTTGGATTATACAATATTAAATGAAAATCGGTTGATAACAAGAGTGTAGTTAAAATAGAAGAATATTGATTTGTGAAAGTGGATTTCAGTAAGGGAGGGTACAAAGATGAATTGTTTATAATGGAATCATAGGAAGTACAAGTATTTTATGTTCCATATCTAGAAAAATTAAAGTTGTCAATTGTCCTATTATCAACCAAAACCACGAAAGGGTCAGAATTAAATTAAACTATGGTAAACCATTTCATTGTGACATTGCAATCATTTTTAGTGGTCCCAATGTAGTCGAGATCTTTTTATCATTGGAGACTATAATGAGTCGATTTTGAGACTCGATAGAGGGTTAAAATCCCTTAAACCATAAAAATGATTTTAATAATCAGGTTATATTATTTTAATGTACATTTTATTAAATATTATTATTATATATTCACTACTAAATTGATGTAATATAAATTTAATTTTCAACCCATTTTTGATATCATGACTTTTTCACAAGTCAATGCTCCCAATCCTAATAAATAAAAAGTTTCTCAACATGTTGATGGAGCCAATGTAGAAAACTAACAATATTTTTCACATGTCTCTGCTACCAATCTAAAGAAATAAAATATTGATGATGTTAAATCTAAGGAAATGGTAGATAACGAACAACCAATATCCTATATAAAATAGGATCTCCATAGCATGATGGTGTTGACAAAAAATATTAAGGTGAGAGAAAAAGGCATCAAATTCAAGGATGGATAGAATGCATATAGCTGTCTTATTAGCACCAAAAAGTTTATATTCATTAGTTACATCAGTCTCACCACTCAAATGAACGTGTTAGTTGATTTAGATTTGTGGTAAAAAAATTTGTCTATGCTTAAGGTACAAATTTGGGAAGAGATTAGGGTTAAATTATGATATAATTTCATTATATTATTAAAAAAATATTGAAACATTCATTTACTCTTCATCATCCCTTATAAAGTACATTCATAGTAGATTAACCCTTAATGAAATTTATATTAATGATCACTAGAAAGAATCATATAGGATTTAAAATAATTCTTAAGAAGTTAAATTTCAAATAAATTGATGGGAAAACAAACTCATACCCAAAAAAGATATATTAAAATATAATAAACCGTAAAATGTGGAATGCATTTATTTTTCTTCATGAAAAGACATATTTTTATGTGTACTATGATTGGTAATAAATTTCTTGATAATACATGTATTAATCACTTTGATTAATAATTATTAATTTATGGAACAATAACTGAGTACTGAAAATAACTAACATGTGGTAAAAACAATATAACCCCACTGTAAAGAAACTATGGGGTACACTTCACTTGAAAAAAAAAGTTATACATTTTAAATCTACAGTAATAATTTTATGTGACATGAAACAACAATATAATTATGTTTCTTTATTTATATACATATTGATGTATTGAAATACAAAGCCACTTCTATCCAATATCATGTGTTATATAAGGATAATCCTGAAAATATGGATTGGATACTAATAAATGAAAACACACAAAAATTATGGGAATCATGTCTAATTATGACTTAATAAAAAAATATTTAAATAGGTACTACATAATAATGATTTTTTATTTAATTATATTTTTTATCCAAAAAATAAAAAAAAAATCATCATTAGATGTACCCAATGAAAAAATATTATCAATGGTCTCAAAGTGGCCAGAATAGTATGGTCACATTGGAGGTGTGGGTTTTAGGGTGTCCCACCGAACATATTTTGAGAAAAGAAATGAATATGAGGATAAAGATAAGAAAATATAAGAGATGTAGAAATTATTATCTTCTATAAAAGAAAATCTTAATTGGGTGTCTGATTTTTTAAAATTTTTATTGTAAGGAATCAAAGAGAAGAAACATCACAACAAAAACAACTACGCAAGGATCCCCCCCAACCCCACCAGCTTTGAGGTGATTAATTTCCATAAAAGGGATATCTCGGAAGAGGTAATAAATATTATCATAATTTTTTAAGTGAAATTTTAATTAGTTAGAAAATGATACCATTTTCTTATTGATATTCTATAGGGTCAAAATGATTGGGATTTATATCTATCAACACCCACACAACTCCTTTTTTCAAGGGGATTTGTGTACAATATCCAATGAGATATTATACACACACAAAAATTTCCAATATTTCAGGTGTTTAACTCCTTAAAACATTATGATATATTTATTTTTAAATAAATTCAATCTCTCTGATAGCTTTTGTTACACACAATGCTAGGTTTAAACGAAATGTGATACTCTATTAAAATATTATTATCTTAATAAGACCATCACAACATAGCTCTTAATTTGGAGGGTATGAATTGGAATAACTAAATTATGAAAATTATATGGTTTAAACATGTATAAAATAAATTCAATCATCATCTATTGATTAGAAATAAAAAAAGATCCATTTAAAAGAGGAAGAAATATTTTATGAAAATTGAATTCTTCCAAAAGGTGGTTTTTTCACGCTTTGTAGAAATAATTTAAAATTGTTTTTTTACTACTTTTAGAAGATTTATTCTATAAAATAATCTTCATTTTTTAAATATATATGTTTAAATAATCTTTTTGTTAATTTTTGAGAATTTTCTACAATGAATAATTTTTTGATGAATAGTTAAAATACTATTTTTTATTGAAACATTTCTTTTCATTTAAATTATTTACAAAGTTAAATTATATTTTAAATTAGTTTTAAAGTAAAATTATCAAAATTAAATTAAATTTTAACAAATTTATTTCATTGGAATCAATTTATTATTTAATTTTTACAGAAAAACATTTTAAACATTGGAAATTTAATCTTCGAAAAAATCTTTTTTTGACGCGTCTAAAATTTTAATTTGAAATTGAATTATTCCACTTAAATGAAATGAATTCATAAAAATGGATTAAATATTTTTAATCTAAATAAATAATATTATATAATAATGTCACGTTAATTTTTGACCACAACGAATATAAAAAAAAGTAAAAAATAATTACCATGATTAATATAAAAAAGGGTTTACTAGGGCGCCAAACCGAGAAGATAATGGTTTAAAATGAACTAAATATTATCAATAAATTCATTTTATATCTCTATATTGACCTTATAACCTATAAGGTTCAGTAATTAAACATTTTTTAGGCTTTTTGTAATAAAACAATGTGTGTATCACTTTATCTTTTTAGCAATTTAATGTGTGTCCTCCCCCCAACTTATAAAAGGCCACTCCCCTCTCTTCCCAACTTAAAACTTCTAAAATCATTTGGTTTATCTAATAACATCAAAAATATATTATTTAATACCCTTAAAAAATCGTAGATATCTTATTTTTATTACTAATCCATGCTAATAAGGCATTACTTATAAACCTAACGAGGCTCTCCAAAGAAGTAAAATTCATAAAAATCCATATTTGTTTTATTTCTTCTGCCACCTCCTTAAAATCATATTTTAATATTATAATATAATAAAAATATTATACTTTATATATTCATATATTATTATTTTATTGTAATTACCCATATCCATCTTCAGTTCCCTCAAATGGGAAATGAAACTGTTGATTGTGTGTACAGCGGACTACCACCTCGCAAACCAATGTAATTTGTTTTCCATCACCACATTTCAAGGATAGATATAATGATTTATTTAAAATATTTATAGGATATTTATGAAATTATTAGACATATTTAATTATTATATCTTTCTTAAATCCTAACTTTCCATTCTGTGGGGGATATGATAACATCGCTCGTGTGTTTGGCGGACTACCGCCTCACGAAGTGATGTGATCCATTTTTTTCTTATTCATTACATGGTATTTATTAAGGTTAAAATTAATGGATATATGTTATATTTATAACCTAAAAATTTTAAAACTTAATATTGCATCTATATATGGACCTTTTAATCCATTAGAAAACAATAACATCACTCGCGCGAATGTGTGGACTACCACCTCCATGTAGCGATGTAAAATATTTTTCATTTGGTTATTACATTGTTGATAATAAGGATGTATTTGAATATAATAAATGATATATATAACATAATAATTATTATATAATGTCTAATTAATATTTATTTTCCTTTCCTTCCATCCTTAATTAAAAAATTGAAACAACGTGCGTTCGTACATACGACCTACTTTCTCCATGAACAGTGCAACTCCTTTTTTACCTATAACATTTATAGATTTCTCTAAATACATATATAATGAATATATATGATATTTATATAGTTATTAACATTATAAATAATATTTAACCATGTAAAAAATTAAAAGGGATTAAATTACTGAACCAAAACATACATGAAAAACAAAGCAATTGTCACCTGAAATAGTGATTTTAACAAATAATTAGTATTAAATGGGTGATAAAAGAATATAAGTAAATAATATATGTTTTTATATATATTATTATGGTTATTTAATATATTTATAATAAACCTATGTTTGTAATAATGAAATTTTGGACACATACAAAGGATGTCAAACCTGAGGTAAGGGTTTCTCATCTCACTTTTACTTCTCTGAAACATAATCCATATTCACCACTTATTTATTTTTGTGGTGTATATACTGAATATTTTGATATTTTAAATCATTAATCTATTTTTATTCATGTTCCTTAAATTTTAATTAAAATTCATTTATTTCATGGTTTTTATGATTCCAAAGTTATCAAAGTGATAAGGGTTTATTTCACAATCTCATCATTATTCGAGGTTGTATTTTTTTAAGTATCCCTTAGTAAAATTATTTGGTATTTATATCCTAAAACAAATATATTTTATTATATAATTTTTGATCATGAACTTATCAAATAATAGAACTATTTTTTCACTCTTTTTTACTTAAAATTATTGAAAAAAATGTTTTTAAGAAAATATGACTTTATTTCTCACTTCGATAGAAAATTATTTTTCATTAAAATCAATGTTTTCTATAAATTATTTATTAAATAAATTTTTAACATTTTTTGGAATTTTTTATAAAAAAATTGAAGGAGTTTTATTTTCTTATTCAAAATAAGAACATTTTGGATTTTACTAAAAATGTGAAAGGAATCTTTGTTTTAACATGTATAGTATGAACATAATTTATTGTCTTCATGACCACTCAATGTTTTAAAAAATACTATATATGTTTCAAAGTATATTTTAAAATAAAATTATTTTCAAAATATTTTGTGAACTCTTAGATTAAAAAAAATAAATTTTTAATCTAAAAAAAGGTTATTTTCTTCAAAAAAAAATATAATTAAATTCTTATAGTATTTATATTTATGAAAAACAAAAACACTTAATTATACATATGACCCCTAGGTATATGTTTTATTGATACCATAAGTATTATTTAATTTTATGTTTTATGATACGTTTGACTGGGTATGTACAATTTTATTACCATTCACCTTATTACTCTAGATGGTTTATGATTATGTTTATTTTAATGGGATAAGTATTCACATTATGTATGATAGATTTTCACTTTTTTATGTTGATTATTTTTTATCCCTTTTAAATGAGTAATGCATTAGATATAGTAAGTGATGTGTGGGTCCCATTTATAAATAGGCCTTATATGAATCAACAATTCCCATGAGACAAATAATTTGTCCAAATTAGACACCTTTCTACCCAAAAATATAAACTATCATATTAATGGTATTGAAAGTATGTTTTAGATGCTTAAATTATACATTCCCTCATTATGAGATATGTTATTGATGTTCATGTGATTATTCTATTAGTTAGAATATCCATGGATAAGTTTTAATCTTACATTATTATTTATATTGTTTCATTTTATCATCTATTAATTTCAACCATATTATGCTCAGTTTATGATTAAATGACGGTTGTTTCAGTTATTTGTCATTCCATATTGATTATTATTAATTATTCATGATAGATTATGTTGTATTCTTACCCTTACTAATCATTTGAGCTCACCCATTTCTTATTTCTTATTTTCCCCAGGATTTTGGGAAGTGTTTTGTGATTGATATGAAGGGATACACTATGGGGAATAATATTGTTCCCAAAGAAAACACTTTGTGTATTTTTTGTTATCAATTGTAATGTGAATTTTAAGTATGTAACTAGTTTACCAAGACTACTAAACTATTCAATACTTCATGATGTGATTCATTGTATCTTATGCCAATGTAATAAAGTGACAACTAGCTCCGGGCTACTGGGGTCTGAGTCTTTATAGTTGGTTTCATAGGAAGATTTGCATAAACCTTATGAATTAGATTTCAAAAAACATAGATTGGGAAATAGAACCCTATGAATTACATTAAGAAGAAGTTTAAGTATAGTATAACATCCTCAAGTTTTCATAAGGTAGAGAATATGTGGTTTTCTTAGCAATATATCCATGTTTGGATACTACAAGAGTACAGGGTTCTAGAAAAAGATATAACTAGGGGTAATAACTTTGAAAAGGGAGAATTGGTCTTAACTTGAGAATTACCTAGTACATTACAACATGCCTTACTACACACCTAGTTTGAAAATTTAAATGGATATACTTTAGTTAATTTTCATTTTCTTTACAAACCATTATAAAGAAAATCAAAATATTTTTATTATTTAAATACCTTCCAAAAGAAACCATGCTTATGATTATCAGATTAGTTATTCATAAATTTTTCTATCTATGTTATGTTTTTCACTAGTATTGGAATTTTATATTTTGTTTCATAATGTTATGATCTAATATAGTTTATAAAATTATGTATATATGGAACCTACTGAAAGTAATGGAAAAAATATCAATAAAAATAACCCACATAAGGATTTCTCTCTTGGAAACTATAATGAATTTGGAGCTAGACCTACAGTTGGAACTGAAGAAACTATAACCATATTAGGGAAGGTAACTTTAGTTATGAGAAATAAATTTTCCCATATGAAGTATCTTTCTCATCGACCATATGGTGTGACAATTTTCGACTAATTTAAGCTTCAACAACCCCCATTATTCAATGGGGATACAAATCAATTTTTATCTGATAAATGGATAAGTTTCTTATAGAATATATTTCGTTCTTTGGGAAGAAATTAAAGGGAGAATTTTTTCATGGAAGTTTATCTTCTCTTAGGATATATGGATCAATGGTGGTAATTGTTTCAAAATACTAAGGATAAAGAAGAAATATCAAACATGGAATGAAAAGATTTTAAGGTACTCATCTTGGAAAAGTATTTTCACCATGAACTTAAAGAAGATATAGAGAAAAAATTCCTATATCTAAGACAAAAATAATATAAATGTTTTTCTAAGTATGGATCCAGATTTACATGGTTAACAAGGCATGAAATAGAATATGAATGTAATCCAAAGAGAAATATTGATTGTTTCATTTATTGGATTAATCCAATTATTTAAATATAACTAGTCACCCAAACTTTCTCATCATGCGAGGACATAGTATCAAGTGGTATAAAGATATAGAAATAACTCTCCAAGTCTAATGGCTTCAAAGGGAAGAAATAGAAGAATATGGTGATAGAGAAAAAGTTATATAAATTAAATAATGGAAAGAATTATTTTTTTCACATGTGATAATTATTGATAGGAATGCCCAAGTACTTTCTTGAATAGAATGAGAGTTTTCTGCAAGTGTGGAGAGAAAGGACACCATGATTTTAAGGCCCCAGCCTTAAAAATTACATAATCTTTATTTAAGTCAAGAATTCACATTGGGTAACTTTTAAGGTTTATATTTTTAGATAATTGGGTCGTAACTATTACATTACATTTCAAAAATTATAAATTAGACAGTTCTACGCTATCAAATTTTTTTAAGAAAATAAAAAACCTTAAAAAAAATAAGAGTTCTTTTCTTGATATAAATCTTCTTGAATACTTTTTTTCTTTTACCCTTCCTTATACCTTATGAAAAATATTTCAAAAACATGGGATGAGTATAAAAAGATCAATACGGTTTATAAAATAAGTAAATAATACATTATCCCATAAATAAATACAAATCAATGAAACCATACTTTTCAATAATAACATACCTCATGATATCCTAATATTTATGAATAACACAGAGAAATCATAAATCATAAAGTTAACTTGTGGCGTACATAATATACTTACATTGTATCTTTCATAGCTACCTATGGAGTTACTTTTGGAATACCTATCATAGTATATTCCCTAAATCTCTTAAGAGAAACATTAACATTTACCTCTGTCACATTACCCAATGCATTGGAGATCTATCTCGGGCTCACCAGCCCTAGGTTTATCACGGAACCACCCATATACATAAAAGTTCCCAAGAACCATAACATAGTCATAACACATAAAAGATTGAAATTATCAACTTTTCACTCATCAACCACAATTAATCAATTCAAGATATTGAAATATTTAATACATTTCTAAAACCATTTTAAACATTTAATAAAGACATTTTTTAATCAAAGTTTCTCATATCACTTTGAAACTTTTAAAGGAATTAAAATTTTAAAACATTAATTCCCATATATAAAATCCTTAAAACCTTTCTGAAAACATGGACATTAATGAGAAATATTTATAATATTAAATCATTAAAACATTTAAAACAATGTTTTAGTTAAAGAGTCCATTTTCTCTTTAGAAAAATACTTGAATAAAATATCATTAAAGAATAACATCATAGGAAATTATAAATATCATGGGAATATAGAAATGGATGATATAAAATTCAAAAAGAGTTGTATATCCACCTTATAGGATAATAAAGTTTCACCATATAAAAATATTCCTCAATGAAAGGAGATTAAGATGTATACCCTTACGAAAATTCTGCAGCCTAACGATGTCACTTTAAAATTAAAAAAATGAGTTGAAGAGAAAAAAAGGGTATATAATCACTTCTACATAAAATGTAATGAAATGATGATATAGAATAACATATCCCAACATAAGAGAATGGAAATTAAAATACATAACATAAAATAAGACTTTGACTAAAAGAGGAGGGTGAAAGGTTCCCTTACAGAGATCATATTATTACATTAAGGATAAATCAATGACATAATTATGTATTAAATAAATAAATACACCCAATATAAGTGTATATTAAGTATAAAACAATCCGATGTAATATTTAGACATAATAAATAAGTATAAGTTTATCCCAATGAATGGAAATTGGGTTAAGAAGTTCCCTTGCCTCGAGTCCAACTTGTCTTGTATGAACCCTGTTCATCCTGAATAATAAACATAAGTTAATTTATTCTTGATTCAGAACCTTTTTCATGTTTATTTTTTTTATCACTTATTTCCTTTCAATAAAAATTATTTAATTATTTGAGTCCATATCATACATTTTGTCGATGTTTAGAATTTGAGTTAAAAATGAACTTGTTATGATTTCAATTTGTCCTTGTGGTCAAAATTCCATTATCTCTAGAATGATATTAATGATTTAGATATAATATATATCATATATATATATATATATTATATTTATTTATTTATAATATTCCATAGAATTTGGATATAAGAAATAAAATGCACCGTTCATGGAGACGGTAAGTTGTACGTACGCATGAACGCTACTTTCATTTATTTTTTATATTTAATGGAATGAAACATTATTAATAAATAGGTATACTATACTTACATTATAATATAATATTTTATATAAATTAAATAATTTCATTAAAACCATAATTTATTCATTCTATATATGGTATAAACGAGTCATATCACTTTGAGGTGGTGGTAGTCTGCACTTCCTCAAATGGAATTATCATATTTATAAAACATGAAAAGCATAGATTTATGTTATAAATGATATTTGAAGAATAATATGGATAAAATAAATATCATATATACCATATATAATTGCAGTTCCATCATAATGTCCACCATGAGAGGTGGTGGGAGAGAATTGAACAATCATCATTTCGTGAGGCAGTAGTTCGTTGTCCACAGAAACAATATGTTCGTATCCATTAGATGGAGGTGTATGTAAGTGTAGTTTGAATCCATATCAAAACAAAATCTTAGTATGTTTAATATACTTGTGTGGTTATAAAATAATCTAATAAAGACAGTCTAGGGGGTCGGATAAGAAAAATAAAAGAAAAGAACTTGAGAGAAGATGTTGCTTTTAAATCGGGAAACTCCCTATGTTTTGAACCAAAAGGCTTTCTTGAAGTGCTTTATGCCTAAGTTAAGGCTTCTAGAAGGAAGATAGAGATTTTGGGAGCTTCTTGGAGTAGTTTTTGGATGACCCAAGATAATTTAGAGGTGTGATTAATGGGTTAGATGTGGTATCCTTTTATAATATGGAGGAGGGGCTCTTTTGGAATGTTTGAAAGTATTATTTTATTATAAAATGAAATTCAGTTAAAAAAGTTCAAACACGTATTTAATTCAAATATAAGGTTTATATAAGTCTAAATAAAATTATCCATTAATAATTGGATAGGTTTTGTATTTTTTTTTAATCCTTATCATTTTATATTTAACCCTTTGTTAACTTATTTAACTTTTACCATGTCCTCTTATATATTCATACTATATGGTTAATATATTTAATATAAAATTAAAAAATACCCAAAATGAATCATTAATAAAACTTTTAACATCATATATGTTAGTTTTCCGAATCTTATATTTTTAGGATTATTTTATCATTTGATAAAAAATTAATTTTTTAAAAAACTCATTTATGTTAATTTATAAACTATTCATATCAAGACTTTTATAAAATCTATTACACTTGATTCTTTCGAAAAACCTTTATTAATTCAAATATATAAAGAAATAATAATATATAAAATTCTTTTATGTCATAAAAAGTTTCAAAATAAATTTATTTTAATATTTATATTCTCATTTATTTGAAACATTCATTAATGTGGTAATCATTGCATCACCATTATGTCATAAATAAATTTATTTATATGATATCTAAAAAATATAAATAAAACACCATGATTTATGAAAAAAAATTATAATTAATATTTATATTCTAAAATATCACTTATATAACACCATATTAAAATTATTTTACTAAGAGATATATGTTTATGTTACATTTTCCATAACTTTAAATTAATTTTTATAAAGTGTTATTTTCACTTACATGTGGCTCTATGGGGTCCCAAAATCAACCCAAAAATTCCCATGGTTATACATTTATCATCCAATAGGATTAGTATATATGTTAGGGTAATGTAATATTATTATAAGTTTATTTTTACCCTTATTTACCAAATTTACCCTTTAACCATAGTAAATAAAATATTTACTGAAGTTATTATTCATAATGACTTAAGTTAAAAGTTATTTATTTACACAATTTGGGCCTAATAATTCCAAATATGTAATCCATTTTTTCAAATTTAAAACATAGAAGTTTAATAAATTAATTTAAAATTAATTCTTATTTTCAAAACAAAAAGTGTTTTTTTAAGAAATAAAAACTATCAAAAGATTGAAACTTGTTTATGTTCAATTTCAAAGTGAAATTACATCCAATAAACAAAATTAGATTAAATATTAAAAATATAATCTAATTACACTTTAAAAACTATTAAAAATAAATTATAACCATATAAATAAATTACATTAAAAGGAAGTTTTGAATTAAAATGCATTATTTTTCACTATTCATTAAAAAAATGAACTTTATCAGAAAAATACCAAAAAATTTACCCAAAGTAAATTTTGATGTCCCAATTCTAAGGAATAATTTTATTTTTTCAAATATAACATATAAAAGTGATAAAAAATAGATTTAAAAAAGGTTCCCCATCAAAACCTGTTAAATCGTCCTTCTAAAGAATATTAGAGTATTTATACTTAAAATTGGATTCATTCACATTTTAAGCCTCTGAAAGTTATTGGATAAATGTAATAAAATTTAAAAAAAAAAGTATAATCATACTGTAGTTATTTATGTTCATTCGCACTAATACAATGACTATAAATTAACTACCATTTAAAATAATAATATTATTATATTATTATTCGGTATAACTCAACGTTGTGTACAATGAAATATTTCAAGGAAAATTGTTATTGTGTATAGATTATGCAATATAACATAGCATCCCCTTTAATTTAAAATTAATATTTAATTCACAAGTATTAATAAATATGAAAATTTCATATTCTTTATTTACTTGGGATGTTACAATGTTCATGATTGAAATGGAGAGAAAGATGTTTCAAATGTTCAATGTTTCACTACAAGGAGATATGGAACAATAAAAATGAATTACTCAAGTATCCATGCAATATAACTCAAAAGAAGCTAAGGGATCAAGGTCAAGCACATGCTATAACTACAGACAAAGTGGAATGATTAATGTGCTAGTGTTTGGATTCAAGAATTATGTTATAGGATTATTATTATTATAAATTATATTATGGTTATAAGAATTATGAAATGTATAAATATGGTACTTATGTACTTTGTCTTTAAAAAAATTGAGAGCATATGTTAAATGATACAAATGATCAAGAAAATCCATTTAGTTTTAAGTTTAACTTCATGTAAAACACATGATTGAGGGAAGATAACCATTAATACATGCTCAATGTTGACATAATAATGGTAAATATGTGTTTATCTAATAGTATTAGTGACCATGAATTTGGTAAGTTATTTGATGGATTATGTTATCCTTTTTGTAGTTTCCTCCATGTTTGATCTTATGGAATATATTTGACATCCTGATATTTTATTTTTGTAAGAATACATTTTTTTATTAATGTTTTATAGTGATTAAGGTATTCACATATTTTGAATGTGAAATTAATATCCACTTTATATTTTCTATGGAATATAATGTCGATTTAGTGACCTTACTTCTAAATTATTGTATTTTAATTTGGTTATACATATTTTGGACAAGTGTTATGGTTATCAATATATGGAATGGATTAGGTTTGTAATTACATGTTATTAGATAACTTGTGCTAACCATTTTGGTTTTGGAAAATATATAAAGATATGAGGAATGACTTTTCATTATAATGATCTGTGAAATGTTCTTTAGGCATAAAAATAATTATGGACATTCATTTATTAGAGTAATAAATGAAGTTTGAATTGATCAAATCATAACCAAATGATGAAATTTTTCTTGTAAAATAGAAAGATATCAAGTATATTTTCATATGCTCTCATTCCAGATGGTAAAATAATTCCTCAAATCTAAGAAAAGGATCTTGAAATGAAAAAATTTTCTTAGTGCCTTCATTTCCAATGAATCAACTAGTCCCTTAAATGATTATAGTTCTATGTCTTTTTGTCATTAAATTTTAAAGATAATTCATTTTCTTATGATCAATGATCTCTATCACTCTCTATAATTATTTACTAATTTATTCCATGTCCACATATTCACATACAACCAATTTTTTCCAACTTATAACCTAGTATTGTGTCCTTATATATCACCCTCATACTTCCCTTTATCTCTTATCAAGCATAATTTTTATTAACCACTTTTATGATGTGGGTTTCCAACAAAGGAATTTTCAAATGTCAACCCCTTGATTACAAGGATCAAGACAAAATTGTGAGGATAATATTTAGTTATGGGGGTAGAATTTAACACCAAAATAATTTATGATATATTAATTTTTAAATAAATTAAATCACTTTGATAGATTCCATTACATTCAACTTTGGGATTAAATTAAATGTGGTACTCTATTAAACTATTATTATTTAAACATCACCATTATAGCCTTGCAGTTAAGTTGGTGGGGAACAGGAATAAATAAATTATGAAAATAATATTTTTTAGACTTATATAAAATAAATTCAATGGTTATTTATTGATTAGAAAGAAAATAATGTCCATCTTAAAGAGAAATAAATGCTTTCTGAAAAACTGTATTTTTCAAAAATATGGTTTAGTCGCGCTTTGAATGCATAATTTAAAATTTATTTTTACCACTTTTAGAAAATTTATTTGAAAAAACTAAATTTATTTTCAAAATATAAATGTAAACTTTTCCTTTGGGTTAATTTTCGATAATTTTTTAAAAGGATTAATTTTTTGATGAATAGTGAAAAAAATTGATTTTTTATTGAAAATATTCTATTTGTTTAATTTTTTTAAAGATAAATGATATTTTATATTATTTTTAAAATAAAATTTATTCAAATATATTACAATTTAAATAATTTTTTAAATTGGAATCAATTTCATATTAAATTTTGATATAAAAACATTTTAAATTTTTGGACCTTTCTCTTCAGAAAAAATCGTTTTTCAATTTGTCTACAGGTTTAATTTTAAATTGAATTCTACAACATATATGAAGTTAATTTTTAAAAATGGAATAAATATTTTCAATAAAAATAATTAATATTATGTAATAATTCCAACATAAATTTTGACCATAATTAATAGTAAAACTATAAAAATTAATTACTGTGGTTAAGGTAAAAATGGGTTTAGTGAGGTTAAACTATAAAGATGAGGGTTAAAATAGCCTAAAACTTGTACAAAGACCATATAATAGTAGTTTTTATACCTTATTACCTCTAATTTTTTATAATTTCCTATTTTAGTTTCTTTTTTCATGATAATAACATGGGTATAACAATATTGTTTCAAAAATTCCACGTGTTCCCTTTCACCCACTTATAAAAGGCCATCCCCTATCCTCCCCTATTTACACATAAAAACACATTGGTTTGAAAATAAATATCCAAATATGTTCCTTAATTTTCTACCCACATCCTACTGGCCATAGTTTTATTAGTAATTCCTTCTATTAAGGCTTTATTTATAAACATAAAGGGGCTCATTGAAAAATTGGTGAAATTATTAAACATGCATATTTATTTAATTTATTCTTCCACCTCCTTCAAATAATCAAAAAATATTCTAATATAAAAACACAAATATCTCTTATATACTTATATTCCATTATTTTATTTTAATAACCCTTATCCATATCCACGTCTATCAAATTGTAAATGAAATCTTCGATCGTGTGTACGATGGACTAAAGCCATGTGAACTGATGTAATTCATTTTCCATCACCAACTTTTAAGGATAAATATAATGATATATTTAACATATTTATATGATATTTATAAAATTATTATACTTTTTTAATTATTATATTACATAAACTTTTTCACTTTCCATTTCGTGCTGTAAATGATAATGTCGCTCGTCTCTGCTGCAGACTACAGCCTCATGAGGCGATGTGATTATTTTTTCACTTATTATTTACATGAATTTTATTAAGGATAAAATTAATATATATATATATATATATATATATATGTTTGTGTGTGTGTGTGTGTTTTTTTGTGATATTTATGAACTAACCGTAATTATATAAATATAATATCACATCTAACTTTTTATCTACCAATCCGTTGTAAAAAAATAATGTCACTCGTGCGAACGTGTGGACTACCACCTCCACATAGCTATGTGAAATGATTTTCATTCAATTTTTTCATAGATTTTAATAATTATAGATTATATTGGTATAAGTTATATATAAAATAATAATAATTACTTAATGTTTAATTAATATCTATTTTTCTTTCATTCTATCCATTAATAAAAAATTTAAACAGTATTCAAGCATATGTACTATCTACCATCTCCATGAATGGAGTAAAAAAATTTATAATTCAAAATTTTAAAGAATAATATAAATTAATATATAATAAAAATATTTGATATTTATATCGTTATTAATATTATTTGTATTGTGTAACCATGATGAAAGTAAAGTTACCAAAATTACCAAACCAAAACATACATGAAAAAGGAAGTAATTATCACCTGAAACAATGATTTTAACAAATAATTGTTATTAAATGGGTGACAAAAGATTATAAGTAAATAATATATGGTATTATATATATGATTATGTTTAAATAATATATTTATAAAAAAACCTATATTTATTATACATGAGGTTTGGACGCATAAGAGGAAGTCAAACCTAAGGTAAGGGTTTCTCGTCTCACTTTTACTTCCATGAGACATATACCATATTCACCCCTTATTCCTTTTTCTGGTGTATATAATGACCCTATTGATATTTTATATCCTGAATTTATTTATTTTCATGGTATTTAATGTTTTATTTTAATTTATTTCTTTCATGGGACTTATGATTCAAAATTTTCCAAGTGGTAAAGGTTTATTTCACAATCTCATCATTATTCAGGATTATTTTTGTTTAAGTATACCTTAGGGAATTATTTTGTATTTTAATAATAAAACTAATATATTTTTTTTTAAATCTAAGCTGAGAGAATTTATTAAATAAAGAGTTTACAATGTAATATCGAGGTGTAATGAAGTTACACCATCAACCATTTAGAAAGCAGCCAAAACATAGGGTAAAAAAAAGAATAAGTAGGCTGACATACTTCAAGAGGAGGAGGGACTGCAGCCGAAGCAGTCCAGGAGAATGCTGATCCATCTAGGCTTTATGTTGGTGAAGGGGGGGCCTCCAGGTGCTCAAACTATCCAGAACTTCCAACATGTAGAGCCAAACACCAATAGCAGGCAGGGACAACGGAGTAGGCTTCAAAATCAGGCGGGTAGAAGCAGTCAACAAAACATTAAAAGCAGACGGAAATCCAAACATCTTCATGAAGTGAACATCCCTTATGAAATCCATAAGAAGCTGATCAGAGAACTCCAAGCGCATCAAAGATAGATAATCAGCTATAGAGGAACAGACCATCATAACCAACAATATCACCCAGCTGTTCAACATTTTCAGAGCAGAACCTGTTCTAAGATACACAGCTAGAATAAGTCAAACAGAACAGAGAAGAAAACAAAAAACCAGTTTTCCCCATGGAGATCATTCAAGCATAATTAGAAATCCAGAAAATACAGTCAATTGATTATGCCAAAACACATAACCTTCCTTCTAGGAATCAGAGCAAATATAGCCAAACTGACTCAGGTGATCAGAGACAGAAAACCACAATGCAAAGCAGATCAGCCAGAACAACAAAAAGTTGAGACTAGGGCACCAGAACAAAGACCACACAGAGGTTCTACAAACAGCAACATCAAGAAAGTGGTGTTTTCAACTTCAATTTCTCAAAGTAAATGAATTTCATAGCATTTTGGAATTGGTCCTCATTAATAATCCCATTTTGTCTCTCCTGTTTCAACAATTCTTGTTGCTTTCTCATATGAGTAAGCCACCCTTGCATTTCCTCTTCCGTGAATTGAAATGAGAAGTAATATAAAACAACGCTGGATTTCTCACATATTAATTCCCTTTTCTCTTTTTCAGGGTAAACCTTTTTATTAACCTCAGTCGACCTAGAGGGGATGGTTCTTTCCACTTGAGAGTAATCCTTACGTCTTCTAGTATTTTTTGGGTTCAGGGTGATGAAACCATCAGCATCTACCACTGATTTTTTTCCTTTCCTAGCCATGGTTTTCAGATATTCTTCTTCTAATTGTCCGGGCTTATCCTCCTCTTCAAATGGTGATATATTTTCTTATCTTGTGGTTATTAATGAATATTTCATGTAATATTACCTTCTTTCCACTCTTGAGTACTTAAAATTATTTATAAAATTATTTTAAAAAAATTTGACTTTATTTCTCTCTTGGGTTGAAAATCCCTTTTCATCAAAATTCCTGTTTTATAAAAAAATAAAAACTGTTTTTAAAATTTTAAAAATTATTTATTAAAAAAATTTACCCATTTTAAATTTTTTTTTAAAAAATAGAAGCAATCATCAGGTCATTTTCAAAATAAGGCTTATTTTTCTTTTATTGAAAATGTTAAAGGAATATTTATTTTAAAGTTTACAACATAAAAAAAATACTAGTATCATGACCACTCCTTTCTTTAAAGATTAATTTATAATTTTTAAATTTTACTATCAAATAAAGTTATTTTAATAATATTTTATGAACTTTTGTTTAAAAAATATATTTTTAAAGTGAAAAGATTATTTTCCTCAAAAATGTCTTTAATGACATTATTATGGTATTTCTATTCATAAAATTCAACAACCCATTATTTTACTTAGGATCCACTAGGAAAATGTTGTATTGATATTATCCTTGTTCTTTATTTGGATAGTTAATGATTAGTTTGACTGGGGATGTATAGCTTTATTACAATTCGCCATATTACTCTGGATGGTTTATGATTATGTTTATTTATTAGGGTAAGTATTAAAATTTCTAATAATAATTTTTCAATATGAATGTTTATGTTGATTTTGTTTTACACCTTTTATATGAAGAAAACATTTAAATTAATAAGTGACGTGTGTGTCCCGGTTATAGATAGTCCCCCAATGCATCGATAGATCTCATGAGACAAATCAATTGGCTAAATTACAAGGGTTTCTACCCATAGATTTAAATTATTTTATAAAAAGTCTTGACAGTATGTTTCAGATGTCAAACATTATGCATCCTCCCATTATAAGATTATTTATTGATGTCCATGTGATTATTAGATTAGTTAGAATATCCATGGATAATTTTCAAGATTACTTTATTATTTATATATATATTTTATCATTATTTATTTATTACATATTATGCTCACTTTATTAATAAAAGGGAATGTTTTTCATTTATTTACCTTGAAATATTGATTATGATATTTTATTCAAGATAGATTCCACTATATTTTTACCCTTACTAAGCATCTGAGATCACATATTTCTAATTCTTTATTTTCCCCAAGAAACTAGGAAGTGTTTTCTGGTTGATATATAGGGATAAAATGTGTGTAATAATTGTGTTCCCAAATAAAACACTTTGTATATTTTATGATTTCAATTGTAAATTTAATTTCAAGTCTGTATATAGATTTCCAAGACTAATACACTATTTGATCCTTTGGGATGATTTACCTTGTATATTATGTTAATGTAATTAAGTAACCACCAGCTCCAGGCTATTAGGGTCAAGGTATTTACATTGTGATAGTGGAGATTCACGTAGCTCATGAACTGAGCATCGAGCTACCTATTCCACTTGATGATGTCGATATTCACATGGTCAATATTTCTATTATAAATTTTGTAGCATGGTCATTTAAGCATGTAAAAATATATTTTAAAAAGGATTTATTACTTTATAATTATTATTATGCATAACCTTTAACAATTATAAAAAAATTCATAAACTAATGAATATTATTATAGGTAGAAAAAGGGAAGTAGTGAATTGTAATTTTGAATCATAATGATCTAAATAATCAACCAAACATTCAAAAATATCATCGTAAAGCACCATTAACCTGCACATTTAGTTTTCATATTTACTATCATTATATATTCATTTGAATTCAATGTTAAAAATTGGTGATATGACCAAAATTTATTTTGAAGGAAAAAATGTATGGAGAGGCCATTACAGACTATCTTGGACTTCAGAATGTAAATGAAATCCGAAATCTTTAATAGATAGGAGTGTCGGTTTTAAATGTATACATGAGGTGTGTTTTCATAATTTGTTTGTCCAATATCATATCTACTATGTTAATTATGGATAAATATTGTTCATATTTTTTTGGGAATATATATCAATACTATTTGAAGGGAAAATTATATGAACATAAATTTTGACTCATTAGTCCTTACATCACTTCTATAAATCTATTCTCTTTAGAAACTAATTTATATGAATTAACTATGAAAAAATAGGCCATAATGTTTAAATTTATAGTTACATATGATAGACTCTTCTTAATACCCATAATATAGGGG
Source organism: Viscum album (assembly GCA_963277665.1). Taxonomy (NCBI): domain Eukaryota; kingdom Viridiplantae; phylum Streptophyta; class Magnoliopsida; order Santalales; family Viscaceae; genus Viscum; species Viscum album. The sequence goes on from OY728141.1 coordinate 2,096,072,253, forward strand.
TAAAACTCTATAATTTAATCTTATCAAATATATTTTCATTCATTTCATTAATTATTCATTTTTTTATTAGGAAGCATTAGTTACTCATTTCAATCAATTTGGATACTATATAGATTTATTTTTTGGATTCAATGCATGGGTAAATAACAAACTGACCACATGTGATGATGTTTATCAATTTTTAATACACTAAATGAAACATTTCACAAATAAAAATCAATTAAAAATTTTTATATTAAGTTTTAATGAAAATTATTTATGATAGGGTGTGTTTAAATATCATCAAAATCATGGAATGTAGATATTACATGAGAAAAACCTTGAGGAATTCTATAACTATATAAGTATTAGTGTATATAAAATAATATTTCACTATCAAAACATATATCAAAACAAATTACTTATTTTTCATAATGTTTCCTCAGTGATCAAAAACTAACTAATGGAAAATACTATGGTTATTATGTTTGAAAATTTATAAAAGTTGTTTTATTCTATAAATAAACTAAAATCACTAAAAATTTATATTTGATGATAATTACAATTTTATTTAAAATATTTATTAATCCTCTGTTTATTTATATTTTTCTAGAACTACTAGGACTTTCGATAGTAATCATATTCAAAAGAATAAATAGATTTATTTATAAATGAATGGGAATAATACATGGTGTCAGAATTTATATAGACATCATGAATAGGTGACTTTTACAGCTTATTTCATTAATTTTCTCAACATTTTGTCTATTTTTTTAGTTAATTTCCTTATCATTTTTATCTGATACTTATTTGGTCACTTTTCATAGAGATCATGAAGAAAGGAATTCATAACCAATTATGATGCACTCATGATGATGTGATTTTATTTTTACTCTAAAATGCATTGATTATTCCACGTTATAAAACTATAATATTGTTAGATAACCTTTAATTATAAATGTAATGAAGAATAAAAAGGCATATTGTAATGTGTAGGAATCAACCACACCTCAATCTGATACACTTTATATCTGGTATGACTGGAAGGTTATGTTTCTAGTTTAAAATTTACATTTTAGTTCAAAACAAACATTATATACACAAAAACAAAAAAAATAAATTATGGTTATTTTGTATACAAATTTATGAACGAGATATTTTTCTAGCAATAAACTAACATCTCTGAAGATTTATTTTTATGATAAATCTAATTTCATTAAAAATATTTTTCAATATTTTTTATTTATATTTTTCTAGTATAACCAGGATTTTAATAGTCCTCATATTCAAAAGAGGAAATATATTTTTCTATAAATGAGTGGTAAAAATTAATGGTGACATAATGTATACATACATCATGAAGAGGAAATTTCCTACTACTTATTTAGTTAATTTTATTATCATTTTATCTACTATTTCTTAGTGATTTTTCTTATTATTTTTATCTTACACTTATTTTGTTAATTTTCACAAAGATCATAAAGAAGGATGATACACTCATGATGCACTCATGTAATATGATTATGATCTCAACAAGGATTATTCACTCATCCACTTTTTCTTTTATTTGGTAATACATTCAACATTTTAGGTTATCAAACAAAATTTTGTTTAAATAAACCTGAATTTTGAATGCATTTTAGAATAGAAAGATAAGATGTGATGTGTTAGAATCAATCAAAACACAATCGGATACACGGGATGCCTAGTATGACTTTATGTTTATGTTTTTAGCCTAAAATTGTCATTTTATTTCAAAACACATGTTAAATACTATGAATCGATCAAACACGTTCAGATTGTTTTGATAATTTATGAATATTATTCATAAGTCATTTAAGTTGTGTACAAATCATTTACACATTAATCCAATACATGGTATGTCTGATATGACTCAATGTGTATTTTTATAGTTTAAAATTTACATATTAGTTCAAAACACAAGTAAAATCCTCAAAACCAAGTAAAACATCACATTATTTTTATACTATAGAAAAAGGATCCATATGTAATTTCTGACATGTAGGAATTAGACACACCTAAATCTGAAACATGGTGTACCCAGTATGACTCTAGTTTTATGTTGTTAATTTAAAATTGAAATTTTAGTTCAAAAATTTTTAAATCATTAAAAAATAGGAAAAAATGAGATAATTGCCTTAAAATGACACATGATGTGACTAGTATGACTCAAAGTGCATGTTTTCAATTTAAATTGAGAGTTTAGTAAAAAAGAAAAATAACCTACTCAAAACAAAATAATCAATCCATAAATTCTTGATAATTTATTATAATGATCCTTATGAAATTTTTGATGTGTATGAATTGACCACGCATCAATCTGATGTATCATGTGATTGGTATGAATCCAAGTGTGTATTTTTATTTAAAATTGACATTCTAGTTAAAAACTCACATCACATAATAAAAACCAAGATAATACATTTAGATTATTTTTATACTTTATTAAAATGATCCTAAAGTCATTTCTGACATACAGTAATCAACCGAAAATTAATCTGATAAACCATATGACCGGTATGACTCAAAGTATAATTTATCTGTTTAAAAATAACATTTTAGTTCAAAATATGTCACTCACTAAAAACTAAGAAAACACTTATATTGTCTTTAACTTTTGTAAAAAAAAATCATAAATCATTTTTGATGAGTAAGAATTAGTCTCAAATTAATTTGACACACAATGTGACCGATATAACTCAAAGTGTATGTTTTCAGTTTAAATTCATATTTTTGTTAAAAAAATTGTGACCCACTCAAAACCAAAAAAAAAAAAAATTTTCTTGATACATTATTTAAATGATCCTTAAATCATTTTTTATGTTTATGAATAATATTTATGTCAATATGATGCACGGTTTGTCTGGTATAACCCTAAGTGTGTCTTTTTATTTAAAATTTACATTTTAGTTCAAAACACATGTCACAACCTCAACATTAAAAAAAAGTATATATAATGTTTTTATACTTTAATAAAATTATCCTTAATTAATTTTTGACTTATAGGAAACTACTACATGTCAATCTGATGTACGGTGTGACTGGTATGACTCCAAGCGTGACTTTTTATTTAAAATTAACATCTTATTTGAAAACACACATCACATACTCAAAATCAAGAAAACACATTAGTAGTATTTTTATAATTTAGTAAAATGGTCCTTAAGTCATTTTTGATGAATAGGATTTAACATCACATCAATCTGATGTACCGTGTGATTCGTACGACTCAAAGTTTCAATTATCAATTTAAAATTAACATTTTAGGTCAAAATGTGCATCACTCATTGAAAACTGAGAAAAAATGCTCTGATTGTTTTTATATGTTAGGAAAATGATTCATAAGTCATTTTTTGTGTAGAATCAGGTTCACATTAAACTGACACATGATGTGACCAGTATGACTTAAAGTGACTGTTTTTTGTTGAAATTAAAATTTTAATAAAAACACATGACACACTCAAAACTAAGAAAATAAATTCAAATTTTTTAGATAATTTATTACAATAATACTTAAATCATTTATTATGTATAGGAATCAATCGGTTGTTAATATGATTCACCATGTGACTGCTATAACTCTAAGTGTTCCTTTTTATTGAAAATTGAAATTTTGTTTCAAAATACACATCACGTATTAAAAGTTGAGCTAACATATTTGTATTGTTTTGATACTATTAGAAAAATATATATAATTCACTTTTGATGTGTAGGAATTATTTACACCTCATTTTGATACATGTTGTACCCTGTATAACTCAATGTGTATGTTATCAGTTTAAAATTGATATTTTAGTTCAAAAACATATATCTCTCATAGAAAACCAAACATAAACACTTGGATTGTCTTGATACTTTAAATAATTTATTCATAATTCATTTCTGACATATATGAATTATTATCACATCAAACAAATACATGATGTGACTGAAATAACTCAAAGTGTGTGGTTCTATTTTAAATTTACATTTTAGTAAAAATGGCATGTGACATACTCAAAACCAATAAAACATAGTTATATTGTCTTGATTATTTTGTAAAATGGTTATTAAGTCATCTTTGATATGTAGGAATAAACTTCACTTCTATCTAACTCACCTTGTGATGGGTATGACTTCAAGTGTGTATTTTTAATTAAAATTGACATTTTAGTTCAAAACACTTGTCACATACTAAAACCTAAGTAAAAACATTCAGGTTGTTTTAATACTTTAAGAAAATTATCCATAAGTCATTTTTGAGATGTAATAATTTTTGGAACCTCAATCTGATACACGGTGTTCCTGTTATGACTCAAACTATGTATTTTTAATTTAAAATGACATTTTAGTTCATAACACATGTGATATACTCAAAAATGAGAAAGTGCATTCAAATTGTTTTAATAAAATAGGAAAAAAATCCATAAGTATCAAAAAAAATATGAATTCAATTTCTAGTTTTTGTGTATATTACTTATCTTTTTTACTAAAATGTCATTTTAAACTAAAAACACACACTTTGAGTCATACCAGTCACATAATGTGTCAGTTTGAAATGATATTAATTCATACACATCATAAAGTACTTATAAAACATTTTTAAAAAGTATCAAGACAATTTGAGTGTTTTTTCTCAATTTTCTATGAGTGAAACATGTTTTGAACTAAAATATCAATTTTATACTGATAAGAGACACTTTGATTCATACTAGGCATACCGTGTATCAAATTGAGATGCGGATAATTCCTACACATCACAAATTACATAGATATTATTTTCCCAATTTATCAAAATAATCTTAATGTGTTTGACTAGTTTTGAGTATATCACTTGTCTTTTTTACTAAAATATCAATTTTAAATAAATAGATACACTTTGAGTCATATTAGTCACACTACATGTCAGATTGAGGTGAGGTTGATTCCTACACGTCAAAAATGACTTATGAATCATTTTACTAAAGTTTCAAAACAATCCAAATGTGTTTTCTTAATTTTTAGTATGTCACTTTCCTTGGTTACTAAAATTTCATTTTAAACTAAAAACATGCACTTTAAGTAAAATTAGTCACATTGTGTGTAGGTTTGAGGTGATAATGACTCCTACACATACAAATGACTTATGAATGGTTTTCCTAAATTATCAAGACAATTTAAGCATGTTTTCTTAGTTTCTAGTGAGTGATAAATATTTTTAACTAAAATTTTAATTTTAAACTGATAATGGTCACTTTGAGCTATACCACGCACATCGTGTATCAGACTGATGTGGGGATGATTTCTACACCTTTAAAATGATGTATAGATCATGGTACTAATGTATAAAAACTATATAAATGTTTTATCTCTATTTTAAGTATATCACTTATCTTTTTTATTAAATGTCAATTTTAAATAAAAAAGACACACTTAGAGTCATACTAGTCACATTGTGTATCTAATTGAGGTGAATATGATTCCTACATATAACAAATAATAAATGGATAACTGTCTAAAATTATCAAAAAATTATGAATTTATTTTCTAAGTTTTGAGTATGTGATGTGTGTTTTGAACTAAAATGTAAATTATAAACTAAAAACATATGCTTCGAATCATACTGAGAATATTTTGTATCCGATTGAGGTGTGGTAGATTGAACTATGGATAATTCCTACATCATTCAAAAGAATGTTCATGACATATCCTTTTAGGAAGTTATAATTTTAATTCAACTATTTCAAAATCCCTTAGTAGATTCATATGTATGATTCACTTCACTTTTCAAGAAACATGGGGTTTCCTCTTCTACTCGAAAGAAACATATTATCTCTTTTCTGGACTATTGAAATAGTTGAAAGCAAAACATTACATCCTAAAAGATATGTGAAATAAAACAAAATAATTATTAGATAAAAATGAAAAGTAAATTAACTAAAAATTAGTAGATAAAATGATGTCGAAATTAACTAAATAAGTTGTAGGAATTAACCTTTTCATGATGTATGAATACATTCTTGACCAATTTTCCTATTTGCATTTTCTAATTTATAGATTGAAGTCCAATATCTCATGATCATGAGTATATTTGAACAATCCACCCCAACTCGAGAAAAAGAATCTATCTGTATAAGAAAATAATTTTTATGTTAGTAATAATATAAAGAAATAAATTAAACATAAATACGAAACTATATAATAATAAAATATCAATTCTAAACTAAAACCAAACAATTTGAGTCATACTAGAACCCCATGTATCAAATTGGGGTGTTCTTGATTCTTATTCACCACAAATTACTTATGGATCATTGTCCTAAATTATAAAAACAATCTGAATGTGTTTTCTCAGTTTTGAGTATGTCACGTGTCTTTTTTACTATAATTTCAATTTTAAATAAAAAGACACACAAGGAATCATACTATTCACACCATGCATCATATTGAGGTGTATTTAATTTATACATGTCACAAATTACTTATGGATATTTTTCCTAAATTATTAAAACAATCCAATTGTTTTTTCTTAGTTTTGATTATGTTACTTTTCATTTTTTCTAAAATATCATTTTAAACTGAAAAAAAAACATTTAGTCATACTAGTCATATAATGTGTTGGTTTTACATGATACTGATTCGTACATATTACAAATGACTTATTAATCATTTTCCTAAAATATCAAGACCATCCATGAGTTTTTTCTTGGTTTTAAATGAGTAACACATGTATTGAACTAAAATGTCAATTCTAAACTGATAAAGGATGCTTTGAGTCATAGCAGGAACACTATGTATCAAATTAAGGAACAGCTGATTCCTACACCTAAAAAGTGACTTATGTATCATTTTCCAAAATTATCAAAATAATAAAAATGTCTTTTATCTTTTTTGAGTGTGTAATATGTGTTTTGAACTAAAATGTAAATTTTAAACTAAAATCATAAACTTTGAGTTATACTAGTTACTTTGTGCATTGGATTGAGGTGTGGTAGATTCCTAAATGTAATAAATGACTTATGGATCATTTTAAAAATGTATAAAAACAATATAAATGTGTTTTATTAATTTTTAGTATGTCACTTATTTTTTTACTAAAATATCATTTTAAAATGAAAACACACACTTTGATCAATATTTCTCACATCATGTGTTTGTTTTTTGTGAAACTAATTAATAAACTTCAAAAATAACTTATGAATCATTTTTATAAATTATCATGACAATATGAGTGATTTTACTTTGTTTTCAGTGAGTGACACTTGTTTTCAAAAAAAAATGTCAATTTTAAACTAATAATGGACACTTTGAGTCATATTGGGAACATCATGCATCATATTAAGGTGAAGATAATTTCTAAATGTCATAAATGACTTATGTATAATTTTCCTAAATTATTGAAACCATATTAATATGTTTTATTAGTTCAGATTATGTCACTTGTCTATTTTAATAGAATTACAATTTTAAATAAAAAGACACACTTGGGGTCATAATGGTCACATTGTGCATCATATTGAGGTGTGTCTAGTTAGCACACATAAAAATGAATTATGAATAATTTTTATAAAGTATCAAAATATTATGAATGCATTTTTTTCAATTTTGATTATATCACTTGTGGTTTTTACAAAAACATCATTTAAAACAGAAAACTTGCACTTGGAGTCATACTGGTCACACCATGCGTTGGATTAATATTAAGTTTATTAATACATGTCACAAATGAAACGAGTATCATTTTCATAGAGTATAAACACAATATGAATTTTTTTTCTTAGTTTTGAGTATACCATGATTCTTTCTTACTAAAATGTCAATTTAAATTCAATTGCGTGAACTCTGAGTCATACTCATCAAATCATGTGTCAGTTTTACATGAGACTAATTCCTACACATAAAAAACTATTTATCAATGGTTTTTCTAAATTATCAAGAAAATAAAATCTTGTTTTCTAGGTTTTTAGTGAGTGTTACATGTTTTTAACTGAATTTTCAACTTTAAACTCGTAACTAAAACATTGAGCCATATTGGGAACACCGTGTATCAGATTGTTGTGTGGATGATTCTTATACACAAAAAATGTATTATCAATAATTTTCATAAAATATCAAAACAAAAAAAATTCTTTTTCTTGGATTTGAGTATGTGATGTGTGTTTTCAACTAAAATTCCAATTTCAAACTTAAAACACGCACATTCAGTCATACCGAACACACCAAGTATCATATTGATGTGTGGTTGATTCCAATGTATCACAAATTACTTGTGGATAATATTCATAATGTATGAGATAAAAATTATAAAGAAACTAACTTAAAAATGATATAAAATTTTGGGGAAATAAAAAAAATAAGTAATAGGCAGTCGCCTATTCATGATGCCAGTATACATTTTGACACTAGGTATGCTTTGGATTGATTTCAAAAAAAATTATTTTTTCTCTTGTGAATATGATGACTATTGATAGTCTTAGTAGTACTGTAAAAAATATAAATAAAGGATTAAAAAATATTATAAAATAAATTATAATTTTTTTTATAATACCTCTTCAAGGTTACTAGTTTATTTATGGAATATGATATCTTTCAAAAAAAAATAAAACATAGTAAACCCAATATTTTCCAATAGTTTATTTCAGACACTACAGAAAAATTTATATAAATAATTAATTTTTTTATATGTGTTTTCATAGTGAAATATTATTATATATACCCTAATACTTGTCCACTTGTAGAATCTGATAAGATCCTTGTATTCATGTACTATCTCCATGCCATGATTTTGATGATATTTAAATACCACCCTATCATAACATAATTTTCATTAAAACATAATATAAAATATATAACATAAATTTTAGTAGTAAAATGTTTCATGTAGTGTATTAAAAATTGAAAAATATCATCATGTGTGGTCATTTTTTGGGGTATCAATGAATTGAATCTAGAAAATAAATCTTTGGAGAATCTAAATTGATTGAAATGACTAACCAATGCTACCTAAAAAACAAAAAGGAATAAGTAACTAAATTAGTTAATATATATTTTATATGATTAAATTTTAATGTTTTACCCCTACATCGTGGGTATTAACACGAAAATTTTGTCTATAAGTTTTCATTCAATCATTTTGGCCTATTTGACCACTATTCATTCTTATTTCTTTGTTTCCAATGTGAATAGTTTTATAGAAGTGATGTGATAACAAATGATTATTTATGTTCACAAGGTTTTACCTTCTAATATTATTCATATATATTCCTACAAAAATTATGAATATTATTCATTCATGTTTAACATATTTGATCAACTATTAAACAAAAAATCATGAAAACACACCTCATTTATACACTTATAACTGTGAGACCTAAAAATTCTTATATGAGGATTTCATTTACATTATAAATACCAATATAGTCTATAATGGCCTCTCTATACAATTTTTTCTTTAGATGCAATTGTGATCGTACCACCACTTTTTAATATTTCATCCACATGAACTGTTAATGTTAATAAATGAGAAAGTTGAATCGGAGTGGTAAAGGTACTTTGTAAAGATATTTTTTATTATCTAGTTGATCCTTTAGATTTTTTAGATTTGACCTTCTATTTCTCCACCTTTCCTTTATCCATTTGTAATAACATTCATCGATTCTGATCTTTTTCCATTAATTGTTAAAGGTTTTATATGAAAAATAAATTGGAAATGAATAATTCTTCGTCAAAATGTTTTTTACATGATATAACAGTCATGGTATTGATGTTCCAATATCTTGTTCAACCATATGAATATATGCATCATCAAGTTGAATAGATAGCTCAGTTCTTGGATATTGATATACATTAATCCTTGTCTCTCATTATCTATTGGAAGTTCTTTGTTTTGTAGAATATCTCTTTTGAAATTGTACATGGTACCCCTCACAAAAAAGCGATGGGAGGGTGTTGATAGACATAAATCACAATCATATTCACTATATAGAATATAAGTACAGTAAAGCTATCTATGTCTTCTTGATTCACATTTCATGAAAACAATTATGAAAATATTTATTAAAACTTATAATACATCTCATTGAGGGGAATGAATCACCACAAAGCTAGTGGGGTAGGGGGATCTTTATATAGTAGTTGTTATTGTGTTTTTTTTTCTTTTTGGTTCATTCCCATAACATTTCCCAACAACTATGGCTACCTATTAAGTTTTTCTTTTGGAATATCTAATCATGAATAAAACTCTTCCATTTTTTATCTTTGTCCCCCTATTCAATTCTTTTCTCAAAATATGTTTGGGGTAACACACCAAAACCCACAACTCTAATGTGGACATATTGTTCTGGATGCTTTAATACCACCGATAGAAGTTGTTCATAGATTACATCTTATAATGATTATTTTTTCAAAGTCAAATAAAAAATATAGGAAAATAATTCATCATTATTATGTAATACTGATTTAAAGAAAAATAAATTTTTATTATGTCATACTTAGACATGATTTCCACACTTTTTGTGTGTTTTCATTTATTATTATTCATTTTTTATTTACACATAACTCCTTCCCTAGAACATTATATAAGATAGCTGTGGATTTGGATTTATATTCATAAATATGCATATAAATAGGGGAACACAATTATGTTTGTGTTTCATTTCATATACAAGTATTCGTGTTTATTTAAAAGAAATACCATTTTTTCAAGTGAAGTGTACCCAATCCTTTCTTTATGATAGGGGTATGTTGTTTTTTTTTCACATTGCTTATTTTCAGCACTCAGTTACTATTTCATAAAATAGGAATTCTAAATTAAATTAATTAATACATGTATTTTAATGTAATTTATTTCCATTCACAATGTACCTGAAAATATGTCTCTACATAATGGCCAATAAACACATCCCACGCTTGTTGGTTTATCATGTGTGCATACATATGTAGTGGGTTTGGGTTGTTTTCCCTTTATCATCTTTGAGATGATACTTCATAATAATTATGAAAAAGCCTCGGTGATCGTTTCCATTGAGAATTAGTACAAATTTTATTCAAGAATCATCTACTATAAATGTACTTTTCATGGGATAATGAAGTGTAAGTCAAAAATTCATTATTATTATTATTATGTAAAATAAAGAAATTATGTCATAATGTTACCATAATCTCTTCGCAAACCAGTGTATTAGGTATGGAAAAGACATTTTTACATGAATCAACATCAATAAACATGTGAATGTGAGTGGTGATCCACATGTATGTACTGAAAATGGACTTGTTGAGGTTAATAGTTTGGTCGTGTACACTCCATCCAAACTAAAATTTGATGCCTTTGTTTCTCACCTTTATAATTTTTTATAATACCATCACACTACAAGAAAAAAGAAATGGGTTAAATGGAAGGTTTAATCAAAAAAATCTAAAGGATCAACCAACTAATCGAAAAGAACTTCAGAAAGTACCTTTACCCCACCCGTTCAGTTACCAAACTTTGTAACATTAAAGGTTCATGTGGATGGAATGTTAAAAGTTGTTGATATGACAATAATTAATTTTAAACAAAAAAATTATGGAGAGGAAAATACAGGATATATTGTACTTAAGAATGTAAAGTAAATCCTCAAGAATGAATGCCTAGGTGTATCAGTTGTAATTGTATATATGAGTTGTGTTTTTATAATTTTTTTTCAAATAGTTAAACTACAATTTTAATTGTGAATAAATAATATTCATATTTTTTTTCTAGTTTATATTTCAATACTATTTTAAGGGAAACCCCAATGAATAGAAATTTGGACTCATTATTCCTGACATCACTTCTACACAACTATTATCATTAGAATGAAATTAATATGAATTAATAGTGGAAAAATTGGCCATGATTCTTAAAAGTAAACATAGATATGAAAAAATCATCTTAATACCCATGATATAGGGGTGAAACTCTAAAATTTAATTATATCAAATATATTTTTATTCCTTTAGTTATTTATTTTCTATAAAGTATTGGTTAATCATTTGGAATCAATATTAATACTCGAAAGATTTATTTTATGGATTCAATGCATGGATACCAACAAAACTGAACACATGTGATGATGTTTATCAATTTTAAATGCACTAAATGAAACATTTTATGAAAAAAAATTCAAGTTATATATTTTATATAATATTTTAATGAAAATTATTTATGATAGTGTGGTGTTTAAATGTCATTAAAATCATGGCATGTGGAAAGTCCATGAGCACAAAAAGCCTATGGACTTCAATAAGTAGATAAGTATTCAAATATATATAATAATATTTCACTATCAAAACATATATCAAAACAAATTAATTATTTTTGTCAATGTTTCTACAATTAAAAAAAGTAAGGGAAAATACTATGGTTATTATGTTTGAAAATTTTGGAAAGATGTCATATTATATCAAAAAACTAGCATCCACAAAGTGGTATTTCTGATGATAATTGAAATTTCATCTAAAATATTTATTATTAATTTTTTTATTTATATTTTTTTAGTAATACCAGAAATTTTGACATTACTCATGCTCAAATGAGGAAATAGATTTGTTTAGAAATTTATGGATTGAATATATGGTGTCATAATGTATACAAACATCATGAAAAGTTGACTTCCTACTACTTATTTAGTATATTTTCTCATCATTTTATATTTTTTTGTCAATTTACTTGTCATTTTTATCAAATAATTATTTTGTTAATTTTCAAAGATATCATAAATAAATGACTTATTGAACAAGGTTGATGCATTCATGATGATGTACTTTTCTTTTTTATTCTATAATTCATTCAGCATTATGGGTTGTCAAAAAAAACTATTATTAGATGACCCTAAATTCTTAATGCATTGATGTATAAAATTACACAGTGCGATGTATAGGAGTCAACCATGCCCAAATATGATACACGGTATGCCAGGTTTGACTCAAATTTTATGTTTTAGTTTAAATTTTAAATTCTAGTTCAAAATAAAAATTACATACTCAAAACTAAGAAAACACATAATGGTTATTAGATTGGAAAATTTATGAAATATATCGATTTCAATAAATAAAATAAAAACCCCAAAGATGTATATCTAATGATAATTACAATTTAATTTAATATATTTATTAATCCTTTTTTATTTATATTTTTCTAGAAATACCAGGACTCTCGACATTCCTAATATTCAAAAGAGGAAATAAATTTGGTTAGAAATGAATGGGTGGAATACATGGTGTCAAATTGTATTTAGAAATAATGAATATGTCACTTCCTACTACTTATATAGTTAATTTTATCATATTTAAGTCAATTATTATTATTTAATTGTCTTATTATTTTTATCTAATGCTTATTTTGTTAATTTTTATAGAAATCATGAAGAATGATGATACACTCATAATGCACTCATGTACTATGGTTATTCACACAATCAGTATGATTCCCTCTTGAACTTTTTTTTATTCTTCAATGCATTAAATATTCCAAGAAATTACCTTTACCCTACCCGTTTAGTTTCTAAATTTACTAACATTAATGAATTATGTGGATAAAATGTTAAAATGTGATGATATGACCATAATTGATTTTTAAGAACAAATGTACTGAGAGTCCATTACAGACTCTCTTGGACATGATAATGTAAATGAAATATTCAGGCATGAATGGATGGGAGTATCAGTTGTAAATATATATATAAGTTTTGTTTTCATTATTATTTTTTCCAATAGTTAATCTACAATGTTAATTCTGACTAAATACTATTCATATTCTTTACAGGTGTATATATCAATAATATTTGAAAGGAACCCCCTATGAATAAAAATTTGGACTCATTATTCCTCACATCACTTCTACACAACTATTCTCATTAAAACCAAATAAAAATGATGTAATAGAGGAAAAATTAGCTGTAATGTTAAAAATAAAACTTGAAGACAACAGACTCTTCTTAATTCCCATGATACACAGGTAAAACTCTACAATTTAATCATATCAAATATATTTTTATTCCTTTCATTACTTATTATTTTTGGTTTTTTTAGGTTTTATTGGTTACTCATTTCAATAAATTTGGATACTTGAAATATTTAATGTATAGATTCAATGCATGAATATCCAAAAAAATACCACACATAGTGATGTTTATCAATTTTTATTACACAAAATGAAACATTTTACAAATGAAATTCAATTTTTTAAGGGAAATTATTTTTGATAGGGTGGTTTTTAAATATCATCAAAATCATGGAATGGAGACAGTCTGTGATCACAAAAATCCTATGAAAATATATAAGTATTGGGATATGTATAATAATATCTCACAATAAAAACATATATCAAAACAAATTATATTTTTTTATCAACGTTTCTACAGTGACCAAAATAAAATAATGGAAAAGATTGTGGTTATTATGTTTTAAAATTTATGAATCATATCATATTCTGTAAACAAACTAGCATCCCAAGAGAGGTATTTAACAAGTTAATTACAATTTCATTTAAAATGTATTTTAATACTTTGTTTATTTATATTTTTATAGTACTAACAGGACTGTTTACAGTCATCATATTCAAAAGAGTAAATAGATTTGTCTAGGAATGAATGGGAAGAATACATGTTATCGGAGTGTATATAGACATCATGAAAAGGTGATTTCCTACTGAATATTTCGTTAATTTTGTCACCATATTATCTACTTTATTTAGTCAATTTCCTTTTCATTTTTATTTGGTAATTATTTAGTTAATTATCATAGAGATCATGAAGAAATGACTTCTTAAACAAGGATTATACACTCATAATTATGCACATTTATTTTTATTTTGTAATGCATTGATCATTCTAGGTTATAAAACAACAATATTCTTCGATAACCCATAATTTTGAAAGCAATGTAGAATAAAAAGACATAGTGTTATGTACAGGATTAAATCATACCTCAATATAATACATAGTATGCCTAGTATAAGTAGATGTTTATGTTTCTAGTTTAAAATTGAAAATTAATTTCAAACCTCACATTACATACTCAAAATCAATAAAACACATTGTGATTATTCTGTTTTCAAATTTATGAAATTATTCGTTTTCCTTAAATAAACAAGCATCCCCAAAGATGTATTTTTGATGATAACAAAAATTTAATTTATAATATTTATTAATCCTTTATTTATTTATATTTTTCTACTACTTATAGAACTATTGATAGTCCTATTATTCAAAAGAGGAAATAGATTTTCTTAAAAATGAATGTGCAGAATACATGGTGTCATAATGGATACACACATCATGAGGAGGTGACCTCATGCTACTTATATAGTAAATTTTATCATCATTTTATCTACTATTTCTTTATTAATATTTTATTAGATTTATCATATTATTATTTTTTTAATTCATATACAGATCATGAATAAGGATGATACACTCATGATGCACTCATATACTATGATTATGAACTCAACAAGGATGATTCACTCAAAAAAATTTATTTTTATTATGTAATGCATTCAATATATCAGGTTATCAAACAAAAATATTGTTAAATAAACTCTATTTTTGAATGTATTCTTGAATAGAAAAAACATGATGGGATGTGTGGGAATCCATCAAAACTCAATATGATACATGGTATGTCCAGTATGACTCGAAGTTTATGTTTTTAACTTAAAATTGACATTTTGGTTAAAACACATGTTGGAAACTCATAACCAAGAAAACACATTTATATTGTTTTGATACTTTAATAAAATTATTAATAAGTCATTTGTGATGTGTACAAATTATCCACACCTTAATCCAATACATGGTGTATCACGACCCGCCTTCACCAAGATAAAGAAAGGGACAGAAAACTGCCAGACCCATTCGTCTTCAAGTTAAAGGTTAGATAATGACCACCTGAGTCCTGCATTTAGTAGGCCCCAAAGTGGTGACTAGGGCCAAGGGTATAGAATCACACGTAATAAGAAGGTATTACCCTTTTATTGAAAAATATTGGTAGATAAGATGGTAAACCTCAAAAAACTCCAAATACAAAAAGTAAAAGTGAAGAAAAAACCCTTTTTTCGTATGCATTTTCAAGATAAAGTGTGACAAAGTACAAGAAAACTTAAAAGGGGAGTACCAAAAATAAAGGAATGTAGCAACGATGACTATCCCGACACCCAAGCTAGTAAGGTCTGCCATGGTTATAAAAGTTTACATGGAAACCTGAAGCATTTTATATACATAGGGTGAGTACACATGTATGCATAGTAGGGAAAACCAAATGATATCATGCACAAGTAGGGAGGAATTATAATGCCCCATGAGAAATAGAGATAACCAATGCACTTAGAAGGAAACTATCCACCTAGTACCACCATGGAACACTCCCCAAATAATGCAAGTCAAGTAAAATAATAGTAATAGAAAATCGATATTTGGGTACCCCACACTGATTTCCCACTGGTTATTAAAGACATCCTATGTGTCAGACCTCCCCCGCCATTTTCACTACAGTCCCACTGCCACCCCAATAAAGACCTTATGGGATACCACAGCCACGCATCCCACCCACAGACACATGGGCCACCACAACCATGCATCCCACTCATAGACACCTAGGCCACTACAACCACACATCCCTCCCAAAAACACGTGGGCCACCATAATCATACGTAACCACACCTGTAGAAACTAGGGTAAGAACAACAACAGCCACACCTAAAAACACTTGGGCCTCATCCTGAATACACTTGGGAAAAAACCTACCAACACACACCTAGGCCAACCACCAAAACATACCATTCCCAAATATTATTGTGCTATAATGCACCTCAGACCATCACAGCCTTCCTGAAGAGTCTTGGGATACCTCAGAGAGGGAGCAGAAAGGAGAAAATAACCAGACACTCATAGAAATGTTGGAAAAAACACCCTCCCCTGTGAAATTGGGGTGTTCAGCATGAAGTTATCAATGTGGGTGGGGTATGTATAAGAAACAAAAAAAACTAAACATTTTACATATAGGTAAACAAACACTCATCCCAACCTAAGGGTCTAGAAGCACAACCACCCTCGATACTAAATCTACACGCGCACACACACAATAGACACAACCTATTTCTGGAAAAAAATCCCCCATTTTAACCTTTCTCATTGTCACATTTGAGTGATTCCATTTAAGTATTCCTACACTACTAGGAAACTAACAGACATAGCCATAAGACAAGACAACAACTGAAGGAAAATAGTCAAGCAGTAATTTAAGCATTCACACCCGGTTCTCTTGTAAAGTCACAACAATAAAATGAATCTGTGATATCCCTCAAAGTAATGGAACCAAACCAAACCCCAACATATAGAATTGATCCATAATACAACAACAGAACAATAAGAGATACCATACCCATCCACATCACCCCATAAGTATCAGCGAGAGCAAACACACATATTACCATAACAAATCAAGGATGTTTCCAGATATGTCCACACCATTCATTAAGTTCCTTCATGTGGTTTGGTTAATCGGGGAGATCACTCAAGGTTTATTAATCATTGGGAATCCATTTTATCAACCAAATTTGCATGATTAGCCAGTTTTAATGTTACATCCATTCAATCACAAGTTTATACAGAGAAATAGAGGTTCATTATTTTTCAAGTAAGGACCACCAATGGTCCATATTTTCAGTGGGCATAAGACCATAAAATTCACAACATATAATAGAAGATAAAAGATTACATCAGCAGCACCAAAAATCACACCCCTTCATTATTTAAAATTCTTTTATTATCTTCTTTAAGGTTTGGTTTCATCCACATCCTGAAGAAAACATTGTCTTACCCACCCCGCATGATACACAGTAAAGAGAGATGAAAAAAACCCTACTTGGATGATCAATGATCAAATTTTTCTCCATGCATCATGAATTGGGGATAATCCACTTATAGGGGAAGAACTCCAAGGGCTCCAAGGTTGAGCGGGAAGGGCTCCAGCATGGGAGCATGATTCATCTCTGAAGTAATTCTACAGGGTGTACTTTAGATAATGAAAGGGAATTATGAAGAGAGGATCTCATCTTAAGAAAAGTCCAGATCTTAAAATTAGGGAGATGATTTCCAAGTACTTGAAGTTGGAACATGGATTACCTACGCGGTTGGTCGGTTTCACATGTTGGGTTTATTTTTTTTAATAATTCTCTTCATAGATAGTAGAGAAAATGGATATGAGTTAATAGATATCTTCTAAAGAGAGAGAAACCATGTAACAGGGGTGAAACTAGAAATTAAAGGGAAAATTGTGAGATTGAGTAAAAAGGCCACACATTTTGGTAAGGAAGAGTTTTTTTACTCTTGGTGGTTTAAAACATCTTTTACTTGCCTTAAATGGCTTGTAAAAGGGTATTAAAACATTTTTATGTCAAAAGATACGTTACGGAGGCGGAACTGGAAAAACCTGGGAAATTGGAATAAAGGAAAAGGGTGGGAGACATTGTAATGGTGCCACCATAACAGTGCCACAAGTATGGTGAGACACTGTAAGTGGTGCCACCATTTCAATGTGCGACCCTGACAGTGCAACCGTGATGGTTCCACAGTCACGGTGCCACTGTTCTGGTGGAACCGATTTTTTTTGGAAAACTCTTGGGAAATAAGTACCCCTAAAAACACTACCAACACAATATTTTCACAAATTGAGAGCTCAAAAAAATGGGTTATTACATCAGATACCTCTCAAACTATTCTCTTCCTTGATAATATAAAACCGACCAGAGAAAAATAGGTTTGAATAAACATCCTTAAGATACCTATCTGGAGTAAACCTCCTTGATATCTATCTCATGAACAATTTGGGAAACACTGAGGCTTCATAAGGACACCTCCTCGACATCCTAGAAACACCTCACCCTCATACTGATCAACTGTAGAAGCACTACCACCCCTCACCCCCAAGAAACCACACAGAAAAATAAATGTCACATTGTCCATACATATAGATTGGGAATTATCCTCTCCCATGTCAATATAGTATTCTCTTTGGGTAGCACTGACTCGCCCACAGGGGTTTAATCACATCTTCTTTAATGTATCTTGATTAGGGATCAGGTCCTCCCCTCCCCACAGTGAGGAATTTACATACATTTAGGGAATAAGGAAAACATCCCATCTCATAGAAAACAAGGTTAAGCATTACACCACAACAAGGCACAAGTCAAACACAAAACCAAAACTCAAAACAGCTCTGGGTACTGGGAATGCATTTGTACCTCCCTTTCCCAAGTACTTTCTTCGAGTCCACCATGCCTCTACAACACACGAACCAAGGGAATGGTCGACCCATGAAGCACCTTCTCCTCATGATCCTTGATTCTTATTAGTCGCTCCATGAATGTCGCATAATCCTTGATATCCAACTCTTTATAGTCGAGGACGTGTGAATCGTTGTGTAGATACCGATATATTTGAGACACATGGAAGACATCATGGACCCTCTATAGTGGAGGTGGTAGTGCCAGCTGATAATCCACGTTGATGACCTATCGCAACACCTCTAAGGGTCCAAAAAACCTAGGAGAAAGCTTAATCCCCCTGTCGAACCTCTATTTCCCATGCCTTAGGGAGACCATTAATAACATGTTGTCCCCAACCTCGAACTCCAAGGTTCTTCTTCTATGATCGACATACAACTTATTCTAGTCCTGATTTCCCTTCATCCTCTCATGGAAAAGCTAAAAATTTTCTATTTTGATCTACACTACCTCTGGGCCAAGAACACCGGCTTCCCCAACCTCAGTCCAACACAAGGGCGAATGACACGACCTTCCATACAAGTCTTCAAACGGAGACATTCTAATGGTATATTGGTAGTTATTATTGTAGGAAAACTATAACAGAGGAAATTTTAGTACCCATTATTCACAGAAGTCCAAAATACATGCTTGAAACATATATTCAAATTTCTAGATGGTCCTCTCTGTCTGCCCATCCGTCTGGGGGTGGAAAGTAGTGCTAAGGCATCACTGGGTTCCAAAAGTATGATGTAATACCTTCTTAACCTGTGAAGTAAATCATGTATCTCGATCTGAAACTATGGACCGTAGAACTCCATGAAACTGCACCACCTCATCCACCTACCTTTGTGTGATGGTACCCACCGCACTCGACTCCTTGATTTCCAGGAAGTGAGCTGATTTCGTCAGCCGGTCTACCACCACCCCGATAGAATCATAGCCTCCTTTAACCTTGGGTAGTCCCATGAATAAATCCATCGAGATGTCATACCATATCCACTCTGGGACATCTAAAGGCTGAAACAGACCGCCCGGAACATGGTGCTCAACCTTCACTTGTTGGCACATGAGGCACCTTGCCACAAACTCTGCCACTGCCCGTTTCACCCCAGGACACCAAAACTGAGCCCTCAATCCTTGGTACATCTTGTAAACTCTAGGGTGTACCGCTAGGGGTTAGTTATGGAACTCACCAAGAACTCCCTTGCACATCATCTCTAGGACAAACAACTTCCCATGTAAAAGAATCTAATTCTAACAGTCTTATGACCATCCTTATGAAGCATTTCCCTAGTTAATGTGATCTTGAATTACTGCAACCTCTATGTTCCCCCACTGAGACTCCTCCACTTGTTGTACCAAGGAATATTTCACCATCATCTGAAACAGAAAACCCCTACCAACCTCCACACTTTCATCCTGGTTCAAGGCATCAAACTCCTCCATTGTTTCCCAAGCATCTGCTGACTCCCGAACCTCATCCTTATGTGACTTCCTACTCATGGAATCAGCCACCACGTTCACCTTTCCTAAGGTTTAGGAGATATCAAAGTTGTAGTTTGGAAGAAACTTCATCCACCTCCATTGTCTCCAATTCAGGTCTCGTTGGGAGAAGACATACCTCAAGATCTTCAGATCTATGAATACCACGAAGTAATCCTCAATGAGGTAATGCTTCCATAACTTCAGCGCAAACACAACCCCCGCAAGCTCCAAGTCATGGGTGGCATAGTTACAGTCATGAGTACGTAACTTCCTAGACCCATAAGAGATCACTCCCCACTACGGCATCACCACACACCACAACCCTAGGCATAATGCATCACAGAATACTTCAAATGTTACCCCTTCTTCTAGAAACCTCAGCACTACAGCTATGGCCAGCTTCACCTTTAGATAACTCAAGGCTTCTGGACACTACTCACTCCAAATGAAAGTCATGTATTTCTTTTTTGAGTTTTTCAATAGTGTTTTAACTCAAGAGAAGTTGGGAACAAACCTCTGGTAGTAGCCTTCCAATCCCAAGAAACTAAGAACCTGTGCCACATTCTTGGTTTCCTCCCAAGAAACAATCTCTTTTACCATCGATGGGTCCACTTCTATTCAATACTAGGACACCATGTTTCCAAAAAACTTCACTTCTCATGTCCAGAACTTGTATATAGAAAACATCCCATAGAGCTAGTGGTGTCGAAGGATTTCCAAAACTATCCTCAGTTACTTAGAGTGATCCTCCTATGACCTTGAATATATCAAGATTTTGTCAATAAACACGACTACAAACCATTCTAGATACTTTCAGAAGCGGAGTTCATGAGACCCATGAACACAGTTGGTACATTCGTAATGTCGAATGACATTACCAGAAACTCAAAGTGACCATATCTGTACTAGAAGGTGGTCTTCAAGATTTCACCCTTCTTTACCCTCAACTAGAAATAGCCCGACCACAGTTCGATCTTAGAGAACCAACCTGCACCCTTAAACTTGTAAAAAAGTTTGGCAATCCTCGGGAGGGGGTAACGGTTCTTGATTGTCACCTGATTAAACCTTTAGTAGTATATACACATCTTGAGAACACTATATTCCTTCTTTTAAAAAAAACTAGAGCACCCCATAATGATGTGCTCAGTCATTTAAAACCATTCTTCATAGGGTCATCAACCTGAATCTGCAACTCCCAAAACTCAGAAGGCGCCATCTGATAGGGAGCCATTGAAATCGGGCAGGCGCTGGTTTGTAAGTCTATCCCAAACTGAACATCACATCGAGGGGGTATAGTCACCACCTATCCAGGGAAGACATCCAAGAACTCATTGAATATCCTTGGGACTTCCACCATCTCTATATCTGCTGAATCCACTAACAACTCAGCTAACAAGGAAATAAGAGGATCCACTCGTCGGTTGTCCTCCTAGCAACCCCGCTCGCCAAATAAAGTTACACATTAGCTGCCCATATCTGAAAACATGACCCTCCTCCAAAATCATTTGATAATGGTGTGCACATAAAAAAACTAGTCAACACCCAGGACACTACTACAACTTGGACCTTTATCAGCACTAAAAGCTGGCATTAACAGCGCTAGAAAAGCGCTGTTAATGCTGGCGTAGATCAAGGGGGTGTCCCCTTTATCAGCGCTCCGAAAAGCGCTGATATAGGTGACCTTTATCAGTGCTAAAAAAAGCGTTGATAAAGGACCCCCTATATCAGCGCTTTTTTATCGCTGATAAAGGTCGCCTATATCAGCGCTTTTTAGAGCGCTGATAAAGGGTGTTTTTTATCAACTCTCTTCTAGCGCTGTTAAAGGTGTCCTTTATCAGCGCTCAAAAAAGCGTTGATAAAGGCACCATCGCCTACACCAGCAAAACAGAACCTGCACACCTACACACCAAAATACCTGCAAAAATATCACATGCACACCTGCACAAAATAGCACCCGCACACAATATTTTGACAGAAAAAGGTATATACATTTACTTAACATCAAGAATAAAAAAAACACTGCTATATACATTTCAAACATTGTTTTACATGGTTACAATTACAATTCTTCAACAATAGTTATAAACATTCATGTTTCATCCTTTGATATCCGTGATCCGCCCTAACAAATTGTCGTTCACGGTATTTGTTGTCGAACAAAGCATCTGAACTCAAGGAAAAAAATTCACCTATATAAGAAAACAAATATTATGTTAGTAATGAAATAATGAAATAAATTAAAACAGTAATATGAAAGAATACATTAATATGGAAATGTGAAACTAAAATATGAAATTTTAAAATCAAATGTTTTCATTATAATAACAATGAAAGGGAATAATGTAAAATTAATATGTTTTTGGATGATTTATCTCATTTAATAAATACTGATCCTTTATCTAATGAAAAGCTTTACCGGTCACACCATGTGTCGGATTGAGGTGCGGTCGATTTTTACACGTTACAAATGACTCATGGATCGTTTTCCTAATGTATCAAAACAATCCGAACGTGTTTTCTTGGTATTCTGTATGTCAGTAGTGTTGTTTTCTAAAGTTTATGTCATTTTGAAACTGATATCAGACACTTTTAGCCATACCGATCACACCATGCATCGGATTGAGGTGCGGTCAATTCGTACAAGTCACAAATGACTCATGGATCGTTTTCCTAAAGTATCAAAACTATCTGAATGTGTTTTCTCAGTATTCTGTATGTCAGTAGTGTTGTTTTCTAAAGTTTATCTCAATTTGAAACTAATATCAGACACTTTTATCCATACCGGTCACACCGTGCGTCAGATTAAGGTGCGGTTGATTCCTATACGTCACAAATGACTCATGGATCGTTTTCCTAAAGTATCAAAATAGTCCGAACACGTTTTCTTGGTATTCCATATGTCAGTATTGTTGTTTTCTAAAGTTTATCTCAATTTGAAACTGATATCAGACACTTTTAGCCATATCGGTCACACCGTACATCGGATTAAGGTGTGGTCGATTCATACACGTCACAAATGACTTAGGGATCGTTTTCCTAAAGTATCAAAACAATCCGAAAGCGTTTTCTCAGTATTCAGTATGCCAGTATTGTTGTTTTCTAAAGTTCATCTCAATTTGAAACTGATATCAGACACTTTTAGGCATACCGGTCACACCGTGCATCGGATTGAGGTGTGGTTGATTCGTAAGTGTAAAAAATGACTCATGGATAGTTTTTCTAAAGTATTAAAACAATCTGAACGCGTTTTCTCAGTATTCTATATGTCAGTAGTGTTGTTTTCTAAAGTTTATCTCAATTGGAAACTGATATCAGACACTTTTAGCCATACCGGTCACACCGTGCATCGGATTGAGGTGTGGTCGATTCATTCACGTCAAAAATGACTCATGGATCGTTGTCCTAAAGTATCAAAACAATCCAAACGCATTTTCTCAGTTTTCTGTATGTCACTTGTGTTGTTTTCTAAAGTTATGAAATTTTTAAACTAATATCAGACACTATTAGCCATACCGGTCACACCATGCATCGGATTGAGGTTCGGTCAACTTTTAAACATTACAAATGACTCATGGAATGTTTTCCTAAATTATAAAAACAATCCAAACTCGTTTTATTGGTATTCCATATGTTAGTAGTGTTGTTTTCTAAAGTTTATGTCATTTTGAAGCTGATATTAGACACTTTTAGCCATACCGGTCACACCGTGCATCGGATTGAGGTGATGTAGATTCGTACACCTCACAAATGACTCATGGATCTTTGTCCTAAAGTATCAAAACAATCCGAACGCTTTTTCTCGGTATTCCGTATGTCATTAGTGTTGTTTTGTAAAGTTTATCTCAATTTGAAACCGATATCAGACACTTTTATCCATACTGGTCACACTGTGCGTCAGATTGAGGTGTGGTCAATTCTTACACATCACAAATGACTCATGGATTCATTTTCAGTAGAAAGAGATCCCCACCATACTAATTCATCCCCAACATCAGTCTATATCCAATACAAACATCAAAAAGGCTAGTCTGAACTTCAACTGGTGTACTCATAACCTGGGGAATGGAGAGTCTCTCTATGTCTAGACCCAAGGAATGGGCTAGACTGGGTACATAAAAGGACATAAAAGATCCTTAATCAAACAAGTCATGGGAAAGAGTGCTAAACAAACGGATCATAACTCGAATGACCTTTGTCCATGCTGGAACAGATGCCCCTATGGAGTGAAAATACCCACACTCAACTCCTCTACCTCTCAGCTGTCAACCACCTCCCTGACCACACCCTGGTCAGGGTCCCTGAGGAGTGCCCTGAGTTTGTCCTCCTTCGGCACCATCCGCTCTCAGTGGAGATGGGGCACAATGCCCCTACTACTGCTTCTTAAAAGGTCTATCTGGAAACTATTTCTACTGAGGAGGGAACTGAAACTTCCCACCTACATTTTACTACAATTAGTCTAGGAACTAGTTCTAGATATTTTCATGGCTTCCACAGATAACTCACCTTGGTCCTAGGCTCGTAAAGAAAGAGATAGGACCGGGAGATCGAAACTAGAACTACTGAGGCCTGCTCCACATCGGCCAAAACCTGGATGGTCCTAATGCTAGAAGCCTACTAATAAATTCCTTCCCATTTGAAGATCTCAATTGTATCCCCTCATTTGTAACACCTCCCAGCATTTTCATCCTATCCACCACTTAATTCTTCTTTTGATCCTCCGGGTATGTCGGAAGGGTGAAGGGAGTAACTGAATACTGAATGGAGGGTCGGAGCACCTCCTCTAAGAATATTTCCTATGACTCCTCATCCGGGAAGAGGTTTGGAGAAAAATAAAGGATATCCTTGAACATGATCCCCAACTCCCTCACCTTTATACTCCCTTGCTATAGGGAGAGAAGCTCTTGTCTCTTTTGAGGCTTCATTATGAAAGAAAGGAATTCTGCTCGGAATTCCTTCTCGAAGTCAGTCCACAAAACCTCAGCTTCCCTCTTCTCCATGAGGAAGAGTATCCACCACTAATACTCCACTACACGCATTTTGATCCAATCTAGAGGAAGCCATTACTCATCCAGATCCCGGATCAAGCTGAAAACTATCATCAAATCCTTGATCCAGCTTTTTGTCTCCATGTTTGAGACGCTACCCTCATACTTCCTGAGGGTCTACTACTGAAAGGCATGAAGTGTATTCTACCATTGTTCTTCCTCCTCCTCTCAATCAGTCCTCCGCTAATCATCCAAATCATCCTTCTAGGCCTCAATCGCCTGAGCTACTCATAGATGTCATCCGGGTACCATAGCTACAATGGAAACAAAGAATGCCTAATCTCGAGTAGTGTAAATGATTTTTTTTATTTTTTCTTCAACTTGTTATTCATTTTAAATTCCTAGAACACACAAAACACACAAGAACACAAGTCATTATGATTTATGTACTATTCCTATGGTCTCTACACTGTAATTAGTGTACCCTCACTTGGTATTTTGGTAGGTCTAGAGTCCTTGAATTAGATCATGGGGGGCCTAAAATTTTGTGTCCTAGCCGGTCTTCCCTAGCCTATTTCACACACAAATATTTCCTAACACTATTTCCCTACCATCCCATTCAATCATCAATGTGCATAACCTCGAACTCCATCCTATCTCTCAACCAACATGTGTTTGATACCATTTTGTCATGACCCACCTTCACTAAGATGAAGAAAGGGGTAGCAAACTTCCAGACCCTTCCTTGTTCCAGTTGAAGGAGAGATAATGACCCCCTGAGTCCCACCTTCCATAGGACTCGGAGTGGAAACTAGAACAAAGAGTATATAATCACACATAATATGAAATAAATTACCCTTTTTATAGAAAAAGATCAGAAGATAAGATAGTAAACCTCAGACAACTCCAAATACAGAAAGTAAAAGTGAATCCCAAAACCCTTTTTCCACATGCATGTTCAAAATAAAGTTATATAAAGTACAAGAAAACTCCATAGGGCAGTACTAAAAATAAAGGAATGCATTATAAGTTATGGGTCCCACAGTATAATCCAGTGGTCCGGGGATTTTAAAAAAAATTTGTCGGCGGATCAACGATACTTGTCGACATCGATGATCTGAGCCTCGGAGAGGTCCGAGGATCTCGCGTAATTCGTTAAGAGCGCGAAATTTCAATAGAAAACATATCATTCCAAATATGAAGGCATGCTCGACTGAAAATTGTTTTTGGTGATCACTTCTTGAAGAATCCAAAGCAGGATCCTTCTAGATCGTCAAAACGCACTTCAAAAACCGTTGGAATGTCGATCGTCAAACTATGGGTGCTTGCGCAGTGATCTAACGATGCTTTTGATGTCCTGATGATCACTGCATCGATATTCCTTCAATGATTGAGAGAAATATTGATCTGAACTCTTAGATCAATATCTTCTCTTTCTAGGAAGTGTTAGTAGAGAGAGGATCTCAATTTTCATTCCATGAATGAATGAATAGTGGAATGTCCACACATGAGAGAGAGCCCTCCCTTGTATTTATAGTGACATTGAGAAATACCCGATTGGGTTCCCCAACCCCCGTTTATTTCAACGTAAACCAAAAAAATAATTTCAAAAAACTAAACTGCATCGATATTATTTATTATTTTATCACATACTAGTAATTTATATATATAATATTATGTGATTAAAAACCAATCCATTTAACTCGACTCGCTATCTGGCTCAATATTAAATAAATCTTGAATACTAAAATAATATTTGTTTGATTAATATTTTCTCACATTTAATAAAATCGTAAATATATTAAATAAATTAAATCACAAAAATTCATAACTTAAATATTAATGAATCTATTTTATTCTATCGGTAATCGATAACTTGGAAAAAACTCAGACACTATGGTGGGCCACAATGTCCATATACCTATTCAACTGAATATGGAGGATTCTTGAATACACTAATGTGCGTGACCCTCTAGGGCCTTATCTCGATAGTAGTGAATAAAATCCACATACCAAGAGTGGATTCTAGCAACCCATCATGGCCCCTAAAGAGATAAAGATTGTCATAGTAATGACAACCAACCTACGAACACTGACAGTGTACTATAATCTATTTTTCATTAAATATATCATAAAGCAAGACCACACTTGTGTCATCGTCCTTTTCTTGATTTATTATTTGTTGACCTTACCAGATGGATTTACCTTTTTACTTCTTTGGCCAAATACTTGTGAAGGCAGTACCATCTTGATCAACCAGTCTTGAGATATAAAACTTCCTAAACTTGGAAGCGACAAATCCTTTCTTGACCATTCAACCAATTTCATACCACCAATGTCACACCAAACACATGCTACCTCACCACGATTTCAATACCATGGTTTTTTCTATACATAAATGTATGGAATAAAATGATACACATTGGTAATGGTCTCAATTCAGGAGACCAATACACATGTCCGTAGATAGGAATGACCAATGACACCCAATACTTGTTGTGTTTCTATTGGAAGGTTTTTCCTCATGATATCACTATTGGAGATCACCAAGTGTGAACTTCATGAGAATAAGTCTCAATGATTATGAGCCACTACCACATGATAGTCATACATATACTGTTTTCAGTAAGTAAGATGCATCTAGACTATAAAACACATATTTATGATTTATGTCATGGTATCTCGAGGTTCTCATTATAGTCTAGAATCTTCTACAAACCCTCGACGCGAAAATTAATCTATGTAAATTACCATTATAATAGTGGACACAGATAAGTCTACACTATAATGGTAATATTTCATCATGTATAACTAACTTTACATATGATATGGTAATCAAAAGTACATCATATTTGGGTCTAGGTCACCCACTATTTCAACACTCCCACTTGCACTAGAGCCAACTTTCTAACAAAACTTGTTAGCTACTCACATGAAAAATATAATTCTTCTACTATGATATGGTTTTAACTGTTGGGACTTCCATGTTTTCATTTCATGGTATATCGGCTATATGCAACCTCATCTCCTTGAGTAAAACTTTTCAATATAAGGTATCCCTGAGTATATCACATTGTTCCATTGTCATAACATGAAAACATGGATAGTAACAATATCCTAATTTACATTATGATAATACTTTTCTTAATAGTTGTGATTCAAAGAACTAGAACAACACATTGTGATGGATGACTGCTTCTTAGCTGCCTTAGAAGCTATAATGTACTCGGTATTTGTAGATATGGATAACATTGGATATTATGAGCTTTACTCGCTCATTGTCTTAGCCTAATAGTGATACTTGAACAAATTTATCTAAGGATTACTATTTTGTGCCCCATAATAACTAGTATACCATCTTCTCCATATACTAGGTACATATCATTTGTACTTTCCGAAGTACAATATGATAGTTCTGGATGCATCACTTGTTGTGCTCCTAGAAAAAATTGATATATACCTATAATAATGTATATCCTGGAAATATAAATTATTGTACTTAACATGGAATATGTGATTGATCCATCGATGAAGTATATGGTATCAATTCATAACATTAATCTCTTCCAATTCTCCAAACATGTTAACCTGAAGAGATTAAGCAATGTGACATTGGCAACCATTTTGAACATGAATTGTTCCAACTTGTATTTTTCAATACAATGTCACTATATTCACAATTGACTTGGACCAAAAAACCTATGGATCTACCTCAGTTGATCCTATTCCCTATAACTCAGGTTGGTAATTTAAGTCAATCATTAGAGAATTGCTTTAAACCTGGTGTTATCTAACTGTAAGACCAATATATGTCTTCCACATGTTGCCAAACATATTTCTCTTGGAAAACATTGGCGATCCCACTAACCTTTAGTAGACACAAGGAAAAGATTCATTTGAAATTAATGCTCAAAGATCTTGTTTCTTACTTTAATCCAGAACTAGATTTTAGTAACTAGAAACTTTTATTGGCATTATTTGATGTCATCATCTCTTTCTGGTTGTTTTGTATAGACACATTCCACGAAAGATGATCTTGACATCCAATGACCAATAGAATTATCTTAGAATTCATCTATGACAATTAAAATTGTAATTGATTTAGGAATACCGACTTGGTATAACCAATCAAGCATTATTAGTACTAGGCTTGTACCATCCATGTATCTTCTCATTTGAATACCCACCATAGTATTCAATTTATAAGAACTTTTCAATTTGATAAATGGAACCCATTATTGAATTTAATCTTTTCAATCATAGATAATTTCCATATACTGCTTACTTTTAGGATTTATTATTCTTAATGAATAATATATCACCGGTCTTGGTGAATATGAAACCATCACCATAGTTTCATCCTTCCTATGTAGTATGTGTCACTGGAACACTCTTATTCCACATGAACTTGTGGAACTTGTTCCTATGCCTACCATTTGTGCATCTTGAGCATTGAATAAACCCAAGTAAATCTTGCTACAACTATATCCAATATAGATGTGTACCCTTATATATAAATGTAGTCTATCACTTGATCACATCTTTCCTATCTATAGATTTACATAATATCATAAACAACTTTAAGGATATTTACTTAGATGCACCATGTGTTTCACTTGATTCATGTTTGTTTATATCTTAACAAACTCTTTGTATCTTTTACACATGTACTATGATGTAATGGATTTTCATCATACTATGACTCATATGATATCCTTTTTCCATTTTAGTGGGCATATTGGTTATGGGTTTATAGAATTATTTTCAAAGCACGTCTTGAAATATAATGGAAGTTTCTGCAAGTTGCAACATTGATACAACTTACATCATAACATTGATGTATAAAATGTGTATTTAGGAATTATTCCATGCTAAATTTTTTTTATCAATGTAAACATGTAAGACTTCTTCATCGATCCTCCTTTTGAACATCAATACGGTGATGTAGATAAGGTAACATGTGTTTAGGAATTACTCCATGCTACATAATCATGATCGATGAATGTTTGGTCAAGATATTCTTCGGCATGCCGATCCGAATAAAATCATATCTTCTGACCAAACATATACATCACTATTACATTCCTTAATAACATAAACAAATATTATTTAGTGTCTTTACCTCTATATTTCCTTTTAAATTGTTCACAATATCTTGTTGAACTAATCCAAGAAGCTTTGTGGAATACCTTTATTTCTAAAGGGTT
This sequence comes from Viscum album, assembly GCA_963277665.1. NCBI lineage: Eukaryota > Viridiplantae > Streptophyta > Magnoliopsida > Santalales > Viscaceae > Viscum > Viscum album. The sequence continues at coordinate 2,096,103,173 of OY728141.1, forward strand.
ATTTGTCTAAACTAAGGATGTCAATAATACCAAAGGTTTTTAGATGTGTCAATCCAAAATACCATACTGGGTATATTCTTGAAATCCACATTTACTTTTACTTGACAAATAACTATATTGCCACAACTGGGTAGGTCTTACATTTTATATTCATCATGGATTGCCTTTGATTCAAGTAGCAGTGAACTATTTTTTGAGTATGTTACCACAAACAACATTCATTCAAAAACATGGAATAATGTCTCATCATGTCCAAAATGGAACTTGAGATAAATTTTTTGGTTATACTCAACAACTTGTTCAATTTGAATCAATCACTTGGAAATTATAAGTTATGTATCTCATCGCTGACTTACAAATCACCCTTTCTCTACTGCTTGGAAAAGAAATATTACTCCTAGTAATGTTTCTCTACATACTTGGTTACTATATATCAATACATATATGTGAAAAGCATATTGTATTTTAATACCCAAGAATTATGTGAGAAAATAATACTTTTATTTGATGGATATTAACTGAACGAGAAGCGGGCACTTTCTTCTATTATTTCAGTCTATTGCATTTTTAAACTTCCATAAATTTATTTCTAATATGTGATGCAAATAACCTCATGTTAAGTAACCAGCCACTTTTCATTGAAGGAAGTGACAAAGGTTCCTTTGGTGTAACTTTCTATAGGCCTTTCCTCCTTGTCTTTCAATATATTCTCCATAAGAACAATTGGTTGTGCTACCTTTAATATTCTTATCACTTGGAGAATTTTACCTTAAAGGTAATGAAGAATTTACTCTATACCGTTTATTTGTATCCTTAAAAAAAACTAGGGTAATTGGGTGTAAAAGGTATAAGAATGGGATGACATGAAAGATTGTGAACTGTCTTTCACTTTACACAATCTGAGTGAAATCTTCACATTCAAATCTTGCTTCACTTTCTCCTTGGAAACTTCTTGGAGATGAGACTTCATGTAACATCATCCATGTCATGATGTAGAAACTGCAACTAACATAAGATGTTGATGATAGATTTATGAAAAAATCATCATATACTTAATTCATTAGTCTCCTGTAATTATTTACACCCTCTCTTGCTAAGCTGTCTTAACATATTGGGACACGAACACCTTGAATTTCTATTATGGTAGTAATGTGCACAAGTGCCTAACTACGATTGGAATTTCATGCTTGTTTGGACATTAAAATTGTCTAATATTTATCACAGTTTTATTGTGGTATTACTTTCTATTATCTACAAGTAATATTTAGCGGATTAGTACCTTTTATATTGATTACCAATTTAGACATAATTGATTATTTAGTCATTAAATGTCTCCCACTAATTTTTCAAATTCTAGGAACCCTCTCTACTAGAATCAGAATACTCTTGAGTATTCTAGTGGAAAGGATCCCTGAAACTCCCTCATATTCTAAAATCTATGGCTACGCCACTACTCAGAGGGTCCAAGGTAGCCTTTTCGTTGGCCAACAACATTAACTCGTGGTTCCTTGATCTATTGATTGAAATACTAGCTTCAAAATACATTATCTAATTTACTTAACACTTGCCTCTAAAATTACAAAAAGTTATCTATGGCTATTTCTTTATGGAAATTTCAGTTAAGTCGACCCACCACTCTAATAAGAACTCCCCAGTATTAAGATACACCCTCAGCTATTGCATGACTGGCACATTGAACACTCGGTTTTGTTCAAACTTGAATGACGGAAGGCCATAATGACTTAATATTACTTTGAGGGTTTTGTGTTTTTTCTCATGAAGAATGTGATCCATTTCTTTTTAACTTGTTAATCTATGTTATCACGCTCACAACTAATCCTTAATAGAAAAACATACGCTGCTTCTTTATGCATTTTATTATTTATTATTTTATGTATTTTCCCACTGTTCAAAAATGCATAAAATAATAAATAAATGCATAAAGTCTAACTACTACCCGACTGGCCTTGATCATCTAAATGAACTAAGGGAATCGTACCTGAGTCGAAGCTTGACTCGTAATGCATCTAGACCTTGTCTTATATGTTCTCTTCACATCTGAAGTATCACATCGTCTTGACGCGGTCCAGGCCACATCTTGGAGTACCACCTTGTCTTAGAGGGATCCACGTGTCGTCTTGCATCATGTTCGATATTGAACATTTCCTCATCATGGAGGGGTCCACATTGTTCATCATCTTCATCTGAAGTACAATATTACGCGCATGCAGGTGAGGTGGACTAGTGGGATAAATGTATATCAGATAAATTTGGCGCCTAGGACCTTATACATTTTAATCTAAAATAAATATAATGTATAGATCATCTATTTAATTAATTACAAGCATTATACGTAGTTAAATTCTTAATTAAATAAATGTAAAAATACACGGGCCAGTGCTCAAGACTAGTAGGCGGGTAAAATAAAGCGCAAAAAATTAAAATGCATTAATTAAGAACATGGGTTATCTAAATTAAATTAAATGAATTAATAAATTGAAATAATTTAATTAATTATCAGTCCTCTAATTAATTTAAGTTTTATTCCAAAATTAAAATAATTAATTAATTCAATTTCATTGCAAAATTAAAAAGATTTATATCCCGGGTATTAAAATAATTAAACAAAATTAATTTTCATTGATTTAATTTATATACCAAAATTAAATTAATTAAATTAATTATTCTTTTTTAATTAAATTAATTATTTTTTATTAATTAAATTTCTCGGTCCTCCGAAACATCATTGCAAGGCCTATGCGGGTCTGGCCAAACCCGTGTAGGACCCTAGCAGGTCATGCAAGGACCAAACGGGGCCGGACCGATCCGCCCAAACCCATTCCGGGTAGGGCAGGTCCACCCGGACCGCTTCGGAGCCATTTTTTCTCTAGGTAAAAACTTGAAGACAATGTTATAATACCTCACGGACGGGTTTGGGGCAGCTAAAGTGGGCATTGGCCGCATTACGCGCTGGCAGTGTCACGGCCTGGCCAGTGCCGGGAAGCAGGACACAAGGCCAGGGGTCGTCCACCTGAGATCTAGTCGGAGTAGTGCCAGAGTAGTGAAGGCCCGTGGGTGTCATGTTACAGCACCGACGTCTATTTAGTGCACTGAGTAGGGTTGGAGGAGGTTGTCTCTGGAGTATGCCTTCGAGGGGTGTTAGTTGCAAGGAGCCCAACCATGAGAGGAGATTCCGAGCAGGGTGCGCCGACATCTCTAGGAAGGCAAGACAGCGGGGGGGCTCCTCTTGGGGTGCGTCGAGGCCTGTTGCGGCCTAGGGGAGGTAGTATGGTGCTAGTTCTCTTAGCGTGGTGGCTGGATGCAGCAATGGAAGGAGGTCGGGAGATGGTCGGGGTGCCTTCTGTAGAGGGGAGGAACCCGGCAGGAGGAGGAGTCGGCTGGGGTGTGGCATGCACTGCATGCGCGGAGAGCCTGGTTGCAGGTTGGGCAAAGACCAGTAAGGGAGGGAGGTCTGGTTCTATGGAGGGGGGCTAGTTGTGGCTGCCTGGAGCAGGACGGGGCCATTAGGGTGTGCCGGCAGTGGCTTGGTTGAGTTCCAAGGAGCCAGGGTGGCTTGCCTTCAGTGGGAGTAGTGGGAGGCGACGACCTTGAAGGTCGGTGGTGTGGAGGGCAGCGGCGGCCAGGCCTGGTGCGCCTAGTTTTGTGGCGTCAAAAGGTAGCAAGGGCGGGGGGTCCATGGACCCCCTTTTTCCTTTTTTTTCTTGAGTTTCCACAAATCTGGCCCCCACCCTTTTTGGTGGGTTTTACAAAAAATTCTTTCTCCTGCCCTTTTTTTTAAATGTTCAAGGTCTCCCATTCCATTAAATAATTTAAAAAAAATTCTCCTCCTCTCATATTCCACATATTATTTTCCAATGTCTACTCAAATAGCCTTTAAATTTAATAATAATAAAATTATTATAATAAAATAATAATTATTTATTACTATATTATTGTAATAATAAAATAATTATTTTTATAATAATAAAATTAATATGAAAATTATTAAATTATAAAATTATAATATACATAATTAATATTATTTCCAATGAATTGATTGAAACATAGTCGGTTCAGAAGGATGGAAAAAAAAATTAGAACCCGGGATGAAATCGCATATTCGATCCAATCTAAGAAATTAAACCGATCATAACTTGGTTATTCGGCATTTGATCTCCAGGTGGTTTGAACCGTTGGGACCATCTTTGAACCCTCTACTTATTTTTATGCAAATTAATTTTATTTTTCTCAGAAGTTTTATGCAATATCTCTAATACTACTGATAGGTTCTAGGGCCTGCAGCGGAAGCTGGTGGGCTAGGGATTTTAAAATTTTTTATCGGCGAATCGACGGTACCTGTCGACGTCGATGATCCAAGCCCTGGAGAGGTCTGAGGATCTTTCATAAATTGTTAACATAAAAAAATTTAAATAGAATACATATCATTCCAAATCTGAATGTGTGCTCGACTACAACTTGTCGTTGGCGATTGCTACTTGGACAATCTATAGCCAGATCCCTATTGATCATCCATACGCACTTCAAAAACCATTGGAACATCGATAGTCGAACTCCGAGTGCTAACATGGTGATCCTAAAATGATTTGGATGTCTCAACGATCACCGCATCGAGATGACTTTGATGCTTGAGGATGATCTTGATTCGAACTCTTGGATCAACAGCTTCTCTCTCTAGGAAGCGGGAGGAGGGAGAGGCTCTCAATTTTCATTCCATGAATGAATGAATAGTGAAATCGACACACATGAGAGAGATCCCTCTCTTGTATTTATAGTAACGTTGAGAAATACCCGGTTGGGTTCCCTGGCCCCCATTTATTTCAACATCCACTGAATAAATAATTTCAATGAACTAAACTGCATCAATATTATTTATTATTTTGTCGCACACTTGTAATATATATAAAATATAATACGTGATAAAAAACCAATCCATTTAACTCGGCTCATTGTCCTTCTTAATATTAAATGAACCTTGAATACTAAAATAATATTTGTTTGATTAATATTTTCTGACATTTACTAAACTTATAAATACATTAAATAAATTAAATCACAAATATTCATAACTTGAATATTAATGAATTTATTTAATTATTTTGGTGATTGATAACTTGGAAAAAACATAGACCCCGTGGCAGGGCCCACCATGTCCATATACCTATTCAACATAATAAGGAGGATTCTAGAATATGCTAATGTGTGTGACCCTCTTGGTCCTTATATCAATATTAGTGAATAAAATCCACATACCAATAGAGGATTATAGAAACCCATCATGGCCCCTAAAGAGATAAGGATCGTCATATCAATGACAACCAACCTACGAACACTGACTGTGTACTATAATCTCTTTATCATTAAATATCTCATAAAGCAGGAGGAACACTTGTGTCGTCGTCATTTTATTGATTTATTATTTGTTGACATTATTGGATGGATTTACCTTTGTACTGATTTGTCCAAAGACTTATGAAGGTAGCACCATCCTGATCAACCAGGCCTGAGATATAAAACTTCCTAAACATGGAAGTGACAAATCCTTTATTGACCATTCAACTAATGTCATACCACCAATGTCGCACCCAACACAAGCTACCACACCATGATTTTAATACCATGGTTTTATCCTTGCATCAAAGTACATAACAAAATTATACACATTGGTAATGGTATAAAGTCAGACATCTACTATGTCTAGTCAGTAAGATGTATCTAGACTATAGAACATATATTTAAGATTAATGTCATGGTATCTCGAGGTTCTCATTATAGATTGGGATCTACTACAACCTATTGACATGAAATTTAATCTTTGTCCATTACCATTATAATAGTGGAAAAAGAAAATTCTACACTATAATGGTAAGATTATGTCATGTATAACTAACTGTACACATGATATGGTAATCAAAAGTAATTCATATTTTGGTCTTGGGCACCCACTATTTCAACAAAGCATCAACGACGACTATCCTGGCGCCCAAGCTAGTAAGGTTCGGCATAGTCCTCAAAGTCCTCCTAGAAACCTGAAAGTTGTTTCATATATATAGGATGAGTACACAGGTATACTCAGTAGGGAAAACCAAAATCTCTCATGCACAAGTAGGGAGGCATTATAATGCACCCTGAGAAATAGAGATAACCAAATCACCTAGAAGAAAACTATCCACCCTGCCTCACTAAGGAATACTCCCCAAATAACGCATGTGAGGTAAAATAATAGAAATAGAACATAGATATTTGGGTACCCCACACTGCTTTCCCACTGATTATTAAAGACATCCTACGTGTCAGACCTCCCCCTCCATTTTCACTGCAGTCCCACTACCGCCCCAACAACAACCTTATGGGACACCACAATCACGCATACCGCCCACAGACACCTAGGCCACCAAAACGATGCATCCCTCCCGCAGACACCTAGGCTACCACAACCATGAATTCCACCAATAGACACCTGGGCCACCACAACTATACATGACCACACCCGTAGACACATGGGCCAGAACAACTACTGCCATGACTGAAAACACCTGGACCTCATCCTGAATACACATGGGAAACAAACCTACCCACACACACCCAGTAAAACCAATAAAACATACCTATCTTGAATATTCTTGGGCTATAATGGACCTCAGGTCATCACAGCCTTCCCAAAGAGTCTTGGGATACTCGGGAGAGGGAGCATAAAGAAGCTAATAACCATCCACTCATAGAAATGTTGGGGAAAACACCCTCCCCCATGAAATGGGGTTGTTTGAAATGAAGTCCTCAACGTGGGTTGGGTGAGTATAAGAAACACAAATATTAAACATTTTAAAAAAAAACTCATCTCAACCTAAGGGTTCATAAGCACAACCACCCTCATTACTATTCCTACATGCACACACACACAACATCCAGAACCTTTTTCTGGAAAACAAATCCCCAATTTTACACATTATCATTGTCATGTTCGAGTGATTTCATTTAAGTATTCCTCCTCTATTGGGAAACTAAAATATATAGCTGCAAGTCAATACAATAACTTTAGAAAACAGCCAAGTAGCTTTTTAAGTATTCACACCTAGTTCTCTTGTAAAGTTGCAACAACAAAAGGGATATTTGAGATCCATCAAATTACTAGAACCAAAACAAGACCCAACATATGGCACAAATACACAAGAGAAAAACTAAACAATAAGAGATCCCATTACCATCCACATCACCCTGCAAGAATCAACGAGAGAAACCACACATATTACTAGAACATAGAAAGGAAGTTTTAAGATTTTTCAACACCATTCATTAAGTTCCTTCCTATAGTTTCTTTAACTAGGGTGTTCACACAAGGATTCTTATTCCTTGGGAATCCATTTTATCAACCAACTTTACATGATTAACCAGTTTCTATGTTACAACCATTAAATCATAATTTTATAAAGAGAAATAGAGGTTCACTAGTACACAAGCAAGGACCTCCAATGATACTATTTTCAGTGGGCATAAGACTATACAATTCACAACATATAAGAGAAGATAAAATATTAAAGCAATATAACCATAAATAAAAGCCTTTAATTCTATAATGTTATTTCATTATCTTCATTAAGGTTTGGTTTCATCCAAACCCTGAGGAAAAAATTGTCTTACCCACCCCGCATGATATAAATTATAGAGAGACGAAGGAAATACCTACTTGGATTATCAATGATTGAAGTTTTATCCTCACACCAGGAACTGGGGATGCACTGCTTGTAGGGGAATAACTCCATGGGAACCAAGGCTGAGTGGGAAGGGATTCATCATGGGCACACAATTCGTCTTCGGAGTAAGTCTCTAGGGCATACTTTAGAGAATGGAAATGAATTATGCAGAGAGGATATCAGCTTAAGAAAAGGCTAGATCATAAATTCTGGGAGATGATTTTAAAGTACTTGAAGTAATATCGTGGATTGACTATGTTGTTGGGTAGTTTCACACATTGGGTTTAATAGTTATTTAATAATTCTCTACAAATATTGTGGATAAAACAATTGTGATTTAATAGATATCTTCTAAACAGATAGAAACCACATAACATGGGTGAAATTGGAAATCACAGGGAAAGGTGTGACACCGAGTAAAAAGGCCACATGTTTTGGTACGGAAGAGTTTCCCAACTATTGGGGGTTTAAAACATCTTTTACTGGCCTTAAATGGCTTGGAAAAGAGTATTAAAACATTTTTACATCAAAAGATACATTACGGGGGAAGAACTGGAAAAACTAGGGAAATAGGAAAAAAGGAAAAGGGTGCGAGACATCGTAATGGTGCCACTGTAATGGTTCACGAGTTTGGCGAGACACCGTAATTGGTGCCACTATTTCGTTGTGTGACTGTGATGGTTCCATAGTGACTGGTGTCACCATCCTGGTGGAACCGTTTGGTGGAACCAGTTTTTTTTGGAAAACTCCCAAGAAAGAATCACCTTTAAGAACACTGCCAACACTATATTTTCACTAAGGGCTCAAAAAAATGGGTTATTACATGGTGTTCATGATATGACTTGAAGTGTAGTTTTTTAGTTTAAAATTTATACATTAGTTTGAAACACACATCACATACTCAAAACTAAGAAACAAATATGAATACTTTAGGAAAATGATACATAAGTCATTATTCACACATAGGAATCATCCACGCCTCATTCTGATACACAATTTTCCTAGTATGGCACAAAGTGTTTTTTATTAGTTTAAAATTTACATTTTAGTTCAAAACATGTGTTAATAACTGAAAACCAAGAAAAAGTACTCTAATTTTATTGACACTTTATGGAATAAGTTCATATGTTATTTTTGATGTATAGGAATTAATCTCATGTAAAATTGACACATGATGTTACCAGTATGATTCAAAGTGATTATTTTTATTTTAAATTGATATTTTTGTAAAAAAAATATATGTGACCTACTCAAAACCATGAAAAAAATCATACTATCTTGATATTTTTAATGTGAGCCTTAATTCATTTATGATGTTTAGGAATCAACCACATGTCAATATGATACATGATGTGATGGGTATGACTCCAAGTGTGTCTTTTTATTTAAAATTGACTTTTTAGTTCAAAACACACATCACATACTAAATTCCAATAAAACGAATTAGTATTATTTTGATACTTTAGGAATATTATACTTATGTCATTTGTGACATGTAGGAATAGACCATATGTGAATATAACACATCATGTGACTAGTGTGACTAGAAGTGTATGTTATATGTTTAACATTTTTATTTTTGTTCAAAACGTGTTTCACTCACTGGAAACTAAGAAAGAGAACTCTTATTGCATTGATACTTTTTTAAAATAATTCATAAATCATTTGTGACATATAGTAATTAGTCTCACATTAAATCAACACATGATATGACCAGTATGACTCAAAGTGCATGTTTTCCATTTAAATTGATATTTTAGTAAAAAAGAAACACAACCCACTTAAAACCAAGAAAATTAACTAATATTGTCTTGATACTTTAGGAAAAATATCCTTAAGTCATTTTTATGTATAGGAATAAATTTCACATCAGTCCAATTCATGGTGTGACTGGTATGACTCAAATTGTGTCATTTTATTTAAAATTGACATTTTAGTTCAAAACACAATTCACATATTCAAAACTAATCAAACACATCTGGATTTTTTTTATACTTCAGTAAAAATATCATTAATTCATGTTTGATGTATATGAATCAACCTAACATAACTCAAATTCATGGTGTGACCTGTATGACTCCATGTGTGTCTTTTTATTTAAAATTTATGTTTTAGTTCAAAACACATGTCAAATACTCAAAACTGATAAAATGCATTTGGATTATTTTTATGCTTTAGTAAAATTATCCTTATGTCATTTTTGATTTATAGGACTCATCCACACATCAATATGATGCATCGTGTGACCAATATGACTAAAAGTTCTTGTTATCAGTTTCAAATTAACATTTTACTTCAAAATGTGTGTCTCTCACTGAAAGCTAATAAAATGAGATCATATTGTCTGGGTACTTCATGAAAAAAATTCATAAGTCATTTTTGATGGGTATAATCGATCATATATTAAACTGAAAGATGATGTGACTAGTATGACTCAAAGTTTGTGTTTTTAGTTTAAATTAACATTTTAATAAAAAAATGTGACATAGTCAAAACTGAGAAAATGCACTCAGATTGTTTTGATACTTTATAAAAAATCCTTATATATTTTTTTATGATTAGGAATCAACCACACATCAATATGACACACCATATGACTAGTATCCTCTAAGTGTGTTTTTATATTTAAAATTGACAATTTAGTTCAAAATACACGTCACATACCCAAATAGAGCAAAAACATTCATATTTTTTGATAGATTAGGATAAACATACGGAAGTAATTTTTGATGTATATAAATCATCCACATCTCAATATGATACACGGTGTTCTGTTGGGACCACTTTGTATATGAAGATTGTATTTGTTTTCAACAGTTGTCAATATCGGTCAAAATGAAGAAGGATCTGAAGAAGGAATCCAAAGTCATTAGAGATTGGATAAAGTGAGGATTCTTGGTGAATTGTTATGAAATCATAACACTGAATTTCATTCATGGCCAATTCTCTATGAAATAAATTCAGACGATTGTTGAACTGATCCTAAGTTCAAAGAACTTGTGTCAAAGGTGACACATTGTTTACAACAATGAAGAATGGAGAAGTATAATCCATATTGAGGATGATTGGAGCAGAATGGTGAAGTACCATATATCTAAGGATGGTTGAAGAAGAATTGAGGATTTGAAGTGAGGATGAAAGAAGTACTTTGGAATTCATATTCCTAAAAGAATGGACAAAACCAGACGATGATTTTCTGATTTGTATTTCACAAATATCATAAGTTTGGAGAACTAGTGATGCAAGCCTTATGAAGGAAAGAGAGAGAGAAATAAGTAGGCACGCAAGTATGCAGTAGGCGCGCAAATATGTAGAGGCACACAAGTCATATTTCAAATAGCATTATTTCAAAAATATAGCAATGGAAAAAAGGCGTGAAAGTTCCAAGAAGGCACGCAAGTACCAAGAAGGTGTGCAAGTACCAAGAAGGCGTACAAGTTCCAGGGAGTCACGAAAGTGCCAAGAAGGCGCGCAAGTGATTGAGGCGTGCAAGTTAAGCCTCATTTTTAGGTGGCGCGCAAGTTCTGTGTTGTCCACAAAGAGGCGTGCAAGTATTTCCTCTCCACAAAGAGGCGTGCAAGTATAAAGGAGGCGCGCAAGTGGTGGAATGGAAGTGGTGGCACGCAAGTGGTGGTGCACAAGTGGTGGGGTGAAAATATTGGTGCACAAGTATATGTTGTGCACAAGTCAGATTCCAACGTCATCATATCAAAAATGACAAAGGAAAGAAAGTGGCACGCTAGTGATGGAAGGGCGCGCAAGTGATGAAGCGGCATGAAAGTGATGAAGTGGCGCGCAAGTATTGTCACGCAAGTGTATGTGGCATGCAAGTCACCAAAATGCCTATAAATTGATGACTTTCCTCCTCATTTCTTAATGATCAACACTTAAGAGAAAAATTTGAGCTTTGAAGACGCAAGTGAAGAAAGTGGCGTGCAAGCTGAAGTGGCGCGCAAGCTGAGGGTTATTTATAAGGTGTGAAAGTAGGGTGTCGTGCAAGTCTTTTGCATCAGTGTTTCCACGCAATTCTGTCGTGCAAGTATTTCCGCGCAATTATTGGTGCACAAGTATTGTCTTGCAAGTATTGTTGGGCAAGTATCGTCGCGCAAGTATTTTCGCGCAAGTTTTTTCGCATAAGTTGTTAGAGGTGCGCAAGCAAAGAGTCTGTATAATCCAAAGGTGGCGCGCAATTTGTGAGATGTGCACAATAGTGGCGCGCAAGTAGTGAGTGGCGTGCAAGCAGGTGGCGCGCAAGCTGGGTGGCATGCAAGCAGGGAGGCATGCAAGAAGGGTGGCGTGTAAGTAAGGATTGGCGCCCAAGATAAGTTGTTCAAGAAGTTATTACAAACTTTTTTTCAACTTTAATGATGCTAAGTTTATCTAGACTTCATTTTTTTTACAATCACAAAGAGAAATTGTGATTCTAGTAAGAAGAATAAGAAGAAGAGCTCGGTGTAGATGGTTTTGCACTGAATGAGAACGTGTGAAGAAGAGTAGGTTTTAGTGCAGCTGGTTGTGCATTGAAGAAGCAAAAGAAGAAGAAGAGTGTGCAGCTTACAGGTTTTCTGCATAGAAATAAGTGAAGAAGAAGAAGATGAATAGAGTATTCCCAACTGAAGGATGAAAATTATTTAGGGCAGCTTAATTCAGATGATGCTACGTGAGAGGATCCTCAGTGTCTGAATAATCACACTGGTGTATGTGATTCTAGCCAAGAAATGAGAAGAAGTTTTAGTGTAGTTGGTTGTTGCACTAAGAAGAAGATTAGTGTAGTTGGAGTTTCACAAGAAAATAAGAGAAGGAAGGATGGAAGAATTGTTTTCCTACTTATTTGAAAGTAATCAAGTGAACAGCACTAAAGAAAACCATGAGCGGAACCGACCTTTTGAAGAAGGAAGAAGACTGTCTCAGTAGGCAGTATAAAGAACCATCTAGACGCTGCAAGTTGGGCTAAGTCATCACCAGTCCAGGGAAGAGGATTGTTTCCCACCCCCTCTAAAGTGTAGTGACTCACACTGGCTAGAGGATTGTTTTCCTAGCCACTCCATTGTTACAGCATATCACATTATAATGGAGAATCCATGCACTGGTCATCCCCGTGCATGGCAAGGAAGTAGCTAATCTTATTGAGGGGTGAACCTTTTAAAAATATCATGTGAATATTTTTACTTCTTTCTATTATTGCATGCGATAGGGAAAAGATAATAAGAGAATCAAGAACCTAACAGGTCAAGAGGTACAGGAATAAAAGTTGAAATTGGTTTTAAAAGTCCCCAACACTGATTCACCCCCCCCCCCCCCTCTTATTGTTAGGTATATCTCAAACTAGTCCTCTCAATTGGTATCAGAGGGATAGGTTCACCTCTGTTGGATTCTCTACAGTGAAGTTATTCTCTTTTGAAAAACTTGATCTCCTTTCCTAAGTCAAAAATGAAGAGCAGTGTTTGTAAAGATCAATCTATCTCTGAGCAGAAAGATATATCTACCAAGACCATGATGAACAAGAAAAAGAAAGAGAAGCGAAAATTGAAGAATAATTCCCTCTTATCTAAAGAAGAGGAATCATCTGGTTCTCCATATTTGGCTGACGTTGAAGACACACCAGACTTGGAAAGTAATGATAAGGTGGCTCAAGTCCCCACCAAGAAAATAGATAACCTTCCTACCTCAACTGATCAAGAGGTATGTGTTAGTACATTTGGAAATTATCCTTGTCGTGAAAATGCTAGCTCAAGTGGTGATGGTCAATCTACAACATATCAAGAAATATCAGTTGATAGATTAAAAATGATTACGCATGGTATTCCTGTAGAAAGTCCATCCCTGGTTTGTGGAGTATTTCAATGTATGCAGGATAATATCACTCAGCTGGAAGAAGAAACCGATGTTTTTGAGAAAGGCTTAGAAGTAAAAATTGTTGAATGTTTGAAGCTCTCCAGACAGGTTGGAGCCTTTGAAGAAACCAAGAGGGGATTTTAAGTAAGCTCTTCAAATTTTTTCAAAGATGTTGAAGAGAAAGAGGGAGTCAACAAGACTCTAGAAGAGAAGATCCATGCACTTGAAGATGAGCAATGATGTCAAGGAGATATATATGGAAGAAAACTCCAAGAATATCAAAGAACTTGACTCTTTGGTACAATACAAAATAAATATGCATGAAGATGAAGTTGAAAGATTAAAGAAGGCTTGTGAAGAGAAGATCGCTATGATTGAAGACCAGGAAGTCATCCTCCATATGAGATGTCTAGAATTGGAAGCTGAGTTTACTAATCTTAAGAAGACACATATTGAGTCTCCACAAAAGAAGGAAATAGTTATTGTCAGTATCCAGTGCTCAATGGAGGATTATACAGTCAAAAGACCTCCAACATGTGATAAGAAGATCATGGATTCACTCATTGATCTATCAAAAGCAGCTGAGAAAGTAAAGGTATCATCGACACCAACTTGTACTAATGTCTCTAAAATTGCCTCTACCAAAAGTGCAGGTAGGAAGAAGAATTCTAAACAAGTATGGATGAAGAAGAATGAAAAGTAACCTACCACCATGGCTAGGGTGGATAGGGTAAATAGTGTGGAATATAGATCCCCACAGAAAGGACAACATACCAAGAAGAATACTCAAAAACCTTATCAATAAGATGACAAGAAGTCAAGGTTTGTTGGTCAATACTGGTGCTGCAATAGGTTTGGAAATTGTGCACTAGATTGTTGGTACAATCCCTTAAATGTAAAAGCATAGAGAAATCCCATATCAAGGGGAGAAATCTAGAGAAGAAGAAGCAACATCCACAGATCCAGAAACATCTTTATACTGCAAATAGATTTGGAATGTTAGATAACATCTCTGATGTATGCAATAGGAGTGGTCATATGAATGGTGCATGTTCATATAAGAAAAGAAGACCATAGAAGCTGGGCAATAATGAAGAAGCATCTTTGGGAAGAAATCAGATGAATTATGTGAAAAAAAATTCTCCCAAGATGATTTCAAGAAGGAAAGATGAGAAGTCCTTGGATTCTATGTCCAAGGCGGTGAAGGGTGGTGAATCCAAAAGAGCCACTAAGAATGAATCCAATCAGAAGAGGCCATGTGGAATATCCAATCATGATGCCTCAGTCCCTAATGATATTTTGGTGGTTTGGCCAGAAGATTTGGAAAGAATGAGAAAAATGGAAGATTTACAGTCTAATACTTGTGCTAAAAGCACAAAAAAGATTCTATATGAAGAAAGGGAAGTTCTATGTGTGAGGTGGAACAAGGATGGTCATACTGTTAAAAGATTCCTTGAATTTACTCCATCCCAACAAGAATTCGTCAAAAATATGAAAGTTTCACCAGGAGATTCTAGTGCTTTGAAAGCCCTTGAAGAAAAACGATTCACACACAAAGAGATGGAAGAAATAGTGAGGTCCAAACAATCACAATCAGCATTTAATATAAGTCATGAAAGTGTGAAGAATGGAGCATCTAGGTTGAGAAATTCATCTCAACCATTTTGTTTACATTGATAGAGAAAAGAGGATCCACCTTATTCCATTAAATCTTTGTTTATTGTATTTGTTATTATCATACAAGGAATTGAAGGTGAAGTAAGATCTCAGGGGGGAAAAACCTGGGATTTAGTGAGGAGAAGTGTTCCCTTAAGGGGGAGACACATGAAGAAGCTTCCAAAGTCATTATCTTAATCAGTATCAACATCAGTTGGTATAAAATACAATTACTCTGAAGATTGTATGATGATCATGTCATTGGAAACGATATGTCGTTTCTTAATCTCTCATCCTTGGTTACTCAAAATAAATATATTTTTACAAAGGGGGAGTAACTAGGTCAATCAGTGACATAAAAAGAATGAAAGTTCCCCAAGGCTACTTATCCTGCTAATTGCACATGAATGTTTTTTATCCTTTTGTTGAAGTGAGTGCAGGAATTTCAGGATTGATTATTTCCTATCACATTCAATATTTTTTCCAGGAATGAAAGTGGAAAACCCTTGAATACAAGTGTAGGAGATCTCATCTCATGTGGTTTCATATTCAGTGGGTAATGGACAGATTTGTTGTCTAAATCCAATCCTCTTGTTTTCTACACTGAGCATTGCTCAAGTAGACTTAGAGTGAAATGATTGATGGCACATTTCTTAAGTATGGAATGATACCCTCTCTACCACGAACTTTATATTTCTTTTCAATAAGGGGGAGAGAAATTAAGTGAATGTCTAGGGGAGAGAAATAAGTAAAGGGGAGAGATAAGATAATAATTTTGACATTGACTCACTCATCTGAGGAGACTTTAAGGTATTGACAACAAAATACAAAGGGGGAGATTGTTGGGACCACTTTGTATATGATGATTGTATTTGTTGTCAACAGTTGTCAATATCGGTCAAAATGAAGAAGGATATGAAGAAGGAATCCAAAGTCATTAGAGATCGGATAAAGGGAGGATGCTTATAGAATTTTTATGCAATCATAACATTGAATGTCATTCTTGGCCAATTCTCTATGAAGTAAATTCAGACGATTTTTGAACTAATCCCAAGTTCAAAGAACTTGTGTCAAAGGTGACACATTGTTTACAACAATGAAGAATGGAGAATTATCATCCATGTTGAGGATGATTGGATCAGAATGGTGAAGTACCATTTATCTAAGGATGGTTGAAGAATAATTGAGGATTTGAAGTGAGGATGAAAGAATTACTTTGGAATTCATATTCAAAAAAGAATGGAAAAAACCAGATGATGCTTTGCTGATTTGTATTTCACAAAAATCATAAGTTTGGAGAACTTGTGATGCAAGCCTTATGAAGGAAAGGGAGATTGAAAGAAGTAGGCGCGCACGTATGCAGTAGGCGCGCAAGTATGTAGAGTCGCACAAGTCATATTTCAAATAGCATTATTTCAAAAATATGTCAAAGGAAATAAGGCGCACAAGTGCCAAGAAGGCGCGCAAGTACCAAGAAGGTGCGCAAGTACCAAGAAGGCGCACAAGTGCCAGGGAGTCACGCAAGTTCCAAGAAGGCGCACAAGTGGTTGAGGAGCGCAAGTTGATCCTCGTTTTTAGGTGGCATGCAAGTGTTGTGCTGACCACAAATAGGCACACAAGTATAAAGGTGGTGCGCAAGTATTGCTTGTCCACAAAGTGGTGCACATGTATAAAGGAGGCGCGCAAGTGGTGGCATGCAAGTGGTGGCGCGCAAGTGGTGGCGCACAAATATTGGCGCGCAAGTATATGTTGCGCGCAAATCAGATTCCAACATCATCATATCAAAAACGAAAAAGGAATGAAAGTGGCGCGCTAGTGATGGAAGGGCGCGCAAGTGATGAAGCGGTGCGCAAGTGATGCAGCGGCACACAAGTATTGGCGCACAAGTGTATGTGGTGTTCAAGTCACCAAAATGACTATAAATAGATTACTTTCCTCCTCATTTCTTAAGGCTCAACACTTAAGAGAAGAATTTGAGCTCTGAATGCACAAGTGTAGAAAGTGGCGCGCAAGCTGATGTGGTGCGAAAGCTAAGGTTTATTTATAAGGCGTGCAATTAGGGTGACACGCAAGTCTTTCGCGCTAGTGTTTCCGCCCAATTCTGCCGTGAAAGTATTTCCGTGCAAGAATTAGCGCGCAAGTATTGTCGCGCAAGTATTATCGGGCAAGTATTATCGTGCAAGTATTTTCACGCAAGTATTGTCCGGCATGTTTTGGCGCGCAATTTGTTAGAGGTGCACAAGCAAAGAGTGTGTATAAGCCAAAGGTGGTGCGCAAGTTGTGATCTATGCACAATAGTGTCGCGCAAGTAGTGAGTGGTTCGCAAGAAGGTGGCGCGCAAGTTGGGTGGCGCGCAAGTAGGGAGGCGCACAAGAAGGGTGGCACGCAAGTAAGGATTGGCGCCCAAGCTGAGTTGTTCTAGAAGTTCTTACCAGCTTCTGTTCAACTTTGATGATGCTAATTTTATCTAGACTTCATTATTTTTAAAATCACAAAGAGAACTTGTGATTCTAGTAAGAAGAAGAATAATAAGAGCTCGGTGCAGATGGTTTTGCACTGAATGAGAACGTGTGAATAAGAGTAGGTTTCAGTGAAGCTGGTTGTGCATTGAAGAAGCGGAAGAAGAAGAATAGTGTGCAGCTTACAGGTTTGCTTCATAGAAAGAAGTGAAGAAGAAGATGAAGAACAGAGTATTCCCAACTGAAGGTTGAAAATTATTCAGGGCAGCTTAATTCAGATGATGCTATGTGAGCGGATCCTCAGTATCTGAATAATCACACTGGTGTATGTGATTCTAGGAAAGAAAAGATAAGAAGTTTTAGTGTATTTGGTTGTTTCACTATGAAGAAGTTTAGTGAAGTTGGAGTTGCACTAGAAAAGAAGAGAAGGAAGGAAGGAAGAATTGCTTGCCTACTGCTTTGCAAGTAATCAAGTGAACAGCACTAAAGAAGACCAAGAGCAGAACTATAACGACCCATACTTTACATACATTGTTATTACATCCGAATTGAATCACACTTATTAAAACATATAACAAAACCAGGAAAGGATCGTATAGGTATAGGGTCTTTAGAAACTAGGAACATAAACAACTGGTTCATAAAGAATCTACTTTGCCTCCCATTTATTTCATCATATCTAGAGTCCTTTTTTGGAATATCCTACTTAATAGCCTACTTCCTGACCTGGGGAAATAAAACATACAAAAGGGTGAGCTCAAATACTCAGTAAGGGTAAACAAAAGAAATATCAATCACATCATATTCATAAGAACATAACAATTTGGAAATCTTACCCAACAAAAGAGATCATAATTTCATAACATGGGATTAATCATGGTAGTGAAATGTAATCACAATAATCATAACTTAAAACATGATACTTTGTGGCATACACACATAATCATAGAGAATCATTTATTATTAGTCAAGACTCATTGCCAAGACTATCTTAGTAGACAAAGTCCATTTCTGAACTGAGTTCACTCCTTGTTTCAGTTCTGTTTCACTGAACCGGTTTAACCCGCCAATCCAGCCATGTCTATCTCATGAGATATAAAATCATTACCCAATGAATTGGAGGTAGATATGGGTCCCACCCATCTCATAATTATACCATTCTTATGTGTTCCACAAAATCATAAACCATACATCATAGCATAACCCATGTAAAAAAATGGGATTCTTAAACATCATGACATCATAAAACAATTCATATAAGATAAAGGAATTCATAAAAATAATTCCATCACAACATAATCAAATAAATGTAATAATAGGGATAGAAACAGGACCCTATATTATCTAATATGGAAAATAATTTTGATAAAACACTTGAACTCTATTCTTGAGGAAAATATCCTTTCTACTTCAAAAACATTTTCCTTTCTTATCATGTCATACAATTTAAAACTGAAAGAAGTTGATTAAAAATAAACTTGAAAACTTGTAAAGGAAGCTTCTTGGAAATAATGTTTTAAAAATCCATTCGTGCCGTATAAGATAAAAAAACATTCTTCTCGTACTTTTGTCGGAAAAGTCAAAAAGTACCTCGTACGAAAAACGACAAAAGATTCCTTTCATATCTTTTACTAAAAACTCACCAAATGGTAAAAATGGATTTAAACAATTGTATGTGGATGGAAATAATATTACATATTGAGGAAACATGGATGTGGATGATAAAATACACCCCAGTAAATACCAAAGTATAAACAATCTCGGATAAAAATGAGATTGTGATATTTCCCTTACCTTAGGTCCGATTTGCTTCGTAAGTGTCTGAACCTCCTGTATAATGATTTAAATAATTTCATTGACTTATTCCATAATCATACTCATTGTTATGATATCATATATGGTCATATTCTTAGCTTCTTATTAGTAATATTTCATTGTTACTTGTTATTCGGGTGTTTATTGCTTTTTATTCTTATGCATGTTTTGTCGAATAAATTCTTATTCTTACCTTTATGTTATATATACCTCATTTCCAGAATGTCATTAGTGTAATATATATCATATTAATTCATTCAATTCATTTATATAATCATTATGCAATGAAGATCATGTAGAACGAGTCGCACCACATCGTGGAGACGGTATTCCGTACGTACGCACGAGTGATGATATCGTTCCCATGATCGTAGGATTGTATTGGAGTGTATGTATACTTTTTCAGAATCAATATCACTTTAAAATAATCATATATAGTTATTATTTACACCATTATACCCATCCAAGTAAGGTGGTGGTAGAAAATGGATTACACCACGGCGTGGAGACGGTATTCCGTACGTATGCACGCGTGGTGATTTTGTTTTCCGTAGGATGGATAGATGGTGAAATACGGTTGTTTCATACTTAAAATAACATATCAGTATATTAGTGATACTGATTTTATTACTTCATAATGAAACAACTAAAGAAGAAGAAGTGGAAGAAGAAATAAAGTTGAAAGAATCGGTAACGGACATTACCTCTTCTTTGAAGCGCCTCTTTGAGACCTCCTTTTAGGGCACTGAAATTGGTCTTTGAAGAAGACAAGGACCTATAAGATTTTTATATGGAAGTGGAGAAGATAATTTTTCAGGGGTAGGCCGATCTTGAAGGCTCAAAGTGGTGTGAGGAAGAGGGGGAGGAGGTGCCTTTTTATAAGGGAGGAGAGGGGAACCTTTGGAAAATCTAAAAATATTATTTTATTATAAATCCATATTCGGTTTTAAATAGCTCCAAATTGATTTATTTTGAATCTAAGGTGGGGATGGGTATAAATAATCTCATCCAATAGAATTTAGAAAAGTTTAGGTTCCTATTTTAACCTTATCATTTAGATTTAACTTTAAGTTAAATAATTTTACTTTTACCGTGTCTTTTTGTGTTCTTACACTATAAGGTTAATAAACATACTATAAATAACCAAAAAAAAACCCAAGTTGTTTATTATTAATATATATAACCTTATCTAAGTCATTTGTCCTAACCTTAGATTTTTAGGAATAAAATAACAATTAATAATATAATATCTGTTTTAAAAACTATTTTATGTCAATTTTGACACTATTTAGTAATTGATTTTTGTGAAAATTATAACAGAATTATTAGTTCGAAAAGAGTTAATTAAATCAATAATAACATGTCATATTAACCTACAAAATTAGTGGAATTCATAAAAATTCTCAAATTACATTTATTTGGGTATTTATAACATCAATTATGTCAATATTTCATTAATAAGATAATTACTGCATCATCTTTGTGTCATAAATAAATTAAATTATTTAATGTCTAAAAATTACAAATAAAATACCATTATGTAGGAAATATTTTTATCTTTATAATTAATATTTATAGTAGAATTTATCTTATGTATAACCCTATATTAAAAATTATTTACTAATTAAACATTGATTTTAACTATTTTAACCCTTCTTTAAATAAATTAATAATAAATGTCCTAATCTAATCCAAGTGGGCCTAAATGGTCATAGTTTATTCCTAAGGTTGTTTTTTGTCGAATTACACTTATCCAATAGAATTAGGACATGTGTTAAGATAATAATAATATCATTTTTACTCTTAATTACCCTATTTACTTTTAACCGTGGTAAATAAAAGTAAAAAGTTACTATTCACCAAAAAATTATTTTCATCTCATTGAACCACATTTTACTTACTGACATCAACCGTGTCTCTCAGATTTTCGAAATTCCACTCACAGAAGCGGTAAAATTAAGTTTTATGAAAAATTCGGTTTTTTTAACTACCACTTAGTGGTTTCACTATTCATCAAAAATTGAAAGTTTTCAGAAAAATACAAAAATTTCACCCTAGTCTAATTTCGATATTCTGAATCCAAAAATGAAGTCCATTTTGAAAAATAAAATTTACAAAATTTCAAAAAGTGGTTATTACTATTCATAACGGCTAGTTTTAATAATATTTTAATAGCATATCGTTGTTTAGTGAAACTCGGTATTGCGTACGATGCAAGCTATCAAGGAAGGCCGAGATTGCGTGTAAAGCAAGCCAAGATAGTGTTGTGTGTAGTGATAGATTCATTTGATGATGTATATAACATAAAAACAAAATATTTCTTATAAAAGTCTCGGGTGTTACATTCTACCCCCCTTAAAATAAATTTTGCCCTCGAAATTCGTCACTTGTAACAAACAGATGAGGATACCTCTTCCTCATCATATCCTCATGCTCCCATGTAGATTCTTCTAATTGGTGGTTCCTCCATAAAACTTTCACCAAGCGAGTGGTCTTGTTCTGTAGGACTTTTTCACTACGATCGAGAATCTCTATCGGCTGTTCTTCATAAGAAAGATCTTGTTCCAGCGGTACAATTTCTGAGCTGAGTACATGTGAAGGACCAGGTATGTACTTTCTCAGGAGAGATACATGGAACACATCGTGAACTGTAGAGAGATTCGGTGGAAGCGCCAATCGACAAGCTACCTTCCCAACACAATCCAGTATTTCGAAAGGACCGATATACCTAGGGCTCAACTTTCCCTTATTTCCAAATCTCATGACCCTCTTCCAGGGATATATTCGTAAGAACACTTTATCAACCACTTCAAACTATAGGTCTTTTCTTCGGTTGTCGGCATAACTTTTCTGTCAACTCTGAGCTGCTCTTATGTGTTGTTGAATAGATCTGACCTTTTCTGTCATCTCATCAACAAGATCATGTCCTAATAGCTTTCTTTCCCCAACTTTATCCCAGCAAGTTGGAGTCCTTCATTTCTTTCCATAGAGAGCTTCATAAGGAGCCATCTGAATACTGGAGTGAAAGCTATTATTATAAGAAAATTCCACCAAAGGTAGGTGTTGATCCCAACCACATTTCAAATCCATAGATCAAGATCTCAACATATCTTCTAGAGTTTTAATTGTCCTCTCAGACTGACCGTCTGTCTGAGGATGATAAGCAGTGCCGAAACTCAACTTTGTATCCATAGTATGCTGAAGACTTCACCAGAACTTTGAGGTAAACCTCGGATCCCGATCAGATATGATAGAAAGTGGTACTCCATGCAATCTTACCACTTCCTTTACATATATCCTGGCAAGCTGATCCAGAGAGAAATCCTCTCTAATAGCAATAAAGTGTGCGGACTTTGTAAGACGATCAACTATGACCCAGATAGCATTATTGCCTTTGGATGTTTTAGGAAGTCATGTGACAAAGTTCATAGTGATGTTTTCCCATTTCCATTCGGGTATGGGTAATGGTTGTAACATCCCCTTAGACTTCTGTATCTCAGCTTTAACTTACTAATAAACCAAGCATCGAGAGACATATTCAGCAACATCTCTTTTCATGCCATCCCACCAGAAGTACTCTTTCAGGTCCCTATACATCTTTGTGCTTCCAGGATGAATAGAGAATAAAGAACAATGAGCCTCATCCAGCAGCTCCTTCTTTAATTCGTGGATGGGAGGAACAGAAACCCAATTCCTGAACTTTATTATCCCATCACAATCAAGGTTGAATTCAGGAACATTTCTCACCTTCTTTTATAACTCGGCATCTTCATTCTATGCCTCTTTAATCTTCACATGTATAGATGGTTGAACATTCATTTGAGAAAGATATGATTTTTCCCCTTTCATTAAAATTCCAAGATCCATCCTTTGTAAATCCATAAATATTTGATCTTTTTTGATCCTCATCATGGATAAAATGGCATGGTCTTGTCGACTTAATGCATCTGCCACCTTGTTTTCTTTCCTAGGGTGGTAATGGATTGAGCAGTCGTAATCCTTAATCAGCTCCAACCATCTTCTTTGGCGCATATTCAGCTCCTTTTGTGTGAAAATATACTTTAAACTTTTATGATCAGTATAAATATCACACCTTTCACCATAAAGGTAATGCCTCCAAATCATTAATGCAAATATTACCACCGCTAACTCCAAATCATGAGTTGGGTAATTTTTCTCATGGATTTTCAACTGTCGCAAGGCATAAGCTATCACCATATCATTTTTCATAAGAACACACCCCAATCCCTTCTTGGATGCATCACTGTAGATCACAAACCTTTCTCCACTATAAGGAAGTGTGAGCACAGGTGCACTGGATAACCTTCTTTTCAACTCCTTGAAATTATCTTCACATTCCTCTGTCCAAACAAACTTAACTCCTTTCCGAGTCAACTTGGTGAGTGGATTAGATAATCGTGAAAAATCTTTCACAAAACGTCGATAATATCCATCCAACCAAGAAAACTTTGGATCTCAGTTACTGTTGTTGGTCTCGACCATATTTTGATAACCTCTATTTTTACTGGATCCACAGATATCCCCTCTTTTGAGATTATGTGACCCAAAAATGAATCTTTTTTAAGCCAAAATTCACACTTGGTAAATTTGGCATAAAGCTTCTCCTTTCTCAGGGTCTTCAATATAATTCTCAAGTGATCTTCATGTTCTTCCTTGATCTTTGAATATACAAGAATATCATCTATAAATACTACCACAAACTGATCAAGATAGTCTCTAAAGACTCTATTCATCAGATCCGTGAAGATAGCAGGGGCATTAGTAAGACCAAATGGCATCACTATAAATTCATAGTGTCCATACCTTGTACGGAAAGCCGTCTTTGGTATATCCTCCCTTTTGACCCTTAATTGATGATACCCGGAACGAAGATCAATCTTGGAAAAGTATTGAGCTATGCATAGTTGGTCAAATAAGTCATCAATGCATGGGAGAGGATATTTGTTCTTGATAGTGATCTTGTTATGTTCTCGATAATCAATGCAGGGTCTCATTGATCCATATTTCTTCTTAAAAAACAGAACAGGTGCTCCCTAAGGTGATACACTAGGGTGTATGAACCCCTTATCAAGATTCTCTTGGATTTGCTTCTTCAATTCCTGCAACTCAATTGGGGACATTCTATAAGATGTCTTTGAAATAGGCAAAGCGCCCAGTATGAGTTCTATTGAAAACTCAACATCGTGATTTGGTGGAAGACCCAACAATTCCTCCAGAAAGACATCATCAAATTCCAGTACAATGGTCATATTATTAATCGTGAGTTTCTCACCAACCATTTGAGATAAATAACCTTCATTTAGTGGAATCAAGACCCATAAGATGGAAGATATTTCCACTGGAATGTTATGTTCATCCTTGCATCGATAGACGATCATAGATTGATCTGGAATATGAAATGTGACTTCCCTTCTTTGGAAATTGATATGAGATCCACATAGAGAAAGACAATCCATGCCAAGAATCACATCAAATTCCACTATAGGGAGGATCACAAGATTGGCAGGAAGAACTTTCCCACAAACTTCAATCGGAGAAGAATTATAGGCTTTTGATGTGACTGTTGTGCCATTAGGGTTTGTCACAGCTAACTAAACATCTAATTGTTGAGGTAATATGGTGATACCCTTAGAAAATTCTTCAGAAATAAAAGAGTGGGTGGATCCAGAATCAAATAAAACATTTTCTACTTTAGAGTGGATGGTATGTGTACCTCTCACCACTTCGTTGTTGTACTCCACATCGCAGATAGTAATTACA
Source organism: Viscum album (assembly GCA_963277665.1). Classification (NCBI taxonomy): domain Eukaryota; kingdom Viridiplantae; phylum Streptophyta; class Magnoliopsida; order Santalales; family Viscaceae; genus Viscum; species Viscum album. Next base: position 2,096,128,428 of record OY728141.1, read on the forward strand.
TGTAATTTTCCTTTTCCTTTGGCCTTAAGATTTTTTTGACGTCGATCATCATCATCAACCCTTGGATTTGGGCATTGATTGGCATAATGCCCCATCTCCTTGCACTTGAAACATTGAAGTGTAGTAGGTTCATTCTGTGTATCCCTTCCTTTGTTTGCATCACTAGAAATCTTCTTCCCATCATTGCGACATTCAAATTCCCGATGACCTTCCTTTCCACATTTGAAACATTTACTTTTCCCTTTAAGACAACTCCCTCCATGTTTCCTTCCACACATTGAGCATAAGGGAAAACTCATCTTCCTTTCAGTGTGCTCTTTAGATTTTCCTTTGAATTCCATTTTCCTCTTCTTATCAAACCCATATGACTGATGAGTTACTCCAATCTCCATCTCAACTTTGAGAGCACATCGAATGATTTCCTCATAGCTATTGAAGTCCCTTATGGCTAACTCCCTTCGAAGACTTGGTTTTAAGCCACTAAATAATCGATCGATCTTACTCTTAGGTTGGATAATAATCCCAGAAGCGTACCTTGCAAGTCTTGTAAAATTTGCTTCATAGGTACCAACAGATTCATCATCCTTTTGCTTCAGTTCAAGAAACTCTTTCTCCATCTTTTTTCGAAGAATACGAGGGAAGTACTTATTGAAAAATAAGTTCTTGAACTCATCCCATTCCATGGACTCAATTTCATCTCTTGGCCTCGTATTCTTGATAAGATTCCACCATTGATCAGCATCACCTTCCAAATGATACACTGCTAAGATGACTTTATCATGTTCAGAACATTGAAAAACTGAAAATATCATTTCAGTAGTATTGATCTATTATTCAGCAACTAATGGATCAGTAGACCCGCTGAATGAAGGTGGAAGCTATCTCATGAAGGATTCAATATAATGTTGTTGATTCCTTTGCTCGTTTGGAAGTCTAGCATGATTCATAGCTTTAGAAAGTTGTGTGAGAATGGCTACAATATTTTTCATTCCAGCTCCCATAACGTTTGGTTGCTTAGGGGGCAATCATTGCATTGCCCGTCGCATTCTACATTAACACGGTTCATTCGGGTTCCATCCATTGACTAAAACCAAGAAGAATAGTGTGAGAAACACTAATTATAATAGGAAAACCACATAATCAAGATTAAAATTTCACACTTAAGGTCTTATCCTAGGTTATTCATGGCCATTTCTAAAACACTAAGATTGTGTTCTATGCTTAGACTTATCCTTAGGGTTCTTACTAAGGCTTTCACATCCAAGTTTCCAAAGGTTGACTATACATTTCCTCTGATACCAACTATAACGACTCATACTTTACATACATTGTTATTACTTAAGAATTGAAGAACACTTATTACAACATATAACAAAACCAGGAAAGGACCGTATAGGTATAGGGTCTTTAGAAACTGGTAACATAAACAACTGGTTCATAAATCATCTACTTTGCCTCCCATTTATTTCATCATATCTAGAGTCCCTTTTGGTATATCCAACTTAATAACCTTCTTCCTGACCTGGGAAAATAAAACATACAAAAGGGTGAGCTCAAATTCTCAGTAAGGGTAAAAAAAAATATCAATCAAATCATATTCATAAGAACATAACAATTTGGAAATCTTACCCTGCAAAAGAGATCATAATTTCATAACATGGGATAAATCATGGTAGTGAAATGTAATCACAATAATCATAACTTAAAACATGATTCTTTGTGGCATACACACATAATCATAGAGAATCATTTCTTATTAGTCAAGACTCATTGCCAAGACTATCTTAGTGGACAAAGTCCATTTCTGAACCGAGTTCACTCCTCATTTCAGTCCTGTTTCACTGAACCGGTTTAACCTGCCATTCCATCCATGTCTATATCAGGAGATATTAAATCTTTACCCAATTCATTGGAGGGATATATAGGTCCCACCCATCTCATAATGATACCATCCTTATGTGTTCCACAAAATCATAAACCATACATCATAACATAACCCATGTAATAAAAATGGGATTCTTAAACATCATGACATCATAAAACAATTCATATAAGATAAAGGAATTCATAAAAATAATTCCATCACAACATAATCAAATCAATGTAATAATAGGGATAGAAACATAACCCTATATTATCTTAGATGGAAAATAATTTTGATAAAACACTTGAACTCCATTCTTGAAGAAAATATCATTTCTACTTCAAAAACATTTTCCTTTCTTATCATGTCATACAATTTAAAACTAAAAGAAGTTGATTAAAAATAAACTTGAAAACTTTTAAAGGAAGCTTCTTGGAAATAATTTTTTAAAAATCCATTCGTGTCGTATAAGTTAAAAAAACATTCTTCTTGTACTTTTGTCAGAAAAGTCAAAAAGTACCTCGTACGAAAAACGACAAAAGATTCCTTTCATATCTTTTACTAAAAACTCACCAAAGGGTAAAATGGATTTAAAAAATTGTAGGTGGATGTAAATAATATTACATATTGAGGAAACATGGATGTGGATGATAGATTACACCCCAGTAAATACCAAAGTATAAACAATCTTGGATAAAAATTAGATTGTGATATTTCCCTTACCTTAGGTCTGATTTGCTTCGTAAGTGTCCAAACCTCCTGTATAATGATTTAAATAATGTCATTGACTTATTCTATAATCATACTCATTGTTATGATATCATATATGGTCATATTCTTAGCTTCTTATTAGTAATATTTCATTGTTACTTGTTATTCGGGTGTTTATTGCTTTTTGTTCTTATGCGTGTTTTGTCGAATAAATTCTTATTCTTATCTTTAGGTTATAGATACCTCATTTCCAGAATTTCATTAGTGTAATATATATCATATTAAATCATTCAATTCATTTATATAATCATTATGAAATGAAGATCATGTAGAACGAGTCGCATCACATCGTGGAGACGGTATTCCGAACGTACGCACAAGTGATGATATCGTTCCCATGATCGTGGGATTGTATTGGAGTGTATGTATACTATTTAAAAATCAATATCACTTTAAAATAATCATATATAGTTATTATTTACACCATTATTCCCATCAAAGTAAGGTGGTTGTGTAAAATGGATTACACCATGGCGTGGAGACGGTATTCCGTACGTACGCACGCGCGGTGATTTCGTTTTCCTTGGATGGATAGACGGTGAAATAGGGTTGTTTCATACTTATAATAAAATATCAGTATATGATTGATACTGATGTTATTACTTCATAATGAAACAACTAAATAAGAAGAAGTGGAAGAAGAAATAAAGTTAAAAGAATCGGTAACGGACATTACCTCTTCTTTGAAGCGCCTCTTTGAGACCTCCTTTTAGGGCACTGAAATTGGTCTTTGAAGAACACAAGGACCTATAATATGTTTATAGGTAAGAAGATAAGATAATTTTTCAGGGTTTGGACGAGATTGAAGGCTCAAAGTGGTGTGAGGAAGAGTGGGAGGAGGTGCCCTTTTATAAGGGAGGAGAGGGGCACCTTTGGAAAAACTAAAACTATTATTTTATTATAAAGCCATATTCGGTTTTAAATAGCTCCAAATTGATTTATTTCTAAGATAAGGTGGGGCTGGGTCTAAATCCTCTCATAAAATAGAATTTAGACAAGTTTAGGTTCCTATTTTAACCTTATCATTAAGATTTAACTTTAAGTTAAATAATTTTACTTTTACCGTGTCTTTTTGTGTTCTTACACTATAAGGTTAATAAACATACTATAACAAGCCAAACGAACCCTAAGTTGTTTATTATTAATATATATAACCTTATATAAGTCATTTGGCCGAACCTTAGATTTTTAGGAATAAAATAACAATTAATAATATAATATTTGTTTTAAAAACTATTTTATGTCAATTTCGACACTATTTAGTAATTGATTTTTGTGAAAATCATAATAGAATGATTAGTTCGAAAAAATTTAATTATATCAATACCAACATGTCATATTAACCTATAAAATTAGTTTAATTCATAAAAAGTCTCAAATTACATTTATTTGGGTATTTATAACATCAATTATGTCAATATTTCATTAATAAGATAATTACTGCATCATCTTTGTGTCATAAATAAATTAAACTATTTAATGTCTAAAAATTACAAATAAAATACCATTATGTAGGAAATAATTTTATATTTCTAATTAATATTTATAGTCTAATTTATCTTATGTATAACCCTATATTAAAAATGATTTACTTATTAAACATTGATTTTAACTATTTTAACCCTTCTTTAAATAAATTAATAATAAATGTCCTAATCTAATCCAAGTGGGCCTAAATGGTAATATTTTATTCCTAAGGTTTTTTTTGGTCGAATTACACTTATCCAATAGAATTAGGACATGTTTTAGGATAATAATAATATCATTTTTACTCTTAATTACCCTATTTACTTTTACCCGTGGTAAATAAAAGTAAAAAGTTAATATTCACCAAAAAATTATTTTCATCTCATTGAACCACATTTTACTTAATGACATCAACCGTGTCTCTTGGATTTTCAAAATTCCACTCACAGAAGCGGTAAAATTAAGTTTTATGAAAAAATCAGTTTTTTTAACGACCACTTAGTGGTTTCACTATTCATCAAAAACTGAAAGTTTTCATAAAAATACAAAAAATTTACCCTAGGCTAATTTCGATATTCCTAATCCAAAAATGAAGTCCATTTTGAAAAATAAAATTTAAAAAATTTCAAAAAGTGGTTATTACTATTCATAACGGCTAGTTTTAATAATATTTTAATAGCATATCGTTGTTTAGTAAAACTCGGTATTGCGTACGACGCAAGTGATCAAGGAAGTCTGCGATTGCGTGTAAAGCAAGCCAAGCTAGTGTTGTGTGTAGTGATAGATTCCTTTGAAGATGTATATAACATAAAAACAAAATATTTCCTATAAAAGTCTCAGGTGTTACAAGAACCGACCTTTTGAAGAAGGAAGAAGATTGTCTCCATAGGCAGTATAAAGAACCAGCTAGACGCTGCAAGTTGGGCTAGGTCATCACCTGTCCAGGGAAGAGGATCGTTTCCCACCCCCCTCTAAAGTGTAGGGACTCACACTGGCTAGAGGATTGTTTTCCTATCCACTCCATTGTAACATCATATCACGTTATAATGGATAATCCTTACACTGGTCATCCCCATGAATGGAAAGGACGTAGCTACTCTTATTGAGTGGTGAATCTTGTAAAACTATTGTGTGCATATTTTTACTACTTTCTATTATTTCATGTGATAGGGAAAATAGAATAAGATAATCAAGATCCTAACAGGTCAAGTGGTACAGGGATAAAAGTTGAAATTGGTTTTCAAAGTCCCCAACACTGATTCACCCCCCCCCCCCCCCTCAGTGTTAGGTATATCCCAAACTGGTCCTCTCATGTTCTGGGTATGACTCAAAGTGTATGTTATCTATTTAAATTTGATATTTTAGTTAAAAACATGTATCACTCACTAAAACCCAATAAAAATGATCATATTGCCTTGATACTTTAGAAAAATGATTCATAAGTCATTTGTGGCTTTTAATATTTAGTATCACATCAAACTAACACATGATGTGACCGGTATGACTCAAAGTGTGTGTTTTCAGATAAAATTGACATTTTATTAAAAAATACTTGGACATACTCAAAATCGTAAAATTTTATTCTTATTTTTTTTAATTATTTTGGAAATTGATCCTTATGTAATTTGTGACATGTAATCAATCGTACATCAGTCCAACACATCATGTGAACATTATGACATCAACTGTGTATTTTTATTTAAAATTTACATTTTAGTTCAAAACATACAACATATACTCAAAATTGATAAAAATGAATTTGGATTGTTTTTATGATTTAGGGAAATGATATGAAGTTCATTTTTGACATGTAGTAATTAGCTACACCTCAATCTGATACACGATGTACTCGGTACGACAAAAACTATGAGTTTGGAGTTTAAAAATGAAATTTTAGATCAAAACACATGTGACATATTTAAAAATTATAAAACATGTTCAAAATGTTTTTATACTTTAGGGAAATGATCCATAAGTCGTTTCTGATGTGTAGGAATCGGCTGCACATATCATTGTCCTAGATTATCAAAACAATCTGTATGCATTTTCTCCGTTGATTATTTCACTTTCATTTTTTACTAAAATGTCATTTAAAACTGAAAACAAGCACTTTAAGTCATATCAGCAACATATTTTGTCAGTTTTATTCAATACTAATTCCTACACATCACAAAGTACTTGTAAATCATTTTTTAGAAGTATCAATAGAATTTGATATTTTTTATTTGGTTTTTAGTGATTGAGATATATTTTGAACTAAAATGTCAATTTTAGACTAACAACGGACACTTTGAGTCATAATGGGCATACCATGCCTCGGATTGAGGTGTGGCTAATTTCATAACATCACAAATGGATTATGGATCATTTTCTTAAACTATCAAAACAATATGAATGCATTTGATCAATTTTTAGTATGTTACATATCTTTTTTACTAAAATGTTAATTTTAAATTAAAAGATGCAATTTGAGTCATATCAATCACACTATGCATTATATTTAGGTGTAGTTGATTACTACACATCACAAATGACTTATAGGTCATTTTCCTAAATTATAAAAACAACCTGAATGTGTTTTCTTGGTTTTGATTATTTCATGTGTCTTTTTACTAAAATGTCATTTTAAACAAAAAATTGGTACTTGGAGTCATACCGATCACATCATGTGTCAGTTTGAGGTGAGACTGATTCGTACACATCACAAATAACATATGAATAATTTTCATAAATTATCAAGAACATTTGAGATTTTTTTTTCAATGAGTGACACATGTTTTGAACTAAAATTTTAATTTTAGACAGATAACTATCACTTTGAGTAATACTAGGTACACATTGTATCTGATTGATGTGCAGCTGATTTCTACATGTCACAAATGTCTTATAGATTGTTGTCTCAAATTATTAGAACAATATGAATGTGTTTGATATTTTTTTATTTTGTCACTTCTATTTTTCACTAAAATGTCAATTTTAAATAAAAAAGAAACACTTAGAGTGATACCGATCACACTATGCATCTGATTGAGGTTAAACTGATTCTTACAAATCAAAAATGACTTAGGGATAATTATTCTAAATTATCAAAATAATATGAATATGTTTGATCATTTTTGAGTATGTGATTTGTGTTTCGAAATAAAATATAATTTATAAATTAAAAACATACACTTTAAGTCATACCGAGCACATTGTGTATTGGATTGAGGTATGGATGATTAATATATGGATGATTCTAATGATATTTAGGAAATTTTTCATGAAATATTCTTTTGGTAAATCATACTTTGAATTCAACTTGTTCAAAATTCCTTGGTATATGCATCTTTGTGATTCACTTCATATTTCTGGAAGCATGGGGTTTCCTCTTCTATCCAAAAGGATCATGTTATCTATTTTTTTGTTTATTTTAGATAGTTGGATGAAAAATAAGAATTACAAAAAGATTTATGAAGAAATAAATAATTATTAGATAAAAATGATAATGAAATTAACTTTAAAATAGTTGATAAAATGGTATCAAAATCAACTAAATAAGTAATATGAATTCACCTTTTCATGATGTTTGTATAAATTCTTGACCCATTTCCCTATTTCCATTATCTTAGTTAGATCCTAGAAGTCCAATCTCTCACAAGAATGAGAATCTTCAAAAAAACGCCCCAAATAAAGCAAAATAATTCCCCTATATAAGAAAAAAATTATTATGTTTGTAATGCTATTAAGAAAAAATTGAACATAAATATAAAATAATACATTAATAAAATGTATCTTTAAACTAAAACCACACAATTTGAGTCATACCAGGCACACCATGTATCATATTGAGGTTTGGATGATTCCTATACATCACAAATGACATATGGATTATTTTTATAATGTATCAAAATAATAAAAATGTGTTTCTCAATTTTGATTATGTCACTATTATTTTTTACTAAAATGTAAATTTTAAATAAAAATACATAGTTTGAGTCATACTGGTCACACCATGCATTAGATTGAGTCATTTTGGATTCCTACACATCAAAAATGACTTATATAACTTTGACTAAAAGTATCAAAATAATCTAAATGTTTTTTCCCAATTTTGAGTATGTCACTTGTATTTTTTACTAAAATGTCATTTTAAAGTGAAAAATTACACTCTGAGTCATATTGGTTACATCATGTATTATATTATTTTAAAATTTATTCCTACTCATCAAAAATAAATTGTGAATCATTTTCCTAAAATATCAAGATAATTCGTGTGTGTTTGCTCTGTTTTCAGTGAGTGACACATGTTTTGAACTAAAATGTCAATTTTAAATTGATAACGGAAACTTTGAGTCATACTGGGGACATGGTGAATTGGTTTTACATAATACTGATTCATATACATAAAAAATTACATATGAATGGTTTTCCTAAATTATCAAGACAATTAGAGTGTGTTTTCATGGTTTTCAGTGAGTGGCACATGTTTTTAACTAAATTTTCTATTTAAAAATCATAATGGGCACTCTAAGTCATACTAGGAACTCTATGTATCATATTTATGTGAGGTGGATTCCAACACATCATAAACAACCTATGGATTTTTTTCTTAAATTATCAAAATAATTAAAAAAAATTCTCAGTTTTGAGTATGTGACATGTGATTTCAACTGAAATTTCAATTTTAAACTAAAAACACACACATTGAGTCATATCATACACACCTTGTATAAAATTGAGGTTTTTTTTGATTCTTACATATCATAAATGAATTATGGAGAATTTTCCTAAATATTTAGATAAAATGAAATATAAAATAACTAAAAAATTAGATAAAATGATATGAAAATCAACTAAATAAGTAGTAGGTAGTCACATCTTTATGATATCTGTATACATTCTGACACCAGGTGTGATTCCCATTAATTTCTAAAAATAATAATTTTTTTTGAGAATATGAGGACTATCAAAAGTCTTGGTAGTACTTGAAAAATATAAATAAAAAAATTATTAATAAATATTCTAAATGAAATTATAACTATCTTTTAAAATTTATCTTCAAGGATGATAGTTTATTAATGGAATATGATATCTTTCATAAATATGCAACCATAGTAACCATGATATTTTCTATTGGATTATTTAGGACACTATAGAAACATTGAAAAAATAAGTAATTTGTTTTGAAATATGTTTTTATAGTGAAATATAATTTTATATACCCAAATACTTATCCACTTGAATAATTAAATAAGCTCTTGTATTCATGGACTATCCTCATCCCCTGATTTTGAGGATATTTAAACATGGCCCAATCATAATATAATTTTCATTAAAACATAATATAAAATATATAACATGAATTTCAGTTATAAAATGTTTCATATAGTGTATTACAAATTAATAAACATCATCACATGTGGTTGATTTTTTGGTTATCCAATCATTGAATCTAGAGAATAAATCTTTGGACCATCGAAATTGACTATAATGGGTAACCACTACTACCTAAAAAACAAAAGTGAATAAGTAATGAAATTAATGAAAATATATTTCATATGATTAAATTGTAGAGTATTACCCCTATTTTTCTGGTATTAAGAAGAGTATGTCATCTATAATTTTTGTTTCAAACATTGTGGAAAGTATGTAAAATATTCCTTCATATTGCATTGATTCCAATGTTAATAGTTGTGTAGAACAGATGTCAGGACTAATGAGTCAAAATTTCTATTTATATGGTTTTAACTTCAAAGAGTATTCATTTATAAGCATGAAAAAATTATGAATAGTATTTCTTCTTAATTAACCTAGTAGATAAACTATTGGATGATAAAATCATGAAAACATAGCTTTTATATATATATATATATTTATTTATTTATTTAAAACTATAACTCTGGTACATTCATGTGTGAGGATATCATTTATATTCTCACTACTAATATAGTCGATAATGGCCACTTCATACAACTATTCTTCAAAATCAATTGTTTTAGTACCACCACTTTCTAACATTATATCCACGTGAATATTTAATGTTAGTAATTATTTAATTTGAATATGTGGGGTAAAGTTACTTTATAAAGATATTTTTTATTGGTCAGTTGATCCTTTAGATCATTTTGATTATAACTTTCATTTCACCCCTTCCCTTTTTCCTTCTATAATAGTATTCATCTATTCAGATATTTTTCCATTAATTAGTAATGTTTTTCATGATAACTTAATAAAAAATGAATATATACTTTTAAAGTGTTTTTTATAAGATCTAACAACCATTCTATAAATGTTCTAATAGTTTTTTTAACTGCAGGAATATCTGTATCATCAAGTGGAATAGGTACCTCAGTGTTCAACTCTTATGCTATGTTAATCCACACTCCCACGTGACCTATTGGAAGTTGTATATTGTGTAGAATATATCCTTGTATATTATACAAGGTATCCCTCATGATAAGTTGATGGTTGGGTGTTGATAGATATAAATCATAATGATTTTCACCCTATAGAATATCAGTATAAGAAAGGTATCATTGTCTTCCTGATTCACATTTCACAGAAACAATTATGAAAACATTGATTACCACTTAAAAGACATCTCTTTGAGGGGAACGTCTCGCCTCAAAGATGGTTATGGTGGGGGGTCTTCAAGTAGTGGTTGTTCTTGTGTTTTTTATTATCTTTTATTCCTTCCCATAATATTTTCTAACAACTCTAACTGCCAGTTACGTTTTTCTTCTAGAATAGATAATCATGAAAGAAACTATTCTATTTTCTTATATTTATCTCCCTATTCATTTCATTTATCATAATATGTTCATGGTGATACCCCAAACCCGAACCTCTGATGCAACCATACTATTTCATATTCTTTAAGGCCACTTATAGTAGTAGTTCATCAAGTAAAACTGATGAATATTCTTATGTCTATGTTAGATAAAATATATTCTCAAATAAGTAATCATTATTATGTAATACCTATTTAATGAAAAAATTATTATTATTACATACTTTCACATGATTCCCTCACTTTTTGTGTGTTTTCATCTATTAGTACCACTTATTTATTTACACATGCCTCCTTCCAAATCACATGATTTGGGATGGAAGTTTATTTTCATTTGGATTCATCAATCTATATATAAATAGAGAAACATAATTATATTGTTGTTTCACATCACATAAAATTATTACAATAGATTTAAAATGTGTACCATTTTTTCAAATGAAGTGTACCCCATCCTTGATTTATGGCAGGGGTATGTTGATTTTTCTACCAGTTTCTTATTTTCTTCACTCAATTATTGTTTCATAAATTAACAATTATTAATCAAAGTGATCAATACATATATTTTCAAACAATTTATTATCGGTCAAAGTTTACCAAAAAAAGATATCTTCTCACGATGACCTATGAACGCATCTCATTCTTGTTGGTTTATCAAGTGTTCATACATTTTTGGTGGGTGTGGGTTTATTTTCCCTTCAGCATCTTTGAGATTATACTTCATAATAATTGTGTGGTATACTCTGTGATCCTTTCTGGTGAGAATTAGTATAAATTTCATTTGGGATTCATCTATTATAAATTAACCCTATATGGGATAATGAAGAGTAATTCAATATATCAATCTATTTTTTAGTTAAATAAATAAATTATATCATAATGTTTACCTAATCTCTTCAAAAATCAGTGTCTTAAGTGCATTAACAACATTGTTCCATGAATATAAATTAATCATCTCATGAATTCGAGTGGTGATCCTAATGTAACTAATGAACATGACCTTTTGGGGGTTAATAGGTTGGCCCCATGCATACCATCAAACCTAAAATTTGATGAATTTGTTCCTCATCATAATTTTTTTTTCTAAAAATATCATGGAACGGTGCTCATATTTTTTTTGGGACACTAATTTTTTATTTTCTACCATTTCCTCATCATCAACATTGTCAATATATTTTTCTTCTATATTAGTATCATAAGCATGTGTAGAAGTTTGTTTATCCTATTCATTGGGAGCAATAGCATGTTAAGAACCATGTTGTTCCTCAGGATTGGGAGCATCGACATGTGTAGAATTAATTATCTACATAATTTTTTGAACATTTAATTTAGATTACATAAATGAGGTAGTCAAAAAATAATAATATGAGGTAAAATAATTTATATTACAAAAAATATATAACCTGATTATTAAACTCTTATTTTTTAATGGTTGAATGGATTTGACACCTTTATCGACTATCCAAATACCTTTATTATGTTATCCTCTATCATAAGAAACCCCATCTATATTGGGACTATTGTGAAACTAATTCAATGTCCCAAAAAAAGGGTCATCCATAGTTAAATTGACATCTGACCCTTCGGTGGTTTTGGTCAATAAAATAACCATTTACCACTTTTAGTTTATGGGATCTAGAACATAAAATACTTTTACTGCTTGTGATTCCATTATAAATTGTTTATATTTTTACTCTTCCTTACTGAATTATACTTTCAAAAATATAAATTCATCTATTTTAAAAGAACTTGTGTTATCAACCCACTTGCATTAAAAAAATGGAACTTGGAATGTTGTATAATTCAACTCTCATATTTGTTTGGTAATTCCTGAGTATGACATATTCACATAAATTGGATTTCAATCCTTGGCACCAAATACATGCATCACTTCATCCACAAGTGTAAATCCATAATTTTCCACGGTACTACCTTCATCATGTTCATTTGTATAGAATATATTACCGTTAATTACATTACCATTATAATATAATACATGCACACTTGGTCCACTGTCTAAACATTAAATTAGTTCTGAAACTAAATCCATATTTTCAATTGAATTCCCAAAAATATGGTCTTGAAAACATCCAATAAACTATTTATTATGTGTATTTGATGCCCATATTTCCTCCCATGATTCTTTCAAATGAATAAAAATGATTTGTGGGTTTCAAAATATGGGGAAACCTCTAAACTATTATTAAAATTGTAAAAGTAGGTTTTCTCTTAACCTATAATAGTAATTATGCCAACATCTATTCCAAATCATTCCCCACCCATAAGATGCTAGGTGTGATGATGTTTTGGTAGACCAATGATTTCTTCATCAGATAGGTAGCTGGTACAAAATTCAATGGTTTCCTTAAAAACATATCCCTCAACAATATAACCTTATTTATGACTTCAATGTTTGGAATACCAATTCAAAATCTTCATATAACATTCAATGGGGTTCATTCATCTATAATATATAGAACCACATAGTCTAATATCTCTTACCAAGTTAACCATCAAGTGAACCATCGTATCAAATAAATCCAGTGGTAATAACATCTCTAATTCACATATTACAATAGAATAATATTTTTTTTATAGTTTTGAATTTCATCATGTCTATAACTTTAATTTATATATCTTTGAAAAAGAAAAAATCTTGGTTAATGTATGATGTAAATTCTTTGGAAAAATGAAACATAAAGCAACATACATTAGATATTTCATCAAAACATGATATTCATGTGATTTCAGATCATTTATCTCAGAATATTTCATTAACATGATGATATTGATATTTGATTAATAGTCCTCGGGAAATTTTACATTATTGAAGAAGTTGAAAAATTGATATATCTCTTTCCTATAAAGTGTGTAAGAAACTAGAGGATAAAAATATTGTTTTTTACTCCTCACTCGAGCCTACTCTTCCTGTATTCCCATGTCAATCATGTTTAACCTAGCCTCAATTCTGTCATTTATTTTACCAGGTCTATTTAGTAACATTCTAATGAAACTATCACGTGTATTTTTTTCAACATTTATAACATCAATAAAATACTTAATATACAAAAAAAATTAGTCTGGTAATTCAAAAAAATTGATCCCTTTTTCCAACTATTTTTTAATTTTTTTCAAAAACGTTTTACCAAAATCAGTGTAAACATATTTTACTTTCTCAAATAGTTCATCACCCATTAGTAGAGATGGTGTTGTATATTCTTCTGAACTCCCATCAAATGATGTCATAAAAGATCAATACTTATGTATTTAGGGTAGAAACCTTCTATTTCTTATCAACACTATCTTCAATGAATGTTTCACCCGAATTGACTATGTACATTGTTCACAAATGGGACACCCTTGTGTTCCTTTAATGTTATATCCTAGAATATTTCCATAACCTAGAAATTAATTTATCATCCCATACAACATGGCTCTTAATTTTAAGTCTTTATTTCTATAATAATCACATAACATAATAACTAAATCCCATAATAATTTCAAAACATTGATCAGTGGATCCTAATAAACATCGATATGATTAATCTGTTGTTTTGGTCCCAATATAAGAAGAGATAACATAATGTATTTTTTTCATGTACAACCACAGTGGTATGTTATAATTTACCAATATAACCAGCCATGTATTGTGAGGGTTGATTTAAAAAAAATCATTCCATCTACAAATAGCACAAGGTGAAGGCTTCTTATCTTGTTTCAAAATTTAGGACACTATTGATCAATTCTTTTCCACTGAGGAGAGATTATCGGGTGACAAAGTTTCCCATATTTATTTATTGTATATGCATACCATGTAAATTTTTATGTAGTCTCTTCACTTTCAAATAGGCGCCTGAATAGTGTAATGATTGGAAAGTACCATAAAACTATAATAAGACCCAATCTATCTTTCTTATGTTGAGAATCACAACACTTTGGGAATTTAATAAGTGATTTGTGGTCTTTTCTAAATAGTATATAGTCATTTGTAAAAGCATGTATTCTTTCATAGATCATACCCATTGAACATAGAATTTATTTAGAATCATATGTTTGGTAAGGAGTCTCTTTATCTTCTTGGAGCATATTGACACGACCCGACCCATGTCGGGACTCGAGCCGCAACTACCCCAAGCCTGCCTCCATAGGCCAAGGGATGGAAACTAGCACAGAAGGCACAACAAACTCGGGGAGGACTTTGTCTAAGAACCTATACACACACATAACCAACTCAATGAAAAAAGTGAAGAGGTAAAGGAACAAAAGATACAACACTACTATAAACCAGAAATTCATGAACCACTAATCAATACAAGTATAGAAGAGTAAACTGAAAGGAGAAATAGAGGAAAATACACACCCAACCAGAAAAGGGCCACAACCTGGCTGTAACTGAAAAAAGAGAAACATTTGAGAGAGCCCTACTCCTGAATCCCAAGCTATGACCATTGTATGTAGTCCAAGCACCCATATCCTTATGCTCCTTTGAATTTGTGATCAACCTGTTTGTCAGCTATATAAGGCTTGATTCATGCGGGAAAATCCCATGTAGGGGTGAGTATAAAAATACTTAATAGGATTCCATGAAAAGGAAAAGGGAATCTATAAGAGATACTCATAAAAATTGAAATCATTAGACCAAAAAAGGTTTAGTAAAAGGAGTGTAGCTCAACCAAATAAGAGAGTGAATTAAGCTCATCCAAAACACAAGGATCTAGAAATGGTGAGAAAATGAAATTATTGTCGAGCCTTTTCTACCTATAATATGATATTAGACTTGTCAAACCACAAGAATCCATACATGGAAATCATGTGGAATACCTCACACATCTTCACCTATCTTGGAATGAGAGTTTCTAAAACCCATGAAATGGGCACTAAAAATATAATATATATATATATATATATATGCTCAGTCAAAGAAATCCGAATGAAAGAGTAGGGGATATCCATCTCACAGCTCATCCAATGAAAGAATAATAGACAACAATCCAGAACTAACCACCATCAATGCCTAGCATCCCACTTGTCTTCCATGAACTACAAGTCAGAGAGACTCAATCACCACACCATGATACTATCTATTTTGGGAGACACTGTCTCACTGAAATGGTTTCAGGTCACATCAAAAGGATGTGTCTTGGTGGTAAAATCATCCCACTTCCTTAAGAATCTAAAGGTATGTCAAAGAACACCTCATCACTATGCCACACAGTCGAGAGGTCATGTCTCAAAGTCGGGGACTCATTCCCATACCGGCTGGAGGGTTCCACTCTAGTCATCAGGTATCAGTGACCTAGTACGTCAGGCGGGAAATGATCACCCAGAAGTTGATGGGGACCAACTACCCAACCCCATTGGAGGGAATCCCAGAACTGACATCTGGGACAACAGCCTAGCCCAGCTGTAGGTAAGCCCAGAACTGTCATTGGGGAAAACTGCCCAAACCAGTTAGAGGAAATCCTAGAACTACTCTGGCCATCTTTATTGGATGATACCTCTTAGAAAGCATTGAAGAACCACACTAGCCATCCCTGTTGGATGGTACCCATTGGAAAGCATCGAGGAACCACAGTGGCCATCCAAGATAGATATTAACCTATTATAAAGTGCTAAGGAACCACACTAGTAATCCCTATTGGATGGTAACTTCTTTTAAAAACACCATTGTAGTCATCAGGTGCTGCCCTTGGTAGGTATCACACTCGAGCATCTCATGTCGTATCGCAATGTGGTACACAACATATATGGGTCCCACACACTTTTTCACCCTACCTCATTATCTAGATATGTACCTAACCATTATAAGGTACTAAATTGTGAACAAGTACCCATAGGCGTGCCAAGATACTCTCATAGTACATGCTACATCTAATCTGAAGGTCGATGAGTGCACGACGCTCATTGTTGATCTAGAAGGAAAAAAATGTAGTTTTACTAACATGCCTCCTCAAATGGACCTGGATAACCAAATGGATTACACTATCCTGATATTTATGAAAAAAATGCATAGTATTGACTCTTCATTAGCCCAAATCCTACTTCTTGTAAAGAAACTTCATTTCACAGCATTACACATGAATACTACCTCATGGGGCCCACATCTTGATATCGAAATGCATTATGCATATTGCACTATTGCGATCCTCATGAAAAAACACAAGTAATTGGATATTCATTTTTCAAAAATGTACACCCTATATAGAAGTCACATTTCACCACCAATGCCCACACTGGGCCTCATGATCCCCATACCTCAATTTCGGTTTAAGCACCCAAAATTAGTCTTGAAACGTCGACCTCAATGTCAGGATCAGAATACCACTGAATTCACATCAATTGAACATATAATGAGGAAATTATGGAGATAAATCATTTTAAAAATAATAATATATTATTTTTATTTGGTAATTTCTTAGACCCAGTCTGCAAACCTAAAAAAAAGTCATCCAATGTCGGTCTCAAAATGACCGCCTCAAAAATTGGGTTGCGCTAACGCATATGGCACATCAATCGAATGCTCCATATAGGAGTTGAATTTGAATTAGTGTTTTGAAAATAATAATAATATAGTCATTTTAGGGATTTTTATAATCCTAATCCTAGGGTTGAAGAAAATTATCCAACATTGGTCATAAAAGACCGTGTCAAAAACTAGGTCACGCATCTGTAGACGACACATCAATCAGACGTCATATGAAGAAGTTATCACTCATACACCATTTTGTTAAAAACAAAAATAATAATATTATTATTATTATTATTATTATTATTATTATTATTATAAATTCATTATTATAAATTGTAAAAGGTAATGGAGAGAGGCCATTCCATCCCCTCCCCCCTTTGTCTCCATGCACATACAGTGCTCCCCACCCCCAATTCTTTTGTATTTTTTTGTATCTTTCATCTTTTTTTTCTTCTCTCTTATTTCTCCCACAATTTTCCTCTTCTCTCTCATATTTTATCTCCATGATTTTCCCCTCCATCAACCCTAATATCCCTTGATTTCTCAGCTATGTTTCCCATGTAAACCTTAATGGTCACCTGTAAAATACGCATCAACCACAATGGAAACTGCATCGGCCTGATGAACAGGGAACCCAAAAACCACCGGCTACACTATGTATCATCGTTCAGGTGCTCAGATAGCTGATTTTAACTCCTCCATCGAGAGGTGACCTCTTCTCAAGCCAATCTTCCACCGCTAACCAAAATCTGCTTCCCCTTGTCGTGGCGGGTCATGGTTTGTCTGACCATACTTCTTATGAGGAAGAAACAAAAAGTGCATGTATATATGGATAGATTGAAACAATATAAAGGATAAATATTGATCCAATGATTCAATTTTTTCCATAGGATACAAAAGGATAATTAATTTAACAAGTTTATGTATTCTAGTAAAACCAAGAGATATTTGGTGAAAATGTAAACTAAATCGATGAACTCATAAAGAATAAAATTAATGGTGATAAAATCAAAAAAATCCAAAATTCATACCTCGATAATGTATCACTTTATGATGAAGAACATGCTTTCCAATAGAAGAGGATATCCTTTGTCTTCATTGTGCGTTAATTTTCTCGATCCAATAGTTCATTGTCGTTCGATCACGATTTTCCAATAGAGGATGGATGAAAAACTACTCTCAAGGATTACAGAGATATGTGGATAACCCTAGAAAACATCCATAACATTATATTTATAAATATTGATGGTGATAGGTTATTTAATAAAATAAATAAAATTATTTATTTATTCTAATTGAACGCACCTGCCAACGGTCACTTTATTTGAACGTCTCACGCCGAACTATTTTAGGTCATGTCTAGGGTAAACATTACACTACGAAATCAACTATAGTTGCGTATTTCTAATTCGAGTCATCATTCAGATGTTATTTAATTCAGAATTCGAGATAAAATAATTAAATTTAATGATTTTATTTACGAAGACACCCTCCATGAATTTCTCTACATAAGACTCACGCTGATAAAATTTATATCACGCCAAGGGTAAACAACATGTCTCATACTCAACTGTGGCCTCATATTTCTGATCTAATCTTCCAATTAGGAGATATTTTAATTGGAGATATTAAATTAATTAATTAATTAATTAATTCATCCATTTAACATGATTCCAACGAGCGAGGGGTCCAAACGTCCTGCACCGACACATTTTATATCGTGCCTAGGGAAAACACCACATTTTGGACCCAACTAGGGTCTTGAATTTCTAATCTGATCAAATGTTTGAGAGATATTCCATTATTTCTAAAAACCCACATGTCTTCATTAAAAAATATACTTAATATTTTTATAAAAATTAATTCTATGAAACCAGGGCCTCGGAATCGCGCACCGTCTCAGCGCCTGTCTCTGAAAATATTCTTAGAAATATTCCAATGTCTTACAAGGAAAACTCAAAGTATCTATACATATCATTAAAAAGATTAATTATTTTAGTAAAACTTTTTTCAATCTAGATTTTAAATTATAAAAATCCAGTATGACTGAAAATTTTGCATATTTGGTATAACAAGAATATAAGGTTGTATTTTCACAACTCTTTAACTTCTCAAACAGTTTTGGATAAACGAGTAGTTCATCTTCAACTGTAATTTTCATTTAATCAATAAAATTTTCACCATTGTTCACACCTATAATCACATCCTCAATATGTTCTTCATTGTTTTCCACACTTTTAATCATATGAGATGATCCATAAAATGTAACCTTATCCCAATCACTAGCAACATTAAGTTTTCCCCATGTTTTTTCCACCAATTATAACTTTGATCTATTCCATAATAGATAATTTGTTCTTCCAAGTCCTTTGGACTAATTATTCTTGATTAATAATAGCATAAACCTGTAAAAATGATTTGGGAAGAGTCGTATTGATGATATTTTGAAAAATATATAAACTCTTTCACCCCATCCTCGTACTCTTTTTTTATAGGATTGGTATCCATCAATTTTTTATTCATATCCATCCAACATGACTTGAAAATATTAATATTTAACAAGATAAATAAATTATAAAAACAATTTCATAGAAAAAGTTCATCTTGTGATTAAAATATTAGTGTAAGGAATGATTTTTAATGGTTATGATTTTAAAGACATAAATTGGTTTATTAATAATTATGATTTTACTAAAATGGGTTATCATTAATATTTTCTATATTATATGAACCTAATATACCATATCATTCACTAATTTAGGTCCCAAGAGAGACTGATCCCCTATCATAACCCAACATAAAGGTGAACAACATATTTACTTTAATACAAATCTTCAAAAATAGTTATCTATACCCATGCTTGATAACTATTTTTATACAAAAATTATAATTGTTAGAATTTAAAATCTTCTCTCTAAACATTTTGAACAATATAAATTCCATATTTTTGTTTCCTAAAAAGAAGAAAATATTTAAAGATAATACTCTAATGGTCACTAAAAAATACACAATGTAATGTAGTATTTTAAAAAGGCATTTTGGTTTTAATCCATGGGAGAATGTTAGATACATGAAAGTAAATGGGTAGATTTGTTTGATTTTAATCCAAGGGAGTGGGAGGGATAATTAAAATTTGGATCTGATTACACATTGTGAATTTAAAAAACACTAACTGCTTATCATTTTAATTTACCACATTACTTGATAAGTGAGTAGTGTTTTTATAGTAAAAAGACAGGATCTCCAGGAAATTATAGTGAGAAATAATGATGAAAGATTAAAAATTAATGTGAAGGCGAGCGAGAGGATAAGTTAAAATTTGATCAAGGAAATAGAGATTGGGTGGATAATCAATGAGTTAGATCGAGGAAAAATAAGATTATTTGTGTGTACATTGTTCAAAAATTTTGGGAAAATTAAAAAGCAAACAAAGATGTTATAGGAGGAGAAATAGATCACAACTAATCACATACCTTTATCTTAATATATCCTTATAATTTCAATAAAATAAAATTACATAATATTTAAACTGAGACAAATACACTAATACAAATTTAAAAAATTTAAAAAAAATTAAACAGAGAAATGATTGTAATTTTAATTTCTCTTCATTTTATTGATGTTAAATTTAGTAAAATAAAAGAAATGATTATTAAAACATGGGAACATAACCACATATAAAAAAAATTATATAAAAAATGATGTTACATAATTTATAATAGGGGGAATGAACTCTTATCTTGATAGATTTCTTCTTAATGCATAGTAAATTCACCATAGTACCTTAAAAACAATTCAGTAGGGCTTTAGAGAGGGAAATTGTGTTGAAGTTTAGGTTTTATGGATTTTGAGTGATGGTTAATAGATAATGGGTGGGTATTTATAGAAAAATAAATTGTATTGTTTATTAATTTTCAAACATAGACCTTGAAAACTATGTTAATAAAAAATAAAAAACAATTGGTTTTCCCATGGTTTTTTCCCCATGGTATTTTCAAAGGAGGGGTGTTTTTTAAAACTTATTACATTAACAATTGAACCCATTAAAATAAAACCATTAATTATTTGGAAGTTAGTAATTTTCAAATCAATTTGATGATTTCAAAAATTACATCAATTTAATAGATAAAATTAACAAAATTTATGATATTTAATTTTAAATAAAACTTTTATTTATTGAAAAATATCATTTTAAATTATATAGTTGAATTTATAATTCCTATAATAACTACATATGATTTCATAAAAAATTACTATTTATGTTTGAATAATCATTATTATTTATTACTTTTTTATGAAAATATATATTCATGTTTTCATTAAAATATATTTTAATAATTACTAGATATATATATATATTAAATAAATTGGGATATAATAATGGAGTCCTTGTAAATTTGACAAGGGAGATATTATTTTCCTAAATTTTTCTCTATGATATGGGATGTGGATTTTTGGTAGGGGTGAAAGCTATCCCAAAAAATTATCAATTCATTCCAGATGTTGTTTTAGGAAGGTGAGGGTGGTCACCACCTAAGAATACCCCCATATTTATATTGGAGTTAGTTCCCTAGAAACCACCTTCTTTGTAATTTTTGATAAATCTATATTCATAGGATGAATATTAATAAACTCTTTATCACATCATGATTGTTCTTTTGTATGACATAGTATGTGATAATTTTCTAAGAATAGTTGTCTCGCTAAAATTTCAAAGAGGATCCCTTCTATGATGAGCACCCAGAAGTTCCATGACACTATTCTTGAATATATATTCTATAGCCATATGGTATCATTTCAAGGGACACAAATGATACTGGATATTAGGAGTGGAGACTCATGAAACTCTAAGGCACCTTTTCATGGTGTGTTCCATTGGTATATCTATGAGGATATTATGAGAACAAGACCCTCCATTTGGAAATACACCTTCATAAGTTCCATTGGATGTTCCTACTTATGAACATGTGTATTGGTCCATAGACATTAAGATTAATATTAATTAGTATTATGAAATTCACACTTAGATGTATTCATAAAAACTATGATGATAGATGGTTGCAGCGAGGTAGGATATATTGGGAGCATCACGAGTAATATTGCATTAATGAATAATGTGGGGAAGGATTTTCCACTTCTATGAGAGAAGATATCTCATTTCCTTTGATGAAATGATATCGCCTACCCAAATCCATGGTCATGGTTTTCTGTAGGAAAGTTCAATTCTAGTAATTAAAAGAATGAAAAATCAAGCACATGGGTTGATGGAACTTTCATGCAACCCGGTTGATTGGAGATATCAAGACAAAGGGATTATATTACATGGTAAGACTTCATATGATGTGACATATCATTGTGACATAAACTTATTTCTCTTGTGTTCCTTAAACTATTTCTAGATAGTAATCTTGGACTTTAGGAAATCCCTCATAATGCCAATGAGAGAAGAGGCCTAGAGGATCATACACTAAGTGAAGCCAGTATCTCAGTTAAATAATTTATTATTTAACAAGTTGAATAAATATTATTCCCAGTTGTGGTTTAATAATTATTCAAGTATGACTAATATCGTTTATTTCTTTACTAGTTATTCGAGAGGATATATTGCCGACAGAATATTTATTTATCGGCAAATAATGTAGTTATATTTATTTAATAAATAAATAGTGATTGTTTAACGGCTGATAAATATTGATGTGGATTGGCAGACTAAGTTAAGGGTTCAATGAGAAATAATATTAAATCTTATTTGGCTAAAAATATTTAAATATAACATGGAAGTTAAGAACATATCATGGAAATAATAGAATTTCGATTATTATTTAACATGGGGTTTTACATGGAATAATAAAATAACTAACAGCGCTTATGGAAATTGTTTTTTATTACTAGGTGAATTAAATTCCATATTATGTTATTATTCTCTAATTATCCATGGGGTCATTCCACTGGCAAACCAAAATTTGTGTGCACAACATCTTTATAGAAAAGTTTTCGATCTTAGAGAACTTTTCCCTCTCCAAGAACACTCTCAATAATGAGAGAAATCCTCCTCCCCCAGATCTAGGAGAACGCTTCGGAAGAGATTCTCAAGGAGATCAAAGGCGAACATCGCAAGAAAAATGATATTATGTGATAGCACCTAGAGACTCCTTCAGCAAAATCTAGAGATATGTGGAGAACATGTGGATCACTATTATAGGAATATTATCCTTTGATTCTACATTGCAATAAAACCACACCTTGGACCTGTGGTCGAACACATCAACGAAGAAAGAATCACCTTGGTGGTAATTCTTTAATTTAATTAAATTAATTATAAAAAAAATATTTCAATCCTCTATCAAGGTTCTGAGGATATTTATCATTTTTATTTTATCTTTTATTTTATTTCATGGATACTGGCTTTTATCGTCGTATTGATCCTGGATTAATCATCGGTCATGGAAATTTTCAAAGTTGGTTACACACCCATCCTGAAATTCTGTTGCGCTCAGAACATCCAAGTGGTATTATAGGGTTCATATTTTCATTAATAATTAATTAAATAATTATTTTATGATTTAAATTTTAATTATTTAGTTTGTCAATTCATTTCTAATTGTTCTTGTAATCTGAATTTTGAGATCTGTTCTTCCTCTTTAATTTCTCACAGATCTAATAGAAACGAATAATTTTATGATTAAAATTAAATCAAGTATCTCATCAGGAGGCATTGAAGATTCTATCCAGGTAACATGATAGTACATGTCGTGTATTCATAGTTACATGTCGTTTCATCTGCCAAACATGTTATGTAATCCAGATCACACATTGTGTAGTTTTTTTCATCGCATCGAAAGTAATTCAGAAATTACTCATGTCGTGTGTATTAATGACACGCGGGGTAGTTAATTCTTACACCGTGTGTTTACCAGGACAGACTGGCACATGGTATGTTAGACTACATGTTGTATGGACCACTAGACATGGCATGTAGTCCCTTCAGTTCCGGGTCAACTCATGTATCCCATACATGGCTTGCCCAGCTGGTGACTATGTAATGCAGAATCGACATGGCATGTGACCCACTAGACACACCGTGTACTCCAAAGATTTCTGAAGTACACCTCACATGCCATTTCTCCAAGCATGTACTTCAGATGGACGGTGAGGAGGGTACACGTTGTGTAGTCCGATCTACACACCATGTACTGTTTCCAAATTAAGCAGATTTAAAAATTTATTATTATATTATGTAACCCTTGATACATGTATCTTTGTGTAGGAATAAATCTAGAACACAACATCTGATATGTGTTTGATATATTTATATATATATATATATGTTTAATTAACATATGCATAATTTTAAAATATGTTCACATCATGTATAAGTTATATTACAATTATAATTATGCGTGCAAGCTACATGTCAAAGAGAATAAAGTGTATACAAGTATGAGATCTTCAATGCTTTGTTCACCACTAAACCTGGAGAGTCTACACCGGCTAGACCTCATGTAGTCAAGCTTATTAGTTATATTGAGCATCTAGACATCTTAGGGATTAAATTCCCAGATTAGTTCTGTACAGATCTCACACTATCATCATGTCCTAATACCTTCTCTAGTTTTATTATGAATTGTAATATTAGAAATAATGAGAATATTCTATCAGAGATTCTTACACTAATTCACCAAGTTGATAAGGACATGGGGCATAAAAACCCTATAGTCCTTATAGTGAATAATAAGAGTAAGTACAAGGAAAAGGTCCCTAATATTTATAAACAATCTAAATCCTATGAGCACCCTCCAACCAAGAAGAAGAATATTGAGAGGCAAGGCAAGGAAAAGGAGGCAGTTTGCATTGCATGTGGCAAGTCAGACCATGAGAAGAGGAATTGAACCTATAATCAAGGGAAATCCAAAGGTTTGTTTGTTATCAAGTGAAATATTTCCATTTATACACATTGGGTATTAGGTATATCTTTCTTAAATCACATGTGTATTAAAATACATAAACCAAGTATATTTTAGAAAATTGTTAGAGGAGAGTTGGATTTGTGAGCTTCCAATGGTGTGAGGCTAGTTGCTCTTTCCATTGGTGACTATCACCTTACATTTATAACGGGAATGATTTTGGTTTGGAATTAATGTTATTATGTACCTGGTGTTACCAAGAACATAATTTTTGTATTAATTTTAGATATAGATGGATTTATTTTCAAGTTTTGAAATAAATGTTATTACTTTTATAACGACAACATTTTTTATGGTATTAAACATTTAAATAATGGTTTGTATGTATTAAATTATGAGAACAAAGTGTTGAAAATTGATAACAAACCAAATTCGCATGACTCATACAACACCCAATTGTGGCATCACCGTCTCAGTCATGTAAACAAGAATCTTTTGACAATGCTATGTCAAGATGGTTACTTAGACTCTTCTAAGATAAAACCACTTGATAGATGTCATGATTATTTATAAGGTAAAATGACCAACCCACCCTTTGGTGGATAGGGTGAAAGGGACACAGATCTTATAGTATCGGTACACACTAATGTATGTGGACCATTTTCAGTAGAAGCTAGAGGTGGATATTCATACTTCATAACTTTTACTAATGACTTGAGTAGATATGGCTATATTTTCATAATGAGGTATAAGTTAGAATCCCTTGATAAATTCAAGGAATTAAATAATGAAGTTGAGAATAATCTTGGTAATAAGATAAAGAAGCTTCTATCGGATCGTGGTGAAGAATATCTTAACCAAGAGTTCATCAACCTTTTATTGGAGTTTGGGATTCTATCTCAACTCAATCCACCTTATACACCACAGTGGAATGGTGTTAGTGAAAGGATGAACTGTACATTATTGGGTATGGTAAGGTTGATGATGATTCATGCAGATCTTCCATAACTTTTTTGGGGATATGCATTGCAAACTATGGCATACACATTAAACCAAGTACCAACTAAGGTACAAAATAGGATTCTATTCGAGCTCTGGAGTGGAAAGAAAGACACTTTGTCGCATACATGTGAATGGGGATGTGAGGTGTTTGTTAAGGATTTATCAGGTAACAAACTAGCAACTCAGGGAAAAAATTATATATTTATAGGGTTTCACAAGGAAAAAAAAGGAATATTACCTATACAACCCCTTGGACAAGAAAGTGAATGTTTCCATACAGGATGTCTTTCTTGAGAGGGCGAACGTCCTCAAAAAGGATAGTGGGATCAAGATAAACTTTGATGAACTTGATGCTCAAGATACACAGGATTTTGTATAGGAATAAGTTCTATAAGTCCCTGTGGAAGAGGTAGTTCCTAAAACACAAGTACTACATAGATTACAAGAGAGGTAAGGGAACTAGGTTGATATAGTTTCCTTGTCACTGAGGATGGTGAATCATTATTATTGGACAATAATGAACCTATCTCCAACAATGAAGTTGTAAAGATCTCAGAAGCAACAATATGGATAGAAGCTCTGAATTCTGAGATAGATTCCATATATCAAAACCATGTCTAGGTTTTGGTCAATGTGATAATTTATGTAAATCCTATTGGGTGTAAATGGGTATTCAAGAAGAAACTGGACATGTAAGGTTAAGTTAGTACCTATAAAGAAAGGATAGTGGGTAAAGGTTTTAAACATCATCAAGGAATTGACTATGATGGAACATTTTCACTAATTTACATGTTTAAATCCTGAAGTACCATACTTTCCATAACAGATTTCCATGATAATGAGATTTGGCAGATGGATGTCAAAACTATATTCCTTAATGGGAAACTTCAAGAAGATGTATATATGACATAAACAGAAGGATTTGTGACACCAAGTGATGCTAAAAGGGTATGAAAGTTGTAGATATCCATTTATGGATTAAATCAGACATCTAGGTCATGGAAAATTCGATTTGATGAAGCCATAATAGAAATTAGTTTCATTAATAATGAATGTAAGCCATGTGTTTACAAGAATTTTAATGTAAATGTGTTCTTTATCCTAGTAGTGTATGTTGATGACATATTTCTTATTTGAAACAACATACCAGTCTTGTAGTCAGTCAAGTACTGGTTTAACAAGTGCTTCTCCATGAAAGACTTTGGAGAAGCAGCCTATATTCTAGGGATCAAGATCATTCATGATAGATCCAAGAGGTAGGTTGGAATAAGTCAAATTACATACATTTACCAGATAATAAAGAGATTTAGTATGGAAAAAATCAAGAGGGTATTGGTTATATTATCACATGGTAATCATATTTCTAAGAAAATTTTCCCCCAGTCACAACATGAGAAATATAGGATGAGTAAGATTCCATATGCTTCAATGATATGATCTATCATGTATGACATGTTATATACCATATCTGATGTTTCCTATACACTAAGCATGGTACATGGATATCAAGAAGATCTAGGATAATGGCATTGGATAGCTATCAAGAATATCAGTAAGTATCTGAGAATAAATAAGGATATGTTCCTGGTGTATGGAGGAGATGAGGATCTTTTCATCATAGGGTATGTTAATGCTGGTTTTCAGACAGATTAGACTGATCTGAAGTCGCAATAAGGATATTTTTTCGGTCTCAATGGAGGATATGTGAGCTGGAAGAGTTTAAAGAATCTAGTTTTTCGCTGATTATACAGTAGATTCTGAATATATAGTGGCTTTTGATGTAGCTAAGGAAGCTATATGGATTCATAACATTTTCCAGGATCTTTATTTCTTACCTAGTAGTAGGGATCCCATTACAATGTATTGTGATAATACGACAGTAGTGGATATTTAAAAGGATTCAAGGCCACATTAATGGACAAATCACATTCTCCAAATGAATCGCCTCTTGGGGTATTTCTATCAAATGGGTGAAGTTTAGGTGAGAAAATTTCCCATGGAAGAGACTTTGGGGGACCCCTTAACTAAATACCTATCTTAGCAGAAGCATGCATATCATGTGAGAGTTAGTGGACAGAAGGTTGTTAGAATTTGGTTCTAGTTAATACAGGAGTCTATTAAATTCGGTGCCCAAGGAATGAGATTATTTTTTATTTATTATAAACATGTATTCATTGGATGAATATTAATAAACTCATTATCACAGCATGATGGTTCTTCTAAGTGACATAGTATGTGATACTTTCCTAAGAATATTTGTCGCACTAAAATTTCATAGTGGATCCCTACTAATATGACAACCCATAAGTTCCATGACACTATTCTTGAATATATATTCTATGGACTGATGATATCATTTTATGGTACAAAAATGATACGGGCTATCAAGTGTGGGGACTCATGAAACATAAAGGCACATTCTCATGGTGTGCACCCTTGGTAATATCAAGGAGGATATTATGAGAACAAGACCCGACAGTAAGAAATCCAAATTCTAAGTGTCATTGGATTTTCATATCTTTAAACATTTTTATTGGTCCTTAGACTTTAATATTATTATTAATGGGTTTTATGACTCATGCACTTAGATGTATTGATGAAAACCATGATGACGGATGTTTGCGGTGAGGTAGGATATGTTGGGTGTATCACGAGTAATACTGTATTAATGAATAATGCATGAAAGTATTTTTCACTTCTATAGAAGTAGATATCTTAGTCCCTTTAATGGAAATGATATAGCCTAACTAAATCCATGGCCATGGTGTTCTCTAGAAAAGTTCAATTTTGGAAGACAAAGAATGAGAAATTGAGCACATGGGTTGATGTCACTTTCATGAAACCCACTTAATTGGAGATATCAGGACAAATAGATTATATGACATGGTAATAATTTTTATGAGGTGACATGTCATTACAACATCAACTTCTTTCTATTGGGTTCCTTGACCCATTGCTAGACAGTAATCTTGGACTTTAGAAAAGCTTGCCTAATTACAAAGAGAAAGAGTCCTAGAGGTTCACACAATAAGTGTAGCCAGTATCTTAGATAAATGATTTATTATTTAACAATTTGAATAAAAATTATTCCCAGTTGTGGTTTAACAATTATTCAAGTATGTCTGATCGCATTTATTTTGTTTCTAGTTATTCAAGAGAATATATTGTGGATGAAATATTTATTTATGAGAGAATATGGAAGTTATATTTATTTAATAAATATATACTCATTATTAAAGGACCGGTAAATATTGAGTAGGATTGTTGGACCATGTTATTGGTCCAGTGAGAAATAATATTAAGTATCATTTGGTTAAATAATATTTAAATATAACGTGCAAGTTAATAACATGTCATGGAAATAATAGCATTGTTATTATTATTTAACATTGGGCTTCACATGGAATAATAAAATATGTAACAACACTTGGGATAATTATTTATTATTACCTGGTGAATTAAATTTCTCATTATGATATTATTCTCCAATTAGATGAGGGATCATTCCACCAGCTAACTAACATTTGTGTGCACAACATCCTTGGAGAAAATCTCTCAAACCTAGAGAACTCTTCCCCCTCTAAGAATGATCTTATGAATGAGGGACATCCTCCTCCACCGAATCTAGGAGAATGCTTTGGAAGTGATTCTCAAGGCAATTAAAGGTGGGTATCGCAAGCAAAAGGATCTTTCATGCTATCACCTGAAGACTCCTTCAGTAACGTTCGGAGATACATAGAGCATGTGTGGATCACTGCTATAGAAATCATATCCTTGGATTCTAAATCACAATGAAGTTGCACCTTGGACCCGTGGTTGAATGCATCATTCAAGATAGAATCCCCTTGGATGTAAATCTTTAATATTATTAAATTAATTATAAACCAAATATGTCGATCCTCTCTCAAGGTTCTGGGCGCCTTTCTCCTTTTTCTTTTATCTTTGATTCAATTCTGTGGGTATTGGCATTTATCATCATATTGATCCTAGATTAATCATCGATCATAGTAATTTACAAAGTTTGGTACACACCCATCTTGCACATCTATTGCGCCCAGAACCTAAAATTTAGAAATAGTAAGAAAAATATTTGACATATCATAACTGAGGAGGTACGTTTAGGACCCATCATATATCATCAACTTGGGATATATGGACAATGAATATGATTCTACCTTCCCATGGTATTGTTTTTTTATTGAGGACCAATGTGAGAGGACAATATAGGTTCAGTAATGTGAGAATTATACGTTGAATTAGTACCCTCACCTATTTGAGTATGATATAATTTTCGGGTAGAAAATATATATTGGTGGGGAGAATTTAGATACACAAATATTTTTGTTTTAACCATTATAATTTTTTCAATTATATTTTAAAACCTGGTCACTAAGTGTTTTTAATATAAATTTCATTATGAATTTCCAACTATATTGTTTTACAAGTAATATATTAATTTTAGGTCAACCCATCCCAAAGGCCTTTGAGATTTTTTTATTTTATTTTTGGATAATCTTCATTTTATGGGTTGAGGGGGAACACTTACATGGATCGTGGTCCCAGTGGAACAAGGCCCATTACATGATCTGAAGGCCCAAGGCACAATGCCTAATGCATGACCTGAAGGCCCAAGACCCAAAAACACAAGAACTGTCCCTCCCCAATATTTACATAATTACCATCTAGCTCACCACCATTTCAAAAATTTCACACATTGGTTTTTCCTAAATATAAGGGTTTTAACCTAGGGGTGAAATAATTTTTTTGGGGGTTTTGTGCCCTGGGTCGAGCCAATTTTTAGTGTCTAATTTAAAAACCACAAAAATTAGGGATAATTATTTTTGTTCATAATCCATTTTTATTAGTTTTAATGTATAAATTGTATTACAAAATTTCATGATTCCAATTTTATAGAATTTTTGGAAAAATATTACCCCTATATCATTGTTCAAAATGTGAATAACTATTGAGGTAAAGGTAGAAGTAAAAAGATGGTGGGTGGTGTACTAAAGTCTTCAATGTAGACCCCCCCCCTATTTTTCTAATACTCCACACTCTCCCTTTAAATGGTTTCTTTCGCCTGTCATGGGTAGAATTAGATCACTAGTGGTGATACTCCTAAAAACTATTTCTACTCTCCCTCCCTTTCACACTCTCATGCATGCGGGGTGAAGGGGCAGAAGCCGAGTGTTTTCATAGTGGTCAGCCAAAGAAGGTTTGATCGGTTGTTTTTCATGTGACGAGATACGGTGGGATAAGAATTGGGTCAAGTACATTGTTTGGATTTTTATTAAAGAGGAGTAAAAATAATCACATACTTTTACTTTTGAGAGGATCGATTGGTCGAGAAGATTGAGGAAGAGCGAAAGTGGTGATTTAGTACAACGAAAGCTTGAATGACGTGATCGAGGATGACTCTATTAGGGTTATATTTAAAGATCAGGTAAGGAATTTATCAATTCTTTAAAAAAACACTCATAAAGTGTGGTTATATCAGCGTTAAAAAAATTAAGCATTGATAAAATGCATCTTTATCAACATTAAAATTATAGCGCTAATAAAGATATGTTCTATCAGCACTTTTTTAGTGTTGATAAAGATCTAGTTTTAATAATATAATAACTATAATTAAAAAATTTAAATATATATAATTATAAATAAATTTTAAAAAATTTACAAATGTGTACTTATAAATACAATTATAAATAAATATATTTAAAATACAATATATAATTATAATATATTTATATATTTATATATATTTATATAATTATATAAATTTATATAATTATATATATAATAATATATAATTGTATATAATTATAAATATAATAAATATATTTATTATAATTTTATAATTATTTAAATCAATATATATATATGTAAATATAAGTAAATATATTTAAAAATAATTGTATATAATTAAAAATATATTTATATAATTATATGTAATTATTTATTTATAAAATTATATATATTTATTAATATAAAAATATATAATTATAAATATAATAAATATATTTATTATTTAAATATAATTATTATTTAAATATATTTATTATAATAGTTTCATAATTTAATTACATATTTATTTATTTATAATTAAAATTATAAATAAACATATTTTAAAATAATTTTATATAATTATAAATATATATATCAGGTGCTTGGGGGTATAATTACATTAAACACACCCCACACACACATGCTGGAAATTTAGGCCATAACCCCCCCCCCCAGGGATAACCCACCCATCAAGAATTATTTACTCATTATATGACAAGAAAGGCCTACTATGCATGAAGCTCATTACATAGCCCAAAGGCCAACTAATAAGCCTGAAGGCCTAGTGTAGTGGCATGCTTGTATCATACTTTTTGCGTCATGCCTGCATCACTGTCTTCCTACGTCATGCATCATGTCTCCATCACCGCCTGTCTGTGTCACTGTCTGTCTAAGGAAATTCGCTTCCACCTGGATTAGAACCCAGGTCTGAAGTTGGATTACGAAAAGCCTTTACCACTCGGCTAAACCCCCAACTACTATAATTATAAATATATTTTTATAATTTTATATATATATATTAATTTATAATTATATATAATTATAAATATAGTAAATATGATAATTATTTAAATATAATTATTATAATTTTATAATTACTTAAATAAATATATTTTAAAAATATTTACATATAGTTATATTTATATATATATAATTATATATTTTTATAGATTTAAATATTTTTATTAATATATTATATTATATAATTATAAATATAATAAATATATTTATTATAAGTTCAAAATTATTTAAATGCATATTTATTTATTTATATTTATAATTATAAAAAAAATATTTATAAATATTTGTATAAAATTATAAATATATTTATATATATATATATTAATATATGTAATTATAAATAAGATAAATATATTTATTTTAATTTAATAATTATTTAAATATATATTTATTTATGGATAATTTTGTAAATACTTTTTAAAAAATTATATACATTTATAATTTTATAATTTAGTATTTAAATTAAAATATTATTTAAAAAATCATTTAAATAGATTAATTATTTAGATTTCAAACATATTTTAAATGTTAAAACATAATAAACAAAAATTGAATAAATATTATTCATATAAATTAAAAATATATTAAAAATATAGCATTTATAGTAAATAAATGTGTATAAATAAATATTAGAAAATGATTAAATATATTTTAAACATTATTAATAAATATATAATAATAAATGACTAGATAAAATTAATAAAGTTAAAAAAATATTAAAAATAGAATTCATAACATTTACGTTAATTATAGACACATAAAAAAGGAAAAATAAAAAAATTGATGATATTGATTATATAAATAAAAATAATTTAAAAATTAATTATATAAAATGTACAAAAATATTGAAAATTAAATTAAATCAAATTAAATTAAAGACACACACATATATATTCCAGATGAATAGATTAAAATAAATTTATATTAAAAATTAATAAATATTAAAAATGAATAAATATATAAAACACTAAAAATAGAAAGATATTAAAAAAGAATAAATAATATTAAATCAATAAACTGACTTGATCATACGCATACATGTACACTTAAAACCATATATATGAATGAATACACATCTACACACACACATACATACATATAGTTATACATGTGTAAATATATTAAATTATTTAATATCAATATAAATATATTCATTTATATATTATGTAATTGATTAAATAAATTATTAATATATTATATTTATTTTAATTATATACACATTTTTTAATTTTATGTATATAAATAAATTGTTAAACATTTTAAATAATATAAATTTAGAAATTTTTTATATAAAAATTTAGGAAAATAAAATTCAATTTTTATTAAAAGTTATATAAATCATATTTATATGTTATATTTACATATATATATTTATTATAATATATATCTTATTTAAAAATATATAAATATTTATATATAAATTAAATTACTCAATACAACCTTTTTCAGCACTAGAAAAAAATGATGATAAATGTGTCACATTTACCAATGCTAAAAATATCTGATAAAGGGGCAACCTTCAATAGCACTATGAAAAAGTGCTGACAAAGGTTTCTATTTTATCAGTTCTTTTGTTAGCGCTGATAAAAGGTAGCTTTATTAGTACTTTTTTATCACTACTAAAGGCACCCCTTTATCAGTTCTTTTTGTCTAACATTATTAAATTTCAACTCTATATAAAGTGTGATCTATGGTAGTCACTGATAAAATGGCTCTTTATCAGCACTAATAAAGGGGGTACTTTTAATGAAACTTAGAACAACATTGTTTTTTTAGCACTGTTAGAGGATATTTATAGCAATAATTATAGCCAAATCTATAATAGTGATCATTTAAAAATATCCTCATCATTGAAATTGAAGATCATGATCTCATTTTCATCATCACCACTGCTCTAGTGTATGTTTTACGTATGACTGACACCATTGATATCGTCACCCTTTTTTTAAATCATGTCTTTAACAACATCCATTGATCTATTAATGTTCTCAAGACCATGTGATGAGGCTATAAAAATGTTTTCATCATCTAAAAAAAGATAAATTTCATCTCTTAAGAATCCTATCACTGAAACACCACCTGACCTACCACATACCAAGTGAAGAAATGAATAAACATAAACTCATCCCTCATGTTTTATTCCCACCTAACAAAGTTAGAAAAACTCTCCTTGATCTCTATGTTTTTCATAGATATAAATTTAATTAGATTCTTTATAACTTTATATATATCAAACAGTTCTTCCCTTAAATGATTTCCACCACTACAAAACAATCATAATATGCATCATTTGGATCTTATTATCTTAGAACAATGGATTCATGTATCTTAAATGATTCTTTATTAATGACCTTTTATGGGTTTATGCTTATACTTTTTTATTTATTTATTTTGTTAAATTGATATTACTAAATTAAATAGGATAGATATGAATCAAATATAGATGGGTGTAAACCATATAAAAAAAGATTATGAGTATGGGGTAAAAGAGACATCAAGTTTGGAAAAGATAATGAATGTGACCCTTCTCAAATCCTTTATCCATGTTTATGCTATTGTTATTCAAGACTAATTTGTCTATATGAGTTGGAACAACACTTGATCTGTCATGTAATAGATGTAAGTTATAAATATTGTACTAAATATGGGGGAAAATTGAATGTATCTAGTAATTGGGATAACACTCTTTTTTAGCTATCATATGATATGACTATAAGTGTGAATAATTAAGAATAATGTATCGAGGATATGATTATAGGTGTGAATAATGATGATGACCGTATTGATTAATTGACAATAATAGTTGAAGATGAACTTTGTGACTATCCAAAATTATTTTAGAATATAACGAGTTATACAAGGATGATATTATATGGTGTTTGTACTAAATCTAAAACATTTCCATCCATACTGAAGCTATATAATATAAAAGTTGTCAATGGATATAGTGATTCCAGTTTTACTGAACTGCTTTTTCTCTTGAATGATATACACCTAGAAGATAATGAGATTTCTTTCCAAACATATGATGCTAAATGAATTTTATGTTCAATGGGTATGATTTCAGGAAGAATACATGCATATCTAAATGATATAATATTTTAATGGACCATGAATCACTTAAAAATGTACAATGTGTGGTGTGTCCCTATACAAGAAAGATGAACTAGGTTCTATGAAAGTTATATGGTAATTATTTCTAAGGTTTTGGCACCTATATGGAAGTGAAGAGACTATGAGGAAATTGACATGGCATGCAGATACAATAAATAAATATGAGAAACTTATTCACTTGATATACTCTCCTTACGGGAATAAAATTGATCATGGTTATCCTGAATATGGAAATGAGCTGAAAAACCTTTGGCTTGTGCTATCTATAGATGTAGTGAACCCTTTTTTAAAATCATAACTCATAGTACATGGATGTTATGTTAGTAAATTATAACTATCCACCATGGTTATACATGAAAAAAAATATTATGTTATCTATGATTATATCAGGACCAAAACAATTAGATATTGATATTGATGTTTATTTGCATCCCTTGATCAAAGATTTGAAATTATTGTGGGATGTAGGTGTTATGTTGTATGATGCTTATAGAAATGGATATTTCACTTTGAGATCCATGTTATATAGGATAATAAATTAATTTCCTAGTTAGAATTTTTTTTAGGATATATAATTAAATGAACTCAAGGGTGTACCATTTCTAAATGGGTTACACAGTCAATTGGGTTGAAACATTCATCGAAGATTTTGTTTCTAGTTTGTAACATATTTCTACCCTAGTGAAATAAATACTAATCTTAAAAGACATCATTTGATGGTATTTAATAAAAAATTACAACACCATATATACTAATACTTTATCAACTTATTGAGAAAGTAAAATATATTGAAACTTCTTTTGAAAACCCTTTTTCAAAAAATATTACAAAAACTGGTTTGAAAAAGTAATTATCTTTTTTTGAATTATTGTACTATAATTGTTGGTACATCAATATTTTTCTTCGTATTATGTAAGTGTAAAAACATGTATGTGATCGTGCCATTGTAAAAATACTAAATGTATCTAAAAAGTGAATTAAGGCTAATTTGAACATGATTGACATAGAGACATAGGAATAGTTGGTGCTAGTAAATAGTGAAAAACAGACTTTTCTTCCTCCAGCTGCTTACACTCTTTCTAGGTAAGAGATATATCAAAGTCACAAATTATTTAATGATGTAAATGTAACATATGGGTATTCATAAAATATCAATAATATCATGTTAATTACTAATTTAAAGTTAAAGAATATGAAATCACAAGACTATCATATTTTGATGAAAGATCTAATACCTATAGCTCTATATTGTATTTTTTCAAAGAATGTCTATCATTTATTAGTAAAGCTCTATTTTCTTTCCAAATATATATGTAATAAAGTTAGAGACCTAATGAAATTTCCATATATGGATAATGAAATTGATTTCATATTATGTGAATTGGAGATTTTCTTCCTATTATCATTATTTGATATAATGGTTCACATTATGGTTCACTTGGTTAAAGATATTAGACTACATGGTCCTATACGTTATAGATAAATGTACCCATTGAATGATATATTAATATTTTGAAAGC
Organism: Viscum album; assembly: GCA_963277665.1. Classification (NCBI taxonomy): domain Eukaryota; kingdom Viridiplantae; phylum Streptophyta; class Magnoliopsida; order Santalales; family Viscaceae; genus Viscum; species Viscum album. The sequence continues at coordinate 2,096,165,896 of OY728141.1, forward strand.
GTAAAACAAAAATTTAATTTATATCTAAGGTTTTTCTTATGGAGTGATATGTTATTGAGCAAGATATTGAATTTTTTATAGACTACTTATCTGATTTAAAAATCATTGGTCTTCCAAAATCTCATCACACTGGGTGGCTTGTGATTGAGGAATTTATAGAATAGAATTCACAATTACAATTAAAAATATATATTAGGATCAAGCTTACATTTTTTCATAATATTAAAGAGGCTATGCCATATTTTGAAACCCATGATGTAATTATTAGGCTTTTGAATCCATCAAGGGATAAAAACTGGATGCAAAATACAAATAATCAGTAGTTCATAGAATGGTTTTGTGGCCATATTTTTAAGGAGTAAACTGAAAATATTCTATCCATAAAATGAATTTTATGGATAGCTAGAGGAATATGTGTGCATGTATTATCTTATAATGGTTATGTAATTAATGGTTATACTTTCTATACAAATGAACATGATGAACGTAAAACCATGAAAAATAGTGGAGTTACACTTATGGTTTAATAGATGGATTTATTTGGTACTAAAGACTAAAATATATTTTATACTAATATTTCATACTTTGGTATTATCAAAAAAAATATGGGATTTGGATTATACAACATTCCAAGTGTCGATTTTTCAATGAAACTGGGTTGATAGTGGGAGTGTAGTTAAAATGGATGAATTGGGATTCATAAAAGTGGATTTTAGTAAGGGTACAAATATGAACTGTTTATAGTGGAATCATGTGAATTACATGTATTTTATGTTTCATATCCAGCAAACTGAAAGTGGTAAATTGTTCTGTTATCAACCAAAACCACGAAGAGTTAGATATAAATTCAACTAAGGATAACCCTTTCACTAGGAGATCGTAATCATTTCACAATGGTCCCAATGTAAACAAGGTCTTGTATTCCATAGGAGACCATGATGAAGGTATTTGGATACTATATAAAGGAGTTAAATACCTTCAAAATAAAAAAAGTGTTCAATAATCAAGTTATATTTTTTTTAATATACATTGTGTTACCTCAAATTATTAAATGTTCACTAATATATTTATGTAATCTAGAGTAAATGTTGAACCAAATTTTTAGATAATGAATTTTTCACATATTTATTCTCCCAATCATTGGGAAAATGGGTTTCTCAACATGTTTATGCTCCCAATGTAGAGGAACAATAAGATTATTCCCATGCTGATGCTACCAATCTTGAAGAACAACATATTGATAATATTGAAGATAGTGAAATGGTAGACATTGAACAATCTGTGTCCTAAAAAAATAAGATCTCCATCGCATGATGGTGTTAACAGAAATTATTAAGATGGGAGACAAAGGCATCAAATTCTAGGTTCGATGGAATGCTCATGGCTAGCCTTTTAAGCCCAACAAAAACATGTTTAGTAGTTACATTAGGCTCACCACTTTAATGTGTGTTTCAGTTTATGTAGATTCATGTACAATGTTGTGCTTGTGCTTAAGGCACTAATTTGGGAATACATTAGGGTAACATTATGATGTACTTTATTTTACTAAAAAAATAATGAAATACTAATTTACGCTTCATTATCCCCTACATATTGTATTTATAGTAGATGAATCCTAAATTAAATTTTTATTATTTCTCGCAAAAAAGACTCATATAGGATTTCAAAAAGTTCCTAAAAAGTATCATCTCAAATATGTTGAAGGTAAAATAATCCCAGACCCTCCACAGATGTATACATGCCTTATAAACCAACAAACATGGAATTTGTTTATTGTTAATCATGAGAAAACATATTTTCTTGTACATTATGATTGTTAATACGTTGATTGATAACGAATTTATTAATCACTTTTATTAAGAATTTTTAATTTATGAAATATAAAATTAGTGCTCAAAATAAGAAAAATGCAGTAAAACCAACATACCCCTATCATAAATCAAGGTTGGGGTATTCTTCACTTGAAAAAATAAATATGTATTTTAAATATATAGTAAATCTTTTATGTGACATGAAAAAACAACATAATTATGATCCATTATTTCTATAAAGATTGACGAATCAAAATCCAAAGCCACTTCTATCCCATGTTATGTTCTATGTAAGGAGGATCTTGTAAATAAATAAGGGATACTGATAGATGAAAACACAAAAAAGAATTATGCGAACCATGTGTGTGTATGACTTAATAAAAATTTATTTTTTAAAAAATTGGTATTACATAACAATGATTACTTATTTTCTTATATTTTTTATTCAACTTATACATAAGAATCATCATCAAAAGTACCCAATTAATATCTACTATTAGTGGTATTGAAGTGGCCAGAATAGTATGTCCATGTTAGAGGTGTGGGTTTTGGGGTGTCGGCCTGAACATATTTTAAGAAAAAAAATTAAATGGGGATAAAGATAAGAAAATGGAATAGATGCAGGAACTATTAGATTCTATAGAATAAAAACTTAATTAGTGGTTTGATTCATTATAAAATGTTATGGTAAGGAAACAAAGAGAATAAACAACAACAACAACCACTACATAAAGACCCCCCCCCCCCCCACCAACACTAGATTTGTGGCAATCCATTATCCTAAAAGGGTTGTCTTATAAGCGGTAATAAATAATGTCATAATTTTTTCTAGGAAATGTGAATCAGGAACACACTGATACCTTTCCTATACTTATATTCTATTGGTGAAAATTATTGTTATTTATATCTATCAATACCCACCTATTGTCTTTTTGTGAGGGGTACCATGTACAATATTCAAGGAAATATTCTAGAAAAAAACTTAAAATAGGTCATGTGTGCAACACCCTAAAACTTTGTGATATATTTATTTTTATATAAATCCAATCACTTTTATATCTTGTGATACATGTAACATCAGGTTTAAACAAAATGCAATACTCTATTAAAATATTATTATTTAAACATGACCATTGTAACATAGTCGTTAAGTTGGTTGGTATGGATTTAATAAATAAATTATGAAAATTATATAGTTTACACATTTATAAAAAAATTAAATGATTATTTATTGATTACAAATAAAATAATAACCATTTTAAAGAGATAGAAATTTTTCTGAAAAACTCTATTTTTCAAAATGGGGGTTTAGTTTCACTTTGCGCACATTATTTAAAATTAATTTTTACCACTTTAGAAAATTTATTTTATAAAATATATTCATTTTTTAAATATAAATGTTAAAATTATCTTTGGTGAAATTTTTTAGATTGTTCTAAAAAATTTAATTATTTAATGAATAGTTAAAAATATTAATTTTTTATTAAATACTTCGTTTTCATTTTAAATTATTTAAAAAGTTAAATTTTATTTTAAATTGTTTTTAAAGTCACATTTTATAAATTAAATTACAATTTTTCTAATTTTGGTCATTTTAATCAATTTTATGTTGAATATTTATGTAAAAAATATTTTAAACTTCTGAATGTTTTTTTGCGAAAAACCATTTTTTCGACACGGCTGCGGGTTTAATTTTAAATTGAATTTGGAAAAATTGATTAAATATTTGGAATTATAATAATTAAAATTATCTAATAATTTCAACTTAATTTTTGACCATCATGAATATTAAAAAGATTAAAAAATAATTATCATGGTTAAGTAAAAAATGGGTTTAATAGGGGTTAAACTAATAAGATAAGGGCTAAATAACCTAAAACTCACTCAAAACCCATTTTATGGACATATGCAGACCTTGTCACCTCTAATAGTCAATAATGACCCATTTTTTGGCTTTCTTTGTGATAAAAATGTGGGTATCACTTTGTATTTTCAAAAATTACAGGTGTATCATCTTTCTAACTTATAAAAGGCCACCCCCTCTTCACACTTCCAAAAACATTTGGTTTTTCACATACCTAACCAAATATATCTCTTACTTACCCCCTATAATCCTATATTACCTATTTTTATTAGTAATACCTCCTAATAAGACTATAGGTATAAATGTAAAGAGGGTCTCTAGAGAAAAAGTAAAATTATTATACGTGTGTATTTATTTTATTTCTTCTTCTGCCTCCTTAAATTAATATTAAACTATGATAATATAATAACACAAGTATAAAATATATAATGAGACATTATTATGTTAATTTAATCACCTACATCTATATTCGCTTCCATCAAATGGGAAATGAAACCGTCGATCGTGTGTACAGCAAACTACTGCCTCGCGAACCAATGTAATTTGTTTTACATCACTACATTTCAAGGAAAGATATAATGATATATTTAACATATTTATATTATATTTATGAAATTATTATACTTATATAATTATTATATCACATATACCTTCTCACATTCCATTTCATGATGGATATAAAAATGTCACTCATGTGTCTGGTGAACTACCACCTCACAAAGCGATGTGATTCATTTTTCTCTTATTATTTACATGGAAGTTTTAAGATTAAAATTAATGTATATATGTAATATTTATGACAAAAAATACTTATTAAATTATAATATCAAATCTAAATTTTTACCTTCTAATCTATTTCAAAATTATAGTCTCAATTGTGCGAACATGTGGACTACCGCCTCCACGTAGCGATGTGAAATGTTTTTCATTTAATTTTTACATGGGAGGTAATAAGAATTAATTTTATTAATATAAATGATATATATATAAAAATAATGATTCTATAATGGTGAATTTATATTTATTTTCATTTTATTATAATCATCAATAGAAAATGGAAACAGTGTTTAGGCGTACATATGGCCAGTTATCTCCATGAACAGTGTGACCCATTTTTTACCTCTAACTTTTATATATTATTATAAATACATATATAATGAATATATATTATATTTATATAATTACTAAAATTATATATATTAATTAAACATTATAAATTTAATAAATAATGATATTACCAAACCAAAATATAAATGAAAAACAAAGCAATTATCAACCAAAATGGTGATTTTAACAAAGAATTGTTATTAAAAGGGTGATAAAAGACTATAAGTAAATCATATGTGGTATGAGATATATGAGTATGGTTATTTAATAGATTTATATTAAACCCATATTTATTATACATGAGGTTAGGATAGATATGAAGGAATTCGAACCTGAGGTAAGGGTTTTTCGTCTCACTTTTACTTCTGTGAAATATACACCATATTCAACACTTATTCCTCTGTATGATGTATATACTAAATATTTTTATATGTTATATCATGAATCTATTTATCTTAATTTTATTTAATGTTTCATTTTAATTTATTTCTTTCATGGGTCTTTTGATTCAAAAGGTACCAAAGTGGTAAGGGTTTATTATACAATCTCATCATTATTCAGGATTGTTTTCATTTAAGTCTCCATTAGGTGAATTATTTTGTATTTATATCATAAATACAATATATTTCGTTATACTATACTTATTAATGGTATTTTAAAATAATAGTACCATTTTTACACTCTTTATTTCTTAAAATGATTGAGAAAATGTTTTTAATAAAATCTAACTTTATTTCTCTCTTTAGTTGAAAATCCTTTTTCATAAATTTCCATGTTTCAAAAAATATTTTTGAAAATTTATTTAACATTTTAAAATGATTTATTAAAGACATTTTTACCAATTTTTTACTTTTTAAAAAAAATAAAAGGAATCTTTAATTAATTTTTCAAACAAGGCATGTTTGTCTTTTACTGAAAATTTGAAAGGAATATTTGTTTTAAGATGTACAGCATGAACAGAATTTCCTGCTATCATGACCACTCAATGTTTTAAAGATTAATTTATAATATTCAAATTATATTTTCAATAAAATTATTCTAAAAAATTTTTGTCAGCTTTTAGTTTAAAAATATATACGTTCAAAGTGAAAAGGTTATTTTTCTCAAAAACAGTTTTAATGACATTATTATAGTATTTTTATTCATAAAAAACATCAAACATTTGTTTTTCTTATAATAAACTAGGGAAATGTTGTATTTATATCATCATTATTCTTTATTTGGATGTTTTATGATTATTTTGACTAAGTATGTACAATTTCATTACTATTCACCATATTACTCTTGATGGTTTATGATTATGTTTATTTGATTTGGGTAAGTATTAACATCATGTATGATATTTTTTCAATAAGATTGTTTATTTTGATTATTTTTCACCCTTTTCAGATGAGGAATGCAATGGGTGTAGTATGTTATGGGAGGATCCTAGTTATAGATAGCCCCTTAATGCATCGACGGGTCTCATGAGATAAAAAATTCATCCAAATGAGATTGGTTTCTACCCATATATTTAAACTACCTTGTTAAATGTCTTGAAAGTATGTTCAAAATTTATGAAATTATTAATTCCCTCATTATGATATTAGTTATTTATATCCATGTGATTATTTTATTAGTTATAATGTCCATGGAAAAATTTTCAAGCTCATGGGATTATTTATCTGTATTTATTTAATCATCATTTATTTAGGTAATATTATGATAATTTTATGGATTAAATGAAATGTTTTTTCAGTTATTTACCTTTCCATATTGATTATAATTATTTATTCAAGATATCTTCTACTGTATGATTTCCCTTATTGAGAATCTGATCTCACCCCTTTCTTATTTTTTTCCCCAAGATAGTTGGAAATATTTTTTGATTGATATATAGGTATATGCTATAAAGAATAATGGAATTCTAAAAGAAAACACTTTTTGTATTTTATGTTTTCAATTTTAATGTGAATTTGAAGTATGTATCTAGTTTACCTAGATAAATAAACTATTCAGTCCTTTGGAATACAATTCCTTGTATCTTATTCCAATTTAATAAAGTAGCCACTAGATCTAGTATATTGGGGTTGGGTTATAAATAGTTTTTATCTAAGGAATTTTAGTATAAACCTTGGGAACTAGATTTAAATAAAATTAAATTAAAGAATATCACCCTATGAATTAATTTAAGGATAAGTCTATATATAGTATAACATCCTAAAGTTTTGTTATGGTAAATATTATGTTGTTTTCCTATAAATACATACCAATTTGGATACTACTTGTGGATGTGGTTCTGGAACAAATGTATCTAGGGGTAATAACTCTGAATAATTCATGTCAGTATTGACTCGAGCATTACCTGGTACACAACAATGAGCCTTACTTCGCACCTGGTTTGAGTCTATTGGGTGATATTATTTAGTTAATTTACATTTTCTTTATAAATTGTTATGAAGGATTTCAAAACATTTTTATGATTTAAAAACCTTCCCAAAGAAACCATGTTCATGATTGTGAGATTAGCTATGTATAAATTTTTCAATTTATGTTAAGTATTTCACTAGTATTGTTATTATACATTATGTTTCAAAATGTTATGATCTAATCTAGTGTATGAAATTGTTTACAAATGGCATGTAGTATAAGGAATGGGAACAATATCAATGCATGTACCCCATGTAGGGATTACCCTCCTAGGAAATATAATGAAGCTGGAGTTGGATTTGTATCTTGAACAGAATAAATTATAACCATATTAGTGAAGATGATTAAGGTTATGAGTAATAATATTTCCTGTAAGGATAAGGTTTTCGATCCACCATGCAATGTAAAAAATTTAAACCACTTCATTCATAAGCAACCCCCATAATTACATGGGAATAAAAATCCTTTTGTAGTTGAGAAATAGATGATTTTATTTGAGAATGTATTTCCCAATTTGGGATGTAAGGAAATAAAGAGACTTATCTTATGATTTTATCATCTTTCAATATATAAGGATAAATGGGGGTCATTGATTCAAAAACTAATGATGAAAAAGAAATAACAAATATTGAATTGAATGATTTTAAGGCACTCTTCTAGGAAAAGTATTTTCCTCATGAGAAATGAGTGGATATGGAGAGACAATTCCTAAATCTAATAAAAATGGAAGATGAAAATTTTTCTAAGTAAGAATTCAAATTTAAAAGGTTAGCAAGGAATGAAACAGACTCTGTACATGGTCCAAAGGGAAATATTGATCATTTTTTTATGGGATTAATCCATTTCTTCAAAGGCAACTGGTCTCTCAAACTTTCTCATCATACAAGGACATATTATCATGTGGCATAAAAAATATAAATAATTATACAAGTGTAATGGAATTTAATGGGATTAAGAGAATAAGAGTATAACAAAGAAAAAGAGGGATAAAGGGAATAATAGAAAGAAGTAATTATTTCCCATGTGATAATTATGGAAATAAACACCCTGGTACTTACTTGAAGGGCATAGGAGTTTTTTAAAAGTGTGGAGAGAAAGCCCATCATGCTTATGATTGAAAGGGGAAGAAATAATTTTACAATATTAAACGTTTCAAATGGAAGGATATGGGGTACCTACAAAAATAAATTCCCCAATTTTCAAGGAAATATTCCTCATAAGAAGCTAAGGTATCAAGGTAGAGGTTATGTTATTACTACAAATGAAGTGGAATGACTAATGTTCTTGTGTTTGGATTAAAGAATTATATTATGGAGTATTATTATCATTGATATTATAGTTATAAAATTTTTTTAATTTATAAGGATTTTACTGCACCAATTTTTCTTTAAGTATTTAAGATAATATGTTGAATGGTACTAATGACCAAGAAAAGTGATTCGGTGGAAAGTTTCACTTCTTGGAAAACACATGATTGATGGAAGATAACTATTAATATGTTATATATGTTGAGATAATAATGATAAAGATATTTTTATGGGATACTATTGGTGATATTGAAATTGGTTAGTGATTTTATAGTTTATGTTATCTCTGTTGTAGTTTACTAAATTTTTTGATTTATGGAATATATTAGACAACCTGATAATTTATTTTTGTAAGAATTCATGTTTTTATTAAGGTTTTATGGTGATAAAGGTGTTTTCATATTTGGAATGTGGAATTAATAGCCACTTTATATTATTTAGGGAATATAATGTTGATTTAGTGTCCTTATAAATTTTTGTACTTTGAATTTGGTCAAACATATTTTGGATGAGTCATAAGATTAACTATATATTGAATAGATTAAGTTTAACTTTGGGTGTTATTGTATAACTTGTGCTAACCATTTTGGTTTCGAAAAATATCTAAATATAGGAGGAATTAATTTTCATTCTAATGGTCTATTAAATTTTCTTTAGGCATAAAAATTCATTTGGGGTATTCATTTATTAGAGTAAGAAATTAAGTGAGAATTTATTGAAGCAAAACTGAAGGATGAAATTATTCCTATAAAATATAAAAATATAAAGTAAGTATATTTTCTTATATTCTTAGTCTAGATGGTAAAGGAATTAATCAACTATAGGAAAACAAATATTGAAAAAAAATTATTCTAGTGCGTTCATTATTTATATATAAATTGTTCCTCATAATAGATTTATGTCTTTATAGTCATTAAATTTTATATATCAATCAATTTATTATGATCAATGATCTCTATCACTCTTAGTAATTATTTATGATTTTCTTCTATGTCTATATATTCACTTCCCAAAAAAATTCCAACATGGAAACTGAGAAATTTTTTATTCAAGATGGCCCTCATACTTCCTTTGATCCCATATTAAGAGGAATTTTTATTAACCCTTTTTATGATGTAGGTTTCCAAAAAAAGGTATTTTCCAATGTCAACCCCTTGAATATTAAGATCAAGATTAATTTGAGAGGATGAAATTTAGATAAGGGGTGTAAATTAATACATGGATATTTTATTATATATATTTTGAAATAAATTCAATCACTTTGATAGCTTACGTTACACGCAACACCGAGTTTAAATGAAATGCAATACTTCATTAAGATATTATTAATTAAACATGACCATTATAGCCAACCTATTAAGTTGGCATGTATGAATAGGACTAACTAATTCATGAAAATTATAGATTTTACACATGTATAAAATAAATTCAATGGTTATATATTGATTATAAATAAAATAATAACCATTCTAAATAGGAATAATTGTTATCTGAAAAATTGAATTTTTCAAAAAGGTGGTTTAGTCGTGCTTTGCACACATAATTTAAAATTATTTTTTTCCAATTTTATAAAATTTATTTGAAAAAATATACTGCATTTTTTAAATATAAATGTAAAAATTATCTTTTGGGAAATTTTTTAAAATTTTATAAAAGGATTAGTTTTTTTTACAAATAGTGAAGAATAATAATTATTTATTCAAATTTATTTTTCAATTAAATTTATTAAAAAGTTAAATTATATTTTTAATTGGTTCTAAAGTCAATTTATTAAATTTTACTAAAATTTATCTAATTTATGTCATTATAATCAATTTCATATTAACTTATAACATAAAAAACATTTTAAACTTTTGAAATTTTTTCTTCAAAAAAATAGTTTTTTCGACACATCTACTGGTTTATTTTTAAAAATAATTCAGTCAGTTATATTAATTGAATTTATAAAAATCAATTAAATATTTGTAATAATAATAATTAATATTATCAAACAATTTCAACTTAATTTTTACCAAAACTAATAGTAAAAACATTAAAAAATTATCACGGTTAAGATAAAAATGGGTTTACCATGGGATAAACTAAGAAGATAAGGGTTAAATTGACCTAAAAATTATCAAAAACATATTTTATGGACATATTTATACCTTATTAATAATATGGTTTACAAATTACCCATTTTAGAGGCTTCTATAATGACAAAACCATGGGTATCACTTTATCTTTATAAAAATGTCATGTGTGTCCTCTCCCCCACTTAAGAAAGGCCACCCCATCTTCTTCCATATTCACACTTATAAAACCATTTGGTTTATCCAAGACCCATAAAAATATCTTAATTACCTACCTACACACATATTATAGTTACTAGTTTTATTATTAATCCCTCATAAGATGTATTTATGTATAATCCTAAAGTGGCTCTCTGAAGAAGACGTAAAATTATTAAATGTGTGTATTTGTTTTATTTCTTCATCAACATCCTTCAAATAATATTCACCTTTGATAGTATAATAAAACTAGTATCTCTTATATACTTATAATTTATTATGTTAATGTAATAGCCCAGATATAATAGCCCTGGACCTAAGATCATGGATCCAATGCTGAAATCATGAACTTTTCATTTTCAGCTTTAATGCTAATATTTGTGACCCAAATTTTTCTATCCAAACATTACAACATAAAAAAGAAAATGTTGATCACATAAATTAAATAATAACTCTCAAGTTTATATTTTTATAGAATTAATACAAAATCATATAAAATTGGACTCATAAACAACTTGTTCTTATAGATGAAAATCAACTCCCATTATACCCAGTTTTTATTATTTCACGTTAGTTTATCAACATCATCCTTGTGAAATCCATTATAGACATAAATCATTAAATGAATTTCTTTATAACCTATGGAAAATGAAACATAATAATGGTGATCTAAAATTATATTTAAGGGTAAAAATAATAATTAACAATTGAACATAATAAATGAACATAAGATTACATAAGGTTATGATAACATAGTCAATGTTCATGAGTGAATCATAAAATAACTCATACCCATCAATACCTGGATCATCAAATATAAAAAAAATGGAAGAGTAAATATTTATTGGAATTAGTAATCATGAGCCATGTAATATCAATCTCGATCATGAGAATAATTATAAACCCATAGAAATCATAAAGAAAACATGTATCTAACTTGGGAATCATTTTCACTTAACTCTTATAATCATTCTTTAAAGGGAATAACCATATGGTCAAATTCCATACACAATTAATTGGAGGGATATAATAGACCCAACCATTCTTGGTTTATCATAGAACCAACTTTCATTAGTTTATCATTGAACCACCCATCATTAGTTTATAACATAACCACATATCATATATCCATGTACCATTATATAATCATAACACATAAAAGCATGCAGTTCATTATAAAATCATAGGAACAACTATTATCCCTTTCACTATATTGTTAACCCATGGAAAAGAAATAATTTATATTACAATCTCTTTGAAACATGGTTAAACCATGTAAAATAAATAGGTTCCATAAAAATCTCTTTGAAACATGAAAAACCTGTGGAAAATAAATGGGTTCTAGGAAAATCACTTTGAAACAATCTTAATCCATCACGAAAATAATGAGGATATTATCAGTACAAAATATACGTGATAGAGGATAATTAACAACAAGGGTTGTTGAAATTGATAAATTTAAATACCATAAATATATCATTAAAATATTGTTGATGAAAATAAGCGTTTTATTTATAAAATTTCTTTTTAAAATATAAAACATTTTTTAAATCATTTTCTATGAAAATAACCTTGAAAGTGTATAAAAGAATATTTTAAAATCAATTAAAACAATTTTTAATACATATAAAATTTTTCAAATCCTTTATCTTTAAAATTATATGAAAGTATAATTTAAAAATATTTTGAAATCATTTTTATAAAATATTGTTTTGAAAGAACATAGATTTCTGACTGAAGAGAGAAATGATATTGAATTTTATTAAAAACACATTATCAAGAATTTGAATTAAAAAAGAGTTTAAAATTGTTAAATTACTTTAAAATGTCATTAATAACTATATGATAACATAATTCAAAATGATTTATAATATTTAAATACTAGATACTTAATCATACACAATCCCAATAAATGTTGATATTGTGACAAAATACTCACTACAAAATATTTCACTTTTTATAACGGGGGCATATCTGTTGGTAAAAGTGAATTTTCTGTTGGTAAAACGTTTTACCAACATATATGTCTCTATCACTAAACTTTTGGTAAAAACTCTATCGCTAAATGTGTTTGAGACAGATAAAATAGTTCTGTTAGAATTATAATAATACCAATGGATAATATATATGCTGGTTAAAGTGTTTAGCAACAGGTTATAATGACAAATTTATCTGTTAGTAATAGTATTATCAATATATAATATTTGTTTATAAATTACATTTAATTAAAAATTATAAATTTTTATTTCCACTAGAAGTTCATATTATATTTATTATTTTATCATATATAATACATATGTTTTAATTATTAAACCAAAGATGATTTTAATACATGTTCAAAATTAGACAAGAATTAATTATATTAATAATGAAAATCATTACAAACAGAACATATTGGATCCCCACCAGGATTACTCCACAATTCTGTCACCAGACAACCCTGCCCCCCATTTATGTTCCACAATACTATCACTCGACAACCCTAACCACCCACCCACCCCACCCCACCCCAATAGCAGCTTAAACCCATCATCGTCAGCGACTCCAGCACCAACAGCTCAATCCCATCCATGTCATCTCAAGCCCCATATATGTCATCTCATCCAGCTCCAGCCCCATCCAAGTAAGTACAACCTCCATCTCCAGCCCATCCATGTCAGCTCCAATCTGTGTCCTCTCCAGCCCCATTCATGTCAACTCCAGTCTACACAAATAGATGATAAAATAGATGAGAAAAGACCTCATATGGAATTGATGGAGGTACATAAACAAGTGACATGAATACGCTTACACCATAGGGTTAAAGGTAGTACCTGCACAACACGAAATAAACATTTGTGTTTAACTTCCTACATTTGAGTTGAATTTCCTTTTGACTTTCTACAAAGGTAATACCTACACAACAAAGAAATAAACATTCATAAACATCAATTAACATTGTATTTATAACAAATAAAAATATGCACAGTCTAAAAATATTCCCTCTTCCCAATAATTGTAGCATACTTTTTAATTACTCTCATAAGATTTAACTAGTGCACATTTCATCTTTCCAATGATTTTTTATTGCATGCTAATTGTTTAATTAGGAGAAAGAGAGGTGAATGTACCTTTTTTTCTTGGGAAGATTTTCCCTTTACCTTCTTATTGAAAAATTTATGTCAATATTGATTCATCCCTCTAATAAACTGTATAGGTACATGAGAGATGACATGATAGATGCGATTAGGAGTTTGAGTTAGAACTTACACCTATGGGGGTATATTTTATGCTCATTCTCCAAGGATAAAGAAATTTATTAACATAAGAGAGGTTTTTAAGTGTTTGGAGGAATGATATATAATTCAACTGTAGAATAAGATTGAAATATTCATTTCAAACAATGAATGTAATGGAAATCATCAAACCAAGATCCAAAGATACACCTTTCATATAATTAAGACATGTAAAAAACGAAAATTCTAGGGGCTTGAAGAGGAAGAAGGTTACCTGTTAGATTCTAAGAAAGATAAGTTGTCACCCTCCTCAGTAATGTGTGCTTCCCTCCATTGAAAAAAAAGGATTAACCTATCCAATAGAATGTAAAAAATGATCCTCATAATCAAGGAAAAGACAAAAAGACTAACAATGGGTGGTCAAAACACTCATTAGTAAATGAACCATGAGGATACCTTCAACTGAAACCTAAATATGAATGACCAATCCTATAAATAACTTTCTTATTCACATTAACTATCACCAATGATGATGATACCATAAAAATAGATTCCATATTCTAGATATAGTGTAATTAAAAACTAAATTAGTTAACATATTATAGATTTCACACATCGGTTGTCTGTGCAATAAGAAGATTCCAGACTATGTGTGCACAGATTGCATATATAACACTTTGTGTTATATTTATACCAAATAATAATGTAGATGAGGAGATAGACATCATATATGGCATATATAAAACTCTATGTTATATTTATACCAAATAATAATATGCATAGGCCTACAAATATTCTCTTCCACCCTACAATTATAGTATAAAATTTAATTACTCTTATTAGAATTAACTAGTGAACATTTTAGTATTTTAGTGGTTATATATAGAAGGGAAAATGATTAATTAGAAGAGATATGGGTGAATTTTCCCTTTTTAGTTTGGACGTTCCTTTTACCAACTAGTTTACTCCAATTCACATGATCCTTTTGTTATGAAAATAATCAAAGTGATAGGGGAACACCAAATATAAAATGTTATGTAAAAATAGTGTTTAGTATCCATGAAAAGATGAAGAAAATCAGATATTTTATGATTTATTTAAATAAAGGGTTTTCACAAAGTTGAGATAGAATGTATATTTCCTCAGCTGGACAATAATCACTACTTCCAGATCAGATTCGGCAGCAAGTTTAAATACAAAATTTGTTTTCTCAATTATCTTTCTTCACATTTCCAAATATTCTTTCACTTGAATTCTGCAATTATAACCAAATAGCTATCAGCCACACCTTAAATCAAAAAGCCTCCTTTACATGTGAAAATCTTTAAATAGATGAAAATGGAAGCTTTATAATCATGGTGAAGGAATGCAAAAATTTAAAATTGCTACTCCTTAGATTTTCTTACTGCGTCTTCGGACATGTAGATGACGGAGGTGTTTTTCTGTGACAACCAATTCTGTATGCGATCTATGTGATAAAAATTCCCACAATCTACCCCACCAATTTCATCATATTTCCCATACTCTTCCTGACATATGTTGTATTTAGATCCCATTAATGCGGGTAAATGCACTGATCGGTCCTTTGTGATTGAGAATCTGGTATTCTTGAGGTATCCTTTTATCTCTTCTTCTCTTAGACACATGTGAACATCCAGCCTTTTGTGGTCTTATACCTCCTCTTCAAAAGCCGGTAACATTGCATCACAACCTAGACCATATAGGCAAGGACTTTGACGCTCATGATACCCCCACAATAGTAAGAAACCCATCACTAGTAGTACTTCTCTAGAATCTGGTATTTTCCTAGGATTCCACTACCTAACCCATGATTCTTCCACATTAGTACCTGGTGGTGAAATATAAATTTAATGAATTCAAAAGAGTGAAAATATCCAAGATTCAATAATATTTCATATTTATATTTTTTAATTCCAAAAATATAACACTAAAAATTTTAATAATTTATATTGATAAAGTCAAAATGAATTTTGATGATTCATACTTATAGTCTGAGACATTTATACATGATTTTCTCATATCTTCCTTTAATTATGTGTATCATCAACCCCTTTAATATACTCCTCATGGATAGTGTCATTGGATCTTCAGGTTTCTCTGTAGAATCTATGCTTGGAATTAATCCTCTAAACCATAGATATGGTCTGAAAGAACCACTTGAATCATTAAATACAACACATTCATAAACATATAATTGCATATATACCATAATGAACACTTAACAACACTTGGAAACAAATGAGGTATATAAACAGAACACAAAATAACAATGATGGATAGAAACACAGTACAAAAGAGATGATATAATGATAATTAGTATAGATAAAGTAATGAAAATGATCAGAAGGAAGAAGAGGAAATCGAAGTGAAACATCCTGAAAAATAATTGGGAATTTATACTAGAATATAGAAGTAGGTTAATTGATTACTTAGAATAAGGAGAAGTGAATGTACCTTTTTCATGGATGGATTTTTCCTTTACATGCATGTTTTAAAATGTATGTCAGTATTGATTCATCCATTAAATAAACTGTCCAACAATAGGTTTAGAAAGTATCTTCATATGGGAAGGACATTCAACCTCTTCTTTATGACCTCATAAAACCCCTTCTAAAGTAAAAAATGTTGTGTCACAAGCCTAGACCATGTAGTACAGGCCTTCGATGCTCACGCTCTCCCTGTAATGAAAATTTTTGATTTCACAGATTTCAAATTTCACGCACAATACATAGATTCTATATTTCACAAACAGTTTGAAACCCACCTAGCTTCTACTTACATTTCATACACAGATGAAGAATAAATTTACCAAATGAATGAGGCATCAATATATTATTAGTGAGAACAATAAAAAATATTCCATATTTCAAACCATGTAATTATAATGAGGTGAGGGGAATTAAGATGTTAGTGAGGACACTAAAATAGTAATGAGGCACCAAAATATTACCTTAAATGTGTGGTCCCGACTGCTCCACACACTACATAAAAACTGAAAATGATAAAACACCTTCCAAATATTAATGATACACATTATGAAGGCATCAATGGAATACTACATGACCTTTTCAACATCTTCAGTAACTTTTTTCATTTCATCCACAAGTGGTAGAAAAATATGAAAGTAAAAACGTCACCATTCCTGTATTATTATCACTAGGAACATTGAAAATATGTTTCATAAAAACATCATTTTTTACCATGTCAAGACATTTATAATTCTCATTTTTTTGGTAAATTTAGAAATGAATTCAAAGGGATATACCCCTATTGATGTTTCTGGAACACCCATATAAAGGCTTCAATCAAGATAGAAATATGAACCCAATTTTCAAACAATGGCGGATAAGGCTATTCAACTCGATTTCTGTATCAGCACATCCAAAATAAGGTTTCTATTGTAGTGGATCTGGACATTGGAAACTTCACCATCATCCCTTTTATTGCAGTAGACCACCCTTCTATGTTTTAATTGGTTTCTGTCCCAACTTTGATCACAAGCAGCAACTGTCCAACTTAGACTTGAACCATCAAGAGAAACTTCTGATCACACAAATTTAAAATCATGATATAAAAATTTTAAAGCATGCTATAAAAATATCATCCACCACAAAAAGAGAATTATATAACCAGTGAAAACAAGAACCTCCATGAGTCTTCGCTTTATCATAGTTTATAACGTGTTCCAGAAATTTCAATTAGTGGTTTAATTTTTTTGTGAGACTAAACTAACAAAAACTCTTTATTTTTGTTACAACTGAATTTGTTCTAGTCCTTTCCCAGATATTATCACCTCCCAACCTCTAGATTTCTGATGTTCATAGAAATCGAATGGCCCTAATTAATTTTTCTTTTGTGTCTTCTATTTTTCTATTGATATATGATCCCTTCAAACCAGTGGGTATATCCAACATAAGATTATATAACTAGAGACCACAACAACTACAAGACTATCCATCCAGTGACCAACCAATGACCACATCCATCCAGTGACCAACCAATTGCATATAGAAATTACTAGTGAGCACAACAAAAAAATTACTAGAAGGGAAAAAATTACAAGTGAACAAAAAAACTAAAAATAGAAATACATGATATAAAAATAACAAGAATATTATCTATCCCATTACAACAAACCATTGATATTGACACTAATTTCATTTAAGAGTGACACATAACTCAAAATTCTATATTCTAGAAACACTGCATTAAATCCCATAATGAAGTAAAGGTGATTTCTATTTATAATAAATTGTGAATGAAACCTTATTCAATAGCTGAAAAACCATATGTAATAAAAACCCATGGGCATTAAGGATGGATTTACAAAGATAGTATTTAATGAAAATTTAAAATTTTATAAATATAAATAAAAACTTATTATCTTCTAATAGTTGGTTTGAGTTAAAACAGAACAAAAACGTTTATGTTAATGGATTTCCAGATGATGTTACTTTTTATGAGGTTGTGAAAGAGTTTTCCAAATGCGGGATAATAAAGGAGGACCTCGAAACCAAAAACTCCGTGAGTGGATCTATGTTGACAAGGCACCAGGATGAAAAAATTGTGATGCACTTGTTAGATATTTGAAGGAAGCTCAGTTCATTAGGCTATTGAGATATTGGATGGAACACCTCATGAATTGGTTGATATACCCCCATATTGGTGACCCAAGCCAGATTTGTGAAAAAAAGGTGAGAAATTCGTAGCAAACAAGTGGACAAGAGAGAGAAAAACCTGGTTGAATAGAAGATGCTTGGATGGGGTGGCTATGATGATTCCCATCAGTTGATTCATTCTACTGTTATCCTTTTACATATGCTTACAAATGTTAAACCTGAGATCTGATGTGAATTTTCATTAATAATTTGAAGCATATGTTGAAGAGTAATGAACAAAACTTGGTCCAGTTGACTCTATCAAGGTTTGTGAGAATCATCCACAGAGTGTTGTCTTTATGAAGTTAAAGGATTGAAAAGATTTAGAAGTTTATAGAGTGAAATGGTTCAGTGGGAGGTAGGTCAATGCGACCATGGATGATGGGAGTGTCAGCTATACAATGGTACGAGACATGGATTTTGATGCTTCCCAGCTGGAGAAGTTCAACGCCAAGAAAGAACAACAAACAAGGATAACACGACTAAAACGAATTGATTATGAACTACCCTAAAACGAATTACACACTACCCTAAAACACCTAAAACTCATTCAACAAACAAGACTAAAACAAAAAGATTATATACTACACTAAAAAGAACATATTTTTCACTAACCATTAATAAATTATGCGCTATCCTAAAATGCCTTCAATAAACAGGGCTAAAACGAACCTCAATCAAGTCTCACAAACCCTAACCTTCAATAATCAACAAATAAAACACCCAAATAGGGATAGGGTTCATATGGGTCATGTGTACCATAAGGAAAAGAATGAAAAGAAAAATTAAAAGAGAAGAATAGAGAAAAAGAGAAGGAGTTCTAACTTGGGGAGACCGCAAGCGAAATTGGAAGGAGATACAGCCATGGCCAGAAGTGGAGGGAGGCGCGCGGTTAGGGATCTTCCTAGGTGGGGCACACGATAGGGAATGAGGTGGGTAAATGATGGGGGAGTAAAAGTAAAAATAAAAAAAAGTAAAAAAATAATAATAATAACAAAACATTTATTTACTTTAATTTTTATAATTTAAAAAATATATCATGATATATAATAAATTTATATATAATTTATATATAATGGAAAAACAAAAAAAATTATATATATTATAAATAAAAAATTATATTATATACATATAATGAAATTATATATACGTCAATTTCTTTTTTTTAGTTTTTACTAGTTTAAATTCAATCATTTTCATGTTTTCAAAAATTATAATAATTTATCATCAGTTTTATATCAGATATATATATTATATATCAGAAACATGTAATTTTTTAATTAAATAATATGATTATATTATTTTAAGAAAATACTAATAATTTATAACATTCACTGAAAATAATATACAAATATCAAAATGTTAGTATTGACATGATAAAGCAATAGATTTAATAGTTGGTAAAAGATTTGTTAGTATTAAATGATCAATTTCAATAGATATAACTGTTGGTAAAAACAAATGTTGGTACATAAAATCAATACCAATATAACTTAATATCTATTTGAATTTCTCATTTTTACCAACAGATATATTATCTGTCAATAAATATTTGTTGGTATAAGGCATTTTTTTTGTAGTGACTCTTACCACTTTGGTTACTTTGAATCATAATCCCCCTTAAGGAAATAAAATTAAATGAAACTTATAATATAATGATATTAAATATAATCATTATATAACAAGTCAAATTATTATTATATACACCGCATAAATAAATATATATGTATAACCTAACAAATGTCTCAATGAAGGAAAATTATGCTAAAAATCCATTACTGTTTTGGTAAATTTGAAACTATAAACCCCATTAAAGAGATATCATAAAATGGATATGTAAATATTCATAAATATAATTAAAATAATCATAAAATACATTCATGGTAAGTATATACATCACCCAACAATAATAAGTGGTGAATATGTCATATATCTCACAGTAATAAAAGTAAGATGAGAAAAACCCCTTACCTTGAGTATGATTCATCATAATTGTTATTTATATTCATGAATAATAGAATTATGTTAATTATGTATTTTCTTTACATAATTTTAAAATTTAATTTTTACTTTTATTCAACTTATAAAAAATTTATATAAATTTACTTAATCAATAATTTTTAACCCCAATGTTTTGACTATATTCAGCTTATGTATCAAAACTGACTTTGATAGGTCGAATAAGGTCAATGAGGTCATTATTTGAACATATCCACAATAATAATTATGAAATAACTATAATATAAATAAATAAATTAAACTTTTAAAAAAATCATGAAATATGGTTATGAAAAATGAAGCAATGTTATGATTGTGGAGATGGTATGTCATACGTATGCATGAGTAACGCTTCCATTTTTTAATGATCGTTATGGAAAGAAGGTAATTAATATTTTATCTTTAGAGAGTGATAATTTAATCATAAATACCATTATATTTAATTATATTTTTTTATATATATCATTCTTGTTATTTAAATGGAATCACATCGTTTCAAGGAGGCGGTGGTCCACACATCCACGTACGACGTTATCACTTTTTCAGTGTGTGCAATAGTAAAAATATAATGATATATTATATTTACTGGAATTTAATTATGTCATCAATATATTATATATTCCATGTATATAATGTATTTTTATTTCAATAATTCTTAATTTATTCTTTGTAGATCATGAGTGAATCGCATCGCTTTGAGGAGGTGGTAGTCCACACATCCAGAAGTGATGTTATCGTATTCCCAAAAAAAGGAAAGCATGAAGGTATGTGTTATATAATAATTATAGAATCATAAATAAATCATAAATATAATACATTTAATATAAAAATATTTTGTCCATAATTATTTCCAACCTCTAGAGGTGGTAAGGGAAGAATGAACGACATTGGTTTGTAAGGCGGTAGTTTTTCGTACACATGAACAATGATTGTGTATCCCATTTGATGGAAGTGTGTAAAGTTTTAGGTGATAAAATTAACATAATAATATATAAGTATATTTAAGATATTGGGGTTATTATATAATAAATATATAAATATAAATTAAGTGGTTTTAGAAAAAAAGAAAACAAGAGTTCTAATTGATGGACGTTACCTCTTCTTCGGGTAACTCCTTTTGGTTTGCACCAACGGACTTCTTTGGATGGATTTGTACCAAATTTAAGGATTATACAATGAGTTAAGTGAATTTTGGAAGATATTTTTATATTTATTTTCTAATACAAATGGCTTCAAGGGTGTGAAGAGAGGATGAGATGTGGTGGCCTCTTATAAGTGGGGGGAAGGACACACTTGGAATTTTTTAAAAGAATTTAGGTGAATCCATGTTTTTATCTAAAAAGTGGATTTAATAACACAAAAAATTATATAATATAGGTTTAATGGTCTAAATATGTACATAAAATGGGTTTTTAACAAGTTTAAAGGTTATTTTTCTACTTAAGATAAAATTGTAACCACTAAGTAAGATACTTTTTACCTTAATCACTATAATTAATTTTAACTACTTTCACAAATATTTTGGGTCAAAAAAAATTTTGACCTTACCGAAATTAATAAATTATTATTATTAAAAATATTTAATCAATTTTTATAATTCAAATTCATAGAAGTGGCACAAATTAATTTAAAATTAATCCCACAAAGAGGACGAAACAAGGGGTCTTTTAATTAAAAATGTTCAAATGTTTGCATTGTCTTTTATATCCAATTTCAAAGTGAAATTGATTCCAATGAAATAAATTGTATTTATTGATGTATAATTTAACTAATTATACATTAAAACCAATTTAAAATATAATTTAACTATATATATGAATTATATTAAAATGTAGTTTTCAATTAAAATTTAGTGTTTTTCACTATTCATCAAAGAAAATTAAGAAATATACCAAAAATTTACCCTAAGATAATTTTGACATTAATATTTTAAAAATTAATTTTATTTTTTCAAATATAATTAATCAAAGAATCAAAATTTAGTTTTAAAATAATTCCTTCATCAAAAGGATGCAAAACTACCTTTAGAAAAATACATCTTATTATTCATAAAATTAGATTTATTTTTATATCATGACTAAAAAAACAAATAGGGTGAATGTTAAAAATTAAATTTAATATTATTTATATATATCATTAATATCACTCAATAATAGTAATTAATTTAATTTATTAAGATAAAACACTTTTAGGCGCATAAAAACGGTTCCTTTATAAAAAACATTTCATTTATATTCAATTGTTTTTATTTTCATTATTAATTAATTGGTAACCAGGGAATTCATTCTTTAAATGTATGTAAACAATGTTTTCATAATTTAGTTTATCTTATTATATACCTCTATTCCAACAGCGAGGTGAAAAATATCATGTTAAATAATAATATTAAAACAATATTGTTGTCTCGTAAGACGTGATCTTGCATATAACAAAAGTTATCAAAGAAACTTCATGTTATGTAAAATGGAAGCTAAACTTGGTGTTGTGTATAAATAAATATAAACTATACATTTCATTTAATTAGAGTAATTTAAAATTTAAATTAATTTTAAATAATATATTTTATAAAATCTTGGAATGTTACATCCTACCCCCCTTAAAATGCATTTATCCCGTGAAATAAATCTTGATTTTCAAAGGATTAACATTATTTTATAATTAATTTTTTGAAACCCATATTGTAAAAACAAAATAAATAAAACATCCCTTAAAAAGGAAAGGTAATAAATATAAAGGTCACTCGAAGTTAGCATAACTAGGATTCGACATAAGGAGAACACTGGTGGGAAAATAAAAAATTATTTGGAATGGAAAAATAATTCCCAGGAACTAATATAGAGTGATAGAGAATGTGTTCAATATTAATTCAATGAAAAAAACCACCATCCAAATAGGTTTGGAAAATTTCATTGATATAATCAGAAAACATAGTAATAGGATAAAAAAATTCATGATTCTTTTCCTAAATTTGAAGGATTATTTCAACTTCTAGACTGAAAACAGAATGAAACATATTTACTTGAAAAGTAAAATTTCATCCTTTAACCAATTTTCACCAAACAATCATATTTTTCTATTGAGTATGAGTATTCAACATAAAATTACTTATGCCTAAAGAAGAAAAATAATATTCTAAATACCACATATCCATAAAGGGGATAACAAGCTATTTCTCATATATTTAGACAGTAAACAAAACCAAAAATTTTAGCAAATGGTAAGATAATCCCCCAAAAGAATAAAACCTTATATAATACACAAATATTTAAAATTAAAAATTAATACCAATAGTTTAAACTAAAATACACCATAAATAACTATCCTAAATTTCTTAAAACATTTTCAAACTAAGTTGGAAACCCAATGATTATAAGGATTTGATCATATATTCTCCCAAGATAAATCAGCCATTATTCCTAAAATAAAATCTCATATGTTTCTAAAATAATATCAATCTTTACCTGTAAAAAATACCTTCTAACAAGGACATCATGTAGGCCAGTGGTAGGAATGAAACCCTTATCATCCTATGATTATGGTTTCAATCCCCACCTATTTTCTGAATGCAATGGTTTACCACCTAGTATACGAATTTTCCTTTTTTAAAACTTCAAAATAATTTCTCCCTAAATAAAATTTTGCATTGATCTTAGAGATTACAAATACCCCAACCCAATAAAATGTGTCCCAAAATTTCATTGATAACCTCAAAAATTTTACTACTTAAAAACCTCAAATGGGGTGAATAAGACTATGAACTTATGATAAACCTTAATATTATAGTCCTATGACAGTATCCAAAACTATTCAGATAAACTAATATGAAAACATCCTAATCTAAAAAGTTATCAAAACTAGAATTTAAGACTAACTATAGCATCCCAAGACCCACGATCCCAGATCTGATTTTGAAATCATGAACTTTACATTTCCAACTATGATGCCAAAATTTGTGACCCATATTTTTCCATCCAAACCTTACAATATCAAAATGAAAACATAGATCACTTACATTCTTGATAAACTTTTAGGATTAGAGTTTTAGATAATTAAGATCAACTTAAATTGACTTGGACTCATAAAAATAGTTTATAAATATAAACATCATCTCTCATTATACCCATCTTTTCTTATTTCACATTAGGTTATAAATATCAACCTTGTGAATTCCTTTATATCCATAAATCATTCAAACTCATTATTTATAAATTGGGTAAAATAAAACATAAAAATGGTGAGTTCAAATTATCAATAAGTTTAAATATAATCAATAACAATTGAACTTCATTAATGATCATAAGAGTGCATAAGGGTATGATGACATAATCGAAGTGCATGAGTGAATAAAAAATGAAATCATACCCATCAATAGTTGGATCATCAATTATAAAAACGTAGTAAAGGAAAGATTCATCAGAATCTATAATCATGGGCCCTGTGATATCACTATCAATCATGAGAATCATTATAAACTCATATCAAGAATAAATAAAATATGTATGTAACTTGGGACATCATTTTCAGTTCACTCTTACAATCATTATTACAAATGGAATAATCATATGTTCGAAATCCATACCCAATTCATTAAAGGGATTTAATAGACACACCAATCCTTGGTTTATCATGTAACCACCCATTATTGGTTTATCATGGAACTAATCATCATTGTTTTATAACATAACTACCCATCATATTTCCAAGTACCATTACAAAATCATAACACATAAAATCTTGCATGTCATCATAAACTCATAGAAATAACCAAAATCCTTTTTTATAAGTTTTTTAACCCATGGAAAAGAAATGATTTATATATTAATATATTTGAAACATGGTTAACCAATGTAAAAGAAACTAATTCCATAACAATCTCTTTAATACATGATTAACCCATGAAAAAGAAACATGTTCCATAACAAACTTTTTAAAACAGTCTTAATCCATCCAGAAATGAATGAGGATGGTATTAATACAAAATATCTCTAGTATAGGATAAGTAACAAAAAGGAATTTTTATTTTTATTAATATAAATACTATTAAAATATCATTAAAATATTTTTTAGGAAAATTTCATTTTGATTTTAAAAAATAATTTTTAAAATATAAAAACATTTGAAAATTATTTTCTCAAAAAATAACCTTGAAAGAATATAAATAAATATTTAAAAATCATTTATTAAAAATTTAAGTCATACAATATTTTTAAAATTCATTCCCATCAAAATTATATTAGAATGTAATTTAAAAATATTTTAAAAAAAATTATAAAACATTATTTTGAAAGAATACAAATTTTTGACTAAAGATTGAAATGAAGTCAGATTTTCTTAAAAAATATTCTCAAAAAACTTAAGTACCAAAGAGTGTAAAAATGATAAAATGACTTGAAAATTTTATGAATGACCATATTATAATAAAATTAATTATAATTATAAAATTTCAACATCATAGACTTAATTATACACAATCTTGATAAATGATGAGACTATGAAAAAAGTCTCTTACCACTTTGGTAACTTTGAATTATAATCTCCATGAAGTAATGACTTTAAATAAAACTTATAATATCATGATATTAAGGAAAATAATGATATAACATGTAAATGTATCAGTATATAAACCTAATAAATGAATTTAGGATTATAGCATAACAAGCATCTCAATGAAATAAAATTGTGATAAAAATCCATTACCGCTTTGGTAAGATTGAAATCATAAACCCCATGAAAGAGAGATCATATAATAGATATGTAAATACCCATAAATTTAATTAAATTAATAATAAAATACATTCATGGGAATTATTAACACCACGCATCAAAAATAAGTAGTGAATATGTCATATATCTCAATGAAATAAAAGTGAGATGGGAAAACCCCCTTACCTTGAGTCTGATTCATCACACTTGTTCTTTGTCTTCCTAAATAATAAACTTATGTTAATTATTTATTTCATTTATAACATTTTAAAAGTTTATTATTACTTTTATTTCACTTATTAAAAAGTTATATACATTTACTTAATCAATAATGTTTAAGTCGGGTGTTTTGACCATATTCGACTTATATGTCAAAATTGACATTGATATGTTGAATAAGGCCAATGAAGTCATTATTTAAACATAAATAGAATAATAATAATGATATAATTATCATTTTTATACATAAAATTTACTTTTAAAACCAATCATGAAATCTAGTTATGAAAAATCAACCAATATTACGATCATGGAGACGGTAGGTTATACGTACGCATGAGTAACATTTCCATTTTTTTCAATGATCATTATGTAAAAATGGTAGGTAATATATTATTCTTAAAAATTTATAATTATATAACACATACCATTATATTTAATTATATATACTTATATATATCATTCTTGTGATGTAAAAGAAATTGCATCACTTCAAGGAGGTGGTAGTCCCCATATCCACGAACGACGTTATCACTATTTCAGTGTGTGAAATTGTAAGAAGAAAATGATATATTATATTTAAAGAAAGATAATTATGTCATGAATATAAAATTTATTTCATGTATACAATTTTTTTTTATTAAATACATTAAAAATGTGAACATATCACGTCTCTTTGAGGATGCGGTAGTCCACAGTCCACAAACGATCTTATCATATTCCCATAAAATTGAAAACATGAATGTATGTGTTACATAATAATTACAGGAGAATACATAAAACAAAAATATCATACATATAACATAAAAAATAAAATTTCCATCATTGTTCCAAACCTTTAGAGGTGGTAATGTAAGAACAAATTACATCGGTTCAATAGGCGGAAGTCCTCCGTACACACGAACAATGATTGTGTATCCCATTTGATGGAAGTGTGTAAAGATGTTGGTCACACCATTAACATAACTACATATAATTATATTTAATATAATGAGGTAATTATATAATCATGATATAAAAATAAATTAAGGGGTTTTAGAATGAAAGAACACAAAAGTGCTCGTTGATGGATGTTGCCTCTTCTTTAGGTAACTCCTTTTGGTTTGGACCAAAGGTCTTCCTTGGATGGATTTTTAACCAATATGAGTATTCTATGATGATGTGGGGTAATTTAGAAAGATATTTTTTTAGGTATTTTCCGATTCAAAGGTATTGATATGTTTTAAGATATGAGAGTAGGTGGCCTTTTATTAGTGGGGGAAAGGACACACTTGGCATTTTTTGAAAAGAAGTTTGGTGAACTCATGTTTTTACCAAATAAGTGACTTAAATAACACAGAAATATTCTACCCAATTTGTGTAATGGAATAAATATGGACATAAAATCAGTTTTCAACATGTTTCTAGTTCTATTGGATCCTTAATCATAAATTTTAACTACTAAGTATACTTGTGTTTACCTTAATCATTGTAATTAATTTTAATTTCTTTCACTAATATTTTTGTTAAAAAATAATTTCACCTTATTAGAAATTATATATTATTATTATTCAAAATATTTAGTCCATTTTAAAAAATTCAATGCAAAAAAATTTTAGAAATTAAAATAAAATTTAACTATATAAATAAATTAGATGAAAATGCAGTTTTCAGATAAAATTTAGTGTTTTCATTATTCATCAAAAAACTTCTCAAAAAAATACCAAAAAATAAACATAAGATAATTTGACTTTATTATTTAAAAAATGAATTTTATTTTGTCAAATATAATTTTTAAAAGTATAAAATTTTAGTTTTAAAAGAATTGATCCATCAAATGTTGGAAAAATACCTTAGAAAAATAAATCCTTTTTTGCATAAAATTGGTTTTATTTTTATATCAAGTCTAAAAAAAAGGATGAATGTTAAAAATTATATTGAATATTATATTTATATATATATATATATTTCATTAATATCATTCAATAATAGTAATTAATTTAATTTATTAAGATAAAAATCATTTGGCCACATAAAAATAGTTTTTTTATTAAAACATTTCTTTTATATTCAATTGGTTTTTATTTTCATTTCTAATTAATTGGTGACCAATGAATTCATTATATAAAAATGTGTAAACCATATTTTAAAAAATTATTTTATTTTATTCATTCCCTAAATTCCAATATCAAGGTGATAACTATAATGTTAAATAATAATATTAATAGTATATTGTTGTCCAGTAAGACTTGGCCTTGCATGTAACACAAGTTATCGAAGAAACTTGATGTTATGTGCAATGAAAGATAAACTTGGTGTTGTGTAAAATGAAAGATAAATTATCAATTGTATGTTACTAAAAATTTAAAATAATTTAAATTAATTTTAAATAAAATATTTCATAAAATCTCATAATGTTACACTAGATCCATCTCTACTTCTATCAAATGGAAAATGAATTTTTCAATCATGTGTAAAGTAGACTATCACCTCGTGAACCGATATGATTTATTTTCCATAATTACATTTAAATTATGGATATAAATATGGATTTTACATATTCATATAATTTTTATGAAATTATTATACTTATATAATTATGATATCACATATACCTTCTCACTTTACATTCCAAGGGGGATATGATAATGTCGCCCGTGTGTACGGCGGACTACCACCTCTTGAAGTGATGTGATTCGTTTTTCACTTATTTTTCACATAGAAGTTATTAAGTCATAAATTAATGTATTTATTTTATATTTATGACCCAAACATACTTCTAGAAATATAATTTCACATCTAAATTCTTACCTACTAATCCGTTGGAAAACTATCACATTGCTCTTGCGAACAGGGGGACTGTCGTCTCCACATAGTGATGTGAAATGTTTTTTATTTTATTTTTACATAAATTTTATTAACATAAATTCTATATATAACATAATAATTATGATACAATTATAAATTGCTTCTTATTTCCTTTTATTACATCTATGTAAAAAAATGGAAACAGCGTTCATGCGTATGTACGACCTACCGTCTCCATGAACTATGTAACACATTTTCTACCTCTAAATTTTATATATTACTATAAATAAATATATAATTAATAAATATGATATTGATTTAATTCTTAAAATTATAGATATTTTTTAACTATTATCAAAGTAAAAGGATTGAAATTAACAAACCGAAACATATAAGAAAAACGAAGCAATTATAACCTGAAATAATGATTTTAATAAAGAATTGTTATGAAATAGGTGACAAAATACTATTAGTAAATAATATATGGTATGAGATATATGATTTTTCTTCTTTAATTTATTTATATTGAACCTATATTTATTATACAGGATATCTGTACACATACAAAGGAAGCCCAACTTGAGGTAAGGGTTTCTCATCTCACTTTTACTTTCATGAGACATATTCTATAATCACCACTTATTACATTGTATAGCGAATATAATTACCCTTTTATATGTTATATCATGAATATATATATATTAATAGAATTTAAAGTTTCATTTGAAGTTATTTATTTCATGGGGCTTGTTATTCAAAAGTTACCAAAGTGGTAAGGGTTTATTTCACAATGTCATCATTATTCAGAATTGTTTTTGTTTAAGACCCTCATGGGAGAATTATTCTATTTTTATATCATAAAACCAAAATATTTCATTATAATATGGTTTTTAATTAACTTTTCATGTAATATTACCATTTTTTCAAGCTTTGGTACATAAAATGATTGAGAATATGTTTTTAAGAAAATCGGACTTTATTTCCCTCTATGGTTGAACGTCCATTTTCAGAAAAATCCATATTTTCTTAAAAATATTTTATCCTTGTAAAAAATATTTATTAAATATATTTATATTCATTTATAACCTATAACAAAATTAAAGAAATCTTTATGTCATTTTTAAAATAATTCATGTTTGGATTTTACTAAAAATGTGAAAGGAATCTTTTATTTAACATGTATGGGATGAAAAAAATTTCCTAACATCATGAAAAATCAGTGTTTTAAAGATTAATTTAAAAGTTTCAAAGTTTATTTTCAAAGAATATAATTTTCAAAATATTTTGTGAACTATTTTTAAGATATTTTCAATGTCAAATAGTTATTTTCCTCAAAAAAATTTAATGAAATTCTTATCATATTTCTATTCATCAATGAAATAAAAACTTATTTTACTTATGATCCACTAGGGATATGTTGTATTTATATCATACTTATTCTCTATTTAGATGGTTTAGGATCTATTTGATTGGGTATTTATAACTTTAATACTATTCACCATATTACTCTATATATATTATGATTATGTTTATTTGATTAGGATGAGTATTATCATTTCATACGATATTTTTTTCTTTATGAATATTTATTTTGATTATGTTTCACCCCTTTCATATGAAGAATTCATTAAACTTAGTAAGTTATGGGTGGGACCATGTTATAGATAGCCCCTCTATGCATCTACAAGTCTCATGATATAGATGAGTTGGAAAAATTAGATGGGTTTCTACCCACATATTATAACTATCTTGTGAAAAGTCTTGATAGTATGTTTTAAATGTTCATAATTGTGAATTAATTCATTATAATATTAGTTATTTAGATCTATGATATTATTCAATTAGTTAAAATATCCATGGAAAATTTTCAATATTATGTGATTATTTATATTACTTTATTTGATTGTTATTTACTTTTTCCATATTATACTCACTTTATTAATTAAATGACATGTGTTTTATTTATTTACCTTATCATATTGATTATGCTTATCTATTCATGATATCATATATTATACACTTACCCTTACTCATCATTTGATATCACCCCTTGCTTATGTTTTATTTTCCACATGATACCCATAAGTATTATGTGATTGATATGTAGGGCTACACTATGAGGAATTGTAGCATCCCACCCCGGGTGCCACTTGATAGTGCCCCAAGAACGTGGCCACAAGGCCTCAAGCACACCTCCTCAAATTCTAAAGGCTACCGACTAGCATAATGGTACTAGGGAGTGTCATTGGGAAGACTACACCCTTATATATCAAAGTGAAAACAATACCATACAACCAATAATAAAATAGTCAAAACATATATAAAGAAAATAAAGAAGTAGAGGAAAAATAATAATGAACATGTAAATAAAAATTAGTAAGCGGAAGCTATGTAATAAACAGATACACTAATGTTGATTAGGATAGTGTAGCTATAAAAAATGACTATGCAGGGGTATGGGATATAAGAATATACAACCTTCTAAAAAAAGTACAAAAAAATACAAAAACTGATATGTCTAGTATCTCAAACATAGGCTCGGTCCTCTGCTCCCAAAACTCCATCCTAGAATAGTCAATCAAGCGTTGGAAGTAGGTTTCTTCCCTCTATATAAACCTGTAGCCATAAAATTGACTCGAGTACCAGAGGTGCCCAAACAGGATGTAAGATACAATATCAGTAGGCTAGAACTCACGGTGTATAAGACTTTTCATTTGATGAAATATAAATAAGTTGTGTTCCTTAATAATTTCATTTCAAGAAATAATAAATAAATAAACAGTCGGGGTGGATTCTATTAGGACACCCACCCAAGTCTACCTGCATTATCCTAAGGCAATGGTTCTAAACTGAGATATACTACAATAGTAAATTAATTAGGATTATGTGTAAGAGGATGGATTGTCCCCAACCTTGGGATTGGACTTAGAGGACATGTCCCTATGTTTCAAAAACCAATGGATCATTACCATTTTGAAATCATTCATTTACCTTTTCTTT
The DNA here is from genome assembly GCA_963277665.1 of Viscum album. Taxonomy (NCBI): domain Eukaryota; kingdom Viridiplantae; phylum Streptophyta; class Magnoliopsida; order Santalales; family Viscaceae; genus Viscum; species Viscum album. The sequence continues at coordinate 2,096,198,265 of OY728141.1, forward strand.
GGTTAAATTTTAAAACCACATTATAAAATATAGTGAGACAGACTGATCCCAGTCCATGGAAATATAGAAGGACTTTCCATATATCGCTTGAGGGGATCGTCACATGACCAATGCCAAGGAGTCCATCCATGGTGACCCAAAAATGAATTCCCACATGTCACTCCATGAATAATGTGAAGAATTCAAGTACGGACAAACCTATGAGTTTGTACCTAGTATCTCATGTAGGGGATTGAGTCTCTCTCGAGGCATGGTACAACCAATTTTGAAATTAAGCCTCTCTAAGGGGTCTACACTAGGGAACTGGTGTCACTCGTCCGGAAGAAAAACAGATAACGCACTGTGAGATCATCTCAGGGATAGATGATATCAGCCTTGGAATCTTTAAAAAACATTAAAAAACTAAATAAGGCATGATATTACTTCTAAGGGTTCATTAAGTCAGAACCCCTTATTTCACCCTTAGCAATAAGGTTAATTAGTTGAACAATCATTACATATATATATATATAACATGTATATCTAATACCATTTTATTAGTTCAAGCATTTATATTACCATTGGCATATTGGTCAAGACATGTCAATGGGAAAAACCATTTACATCCTAAGGCAAAAGGCATAAGTACTTGGCTAGTTCAAGTTTCCCAACAGTTCATAAGTGGCATTGGGTAAAGGTCTTGTCACTAGGTTCAACACCCTAAACAATTAAATGTAAATATCGTGGTATTTCACATGAGATGATACCCATTATGAATAATCAACAAACCATGTAAAAGGGTTTATTTATCATTATATTTAAAACACACCCCATTGGATGGATTTTAAAAAGGTGATCAACCTAAGGGTTTGATTCTATGTTCACTTGTCACTCCAAAGGCATGGTAGGGCATTCAATTTAATTTAATTTGACCAATTATAGGCGATGTCGGAATGCTCTGGCTCACAGCACAATCGGTAATTCTATATAATGAAAAAAATTAAGTGAAATATCCTAGACCACCTACCTTAGCCTCATAGAGCTTCCCCCATCTAGTGTTAACCTATGATTCGAGGTAGGTTGGAAGAAATCGACAAAACCATCAAATGCCTTGAAAATGGGGAAAATGATCTTGTATTGAGATAGCACAACATATGGGATGAGGAACTTAAAATAGAGTCAAGAAGAAGGATTAGCTTACTGAGACAGATCTGATGATTCTAACTATGAGATAAACAGAGTTTATACGAAGGTACAACCTTGATCCCTAGCTCTTGAAGGAGGAGATGGATCATTCATGGGAGAAGGAGGTTCACCCAAAACAATAAGTAAAGGGTAAAATAAATGGTTTTTGTATAATTGATGGGGGAAATGGTAAATTCACATAAAAAAACAACTATATACAGTTTGGATGCACAATTTTCAAAACCATGTGCCAGTTGCTTCTTAATAGGGGCACATCACATGGTTTTTCAAACTGTTTAACTAACTATGTGGAAACCATGAAAAACCACATTGTAATGAATTATAGATAGCTCCCAAAGTTGTTGGTCGCATGGTTTTTGACAAACCATGTGTCCTCTAGGTTCCCACTATCAGTTGTCGTATAGTTTAGAGAAACCATGTAGGCTAGGCTTCATAGTTTCTTCGAGTTGTGTGACCTAGTCTTTTCTTCCCATTTCAGGGGAAAGGTATGGACCTTTGATAAAATCTGAGATTTTATAAAATAATTTCATTATCAAAGAAAAAACATTGTATATTTTATTTTTTTCAATTGTAACGTGAATTTCATGTATGTATCTAGTTTACCAAGACTACTAAACTATTCGACACTTCAATATGCGATTCCTTGTATATTATACCAATGTAATTAAGTAACCATTGAATCTAGGATTTTAGGGTTGGGGTATTTATAATGTGAGAGTGGTAATTCACGTAGCTCATGAGCTGAGAATAGAGCTAAATATTCAACTTGATGATGTGGATATTCATACTGAATATATTTTTATTGGAACCTTCATACCATGGTCATTTGATATTGTAAAAATACATTTCAACAAGGACGTATTTATTTATAATTTATTTTTTATGAAAAAAATTAATAATTAATAAAAAATTCATGAACCGATGAATGTTATTACAGACGAAAAAGGAGGGGTGAAAGGGAAGGTTGAATCAAAAAGATCTGAATGATCAACCATCCAATCAAGAATATCTTTATAAATACCTTTACCCCATCCATTCAGTTTCAACATTTATTAACAATAAATGTTCAGGAAAATAAAATTTTAAAATATGGTGATACAATCATAATTGATTTTGAATAACAAATGTATAAAGAGGCTATTACAGACTATCTTGGACTTGATAATGTAAATCAAATCCTCAAGCATGAATGACTATGAGTCTTAGTTGTAAATGTATAAATGAGTTGTTTTTTCATAATTTTTCTGATAGATTATCTACTATGTTAATTATTAAAAAAATATTATTTATATATTCTATAGGTGTATATATCAATATTATTTGAAGGGAAAACCCTTTAAAATTTGGACTCATTAGTCCTCACATAACTTCTACACAACTATTCTAATTATATCCAAAAAATAAGAAGTAGTAGTGGAAAAACTAGTCATAGTGTTTTAAATCGACTTACAGACGACATAATCTTCTTAATACCCATGATACATGGGTAAAAATCAACAATTTAATCATATCAAGTATATTTTTATTCCTTTCATTACTTATTCCTTTTTTGGTAGCATTGGTTACTCATTGTGATCAATTTGGGTACTCCAAAGGTTTATTTTCTAGATTCAATACATGGATACCCAACAAACCAACCACACGTTATGATGTTTATCAATTTTTAATACAATGCATGAAACATTTTAAAAATAAAATTTAAGTTATATATTTTATATCATGTTTTAATTAAAATTATTTATGATAGAGAGGTGTTTAAATTTCATCAAAATCATGGTATGCATACATTCCATGAGTACAAAAAATCCTATGTACTTATACAATTGGATAAGTATTAGGGTATATATAATAATATTTCACTATCAAAACAAAATAACTATTTTTCTAAATGTTTATGTAATTCATAAGAAAAAATAATGATAAAGACTGTGGAAATTATGTTTGAAAATTTATGAAATATATCATATTCCATCAACAAAATACCATACCCAAGTAGGTATTTTGTATGATAATTATAGTTTCATTTAAAATATTTATTAATTAGTTGTTTATTTATATTTTTACATTACTACTATGAGTGTCGACAATCCTCATATTTGAAAGAGGAAATATATTTATTTAGAAAAAAATGGGTAGAATACATGGTGTCAGAATATATATAGAAATCATGAAAAGGTGAATTCCTGCTACTTATTTATTTAATTTTATCATCATTTTATCTAATTTTTTCAGTTAAATTCTTTATCTTTTTTAACTAATACTTTTTTTAAATTTTGATAAAGAACATGAAGAAATGACTTTGTATACAAGTATGATGCATTTAGAATGATATGATTTTCTTTATATTTTACAATTCATTTAGTATTCCCAGTTATAAAATAATAATATTGTCAGATCACCCAAAATATTGAATGTATTGGAGAATAAAAAGACATTTTGTAATGTGTAGGAATCAACCGCACCTCAATATGATACACGGTATTCCCATTAAGACTCAATGTTTATTTTTTTATTTTTAAATTGCAATTTTCATTCAAAACACACATTACATAAACAAAACCTAGAAAACAAATTGTATTTATTGTGTTTAAAAATTTAGGAATGATATCATTTTACATAAATAAAATAGCATCCCCAAATAGGTATTTTTGATAATAAACACAATTTCATTTAAAATATTTATTAATCCTTAATCTATTTATATTTTTCTTGTAATACCAAGATTGTTGATATTCCTCATATTTAAAAGAGGAAATATATTTTTTTATAAAAGAATGGGAAGAAAACATTGTGTTGGAATGTATACAGACATCGTAAATAGGGGACTTCCTACTACTTATGTAGTTACTTTTCTCATCATTTTATCTATTATTTCATAGTTAATTTTCCAGTCAATTTTATTTGATACTTATTTTGTTAATTTTCATAGATATCATGAATAAGGATTATACACTAATTATACACTCATGTATTATGATTATGCACTCAACAAGGATGATTCACTCATGTAATTTTATTTTTATTTTACAGTGCATTAAACATTATAGGTTATCAAATTGTAAAACTGTTAGATAACCCTATATTTTAAATACATTGAAGAATAAAAATACATGGTGTGATGTGTAGTAATCAACCAGAACTCAATATGATGCATGGTATGCCTAGTACAATTCGAAGTTTGTGTTTTTAGCTAAAAAGTTAAATTTTAGTTCAAAACACATGTTACATACTTAGAACTAGAAAATGCATTTATATTGTTTTGATAATTCAATAAAATGATTCATAAGTAATTATTTATGTGTAAAAATCATCCAACCATTAATCCAATACACAGTGCACCTGATATGAATCAATGTGTATGTTTTTAGTTTAAAATTTAAATCTTAGTTGAAAACACATGTTACATTCTCAAAACAAAGAAAAAAAATTCATATTGTTTTGATAATTTATAACAATGATAAAAAAACATTATTTGTGACATATATGAATTAGTATCACCTCAATCTGATATACGGTGCACCTAGTATGACTCAAAATGTATGCTATCAGTTTAAAATTGACATTTTAGTTCAAAACATGTGTTAATAGTTAAAAAAATGAGAAAACTCACTCAAATTATCTTGATACGTTATAAAAAATATTAAAAAGTTATTTTTTATGTGTATGAATTTGTCTCAAATAAAACTGACAAATGATGTGACCAGTATGACTCAAAGTGTATGTTTTCAGTTTAAATTGGCATTTCGTAAAAAAGGCACATAACCAACTCAAAAATAAGAAAAAACATTCATATTGTCTTCATACATTATAAAAATGATCATTGATTCATTTTTGACATGTATGAATCAACTTCATGTCAATCCAATGCTGATGTGACTAGTATGACTCCAAGCGTTTCTATATTTAAAATTGACATTTTAGTTCAAAACACACATCACATACTCAAAATCGAACAAATTCATTTTGGATTGTTTTGATAGTTTATGAAAACAATACACAAGTCATATGTGATCTATAGGAATCAATCAGACATCAATCTGACATGTCATGTGACTGGTATAACTCAATGTTAATGTCATCATTTTAAAATTCACATTTTAGTTCAAAACGTGTGTCCCTCATTGAAAACTGAGAAAAAATTACCATATTTTTTTATACTTTAGGAAAATGATTCATAAATCATTTGTAAATTGTATGAATCAATATCACATAAAACTTATATATTTTTTTAAAATAAAGTGAGGGGTGAACCTCTTTTATTGAAAAAAGAAATGATCCTTTTTAAGACTATGAAAAAGAGGAACCCATTACAAGAACAAAATAAGAACAAAAAGAAAACCATATGGCACAAGGCCTTACTCAAAGAGTATGTTTTTAGTTCAAATTAGCATTTTAGTAAAAAAAAAATACATGTTACCTACTCAAAACCGAGAAAAAACATTCACATTGTCTTGATACTTCATGAAAACAATACTTAAGTCATTTTTTAAGTGTACGAATCAATCGAATATCAATCCAATGTTGGGTCTGATCGATATGATTCCAAGTGTTTCTTTTTATTTAAAATTGAAATTTTTGTACAAAACACACATCACACGCTCAAAATAGAGAAAATGCATTCATATTATTTTGATACTTTAGGATAATGATCCTTAATTCATTTTTGATGTATATTAATCAATATCACATCAATCCGACATATGGTGTGACCGGTATGACTCCAAGTGTGACTTTTTATTTAAATTTGAAATTTTAGTTTGAAACAAACATCAAATACTCAATACTAAGAAAATTCATTATGATTATTTTGATACATTAGTAAAAAAATCCTTAGGTTATTTTTTATATATAGGAATCAAATGCATATTAATTTGATGCACCATGTGACTGGTATGACTCAAAGTGTCTGTTATCAGTTTAAAATTTACATTTTAGTCCAAACTATGTGTCACTCACTAAAAACTAAGAAAACACACTTGGATTGTATTTATACTTTGTTAAAATGATTCATAAGTCATTTATGATTCTGAAAATCAGTCTCATGTTCAACAGACATAGGATGTGACCATTATGAATCAAAGTATATGTTTTCAGTTTAAATTAACATTTTGGTAAAAAAACATGACATACTCAAAATCGAGAAAACACATTTATATTGTTTTGATACTTTAGGAAAATAACATTTAAGTCATTTTTGTTGTGTATGAATCAAACACGATTCAATATGATGCACCTTGTGAATGGTATGACTCTAATTGTGTATTTTTATTTTAAATTGGCAATTTAGTTCAAAATACACGTCACATACTAAAAACTAAGAAAACACATTCATATTTTTTTGATACTTTAGGAAAAAGATCCAAAAGTAATCTATGACATCTAATAATCATCCACACCTCAATCTGACACATGGTGTTCCTGGTATGACTCGAAGTGTATGTTATCAGTTTAAAATTGACATTTAAGCTCAAAACATGTTTCACTCACTAAAAACTTAGAAAACATGCTCATATTGTCTTGATCCTCTAGTAAAATGATTCATAATCTATTTTTGATGTTTAGGAATTAGTCTCACATCAAACAGACACATAATGTGACTGTTATGGCTTAAAGTGTGTGTTTTCAATTTAAATTGACATTTTCGTAAACAATACATGTGACATACTCAATACTAATCAAACATATTTAGATTATATTGATACTTTAGGAAAATAATCCTTAAGTCATTTTTTATTTTTAGGAATTAGTGGCATGTCAATATTACTCATTGTGTGACCGGTATGACTTCAACTTTGTATTTTTATTTAAAATTGTCATTTTAGATCGAAACAAATGTCACGTACTCAAAACTAAGTAAACATGTTTGGATTGTTTTTATACTTTATAAAAACTATCCATAATTCATTTTTGGAATGTATGAATCATCCACACCTCAATATGATACATGGTGTACTCAATATGACTCAAATTGTGTTTTTTGAGTATTAAAATGACATTGTAGTTCAAAAAACACATGGAATGCTCAAAAATGAGAAAATACATTCAAATTTTTTTGATACTTTAATAAAATAATCCGTAAGTCATTTGTGGAATGTAAGAATTAGCCACACCTTAATCTGATATATGGTGTGACCAGTATGACTCAAATTATGTGGTTTCAGTTTAAAATGGCATTTTATTAATGTATTGTTTCATATTAATGTTTAATTTATTTCTTTATAGTATTACTATGTCATGACCCATCCCAGTGAGGCCCATTCTATGACTCCCCAAGCCCACCTCCAATAAACTAGGGGGTGGTGACTATCATTGAGTTGGTATATCACTAACATGGGAGGCATTATCTAGGTACTTGTACACACACACACATCTCCATGCCCAAAAAATGCTAAAATGTAAAAACAATTAAACAACCAATGCATGCATACATCTATATCCCACAATCACAGTATGATAGGAAGTAAATAAAGTAAATAGATACAAATAAAATCCCACCACAAAGAGTATGTAACACAAGTCCAACCTAAAAGTAAAGGTACTGAAACTACTATTTGAAAACCACAGGAATACACCTCGGTTTGTTTGATCCCACTAAGCACCATCTAGTCCTGGTCCACCTAGTACTCTGTCAAAATTCCAATCATCTACACAATACATGACATGTGTGGGAAAATCCTGTGTAGGGATGAGTATAATAATACTCAGTAGGACACTCCAAAACCACGAAGCAATAAAACAAAGGAAATTTAGTCATCTCTACACAAGTATATGTATACATCACATACAATAAGAATATCTATATATACTCAACTAGTACACACAATCTAGAGGTGATCCAAAACTGTAGTATTCCAGTCTTGGGATCCCAGCTCAAAGATTCCATGAAGCACTCATCCTAGAGAACACACTATTGAGTCTGGTAGTACTAATGACGTTCATCTGAGAGGTACTTCTTGTCAGGTTATATCCTAAGAAAGATACATTGATATTCCGAAGATAATATGATACTCATATGAAGATAATTTTTAGTGCCATGGGGTGATACCAATAAATCCATCTAGATTAACCCTTCTAAGTAGAATATCCTCACCCAAGTAGTGTTGGTCACGTCGATACCAAGAACTCCACTTAGGGAATGAAAATGAATAGAGTTTCTAACTTTGGGCCTCTGAGGGGGGATTCCAATAACTCTATCCAAGAATTCCTGATAAATGAATCATCATCCTAGGACTAGGAAATGATACTTTACCTACCTTTTGGGAAAGGATAAGGGGAAGTAACCATAATGAAACTTTTCCACAATATGAAGGATAATAGATCCAATCCATGTAAGAAAGATTAAATAGTGTGTAGAGGGGTTACACATTGTGTCCCCTAACCCTAGGTTCTGACCATGTATATGGATTCTTTGATTCAAAAATTGTCCATGTTGAAGGAGATTACATGGTTTGTAGAGGGTTTACACGTTGTGTCCTTATATCCAGGGTCTTACCCATGTACTCTAATCATCTTCCAGTTTTCATCCTGTGTATCTGTTCCCATGTACTAGTACATGAGGCATCTCGTGTACATGGTCCAGGTTATGTTGTGAGGGGGAATACACATTGTGTAGGCACCCCATGTATTACACCCCATGTATTTGTACTTCTTCAGGTACATAGAGAGTATTTGGGGAGGGACCACATGTTGTGTAGGTAGAGCCACATACTGTGTGATGCTTATCTCAGACCCAAAAGCCCAACCACTACTCAGGGGGGCGCATAGTGTGTAGATCTGGTTTACACTCTATATTTTGTGGGATTTTCTAGAAATCCCAGATCTTCTTCTGCACGCCTTAGACAATCCTCCGGCCTCCTATTCATCAACCTATATGCCACGAAACTCAATATTTGTCCTCATATAGTCATTCCATCACCAAATAAATTTGTTTCATCATTGGATCTACTCATAAAACGGATCAAATCATCACATTTCATTACACACTGAAGAACATTAAAAATGATAATTTGGGTAACCTCTATCATCTGAATCACTCTGTCTCTATCATCTCACCTCCATCATGTTGTGCGGATCCTAGATCTATGATATCGTATCATTATGCCATGAAATGGGTGTGCAAAGATCGATTGATCAGGAATAGTTGAGTCATAGGCCAAACAAAGAACGCCTGCAATGAATAATGAATGGGGGGAGAAAATAAAAAACCAATCAAGAGGAACAAACCGCAATCAATGTTCATGTCAATATTGGTTCATTTTCATTATAATAATAATCAAATTAATAAATATCCACAAATAAATCTCCCAAATTAAACCCCACAATAATACCCTTCATGAAAAGTGATCGATCCGTAAATCAATATGTTCTTAAATTGGTTTATGTTCATCACAGAAATTAATAATGGGGAATATATAAAAATAACATTGATGTCCTAACTCAATTTGGTTTGATCACTATCCAAGAACGATGTGTCTTTATCTTCATTAGAAAGATCTATCAAATTTGAGGTTTGTCGATCTTCAATCGAAAATTCTATCACCACTCACCTGAGAGGATTCTACAAGTCTCTCTCTAATGATCCTCCAGTGGTTCCAGGTTTATGTGGAAAACCCTATGTTTTCTTCATAATAGTATTTTTAAAGACTAACTATTCTCTTCATAAAACATTTGAAATAAAATAATTTTATTCAATTATTTTATTCATTTTTTTGTCTATAGTGACATTTGTACAAATGACCCACACCAACTAGTATTAGGCCGCACCTAGGGTAAACCTCACATTCTGAGTTCAATGGTGCCCTTGGATTTCTGATCCAAGAACTCTTTTATAAGTTATTCCATTTTTTAGGAAAAATTCAGCACGTGGGCTATTAAATATATTTTATATATTTTAATAATTTATTCCAGACACACAGGGCCTTAGAATCGCATGTCTTCTCTGTTCCTGGTATTGAAATTAATCCATATAACATGAAAAAATAATACATGGAGAATCTGAGACATTAAATTCTCCCCACCTTGGATCTTTACTCCCACAAAAATCCAAAACAAGGGATACTAAGAAATATGTGGGTACTGAGAATGAATCGGATCCCCCCACTCCCATGTTCTCATCTAGATATTTTTATGCTACTAGCAGACACGCACTAAAGGAATCAATCATTCACAAGGTATCCTCTCCTGTTGATCCTCGATCTCCACTAGGTACTCAACAAAAGGTAACTCCATCCTAGATATCCTACTCTCCCCATTTGATAATGTGTCAAGGGTCATGCACATACCTCCTTAGCTGTGACACATGTAAGATTTCATGTACCCAATCCAACTACGGAGGTAGAGCTAAGTGGTATGGCACCTCACAAACTCTACCCAGTATGTGGAAAGGGCTGATGAACCATGGAGATAGATTTCTTCCCTAACCAAATATCCCTAATCCACATCGAGGTGAAACCCGTAGGAACACATAATCTCCTTACTCGAACTACAAATTCATTCATCTCCAATCGTCATAAAAATTTTGATAGATATTTTCAGTATTCATCTACGCATAAATGATCTGCACATTATCTGTTGTAGCTCACACCAACTATGGGCCTATGAGTGCTGACTCTCCTGGTTCAGTCTAGCAAAGTGGTGACCTGTAGGGTCTCTTGTAAAAGGCCTCGAATGGTGTTATAATGATAGTAGAATGTTAGTTATTATTATATAAAAACTCCATCAATTATAGGTGATCTTACCAACTATATCCAAAATCCAACAAGCAAGCTCACAACATTTCCTACAAAACCTAAATTGTATGCTCAGTCTAGCCATCAGTTTGGGGGTGAAACATTGTTCTAAAGAATAATTGTTTCCCAAACACCTCCTGAAATCCATCCAAAACTGAAATGTGAAGCAATCATCATGATCAGAAACAATCATCAATGGAACTCCATGGAGTTAGACTATCTTCTGCACATAGATCCATACCAAGATCTCTACTGAACTCTGATCCCAAATAGCTTAGAAGTGGGCCGACTTGGTGAGTTGGTCTATGATCACCCAGATGGTATCATGTACCCTGGATTTATGTGGTAAGCCTACCACAAAGTCCATAAATATCTCATCCCACTTCCATTCTGGCACCTCAAGGGGTTAGGTCAAACCCACTGGGACTTGGTGCTCATCCTTCACTTACTAACAAGTAAGGCATCGAGAGACAAAATCTGCAACTCCTTTTTTCATCCATGTCCATGAAAACTGACTTCATAGGTCCTTGTAGATATTTACCACACCTGGGTGTACCACTAGATGAGATGTATAAAACTCTCTCCTAACCTCCTCTCACAACATCATTGGTGCCACCATGCATCCTCTAAAAAGAACAATGTGCTCCCCACCTTTAGAATATCCATCAAGAGAATACCCTATGGATATCTGAGCATGTAGGGTCTCATATTTGGTATCTCTAAGTTGTACCTCCCTAACTCATTATAAGAGTGAAGAGGTGATAACCATCGACTATAAGTAAGCTGCTCCATATCCTTCTAAAAAGGATAATTGTAATGAGTACAACTACATTGATGCCTCATTTAGTAACTATAAACAAGACCTCCTACTAAGAGAATATAATACCACATTCCCCTTCCTGGGATTATAGACAATTTTGAAATCATAATCCTGGAGGAACTCTATCCATAGCCTATGTATCAAGTGAATATCCTTCTGAGAGAAGATATATTTGAGACTCTTTTGTTTATAGTATATGATAAAATGTTCACCCATCAGATAGTGTCGTCACATATTCGAAGATAATACAAACACTAATTACTCAAGATTGTGGGTCACGTAGTTCTACTCATGTGGTATAAATTGGCATGAACCATAAACAATCATTGCTTCCCTCTATATCAAAACACAACCAAATCCAGTTCCTGATGCATCACAGAACACTATGTACTCAACACCCTCCTCTAGAAATATCAAGATGGGAGCTCTCATCAAACTATGCCTCAATTAATAAAAATCATATTGGAACCTTTCTATCCACATGAAAGTTTCCTATTTTGAGTCAAGCTATCATCTTTGTTGATATTATGGAGAAATTAGGTATGGATATCTGGTAATATCCTTCGAACCCATGGAAACTCTGCACCTCCATCATGCTCTTAGGTGGCTCCCATGATAACGCTACTTTGACCTTGGTTAGGTCCACTGCCACACCATCCATTGAGATAACATGTCCCAAAAAATTTACCGCCTAAAACCAGAACTAACACTTTGAGAACATCTCATAAAGACGATGCTCTCAGAGTTTGTCTAGAACTGTCTTTAAGTGTCACGTGTGCTCCTCCTCAGATGTCAAGTACATAAGGATATCGTCGATGAAGACTACCACAAACCGATATAAGGATCAACAATTTGGTTCCGGATTTCCATGAACACTACTGGGGAATTCGTAATTCCAAAGGGAATCACTAAGTATTCATAGTGATCATAGTGACATTTGAATGTTGTCTTCGATGTATCCTTATCTCATACTCACAGCTGGTGATAGATTGACCTGAGTTTAACCTTTGTGAACCATCATGACCCACTCAACTAATCAAAGAGGTCATCGATCTTCATTAGTGGATACTTGTTCTTCCTGGTCACTTGGTTCAAGTACTGGTAGTCCACACACAACCTCAAGATCCCATATACCTTCTTGTAAAACAAAACTGGGGATTCCTTGGGTAAAACATTGTGTGTCATGAATCCCTTCCTCTGTAAATCTTTCAAATTTACCCTCATCTCATGATGTTATGTGGGATTCATTTGGTATTTTGGAACAGATATCAGTGTCATTTCCATATCCCTTGATTTTCATAGGTGTCAATGATGGATATGTTGACAACATATTGCATCACCCAACTCCTTTCACAACATGTTCTAAACTAAGGGAGGTTGCAATGAGAGAGTACTTCTCTTTTCACTTTCAATGCCATTAAAATGATTACTAAAATCTACTACATTCAAGAATACTTTTTAAATAGTTTATTGTTGATGATTATATGCCGATTGACTCTCAAAGACTATCATTCATTTTCTTAAATCAAAAGTGAATGAGGGTATATCTGTACAATAGGTTGCAAGATACATTTCTTAAGGGTGACCAAGAAGGGTATTCTTGCGAGAATCTCATCATTTTAACTTCAAAATTTATTGGTGGTTTGAGGTATATGATCCAGAACTACCAAGATGCAATGTCTATTTGTAATTAGGCAAGGTATCCAGATTTTTTCTGACCTTTACATGTAACCCTATGTGGCTTGACATTACTCGGTATCATAGAGATAATAATATTCGTCCAGTAGACTCCCCTAAAATATTATCTCTATTTTTCAATATTATATTTGATCATATAATAAAATATTTAAGAGAAGGTTGTTTATTTGGAATGTAAAGGGTAGGTATCGATCTTTTTAGTAACTACTAAGATTATTTACCAGCGTCTTTGAAATTATATCATCCTTTACTAACTATAACACTTTTCTTCCAATGTAGTTGTTTAAACCATTGAGTTCAAAAAAAATTGGCTTCCCTCATGTTCACATCCTATTATTTCTCTATCGTGAAAACAAATTTAACACTCCAATAGCTGTTAACAACTATATTTTCACTAAAATTCCAAATCAAGTTGCATGCCTAAGACTATATGAAGCTATCAAATGTTTTAGGATCCACAGCTCTTGCGGTGATTCCAACCATTCTTCACCTTGTATGAGAAATGGAAAATGTAAAAAATATTTTCCAAAAAAAATTGTTGAAAATATGACAGTTGATGATGATGGTTATGTAATTTATCAGAGAATGGATGATGGAAAAACTGTTCTAAAAAATAACATGCCTTTGGATAATCACTTTGTGGTACCATACAATCCAGTTTTTCTATTAAAGTATCATGATCACTCAACATTGAAGTTTGAAATCAGTTATCTTTAATAAAATACCTATTTAATTATATTAGAAATGAAAATGATCGTGTAACAGCATCAATCTATAATAGGAACAACATACACTTGTAAGACAATAATATTGATGAGATAAAGATGTATTATGACTGTCGGTACATATCTCTTTCTGATGAATCTTGGAGGATTTTTTCATATGATATCCATTATAGATATCCACCAGTTGAGAGGTAACATTTCCATTTACCAGGAAATAATTTTGTGACCTACTCTGAAAATGATAACATTGAAGATGTATTAAATCATAGAAACAATTTTGAAACAATTTTGACCTCTTAGTTTGAAGATAATATAATATACCCAGAAGGCAGAGGTTTAAATTTTGTAGAGTACCCAAATAGATTTGTCTTACACTCTCAAGATAAGAAATGGCATCCCTGAAAGCAAGGATTTTGTATTGGAGGACTATATTACATGCCTCAAACCACTGGAGTGCTCTATTACTTGAGGATACTTATAACAAAAATCAAAGGTGAAACATCATATGAAGATATCATGATAGTAAACAACATCACTCATGGTACATTTAGAGAGGCCTGTTGTGCTATGGGACTACTGACAAATGATAGAGAGTTCATTAAATATATAAAATAAGTCTCATCTTGGGGAATGGGACAACATGTATGTAATCTATTCACAAGTATGTTAATCTCCAATAACATTTCTCTCCCAGACATTTTCTAGGACGAATCCAAAGACATACTATCAAAAGACTTTTTATATGCCCAAAGAAGGACCCTTCAAATACTAGGTACACATTTTCTTTCATAAATGCTTAATTACTCTATATTTATGTAATGACTGCATTTTATTTATACTCTGTGACATATAGTATATTGTGGTCAAAAAAATCACTGCAGTTCAGTTAGCATAAAATTACTATTTCCCATGCAATTTGTTGTTGCTCCTGTATTAATACTATTTTGATAATATTGTTACAGTGTTTTATATATTCCACTACCTGAACATTTACTACTGGGTTCTATCTACTGTGTTAATTTTCTATTGTAAATGATATCTTTTAATTAATGTAAATTATTAAAATGACTTCGTTTATTTTATTCTGCAATCCTCTATAATAGTATTCCACAGTTTCATAGATCAGTTGGTCACATGACACTTCAATTTTCACCGTACGTGCTATCATTTAGAATTACAACAATATATTTCTCTACTGTGATATTTACTATATTAAAGTACAAAAATGTACCACCATTTCTGTTCACATATAAATATTAAATTCCATTTAATTTTCACTTCTTTATAAAACTACTTGAACATAAACACTACAAATAATAGCTTCTCCTGTATTGATATCCTTTCACTAATGTTATTACAGTGTTTTATATAAAATATTCACTTACTATGTATACTTATTTTGCAATATAACTATCATCAGGTTAATAAAACCTGATAATGCTGACTAAAAAACATAATTACTATTGGGTTCTCTCTATTGTGTTCATTCTCTACTATAGTTTCTATCTTTATATTACTCTAAACTGTTGTAATGACTGTGTTGATGTTATTTTATACTGCTACATAACAATATTCCACAACATTCTAGATTTGACAATCACAGATAAACAGAGACATATGTACGCTTTGATAGAAATAGACCACATTTTACAGAGAAATGGAAGATCTCTTCAGTTATATCATCCTATTCCAGTTCCAGATTCAGAATTTGATACTCTTCTAAATCATTTAGTTTCAGAAGAACTAAATTATAATAAATAATCTCTTATAAAAGAGTACACCATTTTACATAGTATGCTTACAGTTGAACAGAAAGAGGTGATGGATATCATTTTATCTTCATTGTCTACTAATTTGGGGGGTTATTCTTATTGCATGGTTATGGAGGCACAGGTAAAACTTTCATTTGGAGAGTACTAACATCATTTCTACAATCACAGGTCACTATTGTACTTGTAGTTTCTTCAAGTGGAATAGCATCACTACTTCTTCCTGGAGGATGAATATCACATTCTAAATTACATATTCTAATCTCTATTTCTGAGCATTCGATTTTCAATATTCAGAAAGGGAGTGATGTTGCGTAACTATTATACTTGAAAAATCTCATTATTTGGGATGAGGCGTCTATGATTCATAAGTACTAATTTGAGGATCTAGATTATACTCTAAGGGGAAATAAGACAGTTAAAAATGATAATGCTTAGAATTTATTATTCCGTGGTGTAACAGTAGTATTGGCCGAAGATTTTAGGAAAATACTACCTATTATACCAGGTGGTAATATAAATGAAATTATCTTTAGAAGTGTTAATTCATCATATCTATTGCAACAATGTCATATGTTATCTCTTACAAGGAGCATGAGATTTCATTCTAATTCTTCCAGCCATCATACAGCTGCAGTACATGAGTGTGATAAATGGAATTTAGATATTGTTGAAGGTCAAATTAGAGAGCCTAATGATGGTGAAGCACTCATTAAAATTCCTTTATCATATCTTCTTACTGACACCGATAATTCCACGGTTTTAATTTTCAACCATACATATTCGAGTTTCAGTGACAAACATGGTGACCTTACCTATCTGAAAGAGCGTTCAATTTTAGCTGCAACCTGTTATGTGGTTCAAGAAGTAAATGAATATATGTTGTCTCTCATGGGCTTTAAAAACAAAGATTACTTCAGATCAGACTTTGTTTTCAATGCAATTTATGATATAGACAGGACATAATACAATTACACATCTGACATGTTAAATGGTATCAATGTGTATAGGTTAGCTACTGACAAAATTAATCTACATCTTGGTGTTGTGATTTTGTTACTAAGAAATGTATATCAATATATTTTTTTTTTGTAATAGGACTCATATGATAGTTACACACTTTTGTGAACATGTCATTGGAGTACAATTTTTAAGTGGCTGTCATTCGGGGTATTATGTGTTCATTCCAAAACTAACCATGACACACTTTGATGTTAGATGGCCATTCATATTACAAAGAAGACAATATCCTTTGACAGTTTCTTATGTGATGAATATTAATAAATTTAAATCCCAATCATTGTCTTTATTTGGGTTATATCATCTTAAACCCATGTTCTCTCATAGTAAATTATATGTTTCAGTATCTTGGGTAACATCAGGAAATGGTTTGAAAATTGTAGTTGATGGTAACAATAACGCATCCTCTGATTACATAGAGAATACTGTGTAGAAGGAAATATTTGATAATCTATCTTAGG
Organism: Viscum album; assembly: GCA_963277665.1. NCBI lineage: Eukaryota > Viridiplantae > Streptophyta > Magnoliopsida > Santalales > Viscaceae > Viscum > Viscum album. The sequence goes on from OY728141.1 coordinate 2,096,215,671, forward strand.
TATCATTTAAATTGAATTTTATATATTCTAATGTGGTTTGGATTCCCAATATTATTACTTTCATGACTTATTTACCTACTTAATATGTTTTCTTTGTACACTAATTGAATATGTAGAGTAATAAAAATGTCACACTCAATAACACCGTTGAATGAGATTACCCCATAAAACGATGAAACACTAAGGATATAGGTTCATGACTTGAACATGTGGTTTAATTCATCTCCCAAATACTCCAATGAAGTCATTGTTGTTGATCTCATACTATGTGATATGCAGGTGGGTTTTTGTTACAACAAAAATTCTTGAATTTTTTCATTGTTGATCAACTATTCTCTATACATGTTAGAGCATATAGATATATACTGTCTACGTCGTTTGTGATCTATTTTTTCACATATTATCTAGTATTTTAACATACTATCTACATGGAACAATTTCTAAGTGTTTTTTTCCTTTATTGCTCAACTTTTTTCTTGAACATGTTACAATATATATACTGTATGCGTCATCTTTGATATGTTTTCTTTGAGTATTATCCAATATTTTAACATTCTATCTCCAGGGAAAAAATTATCACTATTTTTTTCATTACTGCTCAAATATGTACTGTACATGTAACAGTATGTATATATATATATATATATATTGTTTACGTCATCTATCGGCTGTATTCTTTAAATATTATCCAACTTTTTAACATACTATCTGCGGGGAACAAATTATGAGTGTTTATTTACATTATTGATCAAATTTTTTCTATACCTATTATTGTATATATAAAAATATATTTTCAACATCATATGTCATTTATTTTCTTAGCATATTTTCCAAAATTTTAATATACTATCTGTGGGGAAAAAATTCAGAGTGTTTTATTTCGTTAATGCTGAATTGTGTTGTGTACAAGTTGCAGTATATATATTTATATATTTTCTTGGTTGTATGTTATCTATTTTCTTTGCATATTATACAACATTTTAACATGGTATCTACAGGATACCAAGATTCAATGTATGATTACGAACCATTATCTTATCTCCAAGTACAAACATCTCTTGGGTGAAGGACTCTGTTATCTTATACAAAACTTATAAATAGATTCAAACCAAGGAAATTTACTTGAAAAATAGACATCCATGTCAAATCATGTTCACATCCACGATGTTTGTTCATCCATGTGAAGTACAACTACCTCTTTTTAGTTTTCATTTTACTTCATTTGATGAAATCATTTAGAAAAAAAGATCCAGAAGAACATTTAATAGGTAGATCTGAATAATACCTCAAAGTTATAGTTCTGTGTACCAAATTCTAGTAAATTCATGGGTACAATGTCTTTTAATTCATCCTTATCTCTTTAAAATTAACTTTGTATATGTCTTATATGTTTTATAACTAATTGGAGTTCTGCATTACACACATCCACTACAATCTATATGTAATTCCAACCACATGATGCAGATTATTCAAGAAGATGATAGGTCATTTATGTTATCTTATTACATTACGTGATTGTAAAAAACCATTTACCCATAGTCTAAGTTTATTTCCCTATAGAGGGTTTTAATTTACTTGTAGTTTATGGGGTGACTTCACAGATAAAATTTCATGTTACTTGGAAAATAACAGACCCATCCACTATATTAATATTACAAATCGTCTCGGTGAAGAGATTGAACAGTATGGTTTCTATCTACATTTAAAATTTTCTATCTTTCTACTGTGTTTTTTGAATATGTTTCTTCAACAGTACACTCTCTAATAATGACTTAAAACTCCTTTTAGCCTCTATTATTGTCATAATAATTGTTAATTAACTAAAAATTCTTTACAACCAAGATATTCCAGTGGTTGAAAACTTCAGAATAAAGTGTCATTGTAACTACTAATACTCATGTAATTCTATTATTTAGTTATCTGTGTGTCAAAAATGTATTATCTGCATGTTTTTACTGTTTATTTCTATATATGTTATTCTGCATTTACCAGGCTTGGGTTGATAATAGCATCACAACTACATACTCCATAACCAAAAAATCTCAACCCCTCAATATAAATACTATATTGGAATAACAATAAATATATTTCAGATGTGAAAAACTATCAACAGTTTGGTAATATATCCTTATTTTTCAGATGTCATTATGAAATGTTATTAACTGTTCACTTCTTTCCTATAATAATTTATATATTAGTATGTAATAAATCTACTGTAGCCTACAAAGTGCTTAATTATGACTATAATTCAGAAAATTCAAAGCATTTACAACGGTTTTTATGAATCATTCAACTCATGCATGAAGAAAGTGTAGATTTTAGATGGAAGCATTTTGTTCTAGTCCTATAATTTTTCTACTACTAGTAATACTCCAAGGTGAAAATATATTTGTTTATTTTTAAATTAGTTATTATCACTCTATTTCTTCCCTGCTATTGATGTGAAATAGTCTATATGACTGATAGTGTGATCATAATAACAATTCCAATAGATTTAGGGTTCAACTAGTGGTTACTGATAAGATGTACTCAATTTCAGTTGTATTATTTAAAAAACATGACATGCAATATATACATAAAACAATTTCATAACTAAGAGCTCCATTGATGCAAGTAAATCCATATTCTTATATCATGTTAATATATTTTTTAAAATATTACAATTAACATTGCATATCATTTTCTAATTAGGAATATGACAAGTTTGGTTTCCCTCTAGAATTTAACTACTTCAAATAAAAGAAAATTTCTATTAGCAATTGATGTAACAAATTACAATATTCAGAATTGTCATCGTTCTTCTGAACAAAATAGCTACAAAGTGGTTTTTATCAATGATAATGTCAAGTACATCAGTATATTTAATAACACCTTAGAATAGAATTAGGTAACTGTGTAATTATTACTAATTTTCTTTGAAAATAAAAAATAAAAAATCATTACAGTTTTCTTTGTTACTATATAGGAAGATCAAAGTAGTGGGTCTTCAATATTAATCCATGGTGTTTATTATCTCCAAGTAAATATATTTAAATTTTCAATATGTTTTTCTAAAAAATTAATATCACTTTACTGATATATTCCTTATTACATTTCATGGTAGGAATATCAAACTATTAGGTCTTCACCATGGACTTTAAACATTGGCACAAGATTTGATAATTCAACCTTGATCATGTGTTCTACTCAGGTATATAAATATTATCTTTACTAACTTATAAATTATTTCCATTATTATAATAACACATTCTATAATTACATGGATATTTTTTATTTTAAATATTTCAAAAAAACATTTCTTTCAATCTACAAATGTGTACTATTAAATAACAATCTAATGTTAAAGCTCTGATCTGTGTTCAATGATTTCTACTACTGTAGTTTCTATCTTCAAATTATTCTAACAAGAATATCTATGTAGAAAAATATTTCACAATATTTTGATAATGAGGATGGTCTGCAAGATAATGTCTAGATATGTCTAGATATGTCTAGATATCACAGCTACAATGATTCAATGTACTGAATTACACACCATAACAAAGGGCAATATAAATAAGAAAACTAAAAAAATAGATTGAAATCTGATGCTGAAAACACATGGTAAACATACATCTTCACTGTCCAATTTGTTTTCATTATTTTTTTCTGTATTACTATTTGTAGTGAAATTTGTATTACATTATATACAGTACAAACACTTTATATGAAAATTATTCTTCTCCTCAGTTTATTTTTGTATATGATTACTATATCCTTTGTCATTGTAGAAACCATGTACCCATGTATATTTCTTATTTTATACCTATTAAATTTACATTTCCTAATTGTGTATACTATAAAAAAATGACATGTTTTATACCTCATTTCATTTCTTATTCCTGTTTGTATACTATACAAAAACACCCAATTTGTATGTAATATAGAAACCCCAGATTCGTCACTTTTATTAGACCACAATGTTTCAATCGTAATAGTTTGTAAAAAGATGCAGTGATGAAATAGGTCACAATATCTTCTTATCTTATGTTTTGTGGAGTATAAAAATATAGAATATTCAGTTTTAGTAGACATAAAATGTTGTGGTTCTTTGTTAGCATGTGTCAATTCTTATTCCAATGTTATATTTAATTGTTAGGATGTATCAAATTTTGTTTCAATGGCCTATGCCAAAGTTCTATTTTATTGATAGTATGTATCAAATATGATACATTTATATTTCATTTTATCTACCTATTATTTTTTAAATTTCCTATTTTTTCTATACTTTAAAAAAATTCCATGTTTTATACCTCTTTTCATTTATGTTTCCTATTTTTATTCTTTAAAAAATGTCATCTTTGTATACTATACAAAAACGCCACAATATTAAGTTTTATTACAACACAATGTATAAATTTTTTATATTTTGTTATACTGCCCAGTGATGAAATAGGTCACAATATATTGCAATTCTATGATCCATAAATTGTTCATTTCCAGAACATTCATTTTTATTACTACTACCATGTTCTTTTTAACTGTTAGATTGGATTTTCATATATAAATATTCATTACTATTTATTAATCTATATAATTTTATTTTCATATACAGGATGAATTTCTGAGACGAAGATGAATCTAAAGACATATTGCATCCACACTTTGTTCCTGCAGACTTTGCAACTTCATTTAGCTGCAACACTTCTACAAACATGAACTTCATAAACTATTGTGAAATTAGGAATTGGTTTTTTTTTATTCTGTGTTCAAATGAATCCTTTTCCAAGTTCACATTTTTTATTATTACAACCACTCCTACAATGATTATGTCTTTCAGTTTGAATTACACTACACACATTACTCTTTCTATAGAGCCTCATTGCACTACTGGTTAGATGAATCCTTTAATGGTGCATAGTTTATGTTCTAGACCCACTATATCCAACAAGCTTGACATGAATTCTTTTGAAAATTATTTGAAATCTCCATCTAAAATCAGGAATTACTTTTTATATTTCCTTCCTTTATTCAATTATTTTATTGATGTGTCCATAATTTATCCACTCCTATTCCATTTTAATGTACCAATACTTTGTGACTAGAAATTTATAAACATTGCTATTACTGGGAAACTTTTACAAATAGCATTATCTTTTCAAATAAAAACCATTAATCCAATATGTCGTGCGTATGCACGGGTGAGTACTAATTATAACTAAAACTAGATTTATAATAAATTCACTAAGAAGATGAATGTAATATTTTTTCCAATATCTATAATAATAACAATTATAAGTCTATTAAGTGGACGTTTCATTGGAAGTTCCAATGGAAGTTCTAGTAGAAGTTTCACAATACAATAAAAGTATATATTTATAAAACAAAAAATATATATTAATAAATATTAAATTTTAATAAATATATTTATAACAAATGAAATGATATAAAATATGTATTAAATTTCTTACATAATTTGTATAAATATTATATAATTTATCATGTAAGAATGCATATTCTATATGAATAAAAAAGTAATAAAATGTAAAATTATAACTAAAACTAAAGAATAAAAATTATAAAATTAAATAATATATTAATAATAATTATAAAAATCAAGAATATATTAACAAAAAATAAAATTTAGTAAATATATTTACAATAAATTCAATTATATGAAATATTTATTATGTTTATTGCATAATTTTTATAAATATAATACAATTAACTATTTAAGAATGTATATTTTATATGAATACAAAAGTAAATAAAATTTGAAATTATAACTAAAACTAGATTTGTAATAAATTCATTAAGAATATGTATGTAATATTTTTTTTCAATATCTGTACTAATAAAAATTATAAATCTATTAAGTGGATGTTTCAGTGGAAGTTTCAGGGGAAGTTCTAGTAGATGTTCTAGTAGAAGTTTCACAATACAATAAAAGTATATATTTATAATATATATATATATATAAATATATATATCATTAAATATTAAATTTTAATAAATATATTTATAATAAATGAAATGATATAAAATATGTATTATATTTTTCACATAATTTTTATAAATATTTTATAATTTAAAATTTATGAATGCATATTCTATATGAATAAAAAAGTAAATAAAATAAGAAATCATAAATAAAAATAAATAATTATAATTATAAAAATAAACAGTATATTAATAATAATTATAAAACTAAATAATATATTAATAAAAAATTAAATTTTGTAAATATATTTATAATAAATTCAATTATATGCAATTTGTGTTATATTTGATTCATAATTTGTATAAATAAAATATAATTTTCCATTTAAGAATGTAAATTATTTATGAATAAAACATTAATAAAATGTGAAATTATAACTAAAAAAATATTTATAATAAATTCACTAAGAAGATATATGTAATATTTTTTTCTATATTTTTACTAATAATAATTATAAATCTCTTAAGTGGAAGTTTCAATGGAAGTTCTAGTAGAAGTTTTAATTGAAGTTTCACAATACAATAAAAGTATATATTTATGAAACCAAAAATATATTAATAAATATATTTATAATAAATGAAATGATATAAAATATGTATTATATTTGTTTCAATTATATGCAATATGTATTATATTTATTACATAATTTTTATAAATAGAATATAATTTGCCATTTAAGAATGTATATTCTATATGAATAAAAACGTAAATAAAATATGAAATTATAACTAAAAAAAGAATTATAATAAATTCAATAAGAATATATATGTAATATTTTTTTCAATATTTTTACTAATAAAAATTATAAATCTATTAAGTGGAAGTTTTAGTTGAATTTTCAGTGGAATTTCTAGTGGAAGTTCCAGTGAAAGTTCTGGTAGAAGTTTCACAATAAAACAAAAGCATATATTTATAAAACCAAAAAATATACATTAATAAATATTAAATTTTAATAAATATATTTATAATAAATAAAACAATATAAAATATTTATTATATTTGTTACATAATTTTTATAATTATTATTTAATTTACCATTTAGGAATGCATATTCTATATGAATAAAAACATAATTAAATATGAAATTATAACTAAAACGAATTTTATAATAAATGTAGTTATAAGATATATTTAATATATTTTTAAGAAATTTGTATTAATAAACATTATAAATCCATTAAGAGAAAATTCTAGTGGAAGAAGTTACAGTGGAAGTTTCAGTGGAAGTTTTAATGGATGTTCCAGTGGAAGTTACAATGAAGAATCTAGTGGAAGTTCCACAATACAAATTTTATATTATTAATAATTATAAATTCATTAAGTGGAAATTCCAATAGATGTTTTAGTGGAAGTTCTAGTAAAAGTTCTAGTGAAAGTTTCACAATACAACAAAAGTATATTTTTACCAAAATATTCAGTACAATAGAGATAGTGCCACTAGAAATTTCAATGAAACTCCCATGAGAAATTTCAATGCAACTTCCATTAGAAATTATAGAGAAACATCCACTGAAAATTACAGTGAAACTTCCTCTAGAACATGCTAGTGTAAAATAGAAATCTACCCAAATCTTAAATGAAAACTCTTTCACAAAAGAAACATTTAGAAAAATCAATGAAAACATTTTCCTAAAAAAATTAATGATTTAACAAGAAACATTCAATTGAAGTGTTGTAATTAAATTTATTATTGAAAATTTTAAATGTAATTTTCATAGAAGTTATTCAATGAAAATATCTAGAGTAATTTTATAGAAACTCCTTTCTAGAATTCTGTCCTGAACATTTTTAGTTAAAAATTTTTATGGATTTTAATTACTTATACAACAGTTTTTTAACCTTTCAGAGAAACATGTTTATTTTAATAAATTTATACAAATAATATTTATTATGATGAATAATAAAATTATAAATTAAAAAAATAGATTTTTTAAAGAAATAATAATATTTTATGTTTACAAAAAAATATATCTTCTATATTCGTTCATACACCATAATTTTTTATACTTCCGAATAAATAGTATTATTTTAAAGATGGTAAGTAAAATTTTAAAAATTTAATTTATCAAAAAAAATCTTATACATTTAAAAAAATTTCATGTCTTTAATTATATTAAATAAAATTTATTAGTTTTATTCAAATAATTAAAAAACAATTTTTTAAAAGATAAATTTTCTTTTTTAAATTGCATAAAAACTTTTTTTACACAAAACAAATTGATTCAATTACAGTTATAATTTTATTACAATAAATAAAATCAATATTCTTTTATGCATTTAAAAATGATTGTATGACTTTAATGATACCAAATAAAATATATTAATTTTCTACTAAATTGTAATGCCCTGACCTTAGTTACCCAGAGTCAGTGTATTATTACTTAATATTAGCATGTTCATAAGGGATTAAATCCTGAAATACAGATCGGTTTAATAGCCTTGGAAGTACTAGATATATACATAAGTTTTACATTACATCATAAAATAAAGAAAAACAACATCATTGTTTCTCCTTTTAACACACTCTAATCTCTTAGCCTAATCCTGCAGGTTAATCGTAAAATACTTCTTCACATCCTAGGAAAAATAAAACATAAGAAAGGGGTGAGCTCAGATGCTCGGTAAAGATAACAATATAGTGAAAACCTTCATAAATAAGCGTTAACATTTATTGCAATGTATAAGACTAAAACGTAAGAATTTTAAACATAAACTTCATCATAATATGGAAAAAATAGATCGAATAATTTCATTTACTTATTCACATGGATATTCTACTAGTCAAATAATCAAATGCAACATCAATAGCCAATTTCATAATGATGACATACATAATACCGTACATCATAACCACATAGTCAAGGCCTCGTGTCAATACTAGAAATAAGATTTTTTCAAGGCCTTATTCCAAGACACTAGTTTGTCTCATGAGACCTACTGATGCATCGAAGAGTTATAGTGGGCTCCACCCGTCACTCACTAAGTCTAATGCATTCCTCATATGAAAATGTTGAAACATAACATAAACATTCGTATTAAAACTAGAATACAAAATGTCAATAATTTAAAAATAAACCATGAATGGTATAAAAATATATCATCCACAGTCAAACATATCACAAAATCTTCAATATAATATGAAATATTGTATCATAGAAAATCATCTTCAAACAATCGTAAAATCCATCAAAGGATGTTAACATAGATGAAATCAAAACTATTTGAGAGAAATATCTCTATCTATTTTAAATAATTTAAAAGTAATGTAATTATAAAATATAAAATTTATTTTAAAAATATTCTTATAATCTTGTAAGGAAAACTTTGAAGGTATTATAACGGCGGAAAATAGTCACTCTCGCCGTATAAGTAAAAAAACATTTTTACCTTAATTTTTCGAAAAGGTAATAAAGTACCTTGTTTTAAAAATGATAGAAATATTCCTTTCATACAATTTTATAAAAATTCAAACAAGGGTATAAATTAATTTAACCTATAGTCTAGTAAATAGTAAAAAAATTGAAATACATTTTTAAGAAACATGGACGTAGATGATAAAGAGGTCCCAATATATACTTACGCATAAACAACCTCGGATAAATAAAGAGATTGTAAAATTAACCCTTACCTTATAATTTTAGTTAGTTGATGGTATGTTAAACTCCTCTATAATCGTTAAAACATTGTTATTAAAATATAAAATAACTATATAATTAAATATGATATCATATATGATCTTCTCATATTTCTTTGTTAATAATATTTCAGTAGTATCATTGTTTCGGATGTTAATTAATTCATATTACTTTATATGTTTTTTTATGTAAGTAATGTTTGTTAGGGATAGGATGTATTTGATTCATATACATAATGATATTTTGTTATTGAAATTATTTTTAACCAAAAAATGGAAATTATTCTTGAATGGTTATGATGGAGAATGAATCTAATCGCGTTCATGGAGACGGTAATTTGTGTGTACGCATGAGCGACAATATCATTCAATTGAAGGTGAAATCGTATATAATTGAATATTATATAATATATAAAAAATCATTAACATGTTATATTTATTATTTACATCAATTATACATCATTATTATACCCATCCAAATAATTAATTGTTAAATAACAACTACACCACGACATAGAGATGGTAAGTCGTACATACGCATGTATGGTGACTTTGTCATTCACAGGATGGATAGAATAATGAATATGGTCATTCCATATTTATAATAACCTCATAGTATGAATAAGATACTGGATTTATTATTTTGGTATGGTAATAACAAAGAAAGAGGAAGTGGAAGAAGAAAAGAACTTGAAAGAGGTGGTGAAATAATTACCTCTTCTTCGGGTTCTTCCTTTTGATTTGATCAAAAGGGCTCTTTATGTAGGATTCTGATCAATGTAATGCCTCTAGGATGAATTTATTGTATTTTTGAGGATATTTGGGCAGGGTTTGTCTGATCCAAATGGCTTTGGAGGTGTGATTTTGAGAAAAGGGGAAGTGCCCTTTTATAAGAGAGGTGAGGGTCACTTTAGTAAAAGGTTGAAATATTATTATATAATAAAATAATTTCAGTTTATAATGGATACAAAAGGGTTTATTTCAAGGATAAGGTAGGTATGGGTCGAAAACCTCTCAACCTGTTGGTTTTAGATAGGTTTAGGTCACTATATTAACCTTATCCTTTAGATTTAACTCTTAGTTAAATAGTTTAACTTTTACCATGTATTCTTGTATTATTATAATAAATGGTTAAGAATATTACTATAAAATTCCAAGAGAACCCCAAGTGGTTAATTATTTATATATCTAACCTTATATAAGTCCTTTGGTCGAACCTTAGATTTTTAGTTATATTATAGCATTTAATAAAATATTATTTGTTTTAAAAACTCATTTATGTCAATTTTGACACTATATAGTATTTGAATTTTTTTTTTGAAACTCATAAAAACTTTATTAATTAGAAGAAAATTTATTTAATCAATTATAACATGTAATATTAACTTATAAAATTCTTTAAATTCATTAAAATATTTAAATTACATTTATTTTAATATTTATAATATCAATTATTTTAATCTTTCATTAATAAGGTAATTACTTCATCATCATTGTGTTATAAATAAATTTAATTATTTAATGTCTAAAATTTATAAATTAAATACAATGATGTATTAAATATTTTTATCTTTCTAATGAATATTTATAGTGGAATTTATCTTATGTATAACACAATATTAAAAATGGTTTAGTTATTAAACTTTGAATTTAACACTTTTAACTCTTCTTTAAATAAAATAATAATAAATGTCCTAATCTAATCCAAGTGGTTCAAAAGGATCATATTTTATTCCTAAGGTTTATTTTAGTTTAAATAAACTTATCCAATAGAATTAGGACATGTGTTAAGATAATAATAATATCATTTTTACCTTTAATTACCCTATTTACTTTTAACCGTGGTAAATAAAAGTCAAAAGTTGCTATTCACCAAAAATTATTTTCATCTTATTGAACTGAATTTTACTTACACATGTCAACTGTGTCTCTCAGATTATTGAAATTCAATTCATCGAAGCGGTAAAATTAAGTTTTATGCAAATTTTCAAATGCTCCTAAAAGGTGGGTAAAAGATGGTAAAAAGTTTAATAAAATTTTATATATCTAGACTTATTATAAAATGACTCCAATGGATTAAATTAAACTTATATAGGTATTATGTATCTATTTTAACCTCAAATAAATTTAAATAAAAAAATATTTATTTAAATAAAAATTCAGTTTTAAACAATAACTGAGTGTTTTTTACTATTCATCAAAAATTGAAAGTTTTCATAAAAATACCAAAAATTCACCTTAAGATAATTTTTATATTTCAAATCCAAAAATAAAGTCCATTTTAAAAAATAAAATTTATAAAATTTCAAAAAGTGGCTATTAATATTCATAACATCTAGTTTGATTGGTCGTGGTGTGCTGAACTTAAAGTTGTGTACAATGAAAGCTATTGTATTATTCAAATAGAAGCATACCGTGGAAACTTAGGGTGTTACATTCTTCCCTCCTTCAAATAATTTCATCCTTAAAATTTATAGAATACTACTACATAAAAATATTTGGGTGGTTCTTCATCATACGTTCCTTGTGTTCCCACATTGCCTCTTCCATCTTATGGTTTCTCTATAGAACTTTTACTAGATGAGTCATCCGGTTTCTCAACACTTGTTCTCTGGTATCAAGAATCCTGATAGGCTCTTCAAAATAAGACAGATCGGGTTCCAGTTCTTTTTCTTCATAGGTGAGTACATGCGTTGACTCTGGCATGTATTTTCTCAACAGTGATATGTGAAACACATCATGAACTTTGGAGAGACTTGGAGGCATTGCCAAAAGGGAAGCTACAGCCCCAATTTTTTCTAGAATTTCGAAAGGTACGATGTACTTGGGACTTAATTTAACCTTATTATCAAACCGTATAACTCCCTTCCATGGAGATTCCTTAAAGAAAACATGATCTCCTACCTGAAATTTCAAATCCTTCCTTTGGTTATCAGCATAGATCTTTTGCCTACTTTGAGCAGCTTTGATTTGGGTTTGGATAATCTTCATATTTTCCATTTTTTCCTCAACAAGTTCTGGCCCTATGAGTTTTTGTTCGCCAACATTATCCCAACAAGTTGGTGTTCGACATCTCTTTCCATATAATGCTTCATATGGTACCATATGAATACTTTAATGGAAGCTATTATCATATGAAAATTCTACCATAGGTAAATAATGGTCCCACATACCTTGGAAGTTAAGTGAGAAAGACCTCAACATGCCTTCTAAGGTTTAAATAGTCCATTCTGATTGTCCATCAGTTTGAGGGTGGTAGGCGGTGCTCAAACAAAGTTAAGTATCCAGGGCTTTCAGAAGACTTTTCTAGAATCTTTATGTAATATGGGGATCATGATCAGAAACAATTGATAGGGTTACACCATGATGTCTTACACCTTCAGTAATATACAGTCTTGCTAAACGTTCAAGTGGTAAATCTTATCTTATAGTAATAAAATGTGTTGACTTGGTTAGATGATCAATAATGACCCATATTGCATCATTCCTTCTAGGAGCCTTTGGTAGCCCCATAACAAAGTCTATCATAATATCATCCCATTTTCACTCAAGTATCGGAAGAGGTTTCCTGAATCCTCTAGGATGTTGTATTCAAGCCTTTACCTCTTGACAAACCATACATCTTGACACATAATCAGCAATATCCCTCTTCATGATGTCCCACCAAAAATGTTCCTTCAAATCTCTATATATCATAGTGCTACCAGGGTATATAGATAAATTCAAGCTATGAGCATCATCCAACAATCCCCTTTTTAGATAAGGTATATTAGGAACACAAAGTCTCTTCCCATATTTCAAAATTCCATCTTCATATATGAAGTTGATCAATCTCCCATCATTCATAGCTTTAAGTTTCTTTTGAAACTCCTCATCATCAGTCTGAGAACTTTTTATCCTTTCTAATAAATATGGTTTAGCAACCATTTGAAAAAGTATTGGTGTTTCACCTTCCATGATTATTTCCATATCCATATTTACATGATCCATGAACATAGGATCCCTTTTAACTCTCATCTTATTCATAACTCCATGATCCTTTCTACTCAAAGAATATGACACCTTATTTACCTTCCTTGGGTGGTAGTGTATGGTGAAATCATAATCCATGATTAGTTTGAGCCATCTCTTTTTCCTCATGTTGAGTTCTTTTTGTGAGAAAATATACTTCAAACTATTATGATTATTATAAATCTCACATTTTTTCACCATAGAGATAGTGTCTTCATATCTTTAGAGAAAATTTTATAGCTGCTAACTCAAGATCAAGTTTGGGATAGTTTTGTACATGAATTTTTCGCTGCCATGATGCATAGGCAATAACTCTATCATTCTGCATAAGGACACAACCAAGTCCTTTATTTGAAGAATCATTATAAATAACAAACTCATCATTACCCGAGGGTAGATTCAACATAGAATCATTGACTAATCTTCTCTGCAGTTCTTTAAAAAATTCTTCACACTCTTTTGTCCAAACAAATTTAACCCCTTTACACATGAACTTGGTTAATGGGTTAGCCAATCGGGAAATATTCTCGACGAAATGTCGATAATAACCTACTAAACCAATAAAACTACCTACCTCAGTTATACTCATCAGTGCTGGACATTCTTGGATTTCTCTTGTCTTAGAAGGATCAATAAAGATTCCATCCTTAAAGACAATATGGCCAAGAAAATAAATCTTCTGAATCCAGAATTCACACTTGCTAAACATCCTGTATAATTAATTTCTTCTAAGAGTTTTCAAAATAGTGCGCATGTGGTTTTCATGATCTTTGTAGATTTTGGATTATACCAAGATATCATTAATAAATACCACTGCAAAGTCATCGAGATATTCCTTGAAAACACTATTCATTAGATCCATGAAGACAGAGGGTGCATTAGTCAGTCCAAAAGTCTTTACTGTAAACTCGTAATGCCCATACCTTGTATGAAATGCCGTGTTTGGAATGTCTTCCTTCTTCACACACAATTGATGATATCCAGATTGAAGGTAAATCTTTGAAAAATATTGAGCTCCATGAAGTTGATTGAATAAATCATCAATTAAATGTAGGGGATACTTTTTCTTTATTGTTATAGCATTGATCTCCCTGTAGTCAATGCACAACCTCATAGATCCATATTTCTTCTTAACAAAAAGAACAGGGTCTCCCCATGGAGAAACACTAGAGAGAATAAATCCTTTATTACTCAACACCTCTGGTTGTTTCTTTAGATCCACAAATTCCACAGTGGTCATTCTATAAGGGGTCTTCGATATGGGCCTTGACCCATGAATTAATTCAATGGAAAACTCAGTTTCCCATTCTAGAGGATATCCAGGTAAATCCTTTGGAAACAAATCAACATATTCTTACACAATAGGTATATACTCTATTTAAAAATTATTTTCCTCACCCATAGTTATTTCATTCTATTCCTCCCCAATAATTGAATTTAGTTGAGATATTGTGGGTGGATCCAGATAAAAATTAGATGGTGACATTTCTACTTTAAAGATAAGGTGTTCTTTATCATCATCATCCAAAGTTGTAACCTCCTTATTCTTACAATAAATTTTCACATCATGGTCTGAAATCCAATCCATACCAAGGATTATATCAAATTAAATCAAGGGTATGACAATGAGATCAGTAGATAAAGTATGTTTATATTCCCTAATGGAAACTGATTCAAAAAAACTCTGTTGCAATGATACTTCCCTTAAGATTTTTGACTGAAAACTCCCTTGTTAAATCAAATTTTAAATATCTAACTTTCTTAGAAAACTAGGAAGATATGAAACATTGTGATGATCCAGAATCAAATAAATCATTGGATAAATTTTAGGAAACCATTAAATTACCTGCCACCATATCATTCAGAGCTTCAACCACAGCAGTAGTGGTCGCATAAGCTTGGAATTTCTCCCTCTTCCTTTCCTTAGGTAAGTTTCCTTGGCACATAGGAAATTCATTTTCATAATTACCCTTTCTATACAATTGTATCATTCAACATTGACAGCCTCTTTCTTTCTGTTTCCATCACGAGCTTGGTGGCCTTTTTCACCACACTTATAACAGACTCTGATTCCCTTTAATCAAGTACCAGGGTGTTTCTTACCACATTTAATGAAGGATGGATATTCAACTTTTCCCTTCTTCCCCTTATTTACATTTCTAGAGTCTTCATTAGATCTCTTCTTGTCCAACTTTGATTTAAAGTTGTAAGACTTAGAGAATACTTTTTCTATCTTGATACCACATGAGACTATATCTTCATACGACGATAAGGATTGTGAGACTAATTCTTGATGGAAAATGGTTTTAAACCATAAAGAAATCGATAAATATTACTCTTTGGGTTACTTATATAATCTAAAACATGTCTTGATAACCTTGTAAAGTTAGCCTCATATTTTGCAACATTCCCGTCCTCCTTTTTCCTCAGACTCAAAAATTGCCTTTACATATTCGCTCAATGGTCATGAGGAAAGTATTTTTCTAATAAAATCTCCTTAAACTCTCTCCATTTTATATTTGATTATTCTTCATCTTCCTTTGTGTTTTGAATTAATGACCACCATTGACATGTATCTCCCGTGAGGCGATAAACTTCCATGACAACTTTTTCCCTTTCGCTACTCCCCAAAGCATGAAATATTTTCTCTAAAGAACTTATCCATTGCTCAGTTACAAATGGATTTTTAGTCCAATTGAATGTTGGTGGTTGTTTCCACATGAAGCGATCTAACATTGATCCTCTGTGCTATGGATCAGGGCGCTCCATATGGGTAAGGTTATTATTCATAACCTGAGTGAGTTGTCCCAGAATGGTGATAAGATGATCAGAACCAGTTGCATCACCAGCTCCACTATAATTATCTTGAGTTGGAGGGAAATCCCTACATAGATTACGTGGTTGACATGGTTTACATTCCTTCCAATGGTCGTCATTTCTAAACAATGGCATACACTAGATTAGTTTATGAATCGCAATACATAATTCCAAACTTATAAAACACTTAACATAAATTGAATAGTTTATGGATATAATGCATAATCATAAACAAAATTCATTGAGTAAGTATTTACTCACAAATCCTTCATTATGACTTGTATAGAAAATATGAATTATCCTAATCTTATCCCCCAGGAGTGTCGTAACCAAGAGTCCGGCAAGGCCCATTGTTGTATACCAGAATGCCCTGGGTCAAGCCCAAAACTCCTTCTTGAAGTTTTCACTAATAGGTACATCTATGCCAGAGTCGTCTCTACCTGCTCATATCCATATAGGGGTTTATTGCTTGGAAAATACACAAAATCTCTACATTACCAAAATTCTAGGAAGTTCTTATATACTAATCCTCAAATTCTATCTTAGGGTAATGTACTCTAATCAGAGTTTTTCTAAATCTAGTTTCCAAGGTTTGTACTAAACTTCCTCTGATACCAACTGTAAATCCCTGCCATTAGTTACCTAGAGTCAGTGCATTATTACATAATATTGGAATGATCACAAGGGATCAAATCCCAAAAGACTGATCAGTTTAGTAGGCTTGTAAGTACTAGATACATACATAAGTTTTATATTAAATTGTAAAATAAAGAAAAACAACATCATTGTGTCCCCTTTTAACACACTCTTATCCATTAGCCTAATCCTGAAGGTTAATCGTAAAATACTTCTTCGCATCCTGTGAAAAATAAAACATAAGAAAGGGGTGATCTCAAATGCTTAGTAAGGATAACAATATAGCGGAAACATTCGTAAATAAGTATAAACATTTAAGGAAATGTATAAGACTAAAACATAAGCCTTTTAAACTTAAACTTCAGTATAATATGGAAAAAATAAATCAAATAATTCCATTTACTTATTCACATGGATATTCTACTAGTAGAATAATCACATGCAACATCAATAGCCAATTTCATAATGATGGAATGCATAATGTCAGACATCACAACCACATAGTCAAGGCCTCGTGACAAGACTACAAATAAGATTGTTTTTAGGATTTTTTCCAAGACACTAGTTTGTCTCATGAGACCTAATGATGCATCGAGGATCTATAGTAGGATCGACCCATCACTTAGTAATTCCAATGCATTCCTCATATGAAAAGGTTGAAACATAACATAAAAATTCATATTAAAACTAGCATACGAAATGTCAATACTTTAACAATAAACTATGAATGGTATAAAAATATGTCATCCACAATCAAACATATCACAAAACCTTCAATAAAATATGGAAGATTGTATCATAGTAAATCAACTTAAAACAAGTGTAGAATCAATCAAAGGATGTTGACATAGATGGAATCAAAACTATTTGAGAGAAATATCTCTATCTATTTTGAAATAATTTAAAAATCACATAATTATAAAAGAAAAATTTTATTTTGAAAATATTCTTATAATATTTTAAGAGAAACATTTAAGGTGTCATAACGGTGGAAAATAGTTTCACCCTCTGTATAAGTTAAAAAACATTCTTACCTTAATCTGTTGAAAAGGTAATAAAGTACCTTATTTTAAAAACGACAGAAATATTCCTTTCAAACCATTTTATAAAAAGTAAAACAATGGTATAAATGAATTTAACCCATAGTATAGTAAATAATAAAAATGTTTTTAAATACATTTTTAAGAAACATGAATGTGGATGATAAATAGGTCTCAATAGATATTTACATATATACAACCTCGAATAAATAAAGAGATTATAAAATTAACCCTTAGCTTGTACTTTTCCTTAGTTGATGGTATGTTAAAATTTTGTATAATAGTTAAAAAAATTTATTAAATTATAAAAGAACTATATAAATAAATATGATATCATATATGATCTTCTAATACTGCTTTGTTAATAATATTTCAGTAGTATCATTGTTTCGGGTGTTAACTGATTCATTTTACTTTATATGTTTTGTTATGTAAGTAATTTTTTTACGGATAGGATGTATTTTATTCATAACCATAATTATATTATGTTATTAAACATTATTTTTAACCAAAAAATCAAAAATTATTCTTGAATGGTTATGATGGAGAATGAATCTCATCGCGTTCGTGGAGACGGTAATCTGTACGTACGCATGAGTGACAATATCATTAAATTGGGGGTGAAATCATATATAATTGAATGTTATATAACATATAAATAATCATTAACATGTTATATTTATTATTTATATCAATTATACATCATTATTATACCCATAAAAATAATGAATTGTTGAATAACAACTACACCACGACGTGGAGACGGTAAGACATACGTACGCACGTATGGTGACTTTTTAATTTATAGAATGGATAGAATAATGAATATAGTCATGAAATATTTATAATAACATAAAAATATAAATAAGGTACTGGATTTATTATTTTGTTATAGGAATAACAATGAATAAGGAAGTGGAAGAAGAAAAGAACTTGAAAGAGGTGGTGAAATAATTACCTCTTCTTCAGGTGCTTCCTTTTGATTTGATCAAAAAGGATATTTAGGTTGGTTTTGATAAAAGGAAGGCCTCTAGGATAAATTTAGGGTAGTTGGGAGGATATTTGGGTAGGGATTGGTCGATACAAATGGATTTGGAGGTGTGATTTTGAGAGAAGGGGCAGTCCCTTTTATAAGAGAGGTGAAGGTCACTTAAAGAAAATCTGGAAATATTATTATATAATAAAATCATTTCGATTTATAATGGATCCAAAAGAATTTATTTAAAGGATAAGGTAGAGATGGGTCTAAAACCTCTCAACCAATAGTTTTTATATAGGTTTAGGTCCCTATATTAACCTTATCTTTTATATTTAACTATTAGTTAAATAGTTTAGCTTTTACCATGTATTCTTGTATTATTATAATAAATGGTTAAGAATCTTTCTATAAACTTCCAAGTGAACCCCAAGTGTTTTATTGTTGATATATATAACCTTATATAAGTCCTTTGGCCGAACCTTATATTTTTAGGTATATCATATCATTTAATAAAATATTATTTGTTTTAAAACTCATTTATGTCAGTTTTGACACTATTTAGTATTTGATTTTTGTGAAAGTCATAAAAACTTTATCACTTAGAATAAAATTTATTTAATCAACCCTAACATGTCATATTAACATATAAAATTATTTTAATTCATTAAAAGTCTCAAATTACATTTATTTTAATATTTATAATATCAATTATTTTAATATTTCATTAATAAGGTAATTATTGTATCATCATTGTGTCATAAATAAATTTAATTATTTGATGTATAAAAATTATAAATAAAATACCTTGATTTAGGAAATATTTTTATATTTATAATGAATATTTATAGTCGAATTTATCTTATGTATAACCCTATATTAAAAATAGTTTAGTTATTAATCATTGAATTTAACACTTTTAACTCTTCTTTAAATAAAATATTAATAAATGTCTTAATCTAATCCAAGTGGGTCAAAAGGATCATATTTTATTCTTAAGATTGATTTTGGTCGAAATACACTTATCGAATAGAATTAGGACATGTGTTAGGGTAATAATAATATCATTTTTACCTTTAATTACCCTATTTACTTTTAACCGTGGTAAATAAAAGTCAAAAGTTACTATTCACCAAAAAATATTTTCATCTTATTGAACCACATTTTACTTATTGATATCAACCGTGTCTCTCAGATTTTTTAAACTAAATTCATAGAAGTGGTAAAATTAATTTTTATGCATATTTGCAAATTCTTCTAAAAGGTGGGTAAAAGACGGTAAAAATTTCAATTAAATTTTATATAACTAAACTTATTATAAAATGAATCCAATTAATTACAATAAACTTATATAGGTATTATGTATCTATTTCAACCTAAAATAAATTTAAATAAAATAAATAATTATTTAACTAAAAAGTTGGTTTTAAACCAAAACCCAATGTTTTTCACTATTCATCAAAAATGAAAAGTTTTCAGAAAAATACCAAAAATTATCCATAAGATAATTTTGATATTCCGAATCCAAAAATGAGGTCCATTTTGAAAAATAAAATTTATAAATTTCAAAGAGTGGGTATTACTATTCATAATGGTCAGTTTGATTGGTCGTGTTGTGCTAGAACTTGAAGTTGCGTACAACACAAGGTGTTGTATTATTCAAAGAGAAGTGTACAGTGGAAGATTGGGGTGTTACATTCTTCCCTCCTTCAAATAATTTCATCCTAAAAATTTATAGAATACTACTGCGTAAAAAGATTTGGGTGGTTCTTCATCATAAGTTCCTCGGGTTCCCATGTTTCCTCTTCCATCTTATGGTTTCTCTATAGAACTTTTACCAGATGAGTCGTCTAGTTTCTCAACACTTGTTATCTAGTATAAAGAATCCTAATAGTCTCCTCACAATAAGACATATTGGGTTCCAATTATATCTCTGCATAGGTGGGTACATGCGTTGGGTCTGGCATGTATTTTCTCAACAGTGATACATGGAACACATCATGAACTTTGGAGAGACTTGGCGGCATTGCCAAATGGTAAGCTACAATCCCAATTTGTTATATAATTTTTAATGGTCTGATGTACCTAGGACTTAATTTACCCTTATTATCGAACCGTATAACTCCCTTCCATGGATATACCTTCAAGAAAACATGATCTCCTACCTAAATTTCAAATCCTTCCTTTGGTTATCAGCATAGCTCTTTTGCCTACTTTGAGAATCTTTGATGTGGGTTTGGATAATATTCACCTTTACCATTGTTTCCTCAACAAGTTTGGGGCCTACGAGTTTTCTTTCACCAACATCATCCCAAAAAGTTGGTGTTCGACATCTCTTTCCATATAACACTTCATATGGTGTCATCTGAATACTTGAATGGAAGCTATTGTTATAGAAAAATTATACCATAGGTAAATACTAATCCCACATACCTTGGAAGTCAAGTGAGAAAGACCTCAACGTGTCTTCTAAGGTTTGAATAGTCTGTTCTGATTGTCCGTCAGTTTAAGGGTGGTAGGTGGTGCTCAAACGAAGTTCATTATCAAGGGCTTTCTAAATAATTTTCCATAATATTGATTTAAAACGGGGATCATGATTAGAAACAATAGATAGGGGTACACCATGAAGTATTACAAATTCATTAATATATAGTATTTATAAACGTTCAAGTGATAAATCTTCTCTTATAGAAAGAAAATGGTCTGACTTGGTTAGAAAATCAACAATGACCCATATTGCATCATTCCTTCTAGGAGTCTTTGGTAGCCCCATAACAAATTACATCGTAATATCATCTCATTTCCTCTCAGGTATGGGAAGAGGTTGCATGAATCCTTTAAGATGTTGTCTTCTAGCCTTCACCTATTGAAAAACCATACATCTTGACACATAATTAGCATTCTCCCTCTTCATGTTGTCCCACCAAAAATGTTACATCAAATCTCTATAAATCTTAGTGTTACTAGGGTTTATAGAGAAATTGGATCTATGAGCATCATCCAACAATTCCCATTTTAGATCAGGTATATTAGGAACACAAAGACTCTTCCAAAATTTCAAAATTCCATCTTCATATATGAATTTGATCAATCTCCCATCGTTCATAGATTTAATTTTCTTTTCAAACTCCTCATCATCAGTCTGAGAACTTTTTATCCTTTCTAGAAAAGATAGTTTACCAACCATTTGAAAGAGTATTTATGTTTCACCTTCCATGATTATTCCCATATCTATCTTTACTAGATCCATGAGCATAGGATCCCTTTCAACTTTCATCTTTTTCAGAACTCCATGATCCTTTCTACTTAAAGCATGTTCCACCTTATTTTCCTTCCCCGGGTGGTAGTGTATTGTGAAATCATAATACTTGAGTAGTTTAATCCATCTCATTTGCCTCATGTTGAGTTAATTTTGTGAGAAAATATACATCAAACTCTTGTGATCAGTATAAATATTACATTTTTCACCATAGAGATAATTTCTCCATATCTACAGAGTAAATATTACAAATGCTAGCTTAAGATCATGTGTTGGATAGTTTGGTTCATGAATTTTTATCTGTCTTGATGCATAGTCAATAACTCTATCATTCTTCATAAGGAAACAACCAAGTCCTTTCTTTGAAGCATCATTATAGATAACAAACCCATCATTCTCCAATGGTAGAGTCAAGATAGGAGAATTGACTAATCTTCTCTTCATTTCTTCAAAACATTCTTCACACTCTTTTTTCTAAACAAATTTATCCCCATTATGCATGATCTTGGTTAATGGGTTAGCCAATCGGGAAAAATTCTGTACGAAACGCCGATAATAACTGGCTAAACCAATAAAACCGCATACCTTAGTTATAATCATCAGTGCTGGACATTCTTAGATTGCTCTTATATTATAAGGATCAACAGAGATTCCATCCTTAGATACAATATGGCCAAGAAAAGAAATCTCCTGAACCCAGAATTCACACTTGCTAAACTCCCCATATAATTCATTTCTTCTAAGAGTTTTAATAATAGTGCACAATTGGTTTTCATGATCTTAGTAGATTTTGGAGTATACCAAGATATCATCAATAAATACCTCTACAAAGTCATCAAGATATTCCATGAAAACTCTATTAATTAGATCCATGAAGACAGAGGGTGCATTAGTCCATCCAAAAGGCATTACTGTAAACTCGTAATGCCCATACCTGGTACAAAATGTCGTCTTCAGAATGTATTCCTTCTTCACACACAATTTATGATATCTAGATTTAAGTTCAATCTTTAAAAAATATTGAGCTCCATGAAGTTGATCGAATAAATCATCAATGCAAGGTATGGGATACTTTTTCTTTATTTTTATATCATTGATCTCCTTGTAGTCAATGAACAACCTCATAGATCTATATTTATTCTTAACAAAAATAATAGGTGCTCCCCATAGAGAAACAGTAGAGAGAATAAATCCTTTATTACTCAACTCCTCTAGTTGTTTCTTTAGCTCCACTAATTCCACAGTGGTCATTCTATAAGGGGTCTTCGATATGGGCCTTGAACTAGGAATTCAGTCAATGGAAAACTCAATTTCCCATTATGGAGTATGTACAGATAAATCCTTTAGAAACACATAATCATATTCTTACACAATATGTACATCCTCTATTTGAACATTATTTTCCTTACCCATAGTTATTTCATTATCTTCCTCCCCAATAATTGAATTTAGTTGAGCTACTGGGGATGGATCTAGATACAATCAGATGGTGACATTTCTGCTTTAAAGATAAGGAGTTCATTATCATCATCATCAAAAATTGTAACCTCCTTCTTATTAAAAAAAATTTTCACATCATGGTCTGAAATCCAATCCAAACAAAGTATTATATCAAATTAAATCATGGGTATGACGTTGAGATTAGTATATGAAGTACGTTTATATTCCCTAATGGGAACTGATTCAAAAAACTTTTTTGCAATGATACTTCCCTTAGGAGTTTTGACTGACAACTCCCTTGTTAAATCGAATTGGAAATATATAATTTTCTTAGAAAACTGGGAAGAAATGAAACAATGTGATGATTCATAATCAAATAAAGCATTGGATAAATTTGATAAAACCATTAAATTATCTACCACCATGCCATTCGAAGCTTCAAACATAGTAGTAGTGATCGCATAAGCTTGACATTTCTCCCTTGGACTTTTTTTAGGTAAGTTTCCTTAGAGATTAGGAAATTCATTTGCATAATGCCCCTTTTCTCTACAATTGTAGAATTCAACATTGACATAATCTTTCTTTCCTTTTCAATCACGAGCTTGGTGGACTTTTTCACCACACTTGTAATAGACTCCCATTCCCTTCAGGAAGATACCAGGGTGTTTCTTCCCACATTTACTTCAGGATGGATATTCAAATTTTCCCATATTTCCCTTATTTCCATTTATAGAGTGTTCAGCAGATCTCTTCTTCTCCTTCTTTTCTTTAAATTCATAAGACTTAGAGAATTATTTTTCTATCTTGATAGCACATAAGACTATATCTTCATAGGACGAGAAGGATTATGAGACTAATACTCAATGGAGAAATGGGTTTAACCCATCAAATAATCAATAAATATTACTCCTTGGGTTACTTATATAATTTATAGCATGTCTTGATAACCTTGTAAAGTTAGCCTCATATGTTGTGACATTCTCATCCTCCTTTAGCCTCAGACTCAGAAATTGTCTTTCCATATCTGCTCGATGGTCACGAGGAAAGTATTTTTCTAAGAAAATATCTTTAAAATCCCTCCATTCCATATTTGATACTTCTTCATCTTTTTTTTTTGTGTTTTGAATTAATGACCACTATTTACCTGCATCTCCCATGAGGCGATAAACTGCAATGATAACTTTTTCCCTTTCGCTACTCCCCAAAGCATGAAATAATTTATCTAAGGAACTTATCCATTGCTCAGCTACAAATGTAAATCTAGTCCCATTTAATTTTGGTGGTTGTTTCTTCATGAAGTGGTCTAACATTGATCCTCCACACTATGGATCAGGATGCTCCATACGAGTAAGGTTATTATTCATAACCTGAGTGAGTTGTCTCGGTATGGTGATAAGATGATTAGCACTAGTTGCATCACCAGCTCCACTATAATTATATTGAGTAGGTGGGAAATTCATACATGGATTATGTACATTGATACATTTTTCATTCCTTCCACTAGGTGCTATTTCTAAACAATGGAATAACTAGATTAGTCTATGAATTGCAATACATAATTCCAAACTTATAAAACAATTAACATAAATTGAATAGTTTATGGATATAATCCATAATCATAAAAATGTTTTCTTTGAGGAAGTATATACTCATAAATCCTTAATAATTTCTTGTAAATAATATCTGAATTATCATAAGATTATCCACCGGGAGTGTTATAACCAAGAGTGCAACAAGGCCTGCTGTCATGTACCAAGATACCCAGGGTCAAGCCCAAAACTCCTTGTCAGAGTTTTCACTCCTTGGTATGTATGTGTCAGAGCTGCCTCTTCCTACTTGTATCCAGAAAAGGATTCATTTCTTGGAAAATATAAAAAATCTCTACATTACCAAAATTCTAGGAAGTTCTTCTATACTAATCCTCAAAGTCTATCTTAGGGTAATGTGCTCTAATCGGAGTTTTTAAAAATCTAGTTTCCATGGTTTATACTAAACTTCATATGATACCAACTGTAACACCATGACCTTAGTTACCTAGAGTTGGTACATTATTAAATTATATCGGAATGATCAGAAGGTGTGAAATCCCAGAAGACAGATCATTTTATTACTCATGTAAGTACTAGATACATACATAAGTTTTACATTACATAATGAAATAAAGAAAACCAACATCATTATGTACCCTTTTAACACACTCTTATCCCTTAGCCTAATCCTGTAGGTTAATCATAAAATACTTCTTCACATCCTGGGAAAAATAAAACATAAGAAAGGGGTGAGTTCAGAGGCTCAGTAAGGATAACAATATAATGGAAACTTTCATAAATAATCATAAACATTTAAGGAAATATATAAGACTAAAACATAATCCTTTTAAACTTAAACTTCAGCATAATATGGAAAAAATAAATCAAATAATTCCATTTACTTATTCACATGGATATTCTACTAGTCGAATAATCACATGCCACATCAATAGCCAATTTCATAATGATGGAATGCATAATGTCGGACATCAAAACCACATAGTCAAGGCCTCGTTCCAAGACTACAAATAAGATTTTTTCAAGGACTTGTGCAAAGAAACTAGTTTGTCTCATGAGACCTAACAATTCATCAAAGAGCTATAGGGGGCTCCACCCATCACTTACTAAGTCCAATGCATTCCTCATATGAAAAGGTTGAAACATTACATAAACATTCATATTAAAACTAGCATACAAAATTTAAATACTTTAACAATAAACCATGAATGGTATAAAAATATCTCATCCATAGTCAATCATATAAAAAAACCTTCATTAAAATATAGAAGATTTTATCATAGTAAATCAACTTCAAACAAGTGTAAAATCCATCAATGGATGTTGACATAGATTAAATCAAAACTATTTGAGAGAAATATCTCTATCTATATTGAAATCATTTAAAAGTCACATAATTATAAAAGAAAACATTTATTTTGAAAATATTCTTATAATATTTTAAGGAAAACTTTGAAGGTGTTATAATGGAGGAAAATAGTTGCACACGTCGTATAAGTTAAAAAAAACATTCTTACCATAATTTTTCGAAAAGGTAATAAAGTACCTTGTTTTGAAAACGAAGGAAATATTCCTTTCAAAAAAATTTATAAAAAGTCAAAAAAAGGTATAAATGACTTTAACCCATAGTCTAGTAAATAATAAAAATGTTTTGAAGTACATTTTTAAGAAACATGGATGTGGATGATAAAGAGGTCCCAGTAGATACTTATGTATAAACAACCTCGGATAAATAAAGGGATTGAAAAGTTAGCCCTTACCTAGTACTTTTCCTTAGTCTATGGTATATTAAACTCATTTATAATATTTAAAACATTATTATTAAATTATAGAAGAACTATATACATAAATATGATATCATATATGATCTTCTAATATTGCTTTGTTACTAATATTTCAGTAGTATCATTGTTTCGGGTGTTAACTAATTCATTTTAATTTATATTTTTTGTTATGTAAGTAATGTTTGTTATTTATAAGATGTATTTTATTCATATATATAATTATATTATGTTCTTAAACATTATTTTTAACCAAAAAATGAAAATTATTCATGAATGTTTATGATGGAGAATGAATCTCATCGTGTTTGTGAAGATGGTAATTCTTATACATGCACGAGCGACAATATCATTCAATTGAAGGTGAAATAATATATAATTGAATGTTATATCATATATACAGAATCATTAACATGTTATATTTATTATTTACATCAATTATACATCATTATTATACACATCCAAATAATTAATTTTTGAATAACAATAACACCACGATGTGGAGATGGTAAATCGTACGTACGCACATATGGTGACATTGTCATTTATAGGATGGATAGAATAATGAATATGGTCATGCCATATTTATAATAACATCACAGTATGAATAAGGTATTGGATTTATTATTTTGGTATGGGAATAACAAAGAAAGAGGAAGTGGAAGAAGAAAAGAACTTGAAAGAGGCGGTGAAATAATTACCTCTTCTTCGGGTGCTTATTTTTTATTTGATCAAAAAGGATACTTAGGTTGGATTCTGATAAATGGAAGGCCTCTAGGATGAAGTGTGTAAGAACCTGGATCTTCTTTTCAGGTATTTTTTTCTTTTTCTGGTGTTTTTAAGAAAAAGAGGAAATTCTGGAAATTTCTTAAGTACACATCCTGTACTTTATAAGTACACACCGTGTACTCGGTTACCGCGGGTAGTCGTATGTTGGTCGTGTAACAGCCATACACACAGTCGTCTGTGGTGACCTGGAGACTGCCTAATGTGGGGGATAGTAAGGTAAAGTACATGTCGTGTACTTATAAAGTACACACCGTGTACTTTCTTTTTTTTATTAAACAGACCGGGGTTGCGTCTGATGGACAGAACACATCCCTTCTCGACGTAGTTTGTCTGAGAGCATCCGTACGAAATAGATCTTCACCAATCCCCTGATCGAGCGTCCATTATCTAAATTGAACTTTTTTGGTTGAGTTGGAATCACATCGGTGAGTTCTCTATTCTTCTTGAACACCTTTTTATGGTTTCTTCTCTCTCATGAGATATCATGGGTTGAACGTTTTAGACGTTTTTGTAGATCTACGATGTTTTAAGGTAATCCACAGCCTGGGATTCAATTATATCGATCTCACAACTTTGAGGTAGGTAGTTTGTGCCTTTCTGTAGATATTATTTCAGTTATATGTGCAAAAGTGCCCAATAACCATGAACAGGGTAGTGCATTTTTATGGTTTTAGCCCTGTTAATTTCCTATTATGCCTTATGTGTTTGGATAGAGGTTTTTTTTGAAAATAGGGTTATCTTGATATGCTATGGTGTTTTTCCCCATGTTTTTCTTATTTTGACCGTTTGTTCTAGTTTTCTGGTTTGGCTACTACTTGATTTCCATGCCTAGTACTGTAGGATGGAGTGATTGTTCTGACATGTTGTTATGTTGTAGATTGTTTAGACAAGTATTTTTTGAGGTTTAATTTGGCTACTATGTATTTTTGTGCTTGTTTGAATTACACAGGGCCGTGAGAACCTGGTGTAGTAGACCATTGGGAGAATGGACATGAGGGCTTCTCCAGAGGGTCTGTTTTTGCTATTACGATGCGAGACCATAGGGGGGATTGACGTAAGTGCTTCCTCAAGGTGTATGTAGTTCCTCGACACTGGACACAGGGGGAATGAGACATAATTGATTCCCCATATTTCCTTTTAGTTACCGATACGAGACTATAGGGGGAATTGACAGTGAATGATTTATCAGAGATTCTATGCTTAAGTTGAACCAGAGGGTTTAGACTGTGTCTACTTCCCAGAGGGTTGCTTGTGTTGTTTGGTTGAACCAGAGGGGTTAGGATGTGAGTAATTCTTAGAGGTTTACCTACTTGTGCTTAGTTGTTTACTTGCTATGTGGAACTGAAGGATTTGAAACTGTGGAATTGTTTACTTTTGAGTACTTACTTATTTACTACCTTCTTTTTCTTATTGCCTACCATATATATTCATTGACTATTAGGCATACATCTTTTGGTGGTTGCCTACTGAGATTCATCTCACACCCTGTTTCAGTAATGCTTTTGGGCCCAAACAGATTATATTATTGCAGGTATAGATAAGGGAAAACACCCTTCTACTTCAGGTACTTGACTGCTTTGGAGCTGGAGAGCATGGGACCAAGATTAGGCATGTGATGTTGTGAAGTTGTTTACTGCTTTTATTTATAAGTTGGTTTAGTACTATATTTTATCATTATGACTTTTTGGATTCTTTCCTAGACATATGTATCATGCATCATTTTATATATGTGCTCCAGGTTTTATTTCTTCAGTCTGTCATTTTTTACTTTTGTATGGTATTATAACTACTTCTACTATTTCTATTCATTTTACTTCCATTGTGTTACTCTTCCAATGATGGCACATTTTCCCCACTATCACACCCAAGGCCTTCACTGCTAGTCAGAAGCCTCTGGCATTCGGGGAAATGTACTTGAGGCCATGTGACCAACCGAGTACGAGGTGTCTCTGGGCGGCTTCCAGAACCGGGGCATTATAAATTAGTATCAAAGGGATTCTTTTCTTCTTGACTTACTATTTGGAGCCTTTAGCTAGGGATAGGAACGAATAGGTACTTGGTAATAAATTGTTCCTGGTAGTAACTAACCTGTGTATAGGGAAAATCCAATCTACCTCATTATTGCAATTTTTCGGGTTTTTCAATTTTATAGTTGATTTAATTTCACTGTTGGGTGATTCACATGTATTGTGTTGTTACTATTGATATTATTGAGGTTCTATTTCTATTACAACCCGGTGAGATGAGGGTATTCCATTTCATGCATCATATAGGCACTTTCTATAAATCACATGACATGCATTCTTTCCATTCCATTTAGGGTGAATTAGTGATTTCATGTTGTTGTGATAGACGTTGTGCTAGATATGCATGCTATTTTGATAGATGCCTTGATAGAATGCCTGATGTTTGATAGGGTATTGAATTGTGAAAGGTTTTGTTTGAATGAACACCAAACATTGGTTCTTGAGCTGTTATAGGCCCTCATGGACCGGAATTTGGTGGATCATTGTATGGTTTTTCCTTATATATGACATGTATAAGATGTCATTCTTTGATTCATGGAGATTATGGGCCCTCACAGATCAGAATTTGGCACTTTAATGTCTGTTTCAGTGTTTTTCTGGGCTCCAGAGTAGTTTCTAAGGATTACTCTCCGGAAAAACCCAGAATACACGTCGTGTATTGAGGAATTCACACCCTGTGTTCTTCTATTTGGGAAGAAAATATTTTTTATAAGTGCATGTCATTTATTGTATGTACACACCATGTAGTCTCTAACCATGTCACTGGCTATGTGGATAAAGACACGGGGTTGAGAAATCTTTTGGGAAACACATCGTATACCGGATGTACACTCCGTGTGTTTAGATCTTGTGTTCACCTGTGTGCCTAATGACACGGATGGCAGAATATTAGCTCATACACTCTGTTTTAAGATTGAACATTCCATGTAGTGTAACCCTAGAATCTGGTCATGTAACTAACAACACGGGTTGG
This sequence comes from Viscum album, assembly GCA_963277665.1. Taxonomy (NCBI): domain Eukaryota; kingdom Viridiplantae; phylum Streptophyta; class Magnoliopsida; order Santalales; family Viscaceae; genus Viscum; species Viscum album. Next base: position 2,096,246,581 of record OY728141.1, read on the forward strand.
TGAAATCCTTTAGGTGCACTCTGTGTCCGTCCGAAACACGTTGTATAGAGTGAGCCATGTATCTGGCCATGTAACTAACAACACGGGTCAGTGAGGTTCGTCTAGTACATGTTGTGTCTAGCACTAACATGCTATGTAGTCTTCTTATAAGAGAACCATGTGTCTTAACCATGTAAGGGAACTCGAGAAGGGAAAGAGGATTCAAGTACAAGTTGTGTGTTAGGATAACACACCGTGTGTTTGGGGTGTTACAAGACCAGTTTCGGAAGATGTACACTCCCATGTGAAGGCTTAAGGGAACATGCCGTGTAGGGGACACACACGTTATGTATCCATGTTTTGAAAAACTTGAATTCTTTCTTTCTCATATTATCTTCTTGTGCTTCTAGTTTTCAATCCTTGATAATCTTGATCTAAGTTTTACTCTTGACCTTACAGAGTCATGCTATTGAGACATCCTCTGGTTGTATGCGAGTTGTAGGGCATTTATCAGACACCGGACATGGTTGACCAAGTACTTCTAGTAGATCCTCCAGTTGTGCTAGTCTTGGAACCAACTATTATTCCAGACACAGGTGTTGATGCAGTGTTCCGAGAGGGATTTATGGGGTTCATGTAGACCTTCCATGGGGTACCACATCTTGCCCCATTCATGGCAGAGCTGACGCAGGTCTTTCAACAGTAGCATCCTTCTACTTTCATAGGGGAAGGAGGATCTTAGGCTGTAGAGTTGTGGTTGGAGGACATGCTTTCTATCTTCGAGCATCTAGAGATGCCTCTAGAGAGTACGGTGAATATATCTACCTATGTGCTTTGGGATTCCACCAAGAGATGGTGGGATGTGATCTCATAGGTAGGACTCCAGTAGGTTATGTCCTGGGATGAGTTTCAGCGTACCTTCTATGATTACTTCTATCCAGAGACTTTGAGGGCCGATCGAGCCCGATATTTTATGAGTCTGATGCAGGGTACTCTTTCAGTTATGGATTATTTCTCTCGCTTCACTGAGCTTCAGTGCTTCACACCTATTCCAGAAGGTGATGAGTTATTCTTGGCAAGGAAGTTTGAGGATGGTTACAGGAATGACATTCGATCTCAGGTTAACATCTTCACGTTGACTTCCATCACTTCTATTGTCAACCAAGTGCTGATCACGGAGCGCAATCTGAGGGATTTTGGTGTTGTGATCTAGGTTGGCTCGACATTCTAAGTTATTATCCCTACTACTGATAGCAGGAAGCGCCGCAGGGAGTCTTCATGCGGTGATCCAAGGAGGTGAGACACTTCTTCTGGAATCCAAGTGGTGTGCTAACAGTGTGGGAAGAGTGGGCATACGAGGCCACATTGCACAAGAGACCCAGTTGAGTATTAATCTTGTGGAAATATGGGTCACCTTCAGTGCTTCTATCAGATCTTCTCACCAGTTATTGGTGACAGAGAATATTCTATGACTCTTCGTTCAGAAGTAGCACCACCAACTTATTTTCAGTCTGGGAACTGTAGTTCTTCCGGTCGTTCAGGCCAAGGTGGAGGTCGTGGTCGTGGTATCCAGTCATGAAGCTTTCAGAGACAATAGGGTGGATCAGATCAGGGTGGTCAGGAATGGTCACAGGGTCATGGTGCAGGTCAGGCTTTTGCAGTAGAGTAGACTCGACAGGAGCAGTGTAGAGACACGAAGCTTAACATACATGGACATTACATTACTTTTGCGGAATACTTAGTACATAACAAAAACACACACACAAGGATCATAATAGTTTAGTGTCTTTGGAAACTCGGAATAAAATATTCTAATCGTGGTGAAAGATCTTCAACATCTCCCATAAAGATCTTCCCTTTTTTTTACCTAAAACCTTTCTTTATATCCTGGGGAAAAGAAAACATAAAAGGGTGAGCTCAAATGCTCAGTAAGGTTAAACAAAAGAAATATAAATCACATCATATTCATAAGAACATAACATTTTGGAAATCTTAACCTACAAAAGAGATCATAATTTCATAACATGGGATAAATCATAGTAGTGAAATGAAATCCCAATAATCATAACTTAAAACATGAAACTTTGTGGTATACACACATAATCATAGATAATCATATCTTATTAGTCAAGACTCATTGCCAAGACTATCTTAGTGGACAAAGTCCATTTCTGAACCGAGTCACCCTCGTTTCAGTCCTGTTTCACTGAACCGGTATAACCTACCATTCCAGGCATGTCTATCTTATGAGATATAAAATCTTTACCCAATGCATTGGAGGGAGATATAGGTCTCACCCATCTCATAATGATACCATTCTTATGTGTGCCACAAAATCATAAACCATACATCATAGCATAACCCATGTAATAAAAATGGGATTCTTAAACAACATGACATCATAAAACAATTCATATAAGATAAAGGAATTCATAAAAATAATTCCATCACAACATTATCAAATCAATGTAATAATAGGGATAGAAACAGAACCCTATTTTATCTTAGATGGAAAATAATTTTGATAAAACACTTGAACTTCATTCTTGAGGAAAATATCCTTTCTACTTCAAAAACACTTTTCCTTTCTTAACTTGTCATAAAATTCTAACTAAAAGAAGTTGATTAAAAATAAACTTGAAAACTTGTAAAGGATTCTTCTTGGAAAGAATGTTTTAAAAATCCATTCATGCCGTATAAGTTAAAAAAACATTATTCTCATACTTTTGTCGGAAAAGTCAAAAAGTACCTCGTACGAAAAAATGACAAAAGATTCCTTTCATATCTTTTACTAAAAACTCACCGAAGGGTAAAATAGGATTTAAACAATTGTAGGTTAATGGAAATAATATTACATATTGAGGAAACATGGATGTGGATGATAAAATACACCCCAGTAAATACCAAAGTATAAACAAACTCGGATAAAAATGAGATTGTGATATTTCCCTTACCTTAGGTCCGATTTGCTTCGTAAGTGTCCGAACCTCCTGTATAATGATTTAAATAATGTCATTGACTTATTACAGAATCATACTCATTGTTATGATATCATATATGGTTCACTTATGACTTTATTTTACCAGTTCTTTTGTAAATTCCATGTTAAAGAGCGTTTTCGGTAAAATCGTTTCATTTGTCGTCTGTGTTTTGACTTGTAATTATTCTTATGATTACTTAGATGACGATTACTTAATTCCAGAATATAAAACATGATTTATATATAATATATATTCAGAATATACATATATATAATAAATCAGTAAATGTAAAGAAATACACCATTCATGGAGACGGTAGGCCGTACGTACGCATGAACGCTGTTTTCATTTCCTTATTGAGTTGAGTGGAATTAAGTAGATGACATACATATATATACACATAAATCCAGTATCATTATTATGTCATATATTTCATGATTACTTATTATATGTACTTTATAATCATTCATGAATGGTTAAAGTGGAGAATGAATCTCATCGCGTCGTGGAGACGGTAGTCCGTACGTACGCACGAGCGATGATATCGTTTTCATGATTATTGAATTGAATTGGAGTGGATGATACAATATATCAGAATCAGTATGATGTTATAATAACTATGTATAGTTATTCTTTACACCATTATACTCATCCATGTAAGGTGTTGGTGGAAAAACAGATTACACCACGGCGTGGAGACGGTATTCCGTACGTACGCACGCGCGGTGATTTTGTTTTCCGTAGGATGGATAGAAGGTGAAATGGGGTTGTTTCATATTTATAATAAAAAATCAGTATATTAGTGATACTGATGTTATTACTTTATAATGAAACAACTAAAGAAGAATAAGTTGAAGAAGAAAGAAGCTTGAGAGAATCGGGAGAAGAAATTACCTCTTCTTCGATACGCCTCTTTGAAACCTCCTCTTAGGGCACTAAGATTGGTCTTTAAAGAAGACCAGAACCTCTAGGATGTTTTTAGGGAAGTGGAGAAGATAAATTTTCAGGGGTTTACCGAGCTTGAAGGCTCAAATTGGTGTGAGGAGGAGAGGGAGGAGGTGCCCTTTTATAAGGGAGGAGAGGGGCACCTTTGGAAATCTTAAAAATATTAATTTATAATAAATCTAACCCTGCTTAAAAACCACCAAAAATGACTCATATTCGAAGATTATATGATATAGGGTTGTAATATCATCAAAAAATAAAATTTAGACATGTTTGGATCTTATTTTAAACCTTATCATTTGGATTTATCCTTATTTAATCTATTTAAGTTTATTTGTGGTAATAAAATTCTAAATTTTAAATTATAACAAATAATTACTTATTTGTTGTTAATTTTCCATAATTGTTTACTTAATAACATTATAGACCATATAAATTTAAATTTATAATTTTAAAATATTTTTTTGATTTTTAAACAATTTTATAATATGTTATTTTTATAAAATAACAATAGTGTCAATTTTGACACTATTCATTTATTTGAATTTAAATAAAATATATACAGAAGATATGTTCGAAATAAAAGCTTTAATAAATTAATAAAAGGTCATATGTATCTATAAAATTAGTTTATCTCATTAAATAGTTCATATAATATTTATTTTATTATTTTTAAAACCATTTATTTGGTTTATCTCTTAATAAAATAATTACTACAACATTTTTGTATAATTATTTAATATACTTATTTGTTGCATAAAAATTTAAACTAAAATACTATGATGAAGATAAATATATTACCTTTCACAATAATACTTTTACTCTAATTTATCATCTTAAAATCACAATATTTAAATTTTTATATTTATTAAATTATGACGGTGACAACTTTGGCATCATTTAAAATAAAATAATATAAGTGTCATAATTGCTTGTATAAGACTCCAAATGGTAAAATATTCGAGAATTGGATGATTATAGTTTAAATTTACATGACCAATAAGTTTTGGTCAGGGTTTTGTGCCTTTTATGGTCACTATTAGTTTAATAAAAACTATATTCTTGATTTCTCACTAGATAAATAATTTCTGCATCACTATTGTGTCACAATTAATGATAATTATTTAATCCCAAAAATTCTAAATAAATTCTCATTATGTAGATACTTTTGTTAGATTTCTGGAGACTATTCATGTTTGATGTTTTATGATGTTTATCACTAAGTTAAAATTATTATACTTATAATATTTAAGAGAGTGACATGTTGTCACTTTCTTTGGTTTTAATAATAATTAAATTATTTTCATGGTGAAAAGTCCATAAAATGAATATAATCCGACCCTTGGTTGATATGGGTTTACTTTTATCCATCAAATATAATTTTTTCATGTGTTAGGGTAATTTTATAATATTATATTTACTCTTAATTACCCGATTTACCTTTAACTATGGTAAATAAAATTTACCGTAGTTACTATTCATAATTCCCAAAAATAAAAAGTAGCCTATTAACATAATTTGGACCCACTGATTCCAAATATGGAATCCATTTTTTCAAATTCAATACATAGAAGTTTCAGAAATTAAATTAAAATTAATCCCGTTGTCGAATGAAAACGGGTTTTTGTTTAAAACATTACAAAAGATTGAATTGATTTAACCTACGAATTCAAGGTAAAATCAATGATAATGACATACATTATATTAAATGGTAAAAATATATTCTATTTATACTTTAAAACCATTCAATATTATAATTTAACCACATAAGATATTACGATGAAAAAAGTTGTTTTTAATTTAAATATAGCGTGTTTTTACTATTCATTAAAATATGAAAGTTATTGGAAAAATATCAAAACTTTATATAATGTAAATTTTTATATTCTGATTCAAAAGAAGAATTTTATTTTGTCAAATTGAACTTATAAACATAACAAAAACTAGATTTAAATTGGGTGTGCCATCAAAAGGCGGCAAAACTGCATTTTTTGAAAAATACTTATTTTACCCGAAAAATTGATTTTGTTCTTATACCATGTTCTAGAAAATGTGTAAGATGAATAATAATGTTATAAAATTCAAAATTTAGCTAATATTATTCATAACGGCTAGTTCATAATAATATTATAATAATATATCGTTGTTTAGTAAAACCCGGTATTGCGTACAACACACGTTATCGAGGAAGGTCGTGATTCCGTGTAATGAAAGCCAAGTCAGGGTTGCGTGTTGTGCAAGAATCCTTTGTTGTTTCTTATAATGGAATCCAACCATATTTCATTTATACATTGAATATATATATATATATATATACTCAATGTTGCGTAGAATAACTATTATCAAAATTGTGAGTAACACAATCCAAGAATAGTGTTGCGTATACTGCAAGCTAATACGGTGTTGCGTATAGCGCAAGGTAATCTTGGTGTAGCATACAACACAATACATTAATGAAATTAAAATAATATTTTTCATAAAATCTCTGGGTGTTACATTCTACCCCCCTTAAAATGAATTTCACCCTCGAAATTCATCGGGGTTATAAATGGTTTACTACTCAAAAGTTTTCTTAATAGAAACCCACATCGTAAAAAGGAATACCAAAACATGGCTTTAAAAACTAAAGTATGAAATGTAACGGTTACCCAAATTAACTCATCACTGGGTTTCCACGTAGGAGGACATAGGTGAAAATATGGATATGGAAGAAAAATCTAACCATCAAGTTCTGATGAAGAGTGGTAGAGAACATGGCTATGAAAAAGCCAACAATCACAAAGCTATTGATTTGTGATGATCTAAGGTACCATCTGATTCATCGGATATAAGGGAACTTGGACAACATTTTTGGTTTTCAAGATCATTTCCCTAAAGTTGATGAATTAAAAGAAATACTTTCATGATTTTGGTACAATCTCACTGTTGTCCATGAATTGAAAAATTTCCACTTCATTCCTTAAAGAAATGAAGTTGAATTTGTTATTCGTGATGTGTTAGCAAATCATGTGATAGAATGATGGGTCATTCCATCTCTTTCAAACAAAAGGTTAGAAAAAGTTATATGTCCATCTTATGGTTATATTAATCATATATGGTTCCAAAAATGAACTTATACTTCATATATCATACCTCTTAATAAAATAAAACTAGTTTCTACTAACCAGGGACTTCCTGTAGGCCAGTGGTAGGCGATAAAGGCCAGTCGCACTTCGGTTGTGGGTTCGATTTCCACAGCCTTGTCCGACGCGATGGGTTGTCGCCCGTCCTACAGGTTGTCCTTTTTCTAAAGCTATATTACTATAACATCCCATCAACAATATCAAAAAAGTTTTATCCTTAAACAATACTAACTTATGTCCAACATAATCCATTCCAATCTTCAGGATTATCTAAAATACTTCGGTCCAAGCTCATAGTATAAATAAAATGATCACGTGAATGCCATCATTTATCCCTCATATATCATAATACATATCTTGTTGGTCAAATTACAAACATGTGAATACCTTAATCATGTATTCTCTTGAAGAATGAATATCCATTGAACCTTAGTAAAAACATGAATGTAGTTAAAAGTTAACACTTTCCACATACCAAAATCCTCAAAATTCTATATACTCAAACCATGATATCACTTAGTCCTTATATCAATCATGAGCTCATGAATACTATTATGCACATGTCATATTATTTCAAAAAATATCTAAATCACTTTGAATACCACATTAGACCAATACATAAATATTCCAATACTCCATGATACAACATTATTTTGGAATCCCATTACATAAACACTTAATCATTCCACCACATCGTTTTCATATTCAACATCGCCAATAGTGATCACATGTGACTTCCCTTTGTCCTTTGCCTTTAGCGGTTGCTCATGTCGATCATCACTAACCCTTGGATTAGGGCATTTATTAGCATAATGCCCCATTTCCTTACACTTGAAGCATTGAAGTGTTGGTGGTGCATTCTCTGCAGTGTTTGCTTTATTCACATCATTAGAAACCCTTTTCCATTACTTCGACACTCAACTGCTCGATGACCTTCTTTTCCACACTTAAAACATTTTCTAGTCCCTTTAAGACAATCTCCACCATACTTCTTTCCACACTTTGTGCATAAGGAAACATTCATCTTCTTTTCACCATTATTCTGAGATTTCTCCTTGAACTCCATCTTTCGTTTCTTGTCAAAACCATGAGATGGATATGTAACACCAACTTCCATTTCTACCTTGATAGCACAACGCACAATTTCTTCATAGCTACTGAAGTCTCTTATAGCTAATGCCCTTCGAAGAATTGGTTTTAAGCCACTGAAAAATCGATCAAATTTAATTTCAGGTTGGATGATAATGCCAGATGCATACCTTGCAAGTCTTGTAAAATTCACTTCGTATATAACAACAGATTCATCATCCTTCTATTTCAGCTCAAGAAACTCCTTTTCCATCTTTGTTCGAAGAATACGAGGGAAGTACTTACTGAAAAACAAGTTCTTGAACTCGTCCCATTCCATGGACTCAATTTGATCTCTTGGACTCGTATTCTTGATAAGATTCCACCATTAATCAGCTTCACCTTCCAAACAATATACTGATAAGATGGCTTTATCATGTTCAGAACATTGAAGAACTGAAAATATCTTTTCAGTGGTACTGATCCATTGTTCAGCAACAAGTGTATCGGAAGACCCACTGAAAGAAGGTGGATGTTGCCTCGTGAAGGACTCAATAGAATATTGTTCCCCTCTCTGCTCATTTGGAAGTCCAGAATGATTCATAGCTTGAGTAAGTATAGAAATAAGATTTTGCACCCCATCTCCCATAACATTTGTTTGTTCAGGAGTACAATAATTGCATTGTCCTTTACATTGATCAACACGGTTCCTTTGGGTTCCAGCCATCGTCTAAAACCCAAAAAGAATAGTGTGAGAGGCAAAAATCATGATAGGGAAAACAACATAGTAAAGGGGGAGTACCCTAAATATCTAACATCTTAGGTTAAATTATAATATCCTTAGCGCAATTCTAGGACTATAACCTATACGTATACTTAACCTTAGAGACATCCCTAGACATACCTTAGAAATATCTCTAGGGATCTCACTAATGTTTTCGCATCCTAGTTTCCAAAGGTTGACTAAACCTTTCCTCTGATACAAACTGTAGAGACCCAAAGCTTAACGTACATTGACATTACATTACTTTTGAAGAATACTTAGTACATAGCAAAAACACACACACAAGGATCGTAATAGTTTAGTGTCTTTGGAAACTCGGAATAAAATCTTCTAATCGTGGTGAAAGATCTTCAACATATCCCATAAAGATCTTCCCTTTTTTTACCTAAAACCTTTCTTTATATCCTGGGGAAAAGAAAACATAAAAGGGTGAGCTCAAATGATCAGTAAGGGTAAACAAAAGAAATATCAATCACATCATATTCATAAGAACATAACATTTTGGAAATCTTAACCTGCAAAAGAGATCATAATTTCATAACATGGGATAAATCATAGTAGTGAAATGAAATCCCAATAATCATAACTTAAAACATGAAACTTTGTGTCATACACACATAATCATAGAGAATCATATCTTATTAGTCAAGACTCATTGCCAAGACTATCTTAGTGGACAAAGTCCATTTCTGAACCGAGTCACCCTCGTTTCAGTCCTGTTTCATTGAACCGGTATAACCTACCATTCCAGGCATGTCTATCTCATGAGATATAAAATTTTTACCCAATGCATTGGAGGGAGATATAGGTCCCACCCATCTTATAATGATACCATTCTTATGTGTACCACAAAATCATAAACCATACATCATAGCATAACCCATGTAATAAAAATGGGATTCTTAAACAACATGACATCATAAAACAATTCATATAAGATAAAGGAATTCATAAAAATAATTCCATCACAACATTATCAAATCAATGTAATAATAGGGATAGAAACAGAACGCTATTTTATCTTAGATGGAAAATAATTTTGATAAAACACTTGAACTTGATTCTTGAGGAAAATATCATTTCTACTTCAAAAACACTTTTCCTTTCTTAACATGTCATAAAATTCTAAATAAAAGAAGTTGATTAAAAATAAACTTGAAAACTTGTAAAGGATGCTTCTTGGAAATAATGTTTTAAAAATCCATTCATTCCGTATAAGTTAAAAAAAACATTCTTCTCGTACTTTTGTCGGAAAAGTCAAAAAGTACCTCGTACGAAAAAACGACAAAAGATTCCTTTCATATCTTTTACTAAAAACTCACCGAAAGGTAAAATAGGGTTTAAAAAATTTTAGGTGAATGGAAATAATATTACATATTGAGGAAACATGGATTTGGATGATAAAATACACCCCAGTAAATACCAAAGTATAAACAATCTCGGATAAAAATGAGATTGTGATATTTCCCTTACCTTAGGTCTGATTTGCTTCGTAAGTGTCTGAACCTCCTGTATAATGATTTAAATAATGTCATTTACTTATTCCAGAATAATACTCATTGTTATGATATCATATATGGTTCACTTATGACTTTATTTTACCCGTTCTTTTGTAAATTCCATGTTAAAGAGCATTTTGGGTAAAATCGTTTCATTTGTCGTCTGTGTTTTGACTTGTAATTATTCATATGATTACTTAGATGATGATTACTTAATTCCAGAATATAAAACATGATTTATATATAATATATATTCAGAATATACATATATATAATAAATCAGTAAATGTGAAGAAATACACCGTTCATGGATACGGTAGGCCATACGTACGCATGAACGCTGTTTTCGTTTCCTTATTGAGTTGAATGGAATTAAGTAGATGACATACATATATATAAACATAAATCCAGTATCATTATTATTTCATATATTTCATGATTACTTATTATATTTACTTTATAATCATTCATGAATGGTTAAAGTGGAGAATGAATCTCATCACGTCGTGGAGACGGTAGTCCGTACGTACGCACGAGCGATGATATCGTTTTCATGATTATTGAATTGAATTGGAGTGGATGATATAATATATCAGAATCAGTATAATGTTATAATAACTATGTATAGTTATTCTTTACACCATTATACCCATCCATGTAAGGTGTTGGTGGAAAAAAAGATTACACCACGGCGTGGAGATGGTATTCCGTACGTACGCACGCGCGGTGATTTTGTTTTTCGTAGGATGGATAGAAGGTGAAATGGGGTTGTTTCATATTTATAATAACAAATCAGTATATTAGTGATACTGATGTTATTACTTTATAATGAAACAACTAAAGAAGAATAAGTTGAAGAAGAAAGAAGCTTGAAAGAATCGGGAGAAGAAATTACCTCTTCTTCGATACGCCTCTTTGAAACCTCCTCTTAGGGCACTAAGATTGGTCTTTAAAGAAGACCAGAACCTCTAGAATGTTTCTAGGGAAGTGGAGAAGATAATTTGGCAGGGTTTGGCCGAGCTTGAAGGCTCAAATTGGTGTGAGGAGGAGAGGGAGGAGGTTCCCTTTTATAAGGGAGGAGAGGGGCACCTTTGGAAATCTTAAAAATATTAATTTATTATAAATCTAAACCCACTTACAAACCTCCAAAAATGACTCATATTCGAATATTATATGAGATAGGGTTGTAATATCATCAACCAATAAAATTTAGACATGTTTGGATCTTATTTTAAACCTTATCATTTGGATTTATCCTTATTTAATCTATTTAAGTTTATTTGTGGTAATAAAATTATAAATTTTAAATTATAACAAATAATTACTTATTTGTTGTGAATTTTCCATAATTGTTTACTTAATAACATTATAGACCATATAAATTTAAATTTATAATTTTTAAATATTTTTGTGATTTTTAAACAATTTTATAATATGTTATTTTTATAAAATAACAATAGTGTCAATTTTGACACTATTCATTTATTTGAATTTAAATAAAATATATACAGAATATGTGTTCAAAATAAAAGCTTTAATAGATTAATAAAAGGTCATATGTATCTATAAAATTAGTGGATCACATTAAATAGTTCATATAATATTTATTTTATTATTTTTAAAACCATTTATTTGGTTTATCTCTTAATAAAATAATTACTACAACATTTTTGTATAATTATTTAATATACTTATTTATTGCATAAAAATTTAAAATAAAATCCTATGATGAAGATAAATATATTACCTTTCACAATAATACTTTTATTAGAATTCATGATCTTAAAATCACAATATTTAAATTGTTATATTTATTAAATTATGAAGGTGACAACTTTGGCATCATTTAAAATAAAATAATATAAGTGTCATAATTGCTTGTATAAGACTCAAAATGGTCAAATATTAGACCATTGGATGATTATAGTTTAAATTTACATGACCAATAAGTTTTGGTCAGGGTTTTGTGCCTTTTATGGTCACTATTAGTTTAATAAAAACTATATTCTTGATTTTTCACTAGATAAATAATTTCTGCATCACTATTGTGTCATAATTAATGATAATTATTTAATCCCAAAAAATTCTAAATAAATTCTCATGATGTAGATAATTTTGTTAGATTTCTGGAGACTATTCATGTTCGATGTTTTATGATGTTTATCACTAAGTTAAAATTATTATACTTATAACATTTAAGAGAGTGACATGTTGTCACTTTCTTTGGTTTTAATAATAATTAAATTATTTTCATGGTCAAAAGTTCATAAAATGAATATAATCCGACCTTTGGTTGATATGGGTTTACTTTTAGCCATAAAATATAATTTTTGCATGTGTTAGGGTAATTTTATAATATTATATTTACCCTTAATTACCTGATTTACCTTTAACTATGGTAAATAAAATTTATTGTAGTTACTATTCATAATTCCCAAAAATAAAAAGTATCCTATTAACATAATTTGTACCCACTGATTCCAAATATGGAATCCATTTTTTAAAATTCAATACACATAAGTTGCAGAAATTAAATTAAAATTAATCTCGTTGTCGAATGAAAACGGATTTTTGTTTAAAACATTGCAAAAGATTGAATTGATTTAACCTACGAATTCAAGGTAAAATCAATGCTAATGACATACATTATATTAAATGGTAAAAATATATTCTATTTATACTTTAAAACCATTAAATATTATAATTTAACCACATAAGATATTACGATGAAAAAAGTTGTTTTTAATTAAAATATAGCGTGTTTTTACTATTCATTAAAATATGAAAGTTATCGGAAAAATATCAAAACTTTATCTAATGTAAATTTTTATATCCTGATTCAAAATAAGAATTTTATTTTGTCAAATTGAACTTATAAACATGTCAAAAACTAGATTTAAATTGGGTGCGCCATCAAAAGGCGGCAAAACTGCATTTTTTGAAAAATACTTATTTTACCCGAAAAATTGATTTTGTTCTTATACCATGTTCTAGAAAATGTGTAAGATGAATAATAATGTTATAAAATTCAAAATTTAGTTAATATTATTCATAAAGGCTAGTTCATAATAATATTATAATAATATATCGTTGTTTAGTAAAACCTGGTATTGCGTACAACACACGCTATCGAGGAAGGTCGCGATTGCGTGTAATGCAAGCCAAGTCAGGGTTGCGTGTTGTGCAAGAATCCTTCGTTGGTTCTTATAATGGAATCCAACCATATTTCATTTATACATTGAATATATATATATATATATACTCAATGTTGCGTAGAATAACTATTATCAAAATTGTGAGTAACACGATCCAAGAATAGTGTTGCGTATACTGCAAGCTAATACGGTGTTGCGTATTGTGCAAGGTAATCTTGGTGTAGCATACAACACAAGACATTAATGAAATTAAAAGAATATTTTTCATAAAATCTCGGGGTGTTACAAGAAGGATCCCGGACCTTCCACAGTTCGAGGTACGATTCTAGTTGCCTCAATTTTTTCTTCTTCTCTTCTCGATATAGGGGCTTCCCATAGCTTTATATTTGTTTCTATTATGGAAATCCTTGATCTTTGTATCATTTCATCTACTGATGTCTTGACGTTGGACACTTCGTTGGGGACAAGAACGGATGGTGTGCATCATTGCAAGGAGTGGCCTCTAGAGGTTGGTGGGTGTCACTTCTTATGGGACCTCTATGTCCTAGAGATGACAGGATATGATGTCATTCTTGAAATGGACTGGTTAGTTCCCTTCCAGGCAGTCGTCGATTACTATCGTCGTAGGGTGAGTTTCACATCACCAAAAGGTGGATCGTTTCTTCATAAGGGCGAATGGGATGTCCAGGAGAGCAGAGCGGGACCCGAGCATCATGGGTTGGGAGGAGTTACAGCCCATATTTCTAGTCTATATCTAGATGACTAGGGTAATTCACAGTTGGAATTTCCTCCAGTGTTGGATCATTTCAGGGATGTCTTTCTAGCAAAATTTTTATGTTTGCCTCTAGAGAGAGGGGTGGACTTTTCTATTGAGCTTGTTCCAGGAGAGGAACCATTGTTCATTCCTCCCTATAGGATGTCTGCACTAGAGTTACAGGATCTGAAGAAGCGGTTGGAGGAGTTGTAGGTAAAGGTTTTCATATGACCCAGTACTTCTCCTTGGGGTTCTCCTATCCTGTTTGCGAAGAAAGCGGATGGTACCCTCAAACTTTGTGTGAATTATCAAAAGTTGAACTAGTTGATGGTCAAGAACTGATATCCCTTACCAAGGATTGATGATATCTTTGATCAGCTTCATGGAGCTTGGGTGTTCTAGAAGATTGATTGGAGATACGGTTATCATCAGTTGTTTTTTAGACCATCTAATATACCTCTTACAGCCTTTCGGAGCAGGTATGGTCTATACGAGTATGTGGTTATGTTGTTCGGTCTCACGAAAGCCCCTGTAGTTTTCATGGCACTGATGAACTGAGTGTTCCATCCATACTTTGATTCCTTCACGTTGGTCTTCATGGATGATATGTTGGTGTACTCTCACACTCGACACGACCACTCCACCCATCTTGAGATCATTTTGAGTACACTAAGATAGCATCAGTTATACGCTAAGATCTCAAAATGCCACTTTTGGATGGACCAAATTCACTTCTTGGGTCATGTTGTCTCAGAGACAGGAGTATCAGTAGACCCAAAGAAATTGAGAGTAGTAGTTTCCAAGGAGAAACTGAAAAATGTATTTGAGGTACGAAGTTTTCTAGGGATGTCTGGATACTACAGACGTTTCATACAGGACTTCTCATGCTTAGAAGCACCACTGACAGGTCTGACTAATAAGGATGTGAAGTACTTGTGGTCATATTCTTATGAGTCAACTTTTCAGGAGCTGAAGGGGAGATTGAGTTCAATATTGATACTAGTTTTTCCGAAGCTGGGAAAGAGCTATACTATTTTTTGTGATGTTTTAGGTATCAGACTGGGAGCTGTGCTTATGTAGGGGGAAGGAGTCATTGCATATGGGTATCAGCAGTTGAGGCCACATGAGAATAATTACCCGATGCACATTCTTGAGTTGGATGCAGTTATTCATGCCTTATGCTACTGGAGACATTATCTTCTAGGATAGCATTTTGTGGTTTTCACCAACCACAAAAGTCTCAAGTACATCTTCACTCAGTCTGACCTGAATTTGAGACGGTGAAGGGGGGTTGAGTACCTTCAGTCCTTTGATTTCGAGCTTTCCTACACGCCTAGGAAAGGCAAAATTGTGGCTGATGTGCTGAGCAGGAGGACTCATATACAGGCAGTTCAGTAGGCCAGCAGTGAGTGTATGCTTATGGATCTGTTCTCTGAGATGCATTTGGATGTGCATGAAAGATAGGGGCAGATGTTTCTATCTTCTGTAGCTATTACCTCTACTCTTCTTGATCGAGTGTGAATGACGAAGCTATCAGATTCTGAAGGCCTGGTCCTATGGGAAAGTGTGTTAGGAGAGGACCATATTCCTGGATGGACTATAGGTGAGGATGAGATCTTGCATTTTCATGGGCGCGTATGGGTGTCAGCAGACATACACGAGGAGATAATGTAGGACATTCATTCCTCAGTTTCGGAAGTTCATCCTGGTGTCACCAAGATGTATTGTGATTTACAACATCAGTATGGGTGGCCATGTATGAAGAGATATGTTTCTAGTTTTGTCATGAGGTGTTCCACTTATCGGCAGGTGAAGGCGAAGCATCAGCGACCAGCAGGTCTTTTGCAGCAGTTACCCATTCTTGATTAAAAGTTGAATGATGTCACGATGGATTTCATGTCAGGTTTGTTGAGGTCACCTCGAGGGAATGATGTAGTATGGGTTTTCATTGACAGAATCACGGAGGTTTATCACTTCTTTTCGATCAAGGAGACCTTCAGTATTGATGAGATGGGATGGTTGTACATCTGAGAGATCGTATGTTTGCATGGAGTTCCACACTAAATTATTTCAAACAGGGATGCATGTTTTACTTCTCGGGTCTGGAAGGGGCTTCAGAAGGCTTTGGGTACACGGGTACTTTTGAGTACATCTTACCACCCCCAGACAAATGGCTAGTCTGAGCGTACGATTTAGGTGCTTGAGGACATGCTCCAAGCATGAATCCTGTATTTTGGAGGTTATTGGGAGAAACACATACCTCTTATAGAGTTTTCCTATAATAATATTTTTCAAGCAACAATTCAGATGGAACCTTTTGAGGCATTGTAGGGTAGTCCATGCTGATCACCCTTATGTTGGCTGGAGGCAAGAGAGGCAGCTATGATGGGACCTCATCTTGTTCAGGAGACCACAGATCAGATATATTTGGTTCGGAAGAGGATGGATACTACACGGTCATGACAGAAGTCTTATGTTGATCAACAGAGATGACCTCTAGAGTTCGAGGTCAGGGATCAGGTTTTCTTGTATGTCACACCGAGGTTGAGACCCAGGAGGATTAGGAGATAGGGTAAGCATTCATCGAGGTACATTGGTCCGTTTGAGGTGTTGGAAAGATTTGTTCTGGTTGTCTATTGGTTGTAGTTACCTTAGAGTTAATGATCTATTCATGATGTCTTTCACGTTTCTTATCTTTGACGTTACTTCTCAGACTTGTCTAATGTTTTTCAACCTGAGGGGGTTGAGTTAGAGGTGGAAGCCTCATTCAAGGAGCATCCTATCTATATTTTTTATTGATGTACAAAGGTTCTATGTGGTCTGTCTATTCCTCTGGTACGAGTGCTATGGTAGCACGGGCGAGTACAGGACAAGACATGGGAGAGGGAGGCTGATGTACGATCTCAGTAGCTGGAGTTGTTCGAGGATTCTTCTTCTATGCCGCCTTTCTAGGAAAATTCAAGGACAAATTTCTTTAAGGGGGAAGTTTGTAAGAACCCAGATCTTCTTTTCATGTATGTTTTTGTTTTTCTAGTGTTTTTAAGAAAAAGATGAATTTATGAAAAATTCATAAGTGCACGTTGTGTACTTTATAAGTACATGTCGTGTACTCGATTATTGTGGGTAGCTGTGTGATGGTCATGTAACGGTTATACACACGGTCATGTGTGGTGACCTGGAGACCGCCTAATGCGGGGGCCAATAAGGTCAAGTACACACCATGTACTTCTAAAGTACATGTCATGTACGTTTTTTTCATTAAACAGACTGGGGTCGCATCTGACAGACAAAACACATCCCTCCTCGACCTAGTTCATCCGAGAGCATTCGTATGGTTCAGATCTTCTCCAAGCCCCTGATCGAGTGTCTGTTATCCGAATCAAACTCTGTTGGTTGCATTGGAATCGCATCGGTGAGTGCTCTCTTATTCTTGAACACCTTCTTATGGTTCCTTCTCTCTCGTGAGATATCGTGGGTTGAAAGTTTTAGATGTTTTTGTAGATCTACAGCATTTTAAGGTGATTCAAGGACTATGATTCAAGTATATTGATCTCACAACGCCGAGGTAGGTGTTTTGTGCCTTTCTGTATATAGTCTTTGAGTTATATGTGCAAAAGTGCCCAATACCCATGAACGGGGTATTGAGTGTTTATGGTTTTAGCCCTATTAATTTCCTTTTATGCCTTGTTTCTTTGGATAGAAGTTTATTTGTTTGCAAATAGGGTTATCCTGTTATGTTATGGATGTTTTGCCCATGTTTTTCTTGTTTTGACCATTTGGTCTAGTTTGCCTGTTAGGATGCTTCTTGCTTTCCATGTCGAGTATTGTAGGATGGAGTGATTGTTCTAACATGCTGTTATGTTATAGATTGTTTATCCAAGTAGTTCTTGAGGTTTACTTTGGATGCCATGTATTTTTGTGCTCATTTGACTTACACAGGGTTGTGAGAACCTGGTGTGGTATACCATAAGGATAATGGATGTGAGGGCTTCTCTAGAGGGTCTATTTTTGCTGTTACAATGCGAGACCATAGGGGTAATTGACGTAAGTTCTTCCTCAGAGTGTTTATAGTTCCTCGACGCGGGCCACAGGTGGAATGAGATGTAAGTGCTTCTTCAAAGTGCCTTTTAGTTACTGATATGAGACTATAGGGGGAATTGACGGTGAGTGCTTCCTCATAGAGTCTATGCTTAAGATGAACCAGAGGGGTTAGACTGTGTGTACTTCACATAGGGTTGCTTGGCTTGTTTGGTTGAACTAGAGGGGTTAGGCTGTGAGTAATTCCTAGAGGTTTACCTGCTTGTGCTTAGTTGTTTACTTGCTATGTGGAACTGAATGATTTAAAACTATGGAATTGTTTACCTTTGAGTACTTTTTTATTTACTGCCTTCTTTTTCTTATTGCCTGCCATATATATTCATTGACTGTTAGGAACAGATCTTTTGGTGGTTGCCTACTAGGATTCTTCTCACACCCTATTTGGGTCATGCTTTTGGGCCCAAACAGATTATATTGTTTCAGGTATAGATAAGGGCAAACGCCCTTCTACATCAGGTACTTGACTGCTTTGGAGCTTGAGAGCATGGGACCAAGCCTAGGCTTGTGATGCTGTGGAGCTGTTTACTACTTTTCTTTGTAGTTTGGTTTAGTACTGTATTTTAACATTGTGACTTGTTTGGATGCTTTCCTAGACATATGTATCATGCATCATTTTATATATGTGCTCCAGGTTTTATTTCTTCAGCCCGCCGCTATTTCCTTTTTTATGGTATTATTAATGCTTCCATTATTTTTATTCATTTTACATTATCTGTGTTACTCTGCCAATGAGGGAATAGTTTCCCTACTATCACACCCAAGGCCCTCGTTGCTAGTCGGTAGCCTCTGGTGCTCGGGGAAATGCGCTTGAGGACATGTGAACAACCGGGTATGGGGAGTCTCTAGGTAGCTTCCGAAACCGGGACATTACAAATTAAGGGTAGTTGGGAGGATATTTGGGTAGGGTAGGGCCGACCCAAATGGCTTTGGATGTGTGATTTTGAGAGAATGGGAAGATCCCTTTTATAATAGAGGTGAGGGTCACTTTAGAAAAAGCTTGAAATATTATTAATCGAAGAAAAGGGAATCCCCGAGAGTGGCCTTTTCAAACCCTCCACACTCGAGAACCCCTCTCCCCATGAAGGGGTCTTCTGGAGAAGCCCCAGCCAGGAAGGAGTCGTTGCCAGCCGAGATGACAGTGCGTCCCACGGGGTAACACCTCGATCAGCGATGGTTCGATAATTTTATATAATAAAATCATTTCGATTTCTAATGGCTCCAAAAGGATTTATTTCGAGGTTAAGGTGTGGATGGGTTGAAAACATCTCAACCAATAGGTTTTAGACGGGTTTTTTCACTATATTAACCTTATCTTTTAGATTTAACTCTTAGTTAAATAGTTTAACCTTTACCATGTATTCTTGTATTATTATAATAAATGGTTAATAATCATACTATAAACTGTCAAGCAAACCCAAAGTGGTTAATTATTGATATATCTAACCTTATCTAAGTCCTTTGGCCAAACCTTATATTTTTAGGTATATTATATCATTTAATAAAATATTATTTGTTTTAAAAACTCATTTATGTCAATTTTGACACTATTTAGTATTTGATTTTTGTGAAAGTCATAACAACTTTATCACTTTGAATAAATTTTATTTAATCAACCCTAACATGTCATATTAATCTATAAAATTCGTGGAATTCATTAAAAGAATCAAATTACATTTATTTTAATATTTATAATATAAATTATTTTAATCTTTCATTAATATGGTAATTATTGCATCATCATTGTGTTATAGATAAATTTAATTATTTAATGTCTAAAAATTATAAATAAAATATCATGATGTAGGAAATATTTTTATATTTAAAATGAATATTTATAGTCAAATTTAACTTTTGTATAACTCTATATTAAAAATAGTTTAGTTATTAAACTTTTAATTTAACACTTTTAACTCTTCTTTAAATAAAATAATAATAAATGTCCTAATCTAATACAAGTGGGTAAAAATGATCATATTTTATTCCTAAGGTTTATTTTGGTCGAAATAAACTTATCCAATAGAATTAGGACATGTTTTAGGATAATAATAATATCATTTTTACCTTAAATTACCCTATTTACTTTTAGTTGTGGTAAATAAAAGTCAAAAGTTACTATTCAACAAAAATTATTTTCATCTTATTGAAACACATTTAACTTACTGATGTCAACCATGTCTCTCACATTTTTGAAATTCAATTCACAGAAGAAGTAAAATTATGTTTTATGCAAATTTGCAAATGCTCTTAAAAGGTGGGTAAAAGACGGTAAAAAGTTCAATGAAATTTTATATACCTAAACTTATTATAAAATGACTCCAATGAATTACATTGAACTTATATAGGTATTATGTATCTATTTTTTCCTAAAATAAATTTAAATAAAATATATAATTATTTAAATAAAAAGTCAGTTTTAAACAATAACACAGTTTTTTTACTAATCATCAAAAATTGAAAGTTTTCAGAAAAATACCAAAAATTCACCCTAATCTAATTTTGATATTCCAAATTCAAAAATGAATTCTATTTTTCAAAATAAAATTTATAAAATTTCAAAAAGTGGGTATTTCTGTTCATAATGGCTAGTTTGATTGGTCGTGGTGTGCTAGAACTCGAAATTGTGTACAATGCAAGCTATTGTATTATTCAAAGAGAAACGTACTATGGAATCTTGATGTGTTACATAAATGATTAAAAATCAATTTTTATCACATATTTTTTTAATTCTTTTTGAAAAATGCAACACACTTTTTTAAACAAAATAAAAAATATTTCAATTAAAATATAATTGGTTTTAAAATTTAATTAACTCATTAATATTTAACATGTTTTTAAAAACTGTATGCATGTAAAAATATTAACTAAAATATGTTGATTTTATTCAAATAAAAAAAATTAAAACAAATGTTATTTGCTCATTTTTAAGAAATGTGTAATAATTTTTTTTTATATAACATAAATATAATTTCATTTAAAAATATATTCGGTTTTAAAATATATCACAATTGTTATTATATGTTTAATATATAATATTATAAATTGTATAGAGGGGATTCTGTTGATTGGATAATGATTTTTTTTTTGCAAGACCAATATACCTTTCAGTCCATTCCCATATCCGATTAGGACACCTGGAAAAAGTATCATGTGTTGTATTCCCAATGATATGAGATTATTTGAAAGCATTGGAGAACAAAAAAACTGCATCTGACAAGGATTCCCGCCTCCTCTCTGTAATCAGGGTTGGCCCTAGGGCAAGCCCCATGAGCCCCCGGGCTAGGGCAACATCCAAACAATGGAAAAAATAAAAGGGAAAGGGTAAAAAATTTACCATTTCATTGTAGCTCTTAATGCATTTTAGGGGAAAATTCTTATGGAGTCTTGGGAAACATAATTTACAGGACCGTCACTGTATGTAATGTCGGCAGAATATTTTCCTGGACGGCACCCCCCCCCCCCCACTTTGTCAATGGGGGTGGGCTGGGTTGGTGTTTGGTGGACAAACCCCCACCAAATTTTCAGCGGGAGATGGCAGCATGAAGGGTTGAGGAGGCCTATAAAAGGAGGCTCTCCCCTCTTCCAAAATCATCCCATCATCACATTCATCTAGTTTATCTCATCCGGTTCTATTCGAGTGGTATTTAGTGAGGCAGTTTTCCCCTTTATTCAAGAGAGAATATTACGAGGGTTTTCTCCTCGTAATAAGTGAGAGAGTGTGTACCCACTTTACCTATAGTGATTCTTCTATTTGCCCGTGGTTTTTTACCCCTTTCATTTTGGGGGTTTTTCCACATTACATCTGGTGTCCCTTTTATTTCTTTATTTTTCACTTTATTTTATCTCATGATTGTTGCTGCACCGGTGGGCCAATCATTTACAGTCCCAACAAGTGGTATCAGAGGAAAGGTTTTGGCCCAATGTTGTTCATGTTTTCGGGTATTAATAATTCTCGTAAATTTGAGTATGCTCTGTGATTGCAACTCTGGTTGATCTGTCACATCAGAAAAAATTTATTGAGTTTATTAAATACACTGTTGTGAAATGGAGGAGGTTATGGACTGACGACGTGTCCAAATGATGGAAAAATTAGAGATCGAAAAATTCAACGGGAATAATTTTTCATTGTGGAAAATGAAGATGCAGGCAGTGTTACGGAAGGATAATTGCCTACCGGCAATTGGAAAAAATCTGACGGGTGTGACAGAGGAGAAATGGAATGATATAGATGGAAATTCAATTTCCAACATCTATTTGGCTTTGGCAGATGGAGTCCTATTAAGCATTGTGGAGAAAAAGACGGTAAAGGAAATATGGGATACTCTGACGAAGCTATACGAGGCCAAGTCACTACACATCAAAAATTTCCTGAAGAGAAAATTGTACACTCCTCGAATGGCAGAGTCATCATCGGTGACTGATCACATCAACAACCTCAATACCCTGTTCACTCAGCTCATGACGCTAGGCTATAAAATTGTGGATACTAAACGTGCAGAGATTCTACTCTAGAGTTTTCCAGTTTCTTATGACCAACTCATCATCAACCACACCAACAATATCCTGACAGCTATGTTTCTCTTTAATGATGTTGTAGCTGCAGTTCTTGAATAAGAAAGTCGGTGCAAGAACAAGGAGGACAGACAGAAAACTTCGCACCAAGCAGAGGCTCTGTCAATGGAGAGAGGAAGGATGATGCAGCGTGCTTCCAGTGGGAGCCAAAATCATGTCAGGTCCAAATCAAGGAGTAAGAATAAGAATGTCACATGTTTCAATTGTGGCAAGAAGGGGCACATCAAGAAGAATTGTTGGATTAAGAAGATTGGAGAAAAGATCTCTCAAGGGAATGTGGTGAGTACTTCTGGAAAAGTAGATATACTAGTCAGTGAAGTGGCGATGACTATTGGAAGCAGGCAACATCTCGACGATGGATGGATTATCGACTCAGGAGCAATATAGCACATGATATCTTGACGGGAATGGTTTGACCAATATGAAACCATCCCAGAAGGACTTGTGTTCATGGGAAATGATCACACCCTGAAGATATTTGGATTCGGTACCATCAAACTAAAGATGCATGATGGCATAGTACGGAGCATCCAAGGAGTACGTCATGTGAAGGGCCTGAAGAAGAACATATTGTCTTTGGGAAAATTTGATGACATCGGATGCAAGACTCTCACAAAGAAGGGAGTGATGAGAATTGTGAAGGGAGCACTTGTGGTAATGAAGGGGGAGAAGATCTCTAAGAACTTGTACGTGCTTATGGGTGAAACATACAAGGAGGTGGAGATAGTTTTTGCATCAACTACCTCAATGGAATCATTGATGACGTTATGGCATCGGAAGGTTGGCCATATGTCAGAATGAGGCCTGAAGATTCTTGCGGATCAGAAGTTGTTGCCTGGTCTTACAAAGGCATCCTTACCATTTTGTGAGTATTGTGTTTTGAGTAAGAAACACAGGTTAATGTTCGGGACGTCAACAGCGAGAAGTCAAGAGATCTTGGATTTGATCCATTCTGATGTTTGGAAATCACTGGTTATATCCCTAGGAGGAGTAAGGTACTTTGTATCCTTTATTAGTGATTATTCCAGGAGATGTTGGGTGTACCCAATCAAGATGAAGGCAGATGTTTTTGAAGTCTTCAAAACATTCAAAGCGCGGAAGGAGCTTGAATCTGGAAAGAAAATCAAGTTTCTAAGGACTGACAATGGTGGAGAATATAAAAGCAAGAAGTTTGATACTTTTTGTCAATAGGAAGGAATCAAGAGATAGTTCACAGTGGCGTACACTCCTCAGCAGAATGGAGTGACAGAGCGGATGAACATAACCCTATTGGATAGAACAAGGGCAATGCTAAAGACTGCAGGTATTTCTAAAACCTTTTGGGCAGAATCAGTGAATACCACCTGTTATGTGATCAACTAATCTCCTTCAATGGCGATTGAGCTGAAGACACCAATGGAGATGTGGACTGGTAAACCTGTTAGCTATTCTCAATTACATACTTTTGGAAGTCCTATATATGCATTGTTTAATGACTAGGAAAGATCGAAGTTGGATTTGAGATCCATGAAATGTATCTTCTTGGGGTACGCTGATGGTGTGAAGGGGTATCGTTTGTGGGACCCCGCTACCCACAAATTTATCATCAGCAGAGATGTCATTTTTGCAGAAGGCAAGGTGCAAATGACAATTGATCAAGACATGGATAAGGAGAATATACAGACTACAACAATCAAAGTAGAGGATAAGTCCATGGAAGAATCAGTTTCCTCTGAATCATTACCAGAGCACGATGATCAAGTACCGGTTGAGTCTGGACAACAACGGTCAACTCGGGAGAAAAGAGCACTAGTATGGAACTCAGACTATGTCACTAAGAGCAATATTGTGTACTACTTATTGATAGAGGATGCAGAGTCATCTTATTTTGTTGAGGCGACCCGGAGTCTAGATGTATCCTCATGAATTATGGTGGTGCAGGAGGAACTTGAAGCCCTGTATAGGAACAAGACTTGGGATCTTATTCCATTACCTCGTGGAAGGAAGACTATCGGAAACAAATGGATCTTTAAGATCAAGCGGGATGAAAAGGACCAAGTGGAGAGATATCGTGCAAGATTGGTGGTCAAAGGACTTTCTCAGAAGGAAGGTATTGATTTCAATGAAATATTTTCTCTTGTTGTTAGACTGATGATTGTTCGGTTAGTTCTAGCGATGTGTGCAACATATAGTTTACATCTAGAGTAGTTGGATGTGAAGATTGTTTTTCTCCGTGGTGATCTTAATGAAGAGATCTATATGCTCCAGCCAGAAGGTTTTGTAGAAGAAGGTAAAGAGAACTTCGTTTGCAGGTTGAAAAAATCTCTATACGGTCTCAAACAGGTGCCGAGGTGTTGGTACAAGAGATTTGATTCCTATATCATGAGTCTTGGATACGATAGACTTCATTCAGATCCTTGTGCATATTTCAAGGGTTCGGATGGTAATGATTTCATCATTCTTATGTTATATGTGGATGACATGCTGGTTGCAGGCCCCAACAATGATTAGATCCAGGAGACGAAGGCACAGTTGGCTAGGGAGTTTGATATGAAGGACTTGGGACCAGCAAACAACATTCTTGGGTTGCAGATTTACCGAGACAGAAATAATGGGAGGATTTGGCTATCATAGAAGAGTTACATACAGAGAGTCTTGAAACACTTCATCTTGCAAGACAGTAAGTCAATCTCTACCCCTCTTCCCATTAATTTTAAGTTATCCTCAACGATTAGTCCTAGCAGTGAAGCAAATTGGATGGAAATGTCTCGAGTACTGTATGTATCGGCAGTGAGAAGTCTAATGTTCGCTATGGTTTGTACTAGACCAGACACTGCATATGCAGTGGGAGCAGTTAGTTGGCACATGGCGAATCCAGGACGAGAGCATTGGAGCCTAGTGAAGAGGATCCTGAGATACAACAAGGAGACCTCAAATGCTGCATTATGTTATGGAGGATCGGATTCTACTGTCAAAGGATATGTTGATTCAGATTTTGCAGGTGATTCTGACTGGTGGAAATCCACTAATGGTTATGTGTTTACTCTTGCAGGAGGAGCTGTGAGCTGGATTTCAAAGTTACAGTCAGTTGTGGCTTTATCCACGACAGAGGCGGAGTATATGGCAGCTACATAGGCTTGCAAAGAGGTGATTTTGATGAGAAGGTTGTTGGAGGAGCGCAGGCAAAGACAGACGCAAATTCTTTTGTTTTGTGACAGTCAAAGCGCCTTGCACATTACAAGGAATCTATCTTTTCATTCCTGGATGAAGCACATTGGGGTATAATATCACTTTGTCCGAGATGTGGTGGAGGAAGGAAGTGTGGCATACAAAAGATTCACACTAAAAAAAGTCTGATAGATTTCCTAACGAAGACGATTAACTCTGATAAGTTCAGATGGTGCAAATCCTTGAGCGGCCTTGCAGATACTTGAGCAACATGTTTGGCAGATAGAAAGGATGTGTGGATATGTGATTGATTCTGAATCCAATCTCCAAGTGGAAGATGTGTCGGCATAATATTTTACTGGACGACACTCCCCCTCCCCACTTTGTCAATTGGGGTGGGCTGGGTTGGTGTTTGGTGGCCAAACCCCCCCCCCCACCAAATTTTCAGTGGGAGAAGGCAATATGAAGGGGTGAGGAGGCCTATAAAAGGAGGCTCTCCCCTCTTCCAAAATCATCCCATCATCACATTCATCTGGTTTATCTCATTCGGTTCTATTCGAACGGTATTTAGTGAGATAGTTTTCCCTTTTATTTAAGAGAGAATATTACGAGGGTTTTCTCCTTGTAATAAGTAATAGACTGTGTACACACTTTACTTATAGTGATTCTTCTATTTGTTCGTGGTTTTTTACCCCTTTCATTTTGGGGGTTTTTCTACGTTACCTGGTGTTCCTTTTATTTCCGCATTTTACACTTTATTTTATCTGATGATTATTGATGCACCGATGAACCAATCATTTAGGGTCCCAATATGTAATGACTTCACACCATCCTCCCCTACATATTTATCCCCATCAATAGGATGTCATTTCTAGAGTCCTTGCCTTGGGTTGGTTGCATTCCTCGTCGTTCATGCTGCGACCGAGCTTGCATAATGCTCTGAGGTTCGTGTCTCGGGAGACAGGCAACTGGTTGCCGGTTCAGAATATACCAGAGAGAGTAAGAGAAGTCGCTCCGATCATCTGGAAGGGCGGTGGACTCCCTGAGCATATTTTAAGCTGTTTTTCCGTTCTCGCTTCGGGAGAGAGAGGGGCAAACTGAGGTTCTATTTCTTAATTTGGTTTAATTATTCATATCAATTCAAACACAGTATATATTTTTACAAATTATTCGAACTTGAATAATTTAAAATTTCACTCTCATATAGTTATTTATCATTGAAGGACAATAATATTGTTCCGGCCGGCACTGATTCCAGCCGCCAAGCTTCAGAATCTCCGCCGCCTTCTCCTTCGCCCCCACCCCTTCCCCAACCTGAAGTACCATCATCAGCTTCGTCACCACCCCCACCTCCACCATCTCCCTCGCCACCCTCGCCGCGCCGCCAAACTTCGTGGTCGACCGCAGGACCCTTACCGCGCTCTCGCTCGCCACCGCCGACACCCCAAGTAACTTATTCGACACCACGGCTAGCCCCGCCCCGTGCCCAACAAACTCCGCCCGACCTTCCGCGCACTCGCACACCTGGTCCAGCGCCATCAGCGCCACCTCGCACGTCCTTCGCTGGGAGGACAAGTGTTCCAGTAGCACCTCGATCAGCGCATGGACCGCCCCCGCCTGTGCCGCCTTCACCCGGTTACGCCCCCACGGGCAGAGGTGAACGAGGAGCTGAAGCGCCGCCTTGGTCGTCGTCGGCGAGATCTGGTCTCCAAGGACTCGAACAATTTCCACGAAAAACTCTAGCGGCATCCCGAGGAGGAGATCCGCCGGGTCGGCATGCCGGAGCATCGATTTGAGGAGCAGTACCGTCTGGACCCTCGTCTCACAGCTCCCACAATTCAGGAGCTTTACCAGGGAATTTACGAAGCAATCCCGACCGTTGGTTTTCCGAAAGAGGCCGTTCAGGCAGGCATCCGAGATATTGAGATGGTAGAGAACGCCGACGGCCTCGGAAACAGCGTCCATTTCGTAGCGATCGACGTGGCAGTAATCCGTTGACTCAAAGTCAACAAAAGCGTCGGCGGCTCTGCCGACGACGACTGAGGCGAGGAACGCGACGACGCCAGAGGCTTCCAAGCAGCGTTTGTTGGCATCGCTCTCGCCTGCCAGTGACCGGAGGGTTCGGAGGGACCTGCGCAGGCCTTCGCAGCTCCGGGTGGCGTCCCTCAGGAGCTTTCCGACCTGCTGCGGGGTGACCGGAGGCTTCGGGGTGGGGAAGCGCTCGACGCCATGGGAGGCGTGGAGGGCGCACCAGCCCTGAATGAGGCGGCGGAGGGTGTGGTTGGGGGTGATGATGACGTGGAGGGGGTCGCCGTTGTGCATGAGGGCTTGCTTGGTGAGGGGGCAGGTGGCGTTACGGCCGGCGAAGAGCCATTTCTCGATGGAGGGGCGGTCGTAGGTGATGCCGGAGGACACGGTGACGGGATCCCTCATGATTTCCAGCGAAATTGGGCAGAGGAAGTAGGAAGGAACCTCGATTTCCTCCATTAAAATCAGGGTCGGAGATCGTCGGGAGAAGAGTGGACGGTTATTCCAAAAGGGCAAGAATCAGATGGAAGTGGATGAGAGATGATGGTGATGAGGATGGAGGTGTGGGGAGGGTGAATTTATATGGGCGGGATGCCGGCCTCCTGCGACCGGAGGAAGTCAACACCCTGAAAAACTTCGGCCACAACACGTGGGTTTCGTTTTTTTATTTTTTATTTTAAGGTAACAAATTTAGAAAATGATAAATTTGGCAAGTTGGGATCGAGTTGGGTATTGACTTTTTGTGGATAAGAAAGCCGCCGGACGACAGTTTTTTAAGATATATATATTAATATTTAATGACCATATGTATAAAAAAGACCGTTCGGAAATGGATTTTGATATCCAAACCTATGAACCTTAAATTTTATTAATAAAACTAAACGTACAAGGGAGAGCAAGAAAAGATGTTATATGGCACATGTAGCTAAGGATAACGCCCAAATACCACACAAAATCGAATCCAAACACATTATACACGGACCACTGTCACCAAAAAAGCAAAACAAACATGAGAGGTGTGTACATATTAGCTCACAATCCACAACAATGGGCACTCAACCTATTAGATGTGCCCCAACAACGGAATATCATCATCACCTCCAAGACTATGCAAAGGATTCTAGCCTTCCATAACATGTAGATTTCCCATCAACATTTTTGTGCTTCTTTATGTTGGCATCAAACCCAACATTTAACCCAAATGCACCTTCCTGCATCTTTCCCTTTGTTATCATCAACCCCATGACAACTACTCTACACGACGCCCTCAAATGACCCTTAATGATCCCTACATAAAAAAGTTGCAATGTTTTAGTGAAGATGTACTCCCCCTGGGCGGCAGACCCATTTACTTCATTGACATACTTTTGTGTCTTAGTGTCATTTGGTGCAATTGAAGTTGACTCAACCCCCTTGACCTCATTTCCATCAATCCACCATCTCTTGAAAAAGATAAACATGTTCCCATCAAGTCAGTCACTGGACTGAGAGTCCCTAACATCTCAAACCCAACTTCATATGTCCTCCTGGCCTTATGACCGGCAAGAATGCCCAGAACGGAAGTGTTGTTGCTTCAATGCCCTAAATCATCACCCTTCAAATTTGCAAAATTAAATTCCATTACATTCAAAGCATTTGCTCCAGATGGAATGCTCGTATTTGAGATCACAATAATCCAATTCCGCAAAGTGTTAAGATTGTCAATCATCTCTGATACAGTCCCTGATTTGTGATTCCTAAGGTTTATGACTTCTTGTTTCTTTCTGGTACGATGCTATTAGGGGAAGGTGTGGTGCCTAGGAACAGTTTGCACGAACCCGAAAAGACCAGATTGGATATTTTGTTCACAAAATTCAAATTCGGAAAAAAGAAAACATTCAAGATGCTAAAGAAAGAATGTAATAAAGAATAACATGAGGATTTAACGTGCTTCAATTCAATTTGGACCTACGTGCTCGACAAGAACACCACCCACACACACAATTTATTAAGCTCAAAAGAAAATGATTTATAATACACACCCTCAACCATCAAACTAACAACAACAAAATCTTTGAAGAACTAAAGTTATGAAATCAAGAAACAGGAACATAAAACTTACAACGTCGGACGCTCGGGTTCGGCTGTCCTGTTATCTTCAAGCTGTTGTTAGGAAAGCTGATATATATTTATTTGTGCTCACCTAGGTGGAAGATCTCACCTGTTTTGGAAGTCAAATGTTCTTGAATTGAGAACTCCGCCTCACATCTTCACAACAAAGGATGTCGTCAAAACTCCACCATAAGCAGCGCACCAGTGGCGTACCACGGAGGACGGAAGGCTTTGAGATCAATCTCTGAAGAAGACAAACACAACGAATGCTTAGGTTTCCAAAATCAGAGAAGGAGCCATACCCGAACAGTGAGGAGTACGAATGAACCGAAGCGATGGGCAATAGGGGTGATCAATTCCCCTAACTCCACAAGTGCCTCGAAACGGCCCAACCAACCAACATAAACCATGAGTCCACACCAAACAAAAAATGAAATGGTGCATGCAAGCTAGGCCTCACAGGTGGGGGGTGCTGATTAAATGGGCGACAAAACTAATCGACAACCTGGAATTCACCCACAATAGATTAGTGTGGCAGCAAGCACGAGATGAGATGGACCGAAGGAGAAACAAAAGGGATGAGCTCAACAACCCAACAAAAAGGCCCTTGTGGCAACCAGTCTACCCAACAAATAAAATTGAGCAGTTAAAATAATTCCAACATTTTACAAGCATTTAATATAAAGCAATTATAAATGGGAGATTATAAAACATGGCAATTCAATACACTAGTAGAAAATTTTTCTATAGTCGTGGTCCAAAACCATGGATATAGGGATCAAAACCATGGTTATAAGCTATTTTCATAGTTTCAATGGGTCGTGGCTCCTATTGGCGTGGCTATAGCAAAAAGATATATCCACTATTCTAATGGGCTATTATCACGGTTGCAACCATGGCAACAACACCTATAGCCACAGTTTTTGGAACAGTGGAAATAACCCTCCCGGTTGTCCACTATGGCTATAGAGATATAACCACGATTTAAACCATGGATATAGGGTCTATTTCCACGGTGGAAACCCGTGGCTATAACCCCTATAAACCGTTGATATAGGTGTAAAATAAATTGCTTCCAGTGGAATTTGATCTTTATACCTCTACTACAGGTAACCAATCACCTTACCACTACACCAAAACCAACTTATGGTGTATATATATATATATATTGTTATTTATATATTTAAAAATGGTGAAAATAGGAATAATACTCATGAAAATAGGTCTTCCCTCCAAATTCTCATGAATTTTTCCCTGCGCATACGTGGGAAACCTATAGCCACGAGTTACCTAAACTGTGGCTATAGGTGAAGGCTATAGCCACGGTTCTATGCAAAATGTGGATATAGCCTTCAGAAAAACAACCTATAGCCACAGTTTAAAAAAATCATGGGTATAGGTGATGACTATAGCCATGGTTTAATGAAAACTATGGCTATAGCCTTCAGAAAAACAACCTATAACCACAGTTCCATGAAAACTGTGGCTATAGCCTTAAAAAAACCTACCTATAGCCATGGTTCAATGAAAACTGTGGATATAGGTAAATTCTATAGCCATGGTTTCAGAGAACCGTGGCTATAACCTTCGATAAAACTACCTATAGCCACCGTTTAAGAAAACCATGGCTATAGGTGCAGGCTATAACTACGATTTTATAAAAACTGTGGCTATAGCCTTGAAATAAATACCTATAGCCATGGTTTTGGAAAACCATGGATATAGGTCTATGACTATAGCTCGGTTTTCTAGCAGTGATATAAAAATACTAGAATTCACAAATCTCCATCATTTTCAATTAAAATGGGTGATGTTTTGGCACTGAAGGTTATTGAATGGGAACTAAATTCAATTTATTTAAATATCATTTGAATTTAAATAATACCACATCTTTAGTCAAACTATATGCCAAGTTATTATCAATATGTATCTTATTGACACATACAATTCCATATTCAATAACATCTCTAATAAAATGTAGTATAATATCTATGTGTTTAGATTTATCAAGGAATACTAAATTTTTGGATAAATGTAGAGAAGATTGGCTATCACTATACACCGTAATAAAAAAATTATAAAGATGTAGTTCAGAAGCCAAACCCTTGAGCAATAAGGTTTCTTTAACTACCTCAGTCATTGCTATGTCTTCAGTTTCTATGGTTGAAAGAACAACCACAAATTTCATGTTACATTTCCAGGATACGGGGCTGCTACAAGTAGTGAATACATGTCCGGTCAAAGATGTTCTGGTGTCAATATTACCTGCATATTCAACATCTACATATCCAATAATCATTTCAGTAGTATCAACATTTTTACCATAACATAGAGATAAATCTGAAGTACATGATAGGTATCGAAGAATCCACTTTAGGGCATGCAGATATGGATTCCCTATCCTGTCCATAAATCTATTAAGGGTGCAGATTACAAAGGAAACAGCGGTTATGGTTCATATCACGGAGTACATGACACTTCCAATGATGTTAGAATATGGTATTTTGGACATATAATCTATATCAGCAGTAACAGTGGGTGCTTAAGTTAATGAAATATTAAAATGTTGTCCAAATGGTACACTAATAGGTTTTAGAAATTCAAACATGTAACATTTAAGAACTTTCATAACATAATAATGCTGGAAAAAAAACAATTTATTGGTTTTATCCTTAATGATATCTACACCACAGATTTGTTTTTCTACCTCTAAGTCCTTCATTTCAAAAAAGCCTTTTAATTTAGATTTAAAAACAACAATAAGCTTCATGTTATTGCATATAATAAGCATGTCATCAACATATAACAATAAGTAAAGAATGATTTTTTATGGACTTAAAATAAACACAATCATTATATTGGAGCATAGTGAAATGTTTATTAATCATAAAAGAATAAAATTTTCTATACCACTACCTCAAGGCTTATTTCAAACCATACAATGATTTATTTAAAAGAAAAATTTGGTTAGGTTTGAATTTTTCAGAATAACCATCAGGATGTTTCATAAAAAAAGTATCATTAAGGTCACCAGGAAGGAAGGAAGTTTTCACATTTAGTTTAATGTGAAGGTCATTATAGGCAGAAAAAGCCAGCATCAGCCTTATAGAATAACGATTTACTATTGGTGATTTTTTTTAGAACAGTTTATACCCTCTCTTCGAAGGAATTCAGCGGATACTAGTCTAGCATTAAACTTGATTCTATTTTTAGCAGTGTTAGCCTCCTTTTGTTTATAAATCCACTTATAACCAATTACTTTAGTATTGGTGGGTTTATCAATGTTAGAACAAATTTGATTTTTATTTAAGTAGTTAATTTATTCATCCATGGAAGAGATATAATGTTTTGAATCTTTTTAATTAAGGGATTTCTTATAAGTATACGGATCACCATCAACAATATCTTAGACACACATGAAAGGAATATGAATCCATATCATATTGGATAAAATTATTTTGAGGTCTAGTGTAAAGACCCGTAAAATTCAAGGGAAATTTTTTCTTAATTTTCTTTGGAATTTTACAAGAGCGCGGTTTCTGACGGCACCTGATTCCGAGGCCCAGAGTGCCCGGAATTAATTTCCGAAGTTTGGCTCGGGTACGTTCAGTGAACGAACGAGCGGGATTTCCTAACTTTTGATCCGGTGCTCGGAATTGAAATCCGAGGACACCGATGAACTCATAGCGCCGATATTCGCTTAAGGAGACCTTTCCCGAAGTTGCGTTTTCCTAGGAGGAGATGTTTAATTTTCTGGATGAAATGAAGAGTAAAATAAATTTGTTATACAATATTTATTTTATTTATCTTCTTAAGTGGTTATATCCTAAGTGTGGAAGTTGGGGTGGAATCACAAGTTCCTAACTAACCAAGTGAGGATTAAGGTGAGGTGGGGCCCACACGAGCCCCAACCCTTCACCTTCCCCTTAACTCTCTTCTACCCCCTTAAACTCCCTTGCACTTAATGTGCCAAAACCCCTCAAATTCCCTAACTCCCCTCTCTCCCTCTTAAAGGCTTGACAACTTAACTTTTAATTAATTATACAACTCATGTATAATTAATAAGTGAGTTTAATTTTGTGTTTTTGAAATTCAAACTCTTGAATTCCAAAGGTTGGGTTGTGTTAATAAATTAAGTGTAAGCTTGATTTATTTTTGGGTTAGTTCCTTTGTTACTTGAGAGGATTGGGAGAATCGTTGAGAAACTTGAAGATCTTCTTCGTCTTCGACGAAGAACGTGAAGAACGGTTCTTCTCCGACAAAGAACATCGATCCCACGACCATCGAGACTCGGCGTCCCAGATTCTTCCGTCTTCCTCCTCGACAAGGGAGAAGTCACCGACCGTGGTAATCATCACCAACGACAACGTACCTCTCTTCTTCGTCTTAAGCGACAAGTGAAGAGACGTCGTTCCCTCCTCGGACGCACCCCGACGTCCACAGAATCTACGTCCGACGCCGCGACGCCTTCCTCCGCGATAACCGACATGTGACGTCAATTTTCAAGGTAGGGGGTTTGTCCTTTTTAAATTACGTGTTTTCATTCCCTCGAACATGAAAGAATAATCCGTTGGGCGTAGTTCCAAATTTTATTAAAAATTGTGAAACATTCATTGTTGTGTTTATACGATTGGCCAACTGATATCGTTATAACGGGAGGAGACCGGACCGCACGAACACGACCGATTCTCCTCCCCCTTCTATTCTTTCGTGTTAATTTAGCGGAGACAGCGCGGTGTCGTCGCAACCGCGCAGGAACAAAAGAATTAATGGCCGGAGCGAGCGGCGACAAAGAAACGCGGTGCCGACGCACCGCGTCGTTGTTTACGAAAGAGACCGCGGCCAGAGACGGGCCGCGGCGGAACAAGGAGGCGACCGGCGGGCAGCCGGGCCGCCGACGCCGGAGATCATGAAGGGCCGCGGCCCTACGACCGCGGCGGAGCAGCCAGAAGGCGGCCGGCCGCGCCGGCCGCCGGTTTGGTTAGGAGGCGGGACCCGCGGGTCCCGCGTGAGAAAGAAACGGCCGACCTTAGGCCTGCCGAGATCCGAAAAAAGGGGGGGTTTACCCCCCCGCGTGCGGCACATGCGCGGCCCCCTGGCCGCGCCGCCGCTGGCCGGACCGCGCCGCCGCTGGCCGGGCCGTGCCGCCGCGCCGCCGCTGGCCGGGCCGCGCCGCCGCGCCGCCGCTGGCCGAGCCGCGCCGCCGCGCCGCCACCGGCCGGGCCGGGTCCAGCGGACCGGGTCGGTCCGACCCGTTTCGGGTCGGATCCGGGTCGGGTCAGACCAGGGGGGGGGGGGGTCGGGCCGGGTCGGCCCGGACCCGGACCCCCCGTTTTCGAGACGACTTCGGTCTTTTGGCCATAACTTGAGCCACGGACCTCCGATCGATGAACCGTCTGCGGCAACGCGATCCTTGGATCGAGACGGTCGTTTCGGTATACTATACTCAAGGCGCACCTTCTTTTTCGGGAGCCTACGTGGTTAAAACTCCATAGTTAAGCGTGCTTGGCTTAGAGTAGTGATCAGGATGGGTGACCTCCTGGGAAGTTTCCCAGGGTGGGTGTCAGACGAAAAGGCTGATATCTTTCAGACTGGACGTCCGATTGACGAACCGTCAGCGGCGATGCGATCCTTGGATCGAGGCGGTAGTTTCGGTTTATCGCACTCAAGGTTTCGGATTACTTTGAGTTCGGCTGGGTTGGTTCGTTCACGAAACCAACCGGGCCTTCGGAGCGGAAACGCTAATATCTTGAGCTACGAACGTCCGATCGACGTGCCGTCAGCTTTGTTGTGTTCCTCTTAGTGAGACGGATCTTTTGGAATACTCCGCCCGAGGTTTGGACGCAGGTGGAGTACGGTCGGGTTGGTTTTGCCTTAAAAACCAACCGGGCCCCGAGGACGAAAATGCCAATAACTCTCAGACCGGGTGTCCGATCGACGCGCCGTCTGTTGCGTTGAGTTCCTGTTGACGATACGGAACTTTTGGATACATCAACCCTGGACTTTGTGACAGTTGATGTATCAGCCTCTCGGCTCGTGGAGCGGACCCTCCGAACGAGCTTGTTGTGTGCGGGAACCCTAGTGCTGGCTGCGACTGTTACTGTGACTGCTACTGCTACTACTGCTACTGTGACTGCGACGACGACAGTACAGAGATCCTGTGTGGATTCGACGACGACGACTTCAGCACTCAGCGATCCTACGTGGATCAGTGCTACAGGTCCTGTGTGGGCCCGATCCTGTGTGGGTCCGATCCTGTGTGGGTCCGCGCTCAGCGGTTCTGTGTGAGCCAGCGCCTACAGGTCCTGTGTGGGCCCGATCCTGTGTGGGTCTTTGCGGGGGTTAGTTACCTATCGATCCTTCGTGGGTCCGACGACTTAGATGGATCAGAGATCATCTTTATCGTCCTTTGGTTAGTTACCTATCGATCCTTCGTGGGTCCGACGGCTTAGATGGATCAGTGATCATCTTTATCGTCCTTTGAAGAAGTATACCTGTGTGAGCTGAATCCTGTTGCTTTCCTGTGTGGATTGTGTTGTGCAATCCTGTGTGGATTACGTTTTGCTTTCCTGTGTGGAATACGTTTACTTTCCTGTGTGGACTGAGTTGTACTTGGGCTCGGAGGTTGGAGCGTATTTGGATTGATGACTTAGGTATATGTATGGGCATATACCTAAGCAGTGTCGGTTGTTACTTCGTGATTATACCTTTCTTCGTGGTTTATCCTTTGTGGATTTGAGAGACCTTCAGGGGTCTCGGGGTCCCTACTGAGTAGCTTATACTCACCCCTGCACGGGCTTTGCCCGCACTACGTTGTGTTGGTTGCAGACGACGGACAACGTTGACCTTAGCTGAGGCTTGCAGAGCGGGACGGTACCCGGAGGTGGACCACTGGGCGGGACGTGCACGGAGCAGACGGTGGGACCTGTGGAGAAGAGGAGCTATCTGTACCCACCCTTCAGGTGGGATTTCCAGTGGACAGCTCGGTGTAGCGGCATTTACTTTTCAGTTGCTGTTTTCCCTTTCGAGTTGTACTTTACTTTCAGTTTTGGGTTTGTATTCTGGCCCATTTACTTTTCCGCACTTTCAGTTGTACTCTGCTTTAGTTTAGTGTTTACTTTCCGCTTGCTTACTCTGTGGTGTTTGTTTACCTTACAAAGGCAATGCCTTCCCTTTTTATCGGGATTTACGCCTTGGTGCTAGTCGCCAGCCCCTGGCCTATGGAAGACGGGCTTGGGGTAGTCACGGCACGGACCCCGAGGGCGGGTCGTGACAAATTGGTATCAGAGGAGTTCGGTTCTACCGCGAACTCTGATCTTTTCTATGTGAAGCAATAATGTTTAGCGTATTGAGTGTGGTTATCAGTCCAGGGAGTCCAGTGTTGGTGCGGCGGCCGACGTATCCGTACACCAGGACCCTGACTTCTGATTTCCGACTTAATGCACGAAAACATTGATTGCGTGTGTGTTTCAAAGTTTTCTTTGTGATTTCTTTGTGTCAGCTCACCAGGTATACTGTTTGACCGTGGCGCACCTGTTTCCTATTCAGGATGGCCCCACGACGGCAGCCAGCTAGGGTTCTGAGAGTTGAGCGTGACGACAGCCCACCGAGCGACGAGGCCTCGGTGCAGGGCCCTTTGTCAGCAGTGGCACCGGCGGTAGCACTACCCGCCGAGCCCCCGATACTTCCAGCACCAGCCGCTGACGATGCACGTCGCCTCAGCGCACTGCATGAGTTTCAGCGCCAGCGACCGCCCAGGTTTCGCGGGGAGACGGATCCCCAGGCAGCAGAGGACTGGCTGGAGGCAGTGGTACGAGTGTTTAGGCTAGTGAGGACACCAGCAGACCTCATGGTGATCCTCGCTGCGAGCCTACTACACGCAGCAGCAGGACGATGGTGGAGCTTGATGCTCCAGGTGCACGATGAGACATCTCTTCTTTGGACGGACTTTGAGAGCCTCTTCCGCTCGGAGTTCGTCCCAGCCACCCTTCGTGCGGTGCGTATCTAGGAGCTTCTACAGCTGCGGCAGGGCAGCATGACGGTCGCTCAGTACTCGGCGAGATTTACCGATCTCTCGCGCTACTCGACCGACATGGTACGGGACCCATTCTTCCGGGCCCGGACCTTCGAGCAGGGTTTGAGACACGAGATCAGGGCATCGCTGATCTCCCTCAGCATACCGACTTAGACAGGAGTACTGGAGCGGGCCCTTCTGATCGAGAGCTTCCTTGCTGAGTCTACACCAGCACAGAGACCCACCGCAGGGCGACACGTAGCGGAGTCTTCGGTAGTAGGTAGCCGACAGATGACTCAGGGGTCCAGACAGACCAGACCTTCAGGCAGACGACCTCAGGGCACTGGCTCAGCAGTGCAGGGCACACAGCGCGGAGCCAGTCTTTTGAGTGGAAGATAGTGCTTTGCATGCGGCGGGCAAGGCCACATGGCTCGTGACTGCCTGACCCGCCATGCGGAGGAGCAGCAGACGGTTGAGGAACCACCTAAGCAGAGACAGAGGTTCGACCGTGGCGGTCTGCAGGGAGGAGGCGGACGAGGCAGAGGAGCTGGCCGAGCAGCAGGTGGTGGACGACGCTTTGAGGCTCTACCACCACCACCACCAGGAGGTCCACCCCGACCGCATGGGAGAGCTCAGTTTCAGGCAGCCGAGGCCTTCGATCATGGAGCTCTGGTAGCCGATGGACAGGAGTAGAACTAGTGGATACATCCTTTGTACTTATGGTTCCTTGTTGCTTTTGTGTAGCGTCTTGTATTATGAGCTGCAATAATAAAAGACGCATACCTTTGTGATATTTTCGTTCCTGTCCTCTTTCGTGATGTTACTAAGAGGTTCCAGTTTTGGCTGTTGACTTGACCCTCACTTGTGAGACATCTACTGGAGGAGACCCAGTTACCACACACTGATGCCGACAGTGTGACTCAACCCTTGGAGGCGAGAGTAACGGTTGAATCTCTTAGTAGTAGCGTCGAGGCCTTACGACGTCATCCTTGGTATGGATTAGTATCATCCATGTTAGGATTGACTGTTTTAGGCGAAGAATGTGGTTCATCCAGGGGATGATACCAGATTTCTCTTATCGGCAAAGAAGAAATCTTGCAGCTCTTGTGGGACCTGAGATGGTCCAGGTCATCCAGGGGCGGATGAGTACAGCTCAGAGCCGGCAGAAGCCTTATGCTGATAGGAGGTGGAGGCCACTGGAGTTCGAGGGTGGTGACCACGTCTTCTTGCGGGTCTCACCTCGACGTGGTATTCGGAGATTTGGCCAAGGCGGCAAGTTATCTTCGCGCTTCATCGGACCCTTCCAGGTCCTCAGCAGGATTGGCGAGGTGGCTTATTGCCTGGCTCTACCACCACAGTTGCACCGGGTGCACGACGTCTTCCACGTATCCCAGCTGAGGAGATACGTGCACGACCCGACGCACATCATTGACCATGAGGATCTTGACGTTGACGATGGGGCGACTTTTACGGAGGTCCCGGTGGAGATAGAGGATCGACAGGAGCGGGTCCTGTGTGGGTGATCGATTCCTCTTGTGCGCATCAGATGGCAGCACGGGAATCTCCAGGAGAGCACATGGGAGCGGGAGGCTCAGATGCGTGCTCAGTACCCTCATTTGTTTCCCTAGTTTTGATGTATCTTTACGGGGACGTAAAGCCCTGAGGTGGGAGTAATGTAAAGACCCGTAAAATTCAAGGGAAATTTTTTCTTAATTTTCTTTGGAATTTTACAAGAGCGCGGTTTCTGACGGCACCTGATTCCGAGGCCCGGAGTGCCCGGAATTAATTTCCGAAGTTTGGCTCGGGTACGTTCAGTGAACGAACGAGCGGGATTTCCTAACTTTTGATCCGGTGCTCGGAATTGAAATCCGAGGACACCGATGAACTCATAGCGCCGATATTCGCTTAAGGAGACCTTTTCCGAAGTTGCGTTTCCCTAGGAGGAGATGTTTAATTTTCTGGATGAAATGAAGAGTAAAATAAATTTTTTATACAATATTTATTTTATTTATCTTCTTAAGTGGTTATATCCTAAGTGTGGAAGTTGGGGTGGAATCACAAGTTCCTAACTAACCAAGTGAGGATTAAGGTGAGGTGGGGCCCACACGAGCCCCAACCCTTCACCTTCCCCTTAACTCCCTTCTACCCCCTTAAACTCCCTTGCACTTAATGTGCCAAAACCCCTCAAATTCCCTAACTCCCCTCTCTCCCTCTTAAAGGCTTGACAACTTAACTTTTAATTAATTATACAACTCATGTATAATTAATAAGTGAGTTTAATTTTGTGTTTTTGAAATTCAAACTCTTGAATTCCAAAGGTTGGGTTGTGTTAATAAATTAAGTGTAAGCTTGATTTATTTTTGGGTTAGTTCCTTTGTTACTTGAGAGGATTGGGAGAATCGTTGAGAAACTTGAAGATCTTCTTCGTCTTCGACGAAGAACGTGAAGAACGGTTCTTCTCCGACAAAGAACATCGATCCCACGACCATCGAGACTCGGCGTCCCAGATTCTTCCGTCTTCCTCCTCGACAAGGGAGAAGTCACCGACCGTGGTAATCATCGCCAACGACAACGTACCTCTCTTCTTCGTCTTAAGCGACAAGTGAAGAGACGTCGTTCCCTCCTCGGACGCACCCCGACGTCCACAGAATCTACGTCCGACGCCGCGACGCCTTCCTCCGCGATAACCGACGTGTGACGTCAATTTTCAAGGTAGGGGGTTTGTCCTTTTTAAATTACGTGTTTTCATTCCCTCGAACATGAAAGAATAATCCGTTGGGCGTAGTTCCA
Source organism: Viscum album (assembly GCA_963277665.1). Classification (NCBI taxonomy): domain Eukaryota; kingdom Viridiplantae; phylum Streptophyta; class Magnoliopsida; order Santalales; family Viscaceae; genus Viscum; species Viscum album. The sequence continues at coordinate 2,096,287,605 of OY728141.1, forward strand.
AATTTTATTAAAAATTGTGAAACATTCATTGTTGTGTTTATACGATTGACCAACTGATATCGTTATAACGGGAGGAGACCGGACCGCACGAACACGGCCGATTCTCCTCCCCCTTCTATTCTTTCGTGTTAATTTAGCGGAGACAGCGCGGTGTCGTCGCAACCGCGCAGGAACAAAAGAATTAATGGCCGGAGCGAGCTGCGACGAAGAAACGCGGTGCCGACGCACCGCGTCGTTGTTTACGAAAGAGACTGCGGCCGGAGACGGGCCGCGGAGGAACAAGGAGGCGACCGGCGGGCAGCCGGGCCGCTGGCGCCGGAGATCATGAAGGGCCGCGGCCCTACGGTCGCGGCGGAGCAGCCAGAAGGCGGCCGGCCTCGCCGGCCGCTGGAGATCGAGGAAGAGCCGCGGCTACGGCCGCTGCGGAGAAGAAGAAGGCGGCCGGCCGCGCCGGCCGCCGGTTTGGTTAGGAGGCGGGACCCGCGGGTCCCGCGTGAGAAAGAAACGGCCGACCTTAGGCCGGCCGAGATCCGAAAAAAGGGGGGGTTTACCCCCCCGCGTGCGGCACATGCGCGGCCCCCTGGCCGCGCCGCCGCTGGCCGGGCCGCGCCGCCGCTGGCCGGGCCGCGCCGCCGCTGGCCGGGCCGCACCGCCGCGTCGCCGCTGGCCGGGCCGCGCCGCCGCGCCGCCACCGGCCGGGCCGGGTCCAGCGGACCGGGTCGGGTCAGACCAGGGGGGGGGGGGGTCGGGCCGGGTCGGCCCGGACCCGGACCCCCCGTTTTCGAGACGACTTCGGTCTTTTGGCCATAACTTGAGCCACGGACCTCCGATCGATGAACCGTCTGCGGCAACGCGATCCTTGGATCGAGACGGTCGTTTCGGTATACTATACTCAAGGCGCACCTTCTTTTTCGGGAGCCTACGTGGTTAAAACTCCGTAGTTAAGCGTGCTTGGCTTAGAGTAGTGATCAGGATGGGTGACCTCCTGGGAAGTTTCCCAGGGTGGGTGTCAGACGGAAAGGCTGATATCTTTCAGACTGGACGTCCGATTGACGAACCGTCAGCGGCGATGCGATCCTTGGATCGAGACGGCAGTTTCGGTTTATCGCACTCAAGGTTTCGGATGACTTTGAGTTCGGCCGGGTTGGTTCGTTCACGAAACCAACCGGGCCTTCGGAGCGGAAACGCTCATATCTTGAGCTACGAACGTCCGATCGACGTGCCGTCAGCTTTGTTGTGTTCCTCTTAGTGAGACGGATCTTTTGGCATACTCCGCCCGAGGTTTGGACGCAGGTGGAGTACGGTCGGGTTGGTTTTGCCTTAAAAACCAACCGGGCCCCGAGGACGAAAATGCCAATAACTCTCAGACCGGGTGTCCGATCGACGCGCCGTCTGTTGCGTTGAGTTCCTGTTGACGATACGGAACTTTTGGATACATCAACTCTGGACTTTGTGACAGTTGATGTATCAGCCTCTCGGCTCGTGGAGCGGACCCTCCGAACGAGCTTGCTGTGTGCGGGAACCCTAGTGCTGGCTGCGACTGTTACTGTGACTGCTACTGCTACTACTGCTACTGTGACTGCGACGACGACAGTACAGAGATCCTGTGTGGATTCGACGACGACGACTTCAGCACTCAGCGATCCTACGTGGATCAGTGCTACAGGTCCTGTGTGGGCCCGATCCTGTGTGGGTCCGATCCTGTGTGGGTCCGCGCTCAGCGGTTCTGTGTGAGCCAGCGCCTACAGGTCCTGTGTGGGCCCGATCCTGTGTGGGTCTTTGCGGGGGTTAGTTACCTATCGATCCTTCGTGGGTCCGACGACTTAGATGGATCAGAGATCATCTTTATCGTCCTTTGGTTAGTTACCTATCGATCCTTCGTGGGTCCGACGACTTAGATGGATCAGTGATCATCTTTATCGTCCTTTGAAGAAGTATACCTGTGTGAGCTGAATCCTGTTGCTTTCCTGTGTGGATTGTGTTGTGCAATCCTGTGTGGATTACGTTTTGCTTTCCTGTGTGGAATACGTTTACTTTCCTATGTGGACTGAGTTGTACTTGGGCTCGGAGGTTGGAGCGTATTTGGATTGATGACTTAGGTATATGTATGGGCATATACCTAAGCAGTGTCGGTTGTTACTTCGTGATTATACCTTTCTTCGTGGTTTATCCTTTGTGGATTTGAGAGACCTTCTGGGGTCTCGGGGTCCCTACTGAGTAGCTTATACTCACCCCTACACGGGCTTTGCCCGCACTACGTTGTGTTGGTTGCAGACGACGGACATCGTTGACCTTAGCTGAGGCTTGCAGAGCGGGACGGTACCCGGAGGTGGACCACTGGGCGGGACGTGCACGGAGCAGACGGTGGGACCTGTGGAGCAGAGGAGCTATCTGTACCCACCCTTCAGGTGAGATTTCCAGTGGACAGCTCGGTGTAGCGGCATTTACTTTTCAGTTGCTGTTTTCCCTTTCGAGTTGTACTTTACTTTCAGTTTTGGGTTTGTATTCTGGCCCATTTACTTTTCCGCACTTTCAGTTGTACTCTGCTTTAGTTTAGTGTTTACTTTCTGCTTGCTTACTCTGTGGTGTTTGTTTACCTTACAAAGGCAATGCCTTCCCTTTTTATCGGGATTTACGCCTTGGTGCTAGTCGCCAGCCCCTGGCCTATGGAAGGCGGGCTTGGGGTAGTCACGGCATGGACCCCGAGGGCGGGTCGTGACATCTAGAGACCCTTCTAACTCTATCACGAGCCAACTGGTAATCAGAATTTATATTAGTTGGTTCATTTTCTAAATTAGAATCAGAACTAGTGATTGATTCAGATCGGGTCATAGGTTGAGGATCACAAGGTGGAGGATGTACATAGGAATCAAATTAGGTTGATAGTTCGATTTCAGTAGCCCCATAAATGGACACATCATCACTCTCTTGTGTGAAAAAATTTATATTTAGGAGTACATGATTTATTAAATACCATGTAACATCCTGGGTTTTTAAATTGGGTTTAAAATCACCCATCTTTTGAACTTTTCAATTAGTGGCTATGCTCTTTTCTTTATCATTGATCAAAATCAAATTTTGAGAGTTCCATCAGTTTCATATCATTTTTTACTTGAGTTTCAAGATTTGGACAAAGCATCACGTGTTCAGAAGAGGTTTTAGGAGCATCATAGGTGGAATGGCCTGTTTTGAAATAGTAGGTCAAGGTACATGGTTTAGGGTAAACTGTGCGGCCCCTTATTATTAACCATGCAACACGTTTTTGAACTACCGTATGGTTTTGTGTAAACCATGTGAGGGAAGTTCATGGACCTGTGAGTGGATATAAATTTATTGCAGAGGCTTCCACATGGTTTGCACACAGTTAGTGTGAATTGTACGGAATATCGCACGGGTACTGCCACTTAGGCAATACTTATGCACTGTAGCTCACACAGTTTGCGCATGGTTTGGAAAACTGTGCGAGTAAACCGTGTGACATGTATGTGGTGTTTTTTTTATGTTTTTATTTTTCTTTATTTTTATCTTATTTCTCCTTTCTTATCCCGTGGGCCGTGTGAATAGTTGGAGGAACCCTCCTCCTCCTCTCCTCCTTTGGATTTCTCCTGTCTCTTCATCCATGATCCAATTTTAGATCTGTCGGAGGATATACAAGCATATAAGTAAGTATATCCTCATCCTAGTTTCCTCTACTCTTTGGTTTTGCCTCACAGAGCACTAAATCCATTAGGGCCATTTTCCCCTATTTTTAGGGCATTCGATAGAAACTCAGATCTACTCCAATATGCTTCAAATTGGAGCTCGATATTGGATTTTCCTATGTCTACAAGTCCAAGGTAGGAGGGGAACATCTTGATTTGTGTTTTCGCAGTCATTTTGGGGGTGCGACTTTTAGCGCACATTTAGGCATTTTGAGCGAGACCCATTTATTTATATTTCTTCATATCAAAATGACTATGTGACCCTCTATGATGCCTATAGATATTCCCAATCCTTTTTCGCTCAAGCGAGGATGGGTTAGAAGCCTTCGCTCCTTGAGATGGTTTGGCCAGGGGTGCCAATTCCATTTAACTATTTTGTTTAAATTGAATTGGCCTAGTTATTCAAACTGGAGGCATTCAAGACCTCTATATTAAATTATTATTTTTGTTTAGTTATGAAATTAAAATTTATTAAATTTAATTTCTTGTTTAAAGTGAATTTCTATATATATATGTTGCTTGTGATAAGCTGAAATGATGGATTTTATGTGATGAGACCCATGGGGTCGTGACGGGCTTGGGTCAAGGTTGGGATGGTGTTGGCCATCTAGATTTGAGGTGATGTGATCATTGGGATGGTCTTGGCCTAGGTAACTTGATGGTGAGATCATCGGTTAGACTAGGCATGGATACTTGAGTGATTTTGATCATAGTATTGGGTGTCTTGGACATCAGATTGAGGTGGCAAGGCTGTCAGGTTGGGCATGGCCTGTGATATTGGATGGCTCGACCATTGGTTTTGAGCGACTTGGTCGTAGGGGCATGAGGTGTTGGTTGATGTGTCTTAGGTTATTTATCGGGTGATTGTCTCTCACCCATGATGTCCAAAGCACCAAATTGAGTCATGTGAACACAAGATGACTCCATTGATGAGGTCGTTTTGACCAATTGTGTGGGTGGAGGCCCCCAATAGTGTAGATTAAAATTTTTTTGGGGTGCTTGACGTAAAAATCCATGTGTAAGGTAAGGAGCCTTTAGTTGATAGTGATGAGGCTATATGTTGGGGGCTGAGGCTCGCTGTGATTGAGGCCATGGCCATGGATATTTATTTGAGGAAAGATATCATTCTGCTTCCAGACATCAGGCCTTGGGATGATGAAGGATTCCGGGCAGGGGTTTGTGGGACCGGGTTACTATTGTTTTGGTGTGCCTTCGGAACATTGGTATAATATTGAGACATGAGGTGTCAGGAGGCATGAGGTGCTGAGTTACTTGATTGAGATTGAACCCAAGGGTTCACCTAAGAATTTGACATCAGGGGTGCTTGATCCATTGGCCAAGGACCCTCTTCACTTATGAGATTCCGGTGTTGGCTGAAGCAGGTGACAATTCATGGTGGTTATTGAGCACTAGAGAAGTTTGTTTGTTTCATTACAAATGCATTGAGATTCTTTGTTTATTTGTTATGTCACACCCGCTTAAACACATATGCTTGGTACACACCATTGGGTGGTACCCTACTGAATTCATATCACACCCTACATGGGTCCTTCAGGATGTGTGTAGACTTTATGATTTTACATTGAGGTAAAATATCATCCTTAGAAGATAGATCTTAATAGCTTCTTTCATGGACCTGGAATGAGACTTTGAGGTCGTTCCAGTTGGAGATTTCCTTTTGTTCAATTCTATTTTAGTTTACTCTCTTGTATCAACATTCTTATTACATATGTAACTACTATTGGTTAGCCATTGATTCCCCTTTGGCATATTGACATGTAATTACTATTATGAAATTCATGTTTTTCTTGATTGTTCTATTTAGTTACTACAAGTGGGGTGTTTGGCATGCTGATCTCTTTATTTATCTTCCACTGATTTTGTTTATTACTGCTCCTGCTACTACTTATTATTAACTATGCTTCCATTTTGTGGGTCTGGTTCAAGTTTGCTGAGTCTTTCATTCCACTGCTTGTTATATATTACTACTTGGACCTTTATTATTATCTTTCCCTGAGGTTATAGTCTCCCCAATGTTGTATTTTACACCCTTTCTACTAGTGAAAATCCTTTAGCATATAGGGAGACACACCTAAGGCCAATGGTTTACCACCCCAGAAGCACTATTTAGGTGGCTATTCGGTTCGGGATGCTACAAGTGGTATCATAGGGTTTCTTAAATGAGATTTAGTAGTAGTGTTTCACTGGATAGTAATGAGATCGAGACTACCTTTTCTTTTTCACTGGTCTTACTATTTGGGATATGGTAGACTGAAGATTAGATGATGTTAGAATTGGATTTTGAACTCGTTCTTGGGTGTCTGCAACCCCATATACAAGGAACGAATCGAGTTTCCAGGGGTTGGAATTACTGTTCTATTTTGCTCAGATTACGGTTTATTTGATTTCCACCTCGAGTGGTTCACTTGGTATGTGAGTTGTTAAATTGTTTTGATATGTGACCCTTGACCTGGTGAGGTAAGGGAGAATTTGGAACCTTGGATTAGTATGGAAAGGTAAGGAATCTTGTGATTTCTTTCCTATTGGCTTTTGATAGGTACATTTTAGGGCATTTCAATTTTATAATTTCATGTATGCTTTGTAAAGTGTTTATACCATGTGATAAATATAAAATTCCATGATTTAAATTCTTTGGATATATGAAATGTAATATGAAATTGTATATTCCATGTGTTATTTATATATAATTTCCTGTGATATGTGATATGGCCCTGACTCTTATAGGATCAGGAAGGTACTATTTAAAGGGGTGATTTTGAACACCAGGTTGGGTGACTCATTCATTAGATTGAGGAAATTATGGTTGTTAGGATGGGCGAGGCATGAGGTACTATTGATACTTAGCTCTATTGAGGGCAGGTAAGGTGGCCATGAGGCCAGGATTCCATGTGGTATGGTTATAGTGGGGGAGAGTAAGGGTAGTGAGGATGTGCTTCCTTTTTCTGATTTCCTTATCTGCATTTTATATATATCTATTATATATATGGGATGGCTAACCATTTATGGTATTTAGGGGGTTTCTACCTTGGCGTATCAGATAGAGCGTTAAGAAATAGAGGACAACATGCCATTAGAGCATGAGTAGCTTCAAACCCCCGAGGGTTATACATAATAGGAACAAGCTCAGGTACAGACTCAGGGGAAGGGATAGGCTTAAGCTCAAGTGCAGGTTCCAGTGTAGGCGGAACAACTGCCAAAATTCCCTACTTTTGGGCCATGTCTTTATGAGAAGCTCTAGTCGAGCCTAGTACGAGTTTATCTTGGGTATCTATAGGGGTGCTCAAGGAGCAGATCCATCGATGGAATATCTGACACGGGAGATCTAGTTGCAGCATCTGCCACTTTTCTAGGGTGAGGGTGGTCCATAGGTGGCTGAGAACCAATTTGAGAGCATGAAGATGATCTTATATCAGCTCGAGACACCTCTAGGGCGGAGGGTCAATATAGATACATACATGCTTAGAGGGCCATAAAAGCGTTGGTGGGGCGTTCAGGTTTAGGTTGGCAGACACAAGGGAATGGCTTGTAAGTACTTTGAGGCTCGGTTCTTCGATCATTTCTTCCCCGAGATGATGAGGGCTGAAAGGGATCGATATTTCTTAATCCTTTAGTAGGGAGACATTTCCTTCATGGACTATGTTGTGACATTCAATGAATTGTCTCACTTTTCACCTTGTATGGTGAGTGACCACACCTCCAGGGCGAGGCACTTTGAGGATGGTTTACGACATACCATTCAAGTGTAGGTAAACGAATTTATATTGGAATCATTCTATGAGGCAGTGAACCAGGCACTCATACATGAGGGAAGCCTAATATAATGGTCTTACTTGGGACAGTCAGTGACTTCAGGTGACTTTAGTAGTGATGTTTCAGATGTCAAAAAATGAGGTAAGGATGAGTTCCAGTAGGGCAGTCAGGCCATTGACTCGACCAGACCACCTCGTGGTGGATACTCTATGGTTTGATTCCAGTGTGGGGATCTAAGTCATGTCCAGAATCAGTATCAGTGGTCTCCAAAGGAGTTACAGACATATGTACATGTCAGGAATCTTAAGAGGTTCTACAGGTGGCCTTCTCATTCAGCCAGTGATCAGGTTCAGGGGAAGACTTAGGTCTCTGAGGTCAGTTTAGGATCAGTACTTGGAGTGGTTATATGAGGTTCATCTACACATGGAATTCATGGAAAAGATAGTGGGACCCAGTACTGGGGTCAGTGGCTAGTGGCTAGAGTAGCACCGTAGAGTGGCCAGGCGTCACACAGTTGAGCTTCAAGCCAAGTACATGCCATGGAGCTGGCAGGGGCTAAGCAGGATGGTGAGCCGATGATAGTTAGAGGTGCTCCATGAGTGTGGCCTTGATTCTATTTTTTTGTCTGGAATTTCTTGTTGAGTAATGTCCATATGGGTTCACAAGGTGCACAAGTTGTATATGGACTGACCAAATGCTGGTCATTAGGTTGGCATCATATCAGATGTGTGTTATATCAATATATGAAGTATGAGGCACTGGGTTTTATGCTTAAGCACCATGGGTGTAGGATTTTGAGGTACTTGGAATCGTGAGCATCGATGGATGCAAGTTCATGAGGTTATTTGGCATCAGTTCATCGAGGATTCATGTTACTTGAGGTGTGAGGTACTGAGATTGATTTGAGCATCTGTTGAGATACAAGACCTCGATGTTACCATGGGTGGCATGGGATCAAGGTTGGCACCGATGCGGTATGGTATGTGATTGGGTGTCGAGAGTGACACGGGAGCACCTGGTGAGGTGCGAGAGTGATGATGTATCACGAAAGGAACATGGGTATTAAAATAGGTCGATGAAACTTTGATTGATTTGAACTTTGGGTCATAATGGACCGGGTTAGGTAATTCTTAAGGTGGGGAGCTCCTCCCTACGGAAGTTGACCTATACCTTTCAAACTATGGTAGTCTGGGTTAGTTTTTTCTAGGATGGTTATGTTTTATAACGTCTCTAGGTTTCTCTTTATAGCTCAAGGATAAGCTATGTTAAGGTGGGGAGATTGTAACGTCCTGGGTTTTTGAATGGGGTTAAAAATCACTCCCTTTTTGAACTTTTAAATTAGTGGCTATGCTATTTTCTTTATCGTTGATCAGAATCAAATTTTTGGAATTCCAACAGTTTTATATCATATTTTTACATGAGTTTCAAGATTTGGCTGAAGCCTCTGGTGTTTAGAAGAGGTTTTTGGAGTGTTAGAGTCTGAATGACCTATTTTGGAATAGCATGTCAGGGCGCACAGTTTAGGGTAAACCATGAGGCCCCTTCCAGTTAACCGTGCGACACGTTGTTGAACTACCACATAGTTTGTGTAAACCATGTGAGGGAGGCTTATGGCTATGCGAGTGGCTCCATAGTAATTAAAGAGGCTTCTGCATGGTTTGCGCATAATTAGTACGAACCGTATAGAATGTTGCACATGTACTACCACTTAGGTAGTACATATTAACTATAGCTCACACGGTTTGCGCATGGTTTGAAAAAACATGTGAGTAAACTATGTTGCTTGTATGGGGTGTTTTTTAAGTTTTATTTTTTATTTATATTTCTATTGTTTATCCTTTCTTCTCTTGTGGGTCGTGCACATAGTAGGAGGAACCCTCCTCCTCCTCTCCTCCTTCAGATTTCTCCCATCACTTCATCCATGATCTGATTTCATATCCATCAGAGGCTATGGAAGAGTAGTGGTAAGGTTATCCTCCCCCTATCTTCCTCTTATCTTTGGTTTATCCTTGCAGAGTGATAAATCCATTAGGGATGTTTCATCCTATTTTTAGGGTGGTCGACATAAACTCAGATCTACTCCAATATTTTTTGAATTGGAGCTCAATATCAGACATGCCTACATCTATGAGTCCAAGGTAGGTGGTTCATATCTTGATTTTTGTTTTCTCAGTTGTTTTTAGGGAGTGATATTTAGTGCGTGTTTAGGTATTTTGAGTGAGGCCCATTTATATATGTTGCTTTATATCAAAATGACAGTGTGGAACTCTAGGATACCTATGGGCATGCCCAATAATTTTTCACTCAAGTGAGGCTAGGTTATAGGCCTTTGGTCCTTGGGATGGTTGGGATGGGGGTTCTAATTCCATTTAATTGTTTTTTCAAATTAATTTGGTCTCGTTATTCAAATATAAGTCATTCAAGACCTCTATATTAAATTGTTATGTTTGTTTAGTGATACAATTTAATATTATTAAATTGAATTTATTGTTTAAAGTGAATATATATATATATATATGTTTCTTGTGATAATATGAAATGATGAATTGCATGTGATGAGACCCATGGGGTTGTGATGGGCTCGACCCAAGATTGGGATGGCATTGGCCATTCAGATTTGAGGCAATGTGATCATCGGGATGGGCTTAGCCTAGGTTACTAGATGATGAGATCATTGATTGGGCTTGGCCTAGATACTTCAGTGATTTTTTCTCATTGTATTGGGCATCTTGGATGTCAGATTGAGGTGGTGAGGCCGTCAGGTTGGGCATGACTTGTGATATTGAATGAATCAGTCATTGGTTTTGAACAACATGGTCACATGGGGCTTGAGGTGCCGATTGATGTGTATTAGGTTATTTATTTAGTGATTGTTGCTCACCCTTGATGGCCAAAGAGCCAAATTGAGTCGTGTGAACACAATATGACTCCATTTATGAGGTGTTTTTGGCAACTTGTGTGGGTATAGTCCCATGGTAGTGAATCTTAGGAAATGGGTTGGGGGTGATTATCGTAGAAATCCATGTGGAAGGTGAGGAGACTTTAGTTGGTAGTAATAAGGCTATCAGTTGGGGGATGAGGGTCGCCATACTTGAGGCTGTGGGCCTAGGTATTTATTTGAGGACATATATCACTATGCCTCTGGACGTATGGACTTGGGATAATAAGGGCTTCCGAGCAGGGGTTCGTGGGACCAAGTTACTATTATTTTGGTGTGCCATCGGGATGTCTGTATAATATTGAGACATGCAGATTAAGGAGGCATAAGGTGCCGGGTTACATGATTGAGGTGGAACCTGAGGGTTCACCTGGGCTTTTTACATCATGGGTGCCTTGGGCGATGGACCATGAACCCTCTTTACTTATGATATTCCGACGTTGTCCAAAGAAGGTGACACTTCATGGTGGCTGTTGAGCACCAAATAAGTTTGTTTGTTTTATTTCAAATGTATTGAGTTTATTTTTTTATTTTTTATATCACGCATTCTTAAAAAAATATTCTTGGTATGCACCATTGGGTGGTAACCTAATAAGATTCATCTCACACCCTACACGGGTCCTCCAGAACACGTATAGACTTTATGAAATTACATTATGATAAAGGATCAGCCTCATGTGGTGGATCTTTTTAGCTTCATTCATGGAGTTAGCATAGGACCTTGAGGTTGTTCCAGTTGGATATTTCCTTTTGTTCAGTTCTGTTTTAGTTTACTCTCTTGTAGGAGCATGCTAATTACGTATGTAGCTACTATTGGTTAACCACTAGCTCCCCTTTGGTATATTGACATTTAATTCCTTTTATGAAATGCATGTTTTTCTTGTTTTTTATGTTTATTTACTACAAGTGGTGTGTTTGGCATGTTGATTTGTTTATTTATCTTCCACTTCTTCTATTTATTAATATTTTTTCTATTGCTTATTATTGACTATGCTTCCACTTTGTGGGTCTGGTTCGATTCTATTGAGTCTTTCATTTTTCTATTTATTATATATTAATACTTGGGCCTTTATTATTATCTTTCCCTAAGGGTATAGTCTCCCCAATGTTTTATTTTACGTACTCATTGGTAATCGGTGGCCTTTGGCATATAAGGAGGCGTGCCTAAGACCATTCAAGCACCGACCCAGAAGCACTATTCATGTGGCTATTCGGGTCGGGACACTACATACCACATCTCTACTAATTCTGAACTTTTGGTAACCGGATTTATCAACCCACAATTTATAACCTTTAACACCCTCAAGGAATCCCATAAAAATACACTTAAGAGCATGAGGTTCGAGCTTATTAGTCTTGAAAAGGGAATATGTAGTGCAATTGAAGAATCTTAGGTGATTATAAGATGGTTTTTTTCATTAAAAATTTCTTTTGAGGCTTTAAAATGACTAGAAGAGGATGATAAACCATTTATGAGGTACACCTCTATAGTGGTAACCTCTTATAAAAAAGATTTAGGGAGACCCAAGTATGAAATCATGCTTCAGTCTCTCTCAAGAATAGATCTATTCATTCTTTCAACAAGTCCATTATGTTGGGAAGTTTATTTAATAGTTTGGTTCCTTGAAATTCTCTCATATTGATATAATTGAATGAAATCATTAAATAGATTTTCTAACCCATTATCAGTTCTCATTGTTTTAATTTTAATTCAAACCTTATTTTCTATAAGGATTTTTCATGTTTTAAATGATTCAAAAACATCATATTTGTTCATGATTATATAAATCCAATCCTTTATAGAGAAGTAATCAATAAATGTAAAAAAATAGAAACCTACACTATGGGAGGTAGTCCTTGCTGGTCCCCATAAATTAGAATGTACATATTCTAAGGTGAAACTAGATTTAAAGCTATAACTATTTAAACAGACTCTCTTAGATTTTCCCATTTCACAATCTTTACAAAAAGGAAGGTTACTAGGTGTAATGTTAGTTAACAAACCTTGTTTATCAATCTCCTCAAGACCATTGGATCTTATATGACCAAATCATATTCCATAAGAGTGTTTTATTAGTATTGGTCACATAAACACTACTTAACTATCTATATTGGGTATTTCCATTCAAAAAATACATCCCATTGGCAAGGGAACCCTTTATGGTAGTTCTAGAGCCTTGGGAGATTTTTAGGCAACCTAATTCAGACCTAAAAGTGAATCCCTTTTGTTCAAGAATTCCAAAGGATATCAAGTTTCTATAGATATCAAGAACCATTGATGTTATTCACTTATTCAGAACTTATTATATACTATCTTTACTGATTTTATATGAAATGTTCATAATTTGTGTGAAATATTAATGTTTAAATATTAATTATAATTTGTGAGAACTATTTGAATTCATCTAGATTCAATCTAGTTTACTAGTTTAATAATAACGATCACCCTACTGATACAAATTGTGTGGTTATTGTTTTTTAGGATTCCTTATTCAATTTCCCACATATCATTAGAAGGAATCATTGGCCAATTCTGCTATTTTAAGGGTCATATGGACTATATAAGAAGGCCCATATAATCTGTGAAGAAACTGAACCATCCATGGAGATTGAATTAATGAGATCAATACAGAATTATAAATTCATTAATTCTACTTAAAAATTCTGATAACAATTCAAGGAGTCATTAATAAAAATTTCAATGTCCAAATCCAAAAACAATGGGCCCAAATAAAGATTTGAAGTCCAGCCCACCATTCTGGCCAGGAATTAAAATCAGGACACTATTCCTGCATTTTATCCTGATTTAATCATCAAATCAGGATGGTATTTTTCATTGTGAAATATAAGATATGGAAAGACAACTTTTTAGAATAAATAATTTTTATTTTAGGGCATATTACTATTCAAAAACCCATTCACATTTTAGCCTTTGAAAAAGTGTTGATAAAAATGGACAGGTAAAAACTATTTAGTAAAATAGCCATATCTTTGGCTCCAAAATTCCAATGGACTCCCAATTTTGATGTATGACATAAAAAATAAATTTCTAAAACTTTTAAGAAGAGAATATCTCTATATTTTTCATTTTATATGGCCAAATTGGTGATGCAAGTGGAAGGGATGATTTGGAATGCAAACAGTCGACCTCCTTGGGCTATAAATACAACCCCTCTTCTCCTTGCATTTAGTTGGAATTTCAGAATAGAGGAGCATATATTGGCACGAAAAAATACCTAAAAAAGGATTTGGATGACCTTCTATACTCAATTTTTCACTTTAGAGTCCTTTTCTCCGCTCTTTGTTTTCATTTACTTTTGTGTTCTTCACTGTTGTAATCTTGTAAGTTTTTGTTTTGTAATTCTATTTTAATGAAAGTTTCTTCTTCTTAATCTATTATTCTCATACAAATTCAGTTAAATAATATTATTGGTCTTAAAATAGTTTAAATACAGTTAAATCCCCTTCCCTTATTGCGCTTTCTCATTCAATCTAAAGTCAGTATTTAATTCCCTTCACTGTTTGTGTGTGTGTGTTCGATGCACAACTATTTTCTTATACCTTTATTTTTCTGCACTTATTAATTCATCATCATAAAATTATAACCAGATTATTAAATACCCAAATGGATGAGTAAATCTCCCATTGGGGTGAGTTTTAATTTAGGTATGTTAAGTGATTGATAAATTTTGCTCGATGAATATTATTTGAATTAACATTGTGTATGTTGGACTTAACATGTCATATATTAATGACTTGTTTTGTTTAATGAGTAGTTTCCATGGATTATTGGAGCCATAAATACACTACCATAAACAAGATATGATTAATATTATAACCCTAAGTTAAGTTAAGTCTTGTATTAAATCCTTAACACTTGGGAATTCCAATCAATGTCAACTTGTGACATGGGTGTTAATTTAATGCAATATAAAGCAAGGCTCAAGGATATCACAAGATTAACTACATAATGATGAACTCACCCTAATATTTACCAAATTGTTAAATCAAACACCAATCATTAATCACTTAATTTAAGATCTGTAAACAAACCCCCCAATCAAAATACAATCAACTAAAAACAATAGACTATTAAAAAGTATCATCGTCGAGGATTCGACCCGAGTGCTGCTATACACATTAGCAGAGAATCGGAAATTTGAACAGTCGATAAGAGGAAATTGGCCACACTGTCAATCCTCGTGAAAGCTAGAAGAGTAATGATAGAGTGGTCATATAGTTCTAATAAAATAGATCATCTTCCATTGACTTGACACCTCAAATTATTTTCTAAATTAAAATCTCCTTATATTTTTTCTTTAAAATCATGAAAAGATTGCCTAAAGGGACACATATAAAATGAGTATCATAAATCCAAGATCCACTCATGGGTGAGTGCATGGCTAGACACATTCAAAACTTCAGTAGTGTCATAACCAGCATCCATTAAAATGGGTGGGTCAGTAGGTTCTTTAGTCTTAGGGTTTTGTTTTAGTTTTCTACACTCAGTTATAGTATGCTTGGGCTTACCACAGTGAAGGAAAACAATTTATCCTTAACTAGAATTAGACCTAGATTTGGGTTGTTTATTTTTCTTGATTTTGTATTTACTACACTATTTTTTCTTACCCATATATTATGGTCTACCCCTTGTGAAAAAACTCTCAGACTCAAGTTAAAATCAAGGTTTAGAATGAAATTACTTAGAGAGTAGGGCATATTTAACCACTTATAGGTTTAGAGAGTCAAAAAGATACATCATTGTCTCTACTAATTTGTTGTATGAATTTTCTAAAGAAATTAATAGAATCATAGAGTGATATTCATCATCAATAGTCAAATTTATGATGGTTAAATATCACATGAATTTATTGAATTCATCCAAGTGGGATTTAATTAAAATACCAAATTTTATTTTAAATGTGAACATGTGATGTTTCTTATAAAGTATACTAACAAGTGAAGTTGTCATATTAAATTTATCTAACTTAACCCATATACCAACAATATTATTTTCAAAAGCTACTTCTCTAAGCACTACATCACCTATAGAAAGAAGAAAAGAACTTTGGGACATAACAATAACATCAGGGGATACATCTTGATAAATAGTATAGGTCTGTTTAGACACAGTAACAATGGATTTATTAGGGACATAAATGGAATTAATTAACCCTTATTGAACCAATATGGACATCATCTCAATCCACTATAAATTGAAATCATTTTCACCATCATATTTTTCGATTTCAAACCAATTTTTTTTCCATGTTTATATAAAATATCAGATACCAATTTTTTGGGGACAACAAGAGAATACACCCCTAAGAAAAGGCCAAGATCAATAGATATGCATTATTGTACAATTAGGTTTTTGAATTAAAATAATATATGTGGTTACATTGATTTTAATCGAAAATTGAAGAATCTAGAGGTGAACTAAGATGATATTTAAGAGAATAATTAAAACAAAAAATGAATTTAAACAAGAAATAGATTTGAAAAAAGTAAACTCAATTAGGCTCTTACACCACTTTTTTAGGGGAAGGTGTGATGCCTAAGGATACCCCACACAAACTTGAAAGGATTGAATTGGGTATTTGGTTCACAAAATTTGAATCCAATAGAAACAAAACATTCTATATGCTAAAGAAAGAAAGTAGTAATGAAGAAAAATAGGATTTAACATGCTTTGGATTAGTTTGGAACTAAATTCATGGAAAGAACACCACCCACACACATGATTTAATAACCACAAAAGAAAAAGATTTACAACACAAAGACTTAACCAAAAAATTAATAAGAAAAAAATCTGTAAATAACTAAAGATATGAAAGAAAGAAATTGGAATGTAAGACTTACAACACCAGAAACTCAGGTCTGAATGTCCTGTTCCCTTCAATCTATAATTAAGAAACCGATGTATATAAATTTTTTATCAACAAGGAGGAAGATCTCACTTGGTCTATAAGTTGGATGTTTTTTAATTGATAAATCATCCACATATCTTTGAAACAAAGGATGTCATTAGAACACCACCATAAACAGCACACCAGCAGTGTACCATAAAGGATTACATGCATTGAGATCGATCTATGAAGAAGACAAACACACCAAATGCTTAGGTTTTTAGAACTAGAATGGGAGCCAAACTAGGAAAATGAGGA
Source organism: Viscum album (assembly GCA_963277665.1). Taxonomy (NCBI): domain Eukaryota; kingdom Viridiplantae; phylum Streptophyta; class Magnoliopsida; order Santalales; family Viscaceae; genus Viscum; species Viscum album. The sequence continues at coordinate 2,096,304,182 of OY728141.1, forward strand.
GTGTGAATGAACCAAAGTGATGGGAGGAAGGGGTGATAAATTCCCCTAAAAATGCCTATTAATTGAAATGGACCAACAAACCAGTGAAACTATGAGTCCAGGTCAAACAAAAAATGAAATGGTGCATGAGGGAGAGGCTGAATAGGTGGAGGGTGCTAATCAAATGGGAGGAAAATGTAACATCCCAAGGTTTTCTAAAAATAAATTGAAAATTCTTGAAATTTTGTTTAAGGTATATATTTATAAGTATCCTTTAAACATAATTTTATTTCTTCTATGTTTTGAATTTCAAGAAACTGTCATCTACAATTGTGTTCAGTATGTTATTTAGAGTCTGATGGAACAAACTTGTTTTTTTTGGTGAATAGTAACATGCCCTTATGAATAGTAATATGAATAGTAATATGACCTCATGAATAGTAAATAATAATATTATTTTATTTTTCCATGGCAATAGGATAATGGGATCTTAATTAATTTTCCAATGTCACATGAAACTAGTTACACTTAAATATTGTTATTTTTCGAATTAACTGTGACCTTATTTAAAAATTAAATTAATAATATTTAGAAAATTATTTTTGAAAAATGGAGTTAATTTTTGAATTCTACACATCGAAAAATGGTTGGGGTAAATTTTTGGTATTTTTTTGAAACTCTTGAATTTTCAGTGAATAGTGAAATACGATAAAATACCGTATAATCAATTTATCAGTAAAAATGCACTATTTATGACATCATAAGTGATGCAAGGCCACTTGCTTCGAACTCACTTGATATTTTCACTAATTAAGGCCACTTGATTTGAGATTATTCATAGTCTTGATAAAAATATTATAATAATGATTAAAATAATCTAAAATACCTCCCCTCCTCCACTATAAATACCACCCTCACTCCCCTCTTCCTCCCACACCTCTCAAGCCTTGAGCATTATCTAATTTCTGCCAAATTCCCTCCTCAATATTCTTCCCCACGTCCTAGAGCTTCTGGTCTCACCAAAAGACCAAAATCAAAGCCCTTAAGAAGGATCTCAAGGAGAAGAGATCAAGAGGTAAACATCCTCTTTCATTTTCATTCTTTCCTTCCATTTTATGTTATTCTCTTCCTTTACCTTTGTCTTTTGTTGGGATATTTCATTAAATATTTCCCCTTACTATCCAAATTTTGTATGATTTATGAGATATTCCATTCCTCTCATCAATCTTGTTTTTATGAAATTTTAAGAGGCGCCGTTAGGCTGCCGAATTTTTTGTAAGAAATTTCTCATGTTTTCCTTATTTCATGATTCCTTCCTCTTGTTTCTTCACCCCCTCTTATCCAAGAGGCATGAAATCTCCAGAATAATGTATATTCTGGATGTTTTCATGTTTATGGAAAATTACAAATCATTATTCCTCTCCTCTCTCACTTATTTAAAGAATCAAAAAACATTGTCCATTTGTGTCGAATTACCGATATCGTGGACGATGTATTTTCAATTTCCATTAATTATTTCAAGTATGGTCATGAAAACATTTATATGGTTGAACCAGGTTATAATATATGTTTTATGACTCATATAAGGTTTTTTAATTCTTTTGTACTCATGATTCAAATTTATTAGACTAAATGAGGTTGTAATTATCAAGGAACCACTTAAATGATCTAAACGAACATAATTAATGTTTTAACTTATAAATCATCATCATATAAAGCATCAAAGTGATAAATGGTATCATTTATGGTACTTTAAATATGTAAATACTACTCCATCCCAATTCTGGATTTTCACTTCCAATCAACAAGAACGATTCATCATGAACCGATTGTGAAAATCACAAAAGAACTCACCCAAAATAATGCAAGGAACCAAATACTAACAAATAAGGGATGAAATGAGGTTATGAAATGAACATATAAGATGTTATAAACATTAAAATGTTTCTGTAAAATACTAATAACACCCTTTTGACCATTATACAGGAGGTTTAAACAATTTTGAAGTAAGACAAGCCCAAGGTAAGGGTTTCTTCATCTCACTTTCATTTTTGTGAGATATTCCGTAATCACTATTTTTACTTTGTATGGTGTATGTATACTTCCCATTTTTGTCTCATATCATGAATATATTTATTTTTATGGTATTCAATTTATCATTTGACAATCATTAATTTTGGTTCATAGAAATCAATTAATTACAAAGTTGTAAGGGGTTCCTCGTCTCACTTTCATTTTTGTGAGATTTTAGTCGTTCGCCGCTTATTTCTTGTATGTGGAATGTGTGTACTATCATTTGATATATATAATAACATGATTATCTTTATATTAATGTTATTCAATTATCCAATTGATATTTATTATGTTCTGGTCATATGATTCGACCGATCACATTGTAGTAAGGGAATTCTTAACCCGATTTCCATTCTTTGGGTTAACCTTCTACTTTATAATTTATGTGCTATTTAAATTGTTTGTGTGATGGGTTCTGTTTATATTATGTTTAATTATGTGTATTTACAGAGTATATACATATTCCATCAACTCAATTAAGTCTCACTTCAAGTATATGATGTTTATAAGGGACTTTTCTTCTAAAATCCTTTTTTAAAATTCTGTTTTATAAGATTCAAAGGCAATGTTTTTATGCTATTGTTTATGTTGTATGATTATGTTTTGGTTATTGGGAATTTTTTATGATGAAGGGTGGGACCTATATTTCCCTCCAATGCATTGGGTATGAGTAAGTTGGAGGTTGGCCGTATGGTTACTCCAAGTGTAACTGTGATGGTTACACAAAGTAAGGTAGCCGCGAGGGTTAAAAATTTTATGGTAGCCAAGATGGTTACAAGATTATGTAAGTAATGCCCCAATATACCTCTATGATTATAATTATGTTTGTGTGGATCTTGTGTAAATCTCATGTTACACAAAGTAAGATTTTATGGGTGTAAAGCATGTATTTTGAAAATGTTTTCATATGTCATGCATATTCATGGACTAATGTGATTTTTCCTTCATTTTCATACCTTACTGAGCTTTTGTGCTCATCCCAAGTTTTTAAATGGTTTTTCACAGGTTAATTATGAGTAATACAAGGAAGGAAGAAATGTTAAATGTTGAATAATTGTCAAGGAGTCTTGTTTTGTTTTTTAATGTTTTATATTCTGAGGAAAATGGAAACTGATTTTATGGTATCCACTATGTAACAATGTGTAATGTTATGAATGTTTTGTCTTAATTCTCTAAAGCTCTAAACTTGAAAAGATCCTCAATGTATAATGAAGTGTTTTCTTGAATAAATTCAAGATTATGTATGAAATAAGTGCGGGTCCTTATAGTTGGTATCAGAGGTCGGTTTAGACAACTTTAGGGATTAGGAGTTCTTGTGAGACACGTGATTAGTCCCTATATCTATTATTTCAGTTAAATCCTTGTTTTTATAACTTTTTTTTTTCAGGTCAAGTAAAGTTGGTTACGAATGGAAGGAGAAGGATCTCAAACGACATTACTATCTCTTCCTGATGACATGCTTGCAATAATTATTGCAAAGTCATCTTCGGATGATTGTGAAACTTTTTCTAGCATACAACTCACTTGCAAGCAGTTTTTTGAGATATCAAACACCTCCTCTATACCTCGTTATCATCGTGGATCATGGGTTGTTTTTAGACAAATACTATTTTCACAATATTCACATAATTTCAAGAAAGGTAAATATTATCAAGTATTTTCAAATATTTTACCTTATCACAAGAATTTGAAGCATATTATGATTTTAAAAATGGTGCTGAGGAAGGAGACCCTTATGCAACCTATTTATATTTGCTTTTAACATATAGTTTCACATCACATACTTATGGTATTTTAAAAGGACCAATAATAGAAAGTTTCAACTCAATTTCGGTCCGACTATTTTATAGAAATCATGTTTTATCAGATGTTTTGGAATTATATGTCATACATGATTATTTTCCAAAACTGTTTTTCTGTGAACACCCATATGACCCATGTTGTACGAGGTGTATTTGGATGGAGGAATCAAATGATTTTGAAGGATCTCTAAATCATTGTTGTAATGCATGGGACTTATACCTACGTGAACAAGATGACGATGAAACCGAGTGGACACCTTGATCAAGGTACCCTCAGTTGTTTAATAAGTAAATAAAATTGCGAGGACTCAATTTCAAGAAGGTGGGGATAATGTAACATCCCAAGGTTTTATAAAAATAAATTGAAAATTCTTGAAATTTTGTTTAAGGTATATATTTATAAGTATCATTTAAACATAATTTTATTTCTTCTATGTTTTGAATTTCAAGAAACTGTCATCTACAACTGTGTTCAGTATGTTATTTAGAGTCTGATGGAACAAACTTGTTTTTTTGGCGAATAGTAACATGACCTTATGAATAGTAATATGAATAGTAATATGAATAGTAATATGACCTTATGAATAGTAAATAATATTATTATTTTATTTTTCCATGGAAATAGGATAATGGGATCTTAATTAATTTTCCAATGTCACATGAAACTAGTTGCACTTAAATATTGTTATTTTTCGAATTAACTGTGACCTTATTTAAAAATTAAATTAATAATATTTAGAAAATTATTTTTGAAAAATGGAGTTAATTTTTGAATTCTACACATCGAAAAATGGTTGGGGTAAATTTTTGGTATTTTTCTGAAACTCTTGAATTTTCAGTGAATAGTGAAATATGATAAAATACCGTATAATCAAATTATCAGTAAAAATGCACTATTTATGACATCATAAGTGATGCAAGGCCACTTGCTTAGAACTCACTTGATATTTTCACTAATTAAGGCCACTTGATTTGAGATTATTCATAGTCTTGATAAAAATATTATAATAATGATTAAAATAATCTAAAATACCTCCCCTCCTCCACTATAAATACCACCCTCACTCCCCTCTTCCTCCCACACCTCTCAAGCCTTGAGAATTGTCTAATTTCTGCCAAATTCCCTCCTCAATATTATTCCCCACGTCCTAGAGCTGCTGGTCTCACCAAAAGACCAAAATCAAAGCCCTTAAGAAGGATCTCAAGGAGAAGAGATCAAGAGGTAAACATCCTCTTTCATTTTCATTCTTTCCTTCCATTTTATGTTATTCTCTTTTTTTCCCTTTGTCTTTTGTTGGGATATTTCATTAAATATTTCCCCTTACTGTCCAAATTTTGTATTATTGATGAGATCTTCCATTCCTCTCATCAATCTTGTTTTTATGAAATTTTAAGAGGCGCCGTTAGGCTGCCGAATTTTTTGTAAGAAATTTCTCATGTTTTCTTTATTTCATGATTCCTTCCTCTTCTTTCTTCACCCCCACTTATCCAAGAGGCATGAAATCTCCAGAATCATGTATATTCTGGATGTTTTCATGTTTATGGAAAATTACAAATCATTATTCCTCTCCTCTCTCACTTATTTAAAGAATCAAAAAACATTGTCCATTTGTGTCGAATTACCGATATCGTGGACGATGTATTTTCAATTTCAATTAATTATTTCAAGTATAATCATGAAACCATTTATATGGTTGAACCAGGTTATAATATATGTTTTATGACTCATATAAGGTTTTGGAATTATTTTGTACTCATGATTCAAATTTATTAGACTAAATGAGGTTGTAATTATCAAGGAACCACTTAAATGATCTAAACGAACATAATTAATGTTTTAACTTATAAATCATCATAATATAAAGCATCAAAGTGATAAATGGTATCATTTATGGTACTGTAAATATGTAAATACTACTCCATCCCAATTCTGGTGTTTCACTTCCAATCAACAAGAACGATTCATCATGAACCGATTGTGAAAATCACAAAAGAACTCACCCAAAATAATGCAAGGAACCAAATACTAACAAATAAGGGATGAAATGAGGTTATGAAATGAACATATAAGATGTTATAAACATTAACATGTTTCTTTAAAATACTAATAACACCCTTTTGACCATTATACAGGAGGTTTAAACAATTTTGAAGTAAGACAAGCCCAAGGTAAGGGTTTCTTCATCTCACTTCCATTTTTGTGAGATATTCCGTAATCACTATTTTTACTTTGTATGGTGTATGTATACTGCCCATTTTTGTCTCATATAATGAATATATTTATTTTTATGGTATTAAATTTATCATTTGACAATCATTAATTTTGGTTCATAGAAATCAATTGATTACAAAGTTGTAAGGGGTTCCTCGTCTCACTTTCATTTTTGTGAGATTTTAGTCGTTCGCTGATTATTTCTTGTATGTGGAATGTGTGTACTATCATTTGATATATATAATAACATTATTATCTTTATATTAATGTTATTCAATGATCCAATTGATATTTATTATGTTCTGGTCATATGATTCGACCGATCACATTGTTGTAAGGGAATTCTTAACCCGATTTCCATTCTTTGGGTTAACCTTCTACTTTATAATTTATGTGCTATTTAAATTGTTTGTGTGATGGGTTCTGTTTATATTATGTTTAATTATGTGTATTTACAGATTATATACATATTCCATCCACTCAATTAAGTCTCACTTCAAGTATATGATGTTTATAAGGGACTTTTCTTCTAAAATCCTTTTTTAAAATTCTGTTTTATAAGATTCAAAGGCAATGTTTTTATGCTATTGTTTATGTTGTATGATTATGTTTTGGTTATTGGGAATTATTTATGATGAAGGTTGGGACCTATATTTCCCTCCAATGCATTGGGTATGAGTAAGTTGGAGGTCGGCCGTATGGTTACTCCAAGTGTAACTGTGATGGTTACACAAAGTAAGGTAGCCGTGAGGGTTACAAATTTTAAGGTAGCCAAGATGGTTACAAGATTATGTAAGTAATGCACCAATATACCTCTATGATTATAATTATGTTTGTGTGGATCTTGTGTAAATCTCATGTTACACAAAGTAAGATTTTATGGGTGTAAAGCATGTATTTTGAAAATGTTTTCATATGTCATGCATATTCATGGACTAATGTGATTTTTCCTTCTTTTTCATACCTTACTGAGCTTTTGTGCTCATCCCAAGTTTTTAAATGGTTTTTCACAGGTTAATTATGAGTAATACAAGGAAGGAAGGCATGTTAAATGTTGAAGAATTGTCAAGGAGTCTTGTTTTGTGTTTTAATGTTTTATATTCTGAGGAAAATGGAAACTGATTTTATGGTATCCACTATGTAACAATGTGTAATGTTATGAATGTTTTGTCTTAATTCTCTAAAGCTCTAAACTTGAAAAGATCCTCAATGTATAATGAAGTGTTTTCTTGAATAAATTCAAGATTATGTATGAAATAAGTGCGGGTCCTTATAGTTGGTATCAGAGGTCGGTTTAGACAACTTTAGGGATTAGGAGTTCTTGTGAGACACGTGATTAGTCCCTATATCTATTATTTCAGTTAAATCCTTGTTTTTATAACTTTTTTTTTCAGGTCAAGTAAAGTTGGTTACGAATGGAAGGAGAAGGATCTCAAACGACATTACTATCTCTTCCTGATGACATGCTTGCAATAATTATTGCAAAGTCATCTTCGGATGATTGTGAAACTTTTTCTAGCATAAAACTCACTTGCAAGCAGTTTTTTGAGATATCAAACACCTCCTCTATACCTCGTTATCATCGTGGATCATGGGTTGTTTTTAGACAAATACTATTTTCACAATATTCACATAATTTCAAGAAAGGTAAATATTATCAAGGTATTTTCAAATATTTTACCTTATCACAAGAATTTGAAGCATATTATGATTTTAAAAATGGTGCTCAGGAAGGAGACCCTTATGCAACCTATTTATATTTGCTTTTAACATATAGTCTCACATCACATACTTATGGTATTTTAAAAGGACCAATAATAGAAAGTTTCAACTCAATTTTGGTCCGACTATTTTATAGAAATCATGTTTTATCAGATGTTTTGGAATTATATGTCATACATGATTATTTTCCAAAACTGTTTTTCTGTGAACACCCATATGACCCATGTTGTACGAGGTGTATTTGGATGGAGGAAGCAAATGATTTTGAAGGATCTCTAAATCATTGTTGTAATGCATGGTACTTCTACCTATGTGAACAAGATGACGATGAAACCGAGTGGACACCTTGATCAAGGTACCCTCAGTTGTTTAATAAGTAAATAAAATTGCGAGGACGCAATTTCAAGAAGGTGGGGATAATGTAACATCCCAAGGTTTTCTAAAAATAAATTGAAAATTTTTGAAATTTTTTTAAGGTATATATTTATAAGTATCCTTTAAACATAATTTTATTTCTTCTATGTTTTGAATTTCAAGAAACTGTCATCTACAATTGTGTTCAGTATGTTATTTAGAGTCTGATGGAACAAACTTGTTTTTTTGGTGAATAGTAACATGCCCTTATGAATAGTAATATGAATAGTAATATGACCTCATGAATAGTAAATAATATTATTATTTTATTTTTCCATGGCAATAGGATAATGGGATCTTAATTAATTTTCCAATGTCACATGAAACTAGTTGCACTTAAATATTGTTATTTTTCGAATTAACTGTGACCTTATTTAAAAATTAAATTAATAATATTTAAAAAATTATTTTTGAAAAATGGAGTTCATTTTTGAATTCTACACATCGAAAAATGGTTGGGGTAAATTTTTGGTATTTTTCTGAAACTCTTGAATTTTCAGTGAATAGTGAAATACGATAAAATACCGTATAATCAATTTATCAGTAAAAATGCACTGTTTATGACATAATAAGTGATGAAAGGCCACTTGCTTCGAACTCACTTGATATTTTCACTAATTAAGGCCACTTTATTTGAGATTATTCATAGTCTTGATAAAAATATTATAATAATGATTAAAATAATCTAAAATACCTCCTCTCCTCCACTATAAATACCACCCTCACTCCCCTCTTCCTCCCACACCTCTCAAGCCTTGAGCATTGTCTAATTTCTGCCAAATTCCCTCCTCAATATTCTTCCCCACGTCCTAGAGCTGCTGGTCTCACCAAAAGACCAAAATCAAAGCCCTTAAGAAGGATCTCAAGGAGAAGAGATCAAGAGGTAAACATCCTCTTTCATTTTCATTCTTTCCTTCCATTTTATGTTATTCTATTCCTTTCCCTTTGTCTTTTGTTGGGATATTTCATTAAATATTTCCCCTTAATGTCCAAATTTTGTATGATTGATGAGATATTCCATTCCTGTCATCAATCTTGTTTTTATGAAATTTTAAGAGGCGCCGTTAGGCTGCCGAATATTTTGTAAGAAATTTCTCATGTTTTCTTTATTTCATGATTCCTTCCTCTTCTTTCTTCACCCCCTCTTATCCAAGAGGCATGAAATCTCCAGAATCATGTATATTATGGATTTTTTCATGTTTATGGAAAATTACAAATCATTATTCCTCTCCTCTCTCACTTATTTAAAGAATCAAAAAACATTGTCCATTTGTGTCGAATTACCAATATCGTGGACGATGTATTTTCAATTTCCATTAATTATTTCAAGTATGGTCATGAAACCATTTATATGGTTGAACTAGGTTATAATAAATGTTTTATGACTCATATAAGGTTTTGGAATTCTTTTGTACTCATGATTCAAATTTATTAGACTAAATGAGGTTGTAATTATCAAGGAACCACTTAAATGATCTAAACGAACATAATTAATGTTTTAACTTATAAATCATCATCATATAAAGCATCAAAGTGATAAATGGTATCATTTATGGTACTGTAAATATGTAAATACTACTCCATCCCAATTCTGGAGTTTCACTTCCAATCAACAAGAACGATTCATCATGAACCGATTGTGAAAATCACAAAAGAACTCACCCAAAATAATGCAAGGAACCAAATACTAACAAATAAGGGATGAAATGAGGTTATTAAATGAACATATAAGATGTTATAAACATTAACATGTTTCTGTAAAATAATAATAACACCCTTTTGACCATTATACAGGAGGTTTAAACAATTTTGAAGTAAGAAAAGCCCAAGGTAAGGGTTTCTTCATCTCACTTCCATTTTTGTGAGATATTCCGTAATCACTATTTTTACTTTGTATGGTGTATGTATACTGCCCATTTTTGTATCATATCATGAATATATTTATTTTTATGGTATTTAATTTATCATTTGACAATCATTAATTTTGGTTCATAGAAATCAATTGATTAAAAAGTTGTAAGGGGTTCCTCGTCTCACTTTCATTTTTGTGAGATTTTAGTCGTTCGCCGCTTATTTCTTGTATGTGGAATGTGTGTAATATCATTTGATATATATAATAACATGATTATCTTTATATTAATGTTATTAAATGATCCAATTGATATTTATTATGTTCTGGTCATATGATTCGACCGATCACATTGTTGTAAGGGAATTCTTAACCTGATTTCCATTCTTTGGGTTAACCTTCTACTTTATAATTTATGTGCTATTTAAATTGTTTGTGTGATGGGTTCTGTTTATATTATGTTTAATTATGTGTATTTACAGAGTATATACATATTCCATCCACTCAATTAAGTCTCACTTCAAGTATATGATGTTTATAAGGGACTTTTCTTCTAAAATCCTTTTTTAAAATTCTGTTTTATAAGATTCAAAGGCAATGTTTTTATGCTATTGTTTATGTTGTATGATTATGTTTTGGTTATTGGGAATTGTTTATGATGAAGGGCGGGGAATATATTTCCCTCCAATTCATTGGGTATGAGTAAGTTGGAGGTCGGCCGTATGGTTACTCCAAGTGTAACTGTGATGGTTACACAAAGTAAGGTAGCCGCGAGGGTTACAAATTTTAAGGTAGCCAAGATGGTTACAAGATTATGTAAGTAATGCCCCAATATAACTCTATTATTATAATTATGTTTGTTTGGATCTTGTGTAAATCTCATGTTACACAAAGTAAGATTTTATGGGTGTAAAGCATGTATTTTGAAAATGTTTTCATATGTCATGCATATTCATGGACTAATGTGATTTTTCCTTCTTTTTCATACCTTACTAAGCTTTTGTGCTCATCCCAAGTTTTTAAATGGTTTTTCACAGGTTAATTATGAGTAATACAAGGAAGGAAGACATGTTAAATGTTGAAGAATTGTCAAGGAGTCTTGTTTTGTGTTTTAATGTTTTATATTCTGAGGAAAATGGAAACTGATTTTATGGTATCCACTATGTAACAATGTGTAATGTTATGAATGTTTTGTCTTAATTCTCTAAAGCTCTAAACTTGAAAAGATCCTCAATTTATAATGAAGTGTTTTCTTGAATAAATTCAAGATTATGTATGAAATAAGTGCGGGTCCTTATAGAAAACCTAATAGATAGCTAGGAATTCACTCACGATGGATCAATGAGGTAGAAATCATTGGATGCAATGGACCAAAGGAGAAACAAAAGGTCCGATCTCAATGGACCAATAAACAGTCCCACATGAAAACCAATCAACCTAATAAATAAAACTGAGTAGATAAAATAATTCCAACATTTTGAATGCATGTACTATAAAACAATTATAAATGGAATATTATAAAACATGAAAATTCAATATAAAAATGCAAAAATTCACAAATGAAAAAAAATTAAGAGTATATAAAACAAGATTATCTACCTCTAGGCAAGATCTAGGGGGTTGAAGGACATAACCATTTACCAAATTAAGAGTGCACCTGGTTTGGGATTCTAGGCTCACTGCTTGAAATCGAAAGTCTGGAAGAATATTTTCATCCAATCCATCGAGATCTAACTAATAGAATCATTGATAGTGAAATCATCAAGCATACATGAATTATCATGAATCAAAACTCATAATTTACTCCTATCAGTAACACCACAACATGCCACATACATAATATACTTGCAAATATTGTCAGAATCCCTGATTCTAACTAGATTATTAAATCTAGTAATTCGATCAGAAAGGTGATTGAATTCAAATGATGTTCCATAACTTCTCATCCCTTCAATATTAGTAATTGAAGTATAGAACACTACAAACAATTCATATTGGCCAACAACCTCCAAATCAAGGGACTCACCATGGTTGTGAATCCAAGGAATGAAACCACCGTGGTGGTCACCTATGATAGGAAACCCCAATCCCTCCCTCTAATGACCATATATATATTATAGGAAATATATACCAATTAAAAAGTATCATATTTTACGTGTTATATACCACTAATTTTAACATACCGGTATACATGTTTGTATAAAAACTCATAAGTATATGACTGTTATGAAAATAATGGTCATCTACAAACCTATATACATGGGTTATGTACATCATAGACATTTCAAAAGTTATAATCAAGTATGATACCAAAAATAACAAGAAATTATAAATCTAGACTCATGTATGCATGATAAAAAAACAATGAAATTATAATATAATTACAATCATAATGCTCAATACCACTAAATGATCACCCAATTCAATGAATAAATTATGAAACACTATTACAGAACTAGTATTTGTTAGTGTTAAATTTTTTTTATCAACACTAAAAAACTAATAATACATGCATTGATAAATTCTATTTTTTTGTAAGTGTCAGGTTAGTCTCAATAAAAGTCAAATATTATCATCTTTTATTTAGTACTATTTAATTTTTTATTTTATCAATGATAAACATTAATGTTGATAAATTACTTATTTTGATGTTGCAGTTTATTTCATCATAACAACAATTTTTTTTTGAAAATAATAAATATATTAGCAGTTCAGTACAATTACAATATCAATTATATTTCCATAAAAATTACAAATATATAATTATAAACTATTATAATAATTATAAACAATACAAAAAAATACAACACTGAATAAGAAATTTTCTAAGGATAAACCATCCATTACATTTATATGTAACAAAGAATATAATTCCTACAATATAAACAATGCTTGATTTATTAAATTACTTAAAAAATGAAAAAAAAATTACAACTGTAATGTTATATAATATACATAATAAACTTTAAGTAATTCATTTCCTATTTTATTTATGGGACATGATATATAGATAAAATATAATAAAATGATGGATAAAAAAAATATCACAAAATAATCTAAAATAATTATAATAAATATTACTTATAATTATGAAAATACAAATTCAATTATCACAGATTGATCACACATTAGATTGATTTTTTTCATTCTTATAAGTCAAAAGAACAATTAATGATCATTATGCTAAATTTTCATGAAAATAAAAAATATTTTTCTTGTTTTAGATCATTTTATGGGTGTTTGGAACTTAAAAGAGGGTTATAATTCTAAAAATGTAGTTTGAATATTTTTTTGGAAAATATCCATTAGATTGATGTTGGATTTGTTACTACAGAATGAAAATAAATCAATGAGCGTTATACAATTTTTTTTATGAAAATCCAATATCATTTGGTAATTATAAACATGTGAAACCATTTTAAAGAACTTAACAACTAAATATAATTGAAAAAAGATAATCTATACCATTCTAAGAAATTGGAATGCCAGATTGATGACCATTTCTTTTATATATGTCAAAAATGAATCAATGATTGATGTACTAAATTTTCAGGACTGCAATATCCAACTCTGACTCATTAGATTGAGAGGAGGTAACGATTCTACTAGCCTTAAGTGACATCACCAAGACACCAAAAGGCAAGCAATAAATTCCAAGGGTTTCAAAGAAAAATGGGGGATGATTTTACATTAAAAGAGTAACCAATAGAAATTATAAACATCCAAGAAAAATTATATGATACATGAGTATAAAGAAAACAACCCAAACATACAAACAACTAAAAAGTAATATCACAGTGATAGAGAAACATGATACATCAAACCCAAAACCAATGGGATAACATTGCTCAAATAAATCAATTCACAATCCCAAGTACCAATTTAAAATTATCTAAATGCTAATACCACCCTCCAAGCCAAATGTATCATGATGCCTCACTAGAGAAATAAGACATTTTCCCTTTCCATGTATCTTGGTAGATGAAATCTGTAGACACATCAAAGTACCCAAGAAGGGGGTGAGTAATAACTCACTAGGAATTCCCCAAATTCTTCCCAACACACACTAATAAGACAATAATTGGTTATCAAATTTTATATAAAATAGTTAAAAAGCAGTTAAAATATTTATTGAAAGACAAAAGAAGAAACCCATGAGATAAAAACCATAATCAAGATTACTTCCATCCATTCACATTTGTAATGACCTTTCCCCATGTTCACAAACACACAAACACACACCCATCCATGTACACATAACCATAAAATAAATCTAGGTGTTACCATTAATGGTGGTACTCCTTGATCAGGATCCATTCAACCTTGATAGAGGCACTTCCAACCATACCCTTCCTCTTTAAACTCACACATACCCAATAATGCCAAATTCCACGCCTAATAATTTTCCAAAAAACAACCTTCCTTTTATTTTTTTATCAAACCTATTTATTTCATAAAAACCATTCCCTTATTTTAAAAATCATCATTTTAAAATTATAAACAAAAGGGTTTTTTCTAAAAGCCATTCATTTTCCCAAATTTCCAAAATAGAAAACAAAAGAGTTTCCTTCACAAAACCATAGAAAATTTCCATATAAAATCCAATAAAACATTTAAAAAATTAAGTCTTAAGTTATAGAATAATGTTGATGAGAGAGAATCCTACTACCTCAATATTTACTGATTGGCACTAGGAATCTAAGGAAATTTGACCAATCTCAATTATTACTTCCTTGCCTCTAATAAAACCCACAAATATCTCATTAATATGTATCCAAAAACATAGATCCATGTATTTCAATAACGGTCTATGGTTCCAATCTAGAAAACCAAAGGATATCTAAGACAATAATGAAGAAAGATACCCTAACCTTTGATTTCAATAATATAATACTTGATGATCTATTAGAATAATAGTCCGGATGCCGAAGATCACCAGAAATTACTTACTACAACCTTGGAAGTCAAAAGGAGAAGAGGTGTTGTAAAAAAAAATTGACAATTGCCAGAAGGAATTTTATACCCAGGATAGAAATATAAGACCATGATGCAACCAAGGTACTATGATGCATAATTTCTAAAAACTGCACCGGACCATGACAAAATCTACTCCTCCATGCCACAGTAGTGCTGGTCAAAGCCCTCCAAGATCCGTGACGAGATCCATGCTGTAAATACAAAAAACTTGGAAAAGACCATGAAAAAACTATGACTAATACACCGTAGGACTTAGGGATGAGAAAGGGTGAGCTACACCACATCCTATATCCATGGTTCAAGAACCCCCAAAATAACATTAACACCCTAAACCTCCCCACAAGACTCCACGCCTCTACTGGGTCTCCATGCCACAGCTATGCCAAAATTAGCTATATATATAAATTACTCTACTACAACCCTTACATAGAAACACACACCTCTATACCATAATGAATCCCTTTTATGGCACAATGCGAGCCTCCACACTATAGTCCATGCATGAACTTTCCCAATCCCTTTAAAAACACTTCAAAACACTATCGTAAACTCTCAAACTTAACAAAAATATTATATAAGATCAAAATACATAATAAAAGGGTAAAGTACCTGGAACCAAGGGTGTTAAATTAACCCCACCATTGGTATTTCCATCCTTGGAAAGTGTAAAACTTGTGTTGTTTTAGAAGATCTTAGGTCATTACCCTAACATTCCCTTTTCATGGTCCCATGACATTTCTTGAATCCGATCATGATTTCGTAAAACCCACACTAAACCGATTATTTTCCAATGAAATATTTTTTATTTCCTATCCAAAATATGCATTGTCATATGAATCAATATAGAATATGGTTTAATATCAACATGGTCCAATTGAATCACATGGTTAGAGTTAGGTTGGTAATTCTTGACTGACTGAAAATTATCTTTTTATTTGATTTTTGAAACTCACTTTTTGAATGAGTAGTAACCAAGACATACATGAGATAACTAATTCAAAATTCAAAATTCAAAATAAAAAAAACCAAAATCCATCATCACAACCACCTTTGTCATGTACCGTCATCCCACAACCATCATCACAAATAGTGATCCATCAACCATCGGGTTAGATCCCGAGACGCAAGATACCTCAATTATTCCAATATAATGACTTCTGGTGAGAACCCACCAGACATTGTCCCACCAGTGATTCAAACCACCATAACACCTCTAATCACACCGAAACACTTCATCTCATCACTGAAATCCACAATGCCATCGCCACTGTAGAAACGCCATGACTATACTTCATAGGACATCAAAAACAAAAACCTCAAAAACCACACCTCATCACCACTAAATTATGCTCCTCAGTACTGTCACAACACCTTCACGATTATCATAAAATCTTTATCATCACTGACTTGAAGTCATCAATGAAAGGAACAACACCAAAAAACACCATCTGGATCAAACACACCATCAACTCCAAACTAACAACATAACCATCGTCGCTGTTCAAATATCCCACCAAAAAGAAGAAATCCATTTATAGAAATCACAAACACGACATATCTCCACAAACAACCAGCCCCAAAAAATGAGAGAATTGACTAAAATAAAAAATCTGCCATCAAGAAAGTAGATAAACATGAAACTGGGGAAAAACCATAAAAAAGGCTAATAATTTAACCCTGATGAAGGACAGGGATGAAAATCAAATAGGAAGCTCAACAACCACAAACCATATGAACCAAAACCCTATACACTCATTTCTCTAACTTCATCCTGAAGAGAAGTGGTGGAACCCTAGGTTAGAGTGGGTTTGGGTGGCCGAGGAAGAAAGACTGACTCGAGCAGCATCTGGAAACCCAACAACCACTAAACCAAAATCCAAAAGTCTCATAAAAACACCACACCATCCCCAAACCAAAGAGGCATGAAGAAATGTAAGACCATAGTAGGTTAAGGTGGTGAAGGGAGAACAAAACAAAAACCTTCAAAGGAAGAAACAAGAGAACCATAGAAGAAATTCCACAGCAGTAAGCACAAGAGGGGAGGGGAAGAGAAGAGGGGATAAGATGAGAGGAAAGGTGTGAAGCTGAGGGAGAAATATGAAATCCTATAGGAAAGGAGAATAGAACTTCAGAGAGTGCCCTCAATGGAGAGCATGGAGAGCACTTCAATGATCTTTTTTGGTAATTTTTTAACTGATATATATGAAACACGTTGTGAAAAAAACTGAACCATGGTGGTAAATCCAACCGATAAGCCACATCACCCACCCATTAAGTATATCAAAAGGGAGAATGTACCAAGGAGAAAACTTAACTTTCTTATCAAAATGATGATTCCCTAGACTTGTCAAGATTCTTAAGAAAACATGATTACTCACCTCAAATGATAATGGTCATCGATGATTACCTGCATAGGATTTATTACAACTATGATCTATCACCATTTTCTTCCTAATAATATGAATATTATCCATTGTATCATGTATTAGGATTGGTCTGATAAGTGAATTAACACATATTTCCACCCAAATATGTGGATAATGATAATGATGACCATGAAACACTTTGAAAGGAGCCATATGTATTGAGGCCTGATAACTGTTATTATATGAGAACTCCACAAACGATATATGATCTTACCATGAGCCTCCAAATATCACGACCTGTCCTCAAGGCCCGTTCCATGACTACCCTAAGCCCGACTTCCATAGGCCAGGGGCTGGTGACTAGCCCCAAAGGCATAAATCCCAATAAAAAGGGAAGGAATTGCCTTTATAAAGGTAAACAAACACAACAGAGTACCCAACTGAAGTAAGCACTAAGTAAACTGAGTACAAAAGTAAGTGCTGAAAAGTAAATGGGCCAGTATATAAACCCAACTGAAAGTACAGTACAACTGAAAACTAGCACAATTGCAGTAAAGTAAAACAGAAACCACTGAGTTGTCCTCCAGGAATCCCACCTGAAGGGTGGGTACAGATAGCCTCCTCAGCACCTCAAGTCCGTCCGTCTGCTCCGTGTACGTCTCGCCAAGTGGTCCACCACCGGGTACCGTCCAGCTCTACAAGTCTCTACCTCGATCAATGCTGTCCATCGTCTGCATCCAATACAATGTAGTGCGGGCAAAGCCCATGCAGGGGTGAGTATATGATAATCATTAGAGACCCTGAGACCTCCGAAGGTCTCCTAGAACCCACAAAGGATAAACCACAGAAGATAGATAAAAACACGAAGTATCAACCAACCCTACTTAGGTATATTCCCATACATATACCTAAGTTATCAACCACAGTATGACTCCAACTCTTGAGCCTAAGTACAACCCAGTCCACATCGGAAAGAAGTCAATCACATCGATGATAATGATTGAAAGTCAAGAATCAGCTCACACAGGTATACATATTTCGTATAGAAATAGAGATGATCAGATGTAGTCACTAATTCATCTAAGCTATCAGACCCACACAGGATACAAGACCAGCTAAGCTGTCGGACCCACACATGATACAAGACCAGCTACTCTGCCGGAACCACACAGGATACAAGTACAAAGGTCAAACTGTCGGACCCACACATGATACAAGAACAATAGTCATCGTCGTCGAACCCACGGAGGATTCCAGTAATACAGTCATCGCTGTCGAACCCACAGAGGATCCCAGTACAGTAGTCATCGCTGTTGCAGCCAACTCTAGGGTTCCCGCACACAGCACGCTCGATTCCAGGAGGGTCCGCTCCTCGAGAAAAGGGGTCGATACATCAACTATCACAAATTCCAGATTTGATGTATCCCAAAGTTCCGTCTCGTCAAAAGAAACCAAATGCGACAGACGGCGCGTCAATCAGACGCCCGATCTGAGAGTTGTTGACTTTTCCGTTCTAGGGGCCCGGTTGGAAATATGCTCGTTCCAAACTCTGCCGTCTTCCAAAGTTTCCCAAAACTCACTTAGAGTATCGCAAAAGGACCGCCTCATCGTAAGGGTCCCAGTGCCGCATGAACCGGCCCAGTGGGGCATGGTCCGGCCCGTGGCAGGCAGCTCGGCCCGCACAAGGGTGCGGCCCGGCCCGGCTGGCGAGGCTCGGACCGCGGCTGGGTGCGGCCCAGCCCGACTGGCGTAGCCCGGCCCGGTTGGCACGGCTTAGAACACGGCTTGGCGCGGCCAAGCCCAACTGGCGCAGCCCGGCCCGGCTGGCGTGGCCCGGCCCGGCTGGCGCGACCCGTCCTGGCTGGCGCGGACCGTCCCGGCTGGCGCGGCCCGGCCCGGCTGGCGCGGCCCGGCCCGACTGGCGTGACCCGGCCCGGCTGGTGGAGCCCGGCCCAGCTGGTGCGGCCCGACCAGCTATTGGCCGCGGCTCGACCAACTGGCTAAGCGACGCAGAGCAGGGGGGGTGGGTGACTATCCGAACCGGCAGTGCCGCCCTCCTGCCCAGCCGGCCCGCTTCTCCAGCGCAAGTTGTAGAGACCCAAATCTTGACCTACATAGAAATTACATTACTTTTTGCGGAATACTTAATACATAACAAAAACAGAAACACAAGGACCGTAATAGTTTAGTGTCTTTGGAAACTCGGAATATAATATTCTAATCGTGGTGAAAGATCTTCAATATCTCCCAAAAAGATCTTCCCCTTTTTTTTCTTACCTAAAACCTTTCTTTAAATCCTGGGGAAAAGAAAACATATAAAGGGAAAGCTCAAATGCTCAGTAAGGGTAAGCATGGATAAAATATAACAAATCATATACATTTGAACTTAAAATAATGAACATAATGTTTAAACATCAAAATATTGAGCAATGACATAAAACATGGAAGTACGTAAGGAATAGATCATAAAGAAACATTAATCATGATAAAATAGCAAGGGAATAAAACATGTAATTGTGGAAAACCATTAATCACATGATATGATTTCCACATTAGCCAAGGAATTGCTGCCAAGACCATCTTAGTGGACAAAGTCCCTTACTGAACCAGGTTTACTTGCCATTCCAGCCCTGTATTACTGAACCAGATTTACTTGCCATTTCAGCCACGTCTATCTCATGAGATATAAATCCTTACCCAATGCATTGGAGGGAGATATAGGTCCCACCCATCTCATAATGAAATCATTCTTTCGTGTGCCAAAAAATAAACATACATCATTCATAATAACCCAACGAACAAAATGAGTTTCATAAACATCATCCCATCATAACATAATCCATATAAAATAAATGGATATCATTTCATCATTAGAAAAATCAAACCATGTAAATAATAGAGGCATTATACTTGAAACATAAACATACTTAATAATGTCATCTTAGATGGAAAATAGTTTTGATAAAACACTTGAATGAATTCTTGAGGAAAATATCTTTTTTTCTTCAAAATCATTTTCTTTTCAAAAAATGACAAAAATTTTTAAAAGAAAAGGATTTTATTGAAAATAACCATGAAATCCTGTAGGGTAAACTTTATGAAAATAAGTCACTATTAAACCGTAAAAATCCGTTCATGCCGTATAAGTTAAAAAAAAGCATTCTCATCGTACTTTTAACGAAAAAGTCAAAAAGTACCATATATGGTAAACAAAAGAAAGATTCCTTCCATAACACAAAGTAAAAGTCAAATAGGGGTAAACATGACATTAAAAATACATGGAAGAATATTAAACACTTTATGAAATACATTTTATGGACATGGATGAAAAATATAACCCCAGTAAATACTTACAAATAAGCAATCTCAGATAAAAATGAGATTTGCAAAATTATCCATTACCTTAGGTCCAATATGCTTTGTACGTATCCGAACCTCCTGTATAATGATTTAATTAATGTCATTGACTTATTATAGAATCATATTCATTGTTATGATATCATATATGGTTCACTTATGACATTATATTACCTTTTCTTTTGTAAATCCATGTTAAAGTAGTGTTTTGGGTAAAATCATTTCATTTATCGTACGTGTTTCGACTTGTTGTTCTTGATATTATTACTTATATCCTGATTTCATTAATTTCAGAATATAAAAAATGATTTATATATAATAAATATTCATCATATACATATATATGATAGATTGATAAATGGAATGAAATACACCATTCATGGAGATGGTAGGTCGTACGTACGCATGAACGCTGTTTTCGTTTCCTTATTGAATTGAATGGAATTAAATAGATGACATACATATATATATATATATACATAAATCCAGTAGCATTATTATGTCATATATTTCATTATTATTCATTATATATACTTTATAATCATTCATGAATGGTTAATATGAAGAATGAATCTTATCGTGTTCATGGAGACGGTAGTCCATACGTACGCACGAGCGATGATATCATTCCCATGATCGGGGAATTGTATTGAAGGGTATGTATACTATTTCAGAATCAATATCACTTTACAATAATCACATATAGTTATTCTTTACACCATTATACCCATCCAAGTAATGTGGTGGTGGAAAACAGATTACACCACGGCGTGGAGACGGTATTCCGTACGTACGCACGTGCGATGATTTCGTTTTCCGTAGGATGGATAAAAGGTGGAATAGGGTTGTTTCATATATATATAATTACATATCAGTATATTATTTATACTGATGTTATTAATTCATAATGAAACAACTAAAGAAGAGGAAGTAGAAGAAGAAATAAATTTGAAAGAATCGGTAACCGATATTACCTCTTCTTCGACACGCCTCTTTAAAACCTCATCTTAGGGTACTAAAATTGTTCTTTGAAGAAGAAATGGACCTATAGAATATTTCTAGTGAAGTAGAGAAGGTAAATGGGCAGGGGTTGGATGATCTTGAAGGCTCAAAGTTGTGTAAAGAGGAGAGGGAGGAGGTGCCCTTTTATAAGGGAGGGGAGGGGCACCTTTGGAATCCTAAAAAATATTAGTTTAATATAAATTTAAAACCCAAATAAAAACCTTAAAAAATGACTCAATTTGAATATTAGATGATATAGGGTTTTAATCTCATCAACCAATCAAATTTAGACATGTTTTGATCTTATTTTAAACCTTATCATTTTGATTTATCCTTATTTAATCTATTTAATTTTATTTGTGGTAATAGAATTATAAATTTTAAATGGTTATAGAAAATCACTTATGTGTTGTTAATTTTCCATAATTGGATACTTTATGAAATTTTAGACTATATAAATTTCTATTTATAATTTTTAAATATTTTTGTGATTTTTAAACAATTTAATAATATGTTCTTTTTATAAAATAAAAATAGTGTCAATTTTGACACTATTCATTTATTTGAATTTAAATAAAATCCACATAGAGGATATATTCAAACTAAAATATTTAATAGGTTCCTAACATGTCACATTCATCTATAAAATTAGTGGATCATATTAAATAGTTCATATAATATTTATTTTACTATTTTTAAAACCATTTATTTGATACTTCTCTTAATAAAATAATTTCTACAACATTTTTGTATAATTATTAAATATACTTATTTGTTGCATAAAAATTAAAAATAAAATACTAGGATCAAGATAAATCTTATATATTTCATAATAATACTTTTATTCAGGTTTATATTCTAAAAAACCCAACTTTTAAAATGTTATATTTATTAAATTATGAAGGTGAAAACTTTGACATCATTTAAAATAAAATAATATAAGTGTCATAATCAATTTTATAAGACTCCAAACGGTCATATATTCGGTAATTGGATGCTTATGGTGTATATATACACTAAAAATAAGTTTTGGTCAGGTTTTTGAGCCTTTTAATGGGTATTATTATTTCAATAAAAACTATATTACTTATTTTTCAATAAATAAATAATTTCTGCATCATTAATGTATAATCTATTAAGGTAATTAAATATCTCTTAAAAATTATAAATAAATTACCATGATAAATAAAAACATTTTATATTTCAAATGAGTTATTATAACCGAATTTATATTCTGTATAAACTTATATTAAAAATACTTTAATTATTAAAGTTGAGTGAGACATATTTCACTTTCCTTTAAATAAAATAAACTAAAGGTCTTAATCAAATACAAGTGGGTTAAATTAGATTTGATTTCGACCCAAGTATGATTTAGGGTGAAATATAATCATCCAATTATATTAAGATAAGTTTTAGGGTAATTTTATAATATTATATTTACCCTTAATTACCCGATTTACCTTTAACTATGGTAAATAAAATTTACCGTAGTTACTATTCATAGTCCCCAAAAATAAAAAGTAGCTTATTAAAATAATTTGGACCTGATGATTCCAAATATGGGATCCATTTTTCCTAATTAAAATCATAGAATTTTCAGAAATTAATTTAAAATTAATCCCGTTGTAAAAAAAATGAGTTTAAAAAGTTAATACATTGCAAAAGATTGAATAGATTTTACCTATGAATTAAATGTATAATCAATGATAATGACATAAGTTATATTAAATGGTAAAAATATATTCTATTTATAATTTAAAAACCACTCAATATTATAATCTAACCATATAAATTATTGCGATGAAAAAAGTTGTTTTTATTTAAAATATAGCGTGTTTTTACTATTCATTAAAATATAAAAGTTATCAGAATAATTTGAAAAATTTATCCAAAGTAAATTTTTATATCCTGATTCCAAATAATAATTATATTTTGTCAAATCTAACTTATAAATATGTCAAAAACTATATTCAAAGTGGGTGCTCTATCAAAAGGTGACAAAACTGCATTTTTTGAAAAATACTTATTTTACTCGAAAAATTTATTTTGTTCTCACACGATGTTCTAGAAAATGTGTAAGATGAATAATAATGTTATAAAATTAAAAATTTATTCAATACTATTTATAACGGCTAGTTCATAATAATATTATAACCATATATCGTTGTTTAGTGAAACCCGGTATTGCATACAACAAACGCTATCGAAGATGGTTGCGATTGCGTGTAATGGAAGCCAAGTCAGGGTTGCGTGTAGTGAAAGACTACTTTTTTGTCTCATATAACATAATCCAACCATATTTAATTTATACATTGAATATATATATATATATATATATACACTCAATGTTGCGTAGAATAACTACTATCAAACGAACTTGAAATTGTGTGTAACACGATCCAGGAATAGTGTTGCGTATATTGCAAGCTAATACGGTGTTGCGTATAGTACATGATAATTTTGGTGTAGCGTACAACAAAAGACATCAATGAAATTAAAATAATATTTTTCATAAAATATCGGGGTGTTACATTCTACCCCCCTTAAAATGAATTTCGCCCTCAAAATTCGTCGGGGTTATAAATGGTTTACTACTTGAAAGTTTCTTAAATAGAAACCCACATCGTAAAAAGGAATACTAAAACTTAATTTTAAAAACTAAAGTATGAAATGTAACGATTACCCAAAGTAACT
This sequence comes from Viscum album, assembly GCA_963277665.1. Lineage (NCBI taxonomy): Eukaryota > Viridiplantae > Streptophyta > Magnoliopsida > Santalales > Viscaceae > Viscum > Viscum album. The sequence goes on from OY728141.1 coordinate 2,096,328,632, forward strand.
CATCACTGGTTTTCCATATAGGAGAACATAGGTGAAAATATGGATATGGAAGAAAAATCTAACCATCAAGTTTTGATGGAGAGTGGTAGAGAACATGGCTATGAAAAATCCAACAATCACAAAGCCATAAATTTGTGATGATTTAAGGTACCATCTGTTTCATCAGATATAAGGACACTAGGACAACATTTTATTTTTTTCAAGATCATTTCCCTAAAGTTGAAGAATTATTGAATTAAAAGAAATACTTACTTGATTTTGGTACAATATTACTGTTGCTCGTGCCTTGAACAATTTCCACTTCATCTCTTAAATAAATGAAGTTGAATTTGTGTTCCGTGAAGTGTTAGCAGATCATGCGATAGAATGATAGGTCATTCCATCTGTCTCAAACATAAGGTTAGCAAAAGTTATTTACATAAGTCCATCAATGGTGAGATTAATCGTATATGGTTCCAAAAATGGACTTATAATTCATCTATCATACCGATAAATAAAATAAAACTAGTTTATACTAACCAGGGACTTCCTGTAGGACAGTGGTAGGCAATGAAGGCCTGTCGCACTTCAGTTGTGGGTTCAATTCCCACATCCTTGTCCGATGCGACGGGTTGTCGCCCGTCCTGCAGGCTGTCCTTTTTCTAAAACTACATAATTATAACATTCCATCAATAATATCGAAAAAAATTCTATCCTTAAACAATACTAACTTATGTATAACATAATTTATTTCAAATCTTTAGGCTTATCCAAAATACTTCTGTCCAAGATCATAGTATAAAGAAAACAATTACTAGAAATTTCATCTACCGAGCATGTGAATAACATCATTAATCTCTGATATATCTTGTTGGTCACATTCCAATCATGTGAATACCTTAATCATATATTCTCTTGAAACATATATTATCATAGAACCGTAGTGAAATCATGAATGTTGTCAAAAGGTAACTCTTTCCACATACCAAAATCCCAAAATTTCTATATACTCAAACCATGATATCACTTTGTCCTTATATTAGTCATGAGATCATGATTACTATCAAACATATTATTTTCTCATTATCCCTTCATTATGCGCATATCATCTATGTTCCAAAAATATTTCAAACACTTTTCATGGTTACCTGTACTATATAATTATTGAAAACTAGAATTAACCAATACATATATATTCCAATATTTCATGAAAGTACCTCAACAAAATTATTATTGAATACCAATACATAAACACTTCATTCCATCCTCTTCAATGATTGTCATGGAATACATCCTTCTTTGATTTATAAGTAACCTCTTAGGTCTGGGCATTGAGTTGGGTAATGACCGTGTTCTCCACAAATAAGACATTGAACTCCATGACAGTCTGTCACTCTGTGACTCTTTTCCCCACACAGATAACATCTTCCCCTCCATTTGAGGTATTCATCATGGTTCTTCTTCCCTTATTTAGAATTCTCAATCTTCCTTTCTCTATGCTCCTCACCATGCGAACATGCATAAAATTCCATCTTCCTCTTATTTGATGACTTAGGAATACAACTAAAGTTCACCTTGTTAATCATATATCGAGATGACTGATTCGACATAATCAAAATATCTTTCTCTCTAGGAATTACACAATTTCGTTGCTCATGGTCACCAATTTGTCCATCAGATTCAATGTTAACACAATTCCTTATGGGTACCTCCATTGACTAAAACCAAAAACCAATGTTTATGAAATAGTTAAAATAAAAAGGAACCACATAATCATAAAAAGTCACTTATGGTATGTCTACCTTATCACACATTCTTTAATCCATGACACCTTAGGTTCACCCTAGGTTATTCATGATCGTCAACATAATTCTAGTACTGTAACCTATAGTTATACTAAACCTTAGGGACATCCCTAGACATACCTTAGAAATATCTCTAGGGATCTCACTAAAGTTTTCACATCCTAGTTTCCAAAGGTTGACTAAAACTTTCCTCTGATACCAACTGTAGAGGCCCAAAGCTTGACGTACATAGACATTACATTACTTTTTGCGGAATACTTAATACATAACAAAAACAGACACACAAGGACCGTAATAGTTTAGTGTCTTTGGAAACTCGAAATATAATCTTCTAATCGTGGTGAAAGATCTTCAACATCTCCCATAAAGATCTTCCCCTTTTGTTTTCTTACCTAAAACCATTCTTTAAATCATGGGGAAAAGAAAACATATAAAGGGTGAGCTCAAATTCTTAGTAAGGGTAAGCATGGATAAAATAAAACAAATCATATTCATATGAACTTAAAATAATGAACATAATGTTTAAACATAAAAATCTTGAGCAATGACATAAAACATGGCAGTACGTATGGAATAGATCATAAAGAAACGTTAATCCAGATAAAATATAATGAGAATAAAACATTTAATTGTGGAAAACCATTAAGCACATGATATGATTTCCATAGTAGTCAAGGCATTGCTGCCCAGACCATCTTAGTGGACAAAGTCCCTTACTGAACCGGGTTTACTTGCCGTTCCAGCCCTGTATTACTGAACCAATTTTACTTTCCATTTAAGCCATGTCTATCTCATGAGATATATATCTTTACCCAATAAATTTTAGGGAGATATAGGTCCCACCCATTTCATAATGAAATCATTCTTTCATGTGACACAAAATAAACATACACCATTAATAATAACCCAACGAAAAAATGGGTTTCATAAACATCATCCCATCATAACATAATCCATATAAAATAAATAGATATCATTTCATCATAAGAAAAATCAAAACATTTAAATAATAGATACATTATACTTGAAACATAAACATACTTAATAATGTCATCTTAGATGGAAAATAGTTTTGATAAAACACTTGAAATGAATTCTTGAGGAAAATAACTTTTCTTCTTCAAAATCATTTTTTTTCACAAAATAACAAATTTTTTTAAAAGAAAATGATTTTATTGAAAACAACCATGAAATCTTTTAGGGTAAACTTTATGAAAATAAGGAATTATTAAACCGTAAAAATCCGTTCATGCCGTATAAGTTTAAAAAAAAGCATTCTCCTCGTTCTTTTAAAGGAAAAGTCAAAAAGTACCACATATGGTAAACAAAAGAAAGATTCCTTCCATAACACAAAGTAAAAGTCAAATAGGGGTAAACATGACATTAAAAATACATGGGAGAATTTTAAACACTTTATGAAATACATTTTATGTACATGGATGAAAAATATAACCCCAGTAAATACTTACGAATAAGCAATCTCGGATAAAAATGAGATTTGCAAAATTATCCCTTACCTTAGGTCCGATATGCTTCATACGTATCCAAAACTCATGTATAATGATTTAAATAATGTCATTGACTTATTAAATAATCATATTCATTATTATGATATCATATATGGTTCACTTATGACATTATATTACCCGTTGTTTTGTAAATCCATGTTAAAGTAGTGTTTTGGGTAAAATCGTTTCATTTATCGTATGTGTTTCGACTTGTTGTTCTTGATATTATTACTTATATCAGGATTTAATTAATTTCATAATGTAAAACATGATTTATATATAATAAATATTCAGTATATACATATATATGACAGATTGATAAATGGAATGAAATACACCGTTCATGGAGACGGTAGGTCGTACGTACGCATGAACGTCGTTTTCCTTTCCTTATTGAATTTAATGGAATTAAATAGATTACATACATATATATATATAAATTTATACAATAGCATTATTATGTCATATATTTCATTATTATTCATTATATATACTTTATAATCATTCATGAATGGTTAACATGAAGAATTAATCTTATCACGTTCGTGGAGACGGTAGTCCGTACGTATGCACGAGCGATGATATCGTTTCCATGATCGTGGAATTGTATTGAAGTGTATGTATACTATTTCAGAATCAATATCAATTTAAAATAATCACATATAGTTATTCTTTACACCATTATAACCATCCAAGTAAGGTGGTTGTGGAAAACATATTACACCACGACATGAAGACGGTATTCCGTACGTACGCACGCGTGGTGATTTCGTTTTCCGTAGGATGGATAGAAGGTGGAATAGGGTTTTTTCATATTTATAATAACTTATTATTATATGAGTTATACTGATGTTATTACTTCCTAATGAAACAACTAAAGAAGAAGAAGTAGAATAATAAATAAATTTGAAAGAATCAGTAACGGATATTACCTCTTCTTCGACACGCCTCTTTGAAACCTTCTATTAGGGCACTAAAATTGTTCTTTGAAGAAGAGCATGACCTCTAGAATATTTTTAGGGAAGTTGAGAAGGGAAATGGGCAGGGGTTGGCCGAGCTTGATGGCTCAAAGTTGTGTAAAGATGATAGGGAGGAGGTGCCCTTTTATAAGAGAGGAGAGGGGCACCTTTGGAATCCTCAAAAATATTAGTTTAATATAAATTCAAACCCCAAATAAAAACCTCAAAAAATGACTAAATTGAAGATTAGATGATATAGGGTTGTAATATCATCAACCAATCAAATTTATACAAGTTTTGATCTTATTTTAAACCTTATCGTTTTGATTTATCCTTATTTAATCTATTTAATTTAATTTGTGGTAATAAAATTCTAAATTTTAAATGGTTATAAATAATCACTTATGTGTTGTTAATTTTCCATAATTGGATACTTTATGAAACTTATTACTATATAAATTTCAATTTATAATTTTTAAATATTTTTGTGATTTTTAAACAATTTAATAATATGTTGTTTTTATAAAATAAAAATAGTGTCAATTTTGACACTATTCATTTATTTGAATTTAAATAAAATCCACACAGAGGATATATTCAAACTAAAATATTTAATAAGTTTCTAAAATGTAATATTCATCTATAAAATTAGTGGATCACATTAAATAGTTCATATAATATTTATTTTACTATTTTTAAAACCATTTATTTGATACTTCTCTTAAAAAAATAATTTCTACAACATTTTTGTATAATTATTAAATATACTTATTTGTTGCATAAAAATTAAAAATAAAATACTAGGATAAAGATAAATCTTATATATTTCATAATAATACTTTTAGTCGGATTTATATTCTAAAACACCCAACTTTTAAAATGTTATATTTAGTAAATTATGAAGGTGACAACTTTGACATCATTTAAAATAAAATAATATAAGTGTCATAATCACTTTTATAAGACTTAAAACGGTCCTATATTCGCTCATTGGATGATTATGGTGTATATATACACTACCAATAAGTTTTTTTCAGGTTTGTGAGCCATTTAATGGGTATTATTTTTTCAATAAAAACTATATTACTTATTTTTCACTAAATAAATTATTTCTGCATCATTAATGTATAATCTATTAAGGTAATTAAATACCTCATAAAAATTATAAATAAATTACCATGATAAAGAAAAACATTTTATCTTTCAAATGAGTATTTATAACCGAATTTATATTTTGTATAAACTTATATTAAAAATACTTTAATTATTAAAGTTGAGTGAGACATATTTCACTTTCCTTTAAATAAAATAAACTAAAGGTCTTAATCAAATAAAAGTGGGTTAAGTTAGATTCAATTTCGACCCAAGTATGATTTATGGAGAAATATAATCATCCAATTATATTAAGACAAGTATTAGGGTAATTTTATAATATTATATTTACCCTTAATTACCCGATTTACCTTTAACTATGGAAAATAAAATTTACCGTAGTTACTATTCATAGTGCCAAAAAATAAAAAGTAGCTTATTAACATAATTTGGACCTGATGATTCCAAATATGGAATCCATTTTTCCTAATTCAAATCACAGAAGTTCCAGAAATTAATTTAAAATTAATCCCGTTGTTAAAAAAACGAGTTTTAAAAGTTAAAACATTGCAAAAGATTGAAATGATTTTACCTATGAATTTAATGTAAAATAAATGCTAATGACATAAGTTATATTAAATGTTAAAAATATATTCTATTTATACTTTAGAACCACTCAATATTATAATCTAACCATATAAATTATTGCGATGAAAAAAGTTGTTTTTATTTAAAATATAGTGTGTTTTTACTATTCATTAAAATATGAAAGTTATCAGAATAATTTGAAAAATTTATCCAAAGTAAATTTTTATATTCTTATTTTAAAGAATAATTTTATTTTTTCAAATTGAACTTATAAACATGTAACAAACTAGATTTAAAGTGGGTGCGCTATCAAAAGGTGGCAAAACTGCATTTTTTGAAAAATACTTATTTTACTCGAAAAATTTATTTTGTTCTCACACGATGTTCTAGAAAATGTGTAAGATGAATAATAATGTTATAAAATTCAAAATTTAGTTAATACTATTCATAACGGCTAGTTCATAATAATATTATAACCATATATCGTTGTTTAGTGAAACTCGGTATTGCGTACAACACACACTATCGAAGAAGGTTGCGATTGCGTGTAATGCAAGCCAAGTCAGGGTTGCGTGTAGTGAAAGACTCCTTTTTTGTCTCATATAACATAATCCAAAAATATTTCATTTATACATTGAATATATATATATATACACTCAATGTTTTGTAGAATAACTACTATCAAACGAACTTGAAATTGTGTGTAACATGATCCAAGAGTTGTGTTGTGTATACTGCAAGCTAATACGGTGTTGCGTATAGTACAATCTAATTTTGGTGTAGCGTACAACACAAGACATAAATGAAATTAAAATAATATTTTTCATAAAATCTCAGGGTGTTACACGAGGGGCCCGCTTGGGCGGGCCGCTGTCCTCCGCATGCGGTGCCAGGCGGTGCCGCGACCTCCTCCAACCCAGCCAGCTGACGAGCCGGCCGGTTCTCCCGTAGAAGCGGCCCATAGAGAGCGGGCCTCAGTCCTCCGTAGCGTGGCGCCATGGGGCGCCGCGGTTCCACCAGCCCGATCGCCTACGACCGGCTGATTCTTCTTTGGGCGAGTGACCCATAGATGTGGGCCACGGTTCCTCTCCACACGGCCGACATACGGCCGCCGCTTCCTCTGGTCTCCACCACCTCTTCCGTCACCGCCTCCATTGAAATAAAATGAGGATCAACGGAGGGTCGTTGGGCCGTGTTTGTTCGGCCCACGCCCTCCGCGTTAGGCAGTATCATTTTTCCAAAGATAAAACATGGTTTCAACGAAGAACGAAGAACAAATTTATTAAATTTAAATTGAAGCAAATACCCTACCACGTAATTGAAGTCACACGTTGACAAGCCGCGGAACACGAGCGTCGCGGTAGTCGGGCGTCACGAAAGATGGTGTCGCAGAGAACATTGTCACCCCGTCAACGTTGGAGGAAGAGTCGTTGAAGTAGGCGACGCTTCTCGCGAGCAGTGTATTCTCCCTTGACGCGGAGTAAGAAGAAGGTAGGAGAAGTTGTGGAGCATTCTTCGCCAAGGGAGGATGATGTTCTTCGTGGAAGAATGAAGATCCTCTAATTCTCCAAAGGTTCCCCCACCCAAATATTTTCTTAGGAAAATTTTATAAATAAGGATTCCTCCAATTTAAAAGAATTTCCATGCAATTAAAATTAATTCAAAGGAGGTGCCAATTAATTAATGAAAATGTTAATTAGAGGTTGGCACATTCAATGGGTGGGAGGTGGAGAGGCTCCACCAAAATAAATATGGGGAGTTGTAAAAAAAAATAGAAAAATGTGTATTAATGGGAAGTTGAGGGGAGGTGAAAGGGTTTGGGTTCATGTGGCCCCCCCCCACACTAAATCCTCTCATGGGAGGTTATGTGGGGTGTGAGACCCACCCCTAACTTCCTCTTGGAGGAAATAACCACCTCTTAAAATAAAATTGTGTATCACCACAATTTTATTTAATTTAAGATAAATCCCCAAATTATAACTTTCGGCTCGCATAAAACGCAACTGCGGTAAAGGTCCCCTTAAGAAAATACCGGCACTGCGAGTTCATCGGTGTCCTCAGATTTCAATTCCGAGCACCAGTTCAAAAGATAGAAAAACCCGCACGTATGTTTATTGAACGTACCCGAACGAAACTTCAGAAATTGATTCCTGACACACCAGGCCTCAGAATCAGGCGCCGTCAGAAACTGCGGACTAGTAAAATTCTAAAATATTGAAAAAAAAATTTCCCGTGAAATTTCTGGGTCTTTACATTACCCCCACCTTAGGAATTTACTTCCCCGTAAAGCTACAACACACACTAGGGGAACAAATGGGGGTACTGAGCTCGCATCTGAGCCTCTCGCTCCCAAGAGCTCTCCTGGAGGTTCCCGTGATGCCTGTGAATGCGCACCAGAAGAATCGACCGTCCACGTAGGACCCGATCTTTCTGATCCTCGATCTCCACCAAGACCTCTGTGAAAGTTTCCCCGTCATCAATGTCCAGCTCCCCGTGATCGATGATGTGGGATGGGTCGTGAACGTATCTCCTCACCTGAGATACGTGGAAAATGTCATGCACCCTGTGCAATTAAGGTGGAAGGCCCAGACGGTAAGCCACCTCACCTACCCTGCTGAGGACCTGGAAAGGTTCGATGAATCGTGGAGATAACTTGCCACCCCGGCCAAATCTCCATAGACCTCATCGAGGTGAGACCCATAGGAAAACATGGTCACCATCCTCGAACTCCAGTGGTCTCCATCTCCTATCACCATAGGACTTCTGTCTGCTCTGTGCAGTCTTCATCCGCTCCTGGATGATCTGCACCTTCTTCTTCATAGCCTGCATCATCTCTGGCCCTACAAGTGTTGACTCCCCTAGGTCTGTCCAACACAGAGGTGATCTGCAAGGTCGGTCGTATAGTGCCTCGTAAGGTGCCATCCCGATGGTGGAGTGATAAATGTTGTTATATGAAAACTCCACAAAGGGTAGGTGATCCTCCCAGCCGCAACCAAAGTCAAGGACACATGCACGGAGCATGTCCCCGAGATTATGAAGGTCCTCTTAGTCTGACCGTCTGTCTGAGGATGGAAGGTGGTGCTCAAATGTAGCTGCATCCCAAATGCCTCCTACAACCCCTTCCAAAGCCAGGAAGTAAAGCGTGCATCCCAATCAGAGATAATCATCGATGGAACACCATTAAACTGTACGATCTCCTGTACATAGAGGTGTCCCAAGCTCTCTACTGAGCCTTGCTCTCTGATTTGTAGGAAGTGGCCCGACTTGGTGAGTCGGTCGATAATCACCCAGATGGAGTCATGTCCTTTGGATGTACATGGAAGCTCCATCATGAAATCCATGGATATCCCATCCCACTTCCACTATAGGACCTCTAAGAGATGTACCAAGCCTACTGGTACCTGGTGCTCCACCTTCACTTGCTGACAAGTGAGGCATTGTGAAATGAACTCTGCTGCAACCTTCTTCATACCCGGTCACTAGTTCTGTCGTCTGAGGTCCTGATACATCTTCATCACTCCTGGATATACCGCTAGAGGGGAAGTCTGGAACTCCCTCAGCAACTCCTTCTGTAGTAAAACTGGTACCATGGTGCATCCCCTGAAGAGGATGAAGTGCTCCCCTCCTTCAGAAAATCCATCAGGTGCCTGCCCTGTGGATATCTGAGCACGTCGCGTCTTACAGTCAATGTACCCACGCTGTGCCTCTCTGACTCGCTGAAGAAGTGGAGGAGTGACTGTGAGAGAGTAAAGAAAGGCTTCTCCATCTATATCCACAAAGGATATCTGCAACGCGGCTAGCTGCTCCATCGCCTCTCCTAGCAGCTGAATGCCCGATCTCCTGTTGAGAGCATCAAATACAAAATTCCCCTTCCCAGAAGTATAGACTATATCAAAGTCATAGTCCTGGAGGAACTCGAGCCATCACCACTGTCTCAGGTTCAGTTCCTTCTACGAGAAGATGTACCTGAGACTATGGTGGTCAGAGTAGACTGTAAAGCGCTCTCCCATCAGATAATTCCACCACATCTTCAAGGCGAAGACCACTACTGCTAACTCCAGGTCATGGATAGTGTAGTTCTGATCATGCTGTCTCAACTATCGCGAACCATATGCGATCACAACTTGCTCTTGCATCAGAACACACCCGAGTCCAGTCCCTGATGCGTCGCAGTAAACTACGTACCCAACGCCCTCCTCCGATAGCCTCAAGATGGGCACATTGGTCAATCTATGCCTCAGCTCATGAAAGATCTGTTGGAATCTATCTGACCAAACGAAGGGTTTTCCCTTCTTCGTCAAAGTTGAAAGCAGTGCTTTAACTCTCGAGAAGTCTGACAAAAATCTACGATAGTACCCAGACAGACCCGGGAAACTCTGCACCTCCATCACGCTCCTGGGTGACTCCCAAGCAAGCACTACCTCGATCTTCGCTGGATCCACTGCTACCCCCGCCTCCGAGATGACGTGTCCAAATAAGTGAACCTCTCGAATCCAGAACTAGAACTGAGAGAGATTACCATAAATCTGGTGCTCTCGGAGTGTATCCAGTACAACCCGAAAGTGGTAGGCGTGCTCCTCCTCATTAGTCGAGTAAATCAGTATTTCATCGATGAAGACTATGAAAAATCGATCTAGGTAAGGCTGGAAGATCCTGTTCATGAGACTCATGAACACTACTGAAGCATTGGTTATGCCGAAGGGCATAACCAAGAACTCGTAGTGGCCATACCGACACCTGAAGTCCGTCTACTGCACATCCTCTTCTCGAACTCTGAGTTGGTGATAGCCTGACCTGAGGTCTATCTTCGAGAACCATCATGCTCCCTTAAGCTGATCGAAGAGGTCGTCAATCCTCAGAAGTGGGTACTTGTTCTTTACGGTCACCTGATTCAGGCGACGGTAGTCGACACACAGTCGCAAGCTCCCATCCGCCTTCTTGGTGAACAAAATCGGAGAATCCCAGGGTGAAACACTAGGTCGGATAAATCCCTTTCCCTGCAAGTCCTCCAGCTATACCCGCAACTCACGAAGCTCAGCGGGAGCCATCTGATATGCTGGCGTAGATATTGGTGCTGTCCCAGGGTACAGGTCTATGTAGAAGTCTACCTCTCTGCGAGGAGGTAGTGCTGGAACGTCGTCAAGAAAAACACCCGCATACTGATCCACCATAATAGGAAAACTTGGACTCCGCATAACAACCGCTCCGAGGATGAGACTAGACAACTGATGTGTGATCGGCTGCCCCCTCCTCTGGGTAAGTCCATCCTGTGCTAAAAAGGCTCCCTTATCGCCGGTGATGGCGAACCTGGTCCCATCCGTGCAGACACACCACACTTTGCACCTAATACAGTCAATATGAGCATGGACTGTAGATAACTAGTCTATACCCAAGATGACGTCGTAAGGCCTCGACGCCACTACAAGAAGATCCCAGCCGAATCTCTCGCCTCCTAGAGTAAGCTCACACTTCCGGAACTAGTGCGTAATCGTTGAGTCTGCTCCCGTAGGAGTCTCTAGCCATAAGGATCGATCCAACGGCTCCATCGGAATCTCCGAGCACTACTGGAAATGCAGGATTTCCCAACGGTTTAGAACTGTTGGGAAAGGCTGTAGAACCATTGGTATATGTTATACCAACGGTTCTGCAAACCGTAGGGAAGTAAGCCGCTGGGAAAATATTTTCCCAATGGTTTACAGTGAACCGTTGGGATAGGGTGGAGAAAAATTACCCTATCCCAAAGGTTCTGGAAAACCATTGGAAAAGCTTTTTCCCAATGGTTTACAACCATTAGGATAGGGTGCTGAAAATTACCATGTTTTTGCCAACGGTTTGGCCGAACCGTTGGAAAAAACCCAAGATCTCATCTTTCCCAACGATTTATAAACCATTGGGAAAAGTGTTTTACTAATAGTTCTATGAACCGTTAGTAAAACAAAACCCAGACATGCTATGCAAACGGTTTCAAACCATTGGCATAGCCTCTGCTGGGGAAAATTGCACAGCAGCTCTGCAATTTTCCCAGCAGCTCTCCAATTTTCCCACCAGCTCTCCAATTTTCCCACCAGGTCTCATTTTGTGGGTTCCCTCTCATTTTTAATCCAATTATTGTACCTTCAATAAACTAAAACATACATATACAATTATTGTACCTGTAATAACCAACTAACACTTACATATAGAAAACAAATTCATACACATTTAACATATAATGCTGGAACTATACACATCAATAATTAAATTAGAATTCATAACATAATTATAAACATACATAATTAATTTATAATTCAATTTAAAATTTATATGAAAATTATATGTGGAATCTGGAAGTCAATTCATAATTTGATCAGTTTTTTGTATACCATATATTTTTACCTGAAATGATGTCCATTTTAAACAAAATACATACACCTGGAGTGCTACCGACCACACCGCGCCTCATATTGAGGCAGGTTTGACTCGTACACGTCACATATGACCCATGGATCATTGTGCTAAAGTATTGACATAATCCGAATGCTTTTGGTCGGTTTTCCGTATGCCAGTTGATGTTTTTCAATTAAAATGACGCCTTTTTGAAACAAAAGGCAGACACTTTGAGTGGTGCCGGCCACACCGCATCTTAGATTGAGGCGGGTTTTATTCTTACATGTCACATATGACCCATGGATCATTCTCCTAAAGTTTCAACGGAAACCGAATGCGTTTGGTCAGTTTTCCATATGTACTTAAAATGTTGTCCATTTTAAACAAAAGAGAGACATTTAGAGTGATTATGGTCACATAGTGCCTCCGATTAAGGCAGGGTTGACTCGTACACGTCACATATGACCCATGGATCATTATTCTAAAGTATCAACACAATCCGAATGCATTTGGTCAGTTTTCCGTATGCCAGTTGATGTTTTTCACTTCAAATGACGTCCTTTTGAAACAAAAGACAAACACTTTGAGTGGTGGAGGCCACACCGCACCTCAGATTGAGGCGGGGTTGACTCATACACGTCACATATGACCCATGGATCATTGTGCTAAAGTATCGACACAATCCGAATGCATTTGGATGGTTTTCCGTATGCCAGTTGATGTTTTTCAATTAAAATGACGTCCTTTTGAAACAAAAGGCAGCCACTTTGAGTGGTGGCGGCCACACCACGCCTTGGATTGAGGCGGGGTTGACTCGTACACGTCACATATGACCCATGGATCATTTTTCTAATGTATCGACACAATCCGAATGCGTTTGGTCGGTTTTACATATGCCAGTTGATTTTTTCAATTAAAATGACGTCCTTTTGAAACAAAAGGCAGGCACTTTGAGTGGTGACGGCCACACCACGCCTCAGATTGAGGCGGATTTGACTCATACACGTCACATATGACCCATGGATAGTTCTCCTAAAGTTTCAATGGAAACTGAATGTGTTTGGTCGGTTTTTTGTATGTACTTAAAATGTTGTCCATTTTAAACAAAATAGAGTCACTTAGAGTGATTTCGGCTACACCGTGCCTCAGATTAAGGAAGGGTTGACTCGTACACATCAAATATGACCCATGTATCATTGTTCTAATGTATCGACACAATCTGAATGCGTTTGGTCTCTTTTCCGTATGCCAGTTGATATTTTTCACTTAAAACGACGTCCTTTTGAAACAAAAGACAGACACTTTGAGAGGTGCCACCCACACCATGCCTCGGATTGAGGCGGGGTTGAATCTTACACATCACATATGACCCATGGATCATTTTTCTAAAGTATCGACACAATCCAAATGGGTTTGTTGGTTTTCCGTGTGCCAGTTAATGTTTTTCAATTAAAATGACGTCCTTTTGAAACAAAAGGCAGACACTTTGAGTGGTGGAGGCCACAACACACCTCTAATTGAGGCGGGGTTGACTCATACACGTCACATATGACCCATGGATTGTTTTTCTAATGTATCGACACAATCCGAATGCGTTTGGTTGGTTTTCCGTATGCCAGTTTATGTTTTTCAATTAAAATGACATCCTTTTGAAACAAAAGGCAGACACTTTGAGTGGTTCTGGCCACACCGCATCTTGGATTGAGGCGGAGTTGACTCATACATGTCACATATTACCCATGTATCGTTCTCCTATAGTTTCAATGGAAACCGAATGCGTTTGGTCTGTTTTCCGTATGTACTTAAATTGTTGTCCATTTTAAGCAAAAGAGAGCCACTTAGAGTGATTCCGGCCACACCGTGCCTCATATTAAGGTAGGGTTGACTCGTACACGTCACATATGACCCATGGATCGTTGTGCTAATGTATAGACACAATACGAATGCGTTTTGTCAGTTTTTCATATGTCAGTTGATGTTTTTCACTTCAAATGACGTCCTTTTGAAACAAAAGACAGACACTTTGAGTGGTGGCAGCCACACCGCACCTCGGATTGAGGCCGGGTTGACTCGTACACATCACATATGACCCATGGATCGTTGTGCTAATGTATTGACACAATCCAAATGCGTTTGGTTGCTTTTCCGTATGCCCGTTGATGTTTTTCAATTAAAATGACGTCCTTTTGAAACAAAAGGCAGACACTTTGAGTGGTTGTGGCCACACTGCACCTCGGATTGTGGCGGGGTTGACTCGTACACATCACATATGACCCATGTATCGTTGTGCTAAAGTATCGACACAATCTGAATGCATTTGGTTGGTTTTCTGTATGCCAGTTGATGTTTTTCAATTAAAATGACGTCCTTTTAAAACAAAAGGCAGACACTTTGAGTGGTTCCGGCTACACAGCACCTCGGATTGAGTTGGTCTTGACTCGTACACCTCAAATATGACCCATGGATCATTCTCCTAATGTTTCAATGGAAACCGAATGCGTTTGGTCGGTTTTCTCTATGTACTTAAAATGTTGTCCATTTTAAACAAAAGAGAGACACTTAGAGTGATTCCGGCCACACTGTGCCTCATATTAAGGATAAGTTGACTCATACACGTCACATATGACCCATGGATCGTTGTGCTAAAGTATCGACACAATCTGAATGCGTTTGGTGACTTTTCCGTATCCCAGTTGATATTTTTCACTTAAAATGACGTCCTTTTGAAACAAAAGACAGACACTTTGAGTGATTCCGGCCACACCATTCCTAGAATTGAGGCGGGGTTGACTCGTACACGTCACATATGACCCATGGATCATTGTGCTAAAGTATCGACACAATCCGAATGTGTTTGTCTATTTTCCATATGCCAGTTGATGTTTTTCAATTAAAATGACGTCCTTTTGAAACAAAAGACAGACACTTTGAGTGGTGGCGGCCACACCACACCTCAGATTGAGGCGAGGTTGAGTCGTACACGTCACATATGACCATGGATCATTGTGCTAAAGTATTGACACAATCCGAATGCATTTGTCGGTTTTTCGTATTCCAATTGATGTTTTTCAATTAAAATGACATCCTTTTGAAACAAAAGATAGACACTTTGGGTGGTGGAGGCCACACCGCACATCGGATTGAGGCGGGGTTGACTCGTACACATCAAAAATGACCCATGGATCATTGTGATAATGTATAGACACAATCCAAATGTGTTTGGTCGGTTTTCCGTATGTACTTAAAATGTTGTCCATTTTAAGCAAAAGAGAGCCACTTAGAGTGATTCCGGCCACACCGTGCCTCATATTAAAGCGGGTTTGACTCGTACACGTCACATATGACCCATGGATCGTTGTTATAAAGTATCAACACAATCCAAATGTGTTTGGTCGGTTTTCCGTATGCCAGTTGATGTTTTTCACTTCAAATGACATCCTTTTGAAACAAAAGACATACACTTTGAGTGGTGGAGGGAAAACCATGACTAATATTGAGGCGGGGTTGACTTGTGCATGTCACATATGACGCATGGATCGTTGTGCTAATGTATCTACACAATCCGAATGCGTTTGGTCGATTTTCAGTATGCCAGTTGATGTTTTTCAATTAAAATGACGTCCTTTTGAAACAAAAGGCAGACACTTTGAGTGGTTCTGGACACATAGCGTATCAGATTGAGGCGAGGTTGATTCTTACACGTCACATATGAGCCATGAATCGTTCTCCTAAAGTTTCAACAGAAACCGAATGCGTTTGGTCGGTTTTCCGTATGTACTTAAATTGTTGTCCATTTTAAGCAAAAGAGAGCCACTTAGAGTGATTCCGGCCACACCGTGCCTCATATTAAAGCGGGGTTGACTTGTACACATCACATATGACCCATGGATCGTTGTGATAAAGTATCGACACAATCCGAATGCGTTTGGTCAGTTTTCCGTATGTCAGTTGATGTTTTTCACTTCAAATGACATCCTTTTGAAACAAAAGATAGACACTTTGAGTGGTGGAGGCCACACCGCGCCTTAGATTGAGGTGGGGTTGACTCTTACACGTCACATATGACCCATGGATCGTTGTTCTAATGTATCGACACAATTCGAATGCGTTTGGTCGCTTTTCCGTATGCCAGTTGATGTTTTTCAATTAAAATGACGTCCTTTTGAAAAAAAGGCAGACACTTTTAGTGGTTCCGGCCACACCGCATCTCAGATTGAGGCAAGGTTGATTCTTATATGTCACATATCACCCATGTATCGTTCTCCTAAAGTTTCAACATAAACTGAATCTGTTTGGTCGGTTTTCCGTATGTACTTAAAATGTTTTCCATTTTAAGCAAAAGAGAGCCACTTAGAGTGATTCTGGCCACACCGTGCCTCAGATTAAGGCGAGGTTGACTCGTACACGTCACATATGACCCATGGATTGTTGTGATAAAGTATCGACACAATCCTAATGTGTTTGGTCAGTTTTCCGTATGCCAGTTGATGTTTTTCAATTAAAATGACGTTCTTTTGAAACAAAAGGCAGACACTTTGAGTGGTGGCGGCTACACCGCACCTCGGATTGAGGCGGGGTTGACTCATACACGTCACATATGACCCATGTATTGTTGTGCTAATGTATCAACACAATCCGAATGCATTTGGTCGGTTTTCTGTAGCCAGTTTATTTTTTCAATTAAAATGACGTCCTTTTGAAACAAAAGACAGACACTTTGAGTGCTGCCGGCGACACCATGCCTCGGATTGAGGCGGAGTTGACTCGTACATGTCACATATGACCCATGGATCGTTCTCCTAAAGTTTCAATGGAAACCTAATGCGTTTGGTCGGTTTTCCGTATGTACTTAAAATGTTGTCCATTTTAAACAAAAGAGAGCCACTTAGAGTGATTTCGGCCACACCGTGCCTTAGATTAAGGAGGGGTTGACTCGAACACATCAAATATGACCCATGGATCGTTGTGCTAAAGTATCGACACAATCCGAATGCGTTTGGTCGCTTTTCTATATGCCAGTTGATATTTTTCACTTAAAATGACGTCCTTTTGAAACAAAAGACAGACACTTTGAGTGGTGCCGGCCACACCGCGCCTTGGATTGAGGTGGGGTTGACTCGTACATGTCACATATGACCCATGGATCGTTGTGCTAAAGTATCAACACAATCCGAATGCGTTTGTTGGTTTTTCGTATGCCAGTTGATGTTTTTCAATTAAAATGATGTCCTTTTGAAACAAAAGGCAGACACTTTGAGTGGTGACGGCCACAACACGCCTCGAATCGAGGCGGGGTTGATTCGTTCACGTCACATATGACCCATGGATTGTTCTCCTAATATTTCAATGGAAAGCAAATGCGTTTGGTCGGTTTTCTATATGTACTTAAAATGTTGTCCATTTTATGAGAATCCTCATGTGTCTATTAATGGAATGGTATTTACTTAAAATCTTGTGGATATTTATATAAAATATATTTATATCATTCTTAGTATGGATTAGATTTTAGTTTATAATGCTATGAAACATTTCGGAGCTAACAATGTCATTCCCAATGAATAAATCTCTTTTATAACATACCAAGAATCTATGATATTGATTAGATGTGTAAATGTGATTTACATTGATTATCATGATGAAAATAAATAAAATACATATTATAGATTTTCTAGTATTAAATGGAATCAAGAAGGGTGGGGGGGCTGTCTGGCGGGGCTGTCCGGGGGGCTGTCCGGTGGGTGTCCGGGGGGCTGTCCGGGGACTAAGGAGGAGGGTGGGGGGGGGGCTGTGCGGGGGGTTGTACGGGGTCCACGGAAGAGGGGGGGGGGGATGTCCGGGGGGCTGTCTGGGGGGCAGTCCGGGGGGCTGTCTGGGGTCCAGGGAGGAGGGTGGGAGGGCTGTGCGGGGGGTTGTCCAAGGGGTGTTCGGGGGGGGGGGGGGGGGTTGTCTAGGGTCCAAGGAGGAGGGTGGGGGGGGGGGGGGGGCTGTCCGGGGGGCTGTTCGGGGGACTGTCCGGGGGATGTTCGGGGCTGTTCGGGGGGTTGTCTGGGGTCCAAGGAAGAGGGTGGGGGGGATGTCTGGGGGGCTGTCCGGGGGGTTGTCCGAGGTCCAGGGAGGAGGGTGGGGGGGCTGTCCGGGGGGCTCTTCGGGGGGCTGTCTGGGGGCTGTCCGGGGGTGTTCGGGGGGTTGTCTGGGGTCCAAGGAAGAGGGTGGGGGCAGTCTGGGGGGCAGTACGGGGGGCTGTTCGGGGTCCAGGGAGGAGGGTGGGGGGGGGGGGGGGGCTGTCCGGGGGGCTGTTTGAGGGGCTGTCCGGGGGCTGTCCGGGGGGTGTTCGGGGGGTTGTCCGGGGTCCAAGGAAGAGGGTGGGGGGGGGGGGGGCTGTCCAGGGGGCTGTCTGGGGGGCTGTCCGGCGGGGCTGTCCGGGGTCCGTGGTCCAGGGAGGAGGGTGGGGGGTTGTCCAGGGTCCAGGAAGGAGGGGGGTTCCCAAACACACAACCACTAAAAGACAACAACATCCCAAAAAATAGATAATATATAAAAATAACTCAACTCCAATACTATACTACGAGTCTAGATAAAACTAACAACTGGAATAAATTAAATATCAAATCTCAGTAATATCAGTCAAAAATGTAATGGATCAACTTGTCCTACATCACCATCACCATCATCACCATCATCATCATCACCCTCATACTTTTCCCCATCATCGTCCTCACCCTCCCCTCCCTCACCCTCCTCCTCTTCCTCGCCCTCCTCCTCGCCCTCGCCACTCGCCTCGCCCTCCTCTTCTCCCTCCTCTTCAGCATCAGACTCCTAGCCATCATCATCGTCAAGCTGGACATCGTCCTGAACACCACTAGAACTGCCACCTGGTGCACTGTATATAGAATGTATCGACGACATATACTCATCAAAATCTGGTCTGGTATCTGCTAGAAGTGTAGGACGTAGAACTTAAATAAATTTCATAAACGCACTATTTGCCCTAGAAGACTATTCTGCCGTCTCTGTGGCCCTTTTCTCAGCCTGTTCTGCCTGTGCCCTAACTTGCTGCAGCTCGGTGTCACTATAGCTCGTACCTAAGGATGGCCAATACCTCATCGGGGCTATCCTAGGTCGGAAGCATACTCTTCCAGAATGCTCCTCTCCCAATACCTGATGTAAGTGATCTGTTGGCCCAAAATTGTCTGGTTCTTGGGAATCAAGGGCCTCTAAAGTATCCTGTTACAAATATAAATATATCATTAATTTAAAAAATAGATATTAAAATATAAATTCAACAGATTAAAACTTACAATCTTCTGCTGAGACGCTTCGTTGATGGCACTTCCATCCATTTTCCATCTACTTGAGCAAAACAATTTTTCTCGAGGCACACGTCCTTCAATATTTTGTATTTTCCTCTACAATGACATTGAAAACTAAAGTTATATGAAAACTTTAGAAAACTATTAAATAATTTAGGAAACAAAATAAAGTGTAATTCGTAAAGAAAACTTATAAACAAGTGTCATACCTGCTTCCTCTCATGATCAGGCATCGTAGTGCGTCCCAGTGTGTGGAGGTATTTTTTTGCATCAATGTTCTTTTTATTTTTTCCAGATGATTCCTAAATAAAATTCTAAAATGAAACAGATAGTATTAATGGAAAACATTAAAGTTATTATCTAAATACCTCAAATGTTATTAATACCTTAAAATGGGTACTCATCCAATGAGTAATCATCTGACGATACTGCTCTATAGGACAATCATCCACCACTGGTACCGCCTCTAACTCAGTGCCAACTCTAGCAACCCAGCCAATATACAACTCATTCTTGTAGTATCTCCAAATCTCGCCTAAATCCTTTAGACATTCCGGTCGTGCACCCTCACCATCAGGAAAATTAAATCAAAGCTGAAATCAAAATATTAATTCATATAAATACATAAATAATTCGTGGCATTAAATAGAACATATTTTTTACCCATATCTCTGACCAAGCTCTATCCTTGACCTCATGTGGAAAATGTATCCATGATAGCGGGCTTACGGGAATGATGTTGGAGTATTTGGCAAGCGTTGCCAAAAAACTCCGACATTGCTGCCCTATTTTCTCAACCATTTGGTTGTCTTTATTATAATCCACCATAACCTGTGTGTGGCGGTTCCACACTGAACGCATGCGTGTACGCCCCCGCCCACGCCTCCTGTCAGTAGATGTATCTGTCATGAAAGAAAAACAAATATTTTATCAAAACATGTTATAATGAAAATAAATATTTCTATAAATTTTTTTAGGGTTCTATAAATAGACCTGTGCCGGTCTGATCGCTGAGCACCGCTGGATCCACAAAAACTGATGGAACACCCTGTGGTGGAACAGGAGTCGAAGACGATGGAATATAGAAGCTCGGAGAGACAGAAGTATAAGGAAAAGAAGATGGGACAGCTGTCTGACCGGATGCTGACTGGGGAGTGGGAATCATCATGGGATGTGAAAATGATGGGCCAGAAGATGCAGAAGGTAGCAGAAACATGGGAGGCCTACATACCCCGTGTGTCCCTAACGACACACCAGGATCAGAATGTGGGAAGTATGACATGTCAGTGGGAGGGGTAGGGTCTAGTCGGGTACGCGTAGCTGCTCGTCCACCTCTGGTACGAACCCTCCTCGTACCACCGGCCTGAGTACTAGGACCATTACTAGGCTCCTCGTCGAATAACTATTGACGTATAGGTGGATCCTAAAAAAATGTTTACAAAAAATTAATCACATGACATTATATATTCTTTAAATATATCAATTTGAAATAAAGTACTCACTACAGACACTAATGATGGAATTCCCAACTCCGTCATTCGACGATTGTTCCCCATCATTTTTTTCCTTCGTCTCTCTTCAATTGGCTTCATTTCCTACTTTTGAAAACAAATATGTAATTAATTAGAAAAAGAAAACTAATGAGTAACCTAAAAAACTAAATATATGAGGGAATAGGGGGATTCATTAGTAATTTAGCTATCAGTTGTTTTAGAAGAGCTTGAATGGATTTAATAAATCATACAAGTTGTAATGTTCACCAAGTTAGAAATATTGTTTGACTATGTTTGAATACAGTTCAATTCCAAATTAGAAAATGCAATTCAAATAAAACTACAACCAATAAACATTGAAAATTCACATAATGGTCAAGTCATCTATCAATTGTTTTAGAAGAGATTGAATGGATTTAATAAATCATACAAGTTGTAATGTTCACCAAGTTAGAAATATTGTTTGACTATGTTTGAATATAGTTTAATTCCAAATTAGAAAATTCAATTCAAATAAAACTACAACCAATAAACATTAAAAATTCACATAACGGTCAAGTCAGCTATCAATTGTTTTAGAAGATCTTGAATGAATTTAATAAATCATAAAAGTTCTAATGTTCACCAAGTTAGAAATATTGTTTGACTATGTTTGAATACAGTTCAATTCCAAATTAGAAAATGAAATTCAAATAAAACTGCAACCAATAAACATTGAAAATTCACATAACGGTCAAGTCAGCTATCAATTGTTTTATAAGAGATTGAATGGATTTAATAAATCATACAAGTTGTAATGTTCACCAAGTTAGAAATATTATTTGACTATGTTTGAATACAGTTTAATTCCAAATTAGAAAATGAAATTCAAATAAAACTGCAACCAATAAACATTGAAAATTCACATAACGGTCAAGTCAGCTAAAACATATTTGTGATCAATACTAAATCAATTTGAATATTACCAACCTTAACAACCCAACTCGAGGTAAACCAAAATAATTGAGAACATGGATGAATGATTCTATATATTTTCAACCACAACTTCAGGTTCACAATCAACTCTGACAATTGAGCTATTTGAGTCATCAAAAGAAATAAATGTATTGGTTCCAATGGAACTAGGAACAATGTCAATATTATCATTACCATCATAAAAAATATGTCTTGGAATTACTTCAACTATGACACCAAATTCAGGTCGAAGTTGTTCTTTGACATAAAAAACTTGTTTATCAATTGATGCCAACACATATGGTTCTTCGGTAGCAAGAGTGCGAGTCATATTAATTAATCGAAATCCACAATCATCAATAAATGTGCCATGTCTCGTCATAGAATCAAACCAATGGAATTTCATCATTGTGACTCGTCCATGAGAGTAATAATCAAATATTATTATTTTCTCAACAACTCCATAATAACCCACATTTTCAAATCGCGGTCTACTATCTGATGCACTGTCATAACAATCTGTTGTGGCAGTAACCATAACACCATCATGTTGTGTTCTCATGTTATTTGCTTGTTCAGTGACAATAAATTTGTACCCATTGATAATAATTGATTTACAGTCACAAACCACGGTATTAGGACCAAAATCCAAAGCTCTTATTTCCTCAGAGACAGAGTCAGCAGACAAACTCAATACCTGCAATATAAATGACTATTAAACTTAATTAAATATTGATATAATTATTTTAAACATTAATTTTTTTATACCTTCAATTTTAACCAAGAATAAAACTATTTTATATGCAAATTCTCTCTCCTTAGTACATTTCATAACACCCAAACTAAAGTCCACAGAAAGTACCATATCACCCCACTAAAAAAATGAAAATCACCTACCCCACTACCCCAACCATGTCAATTACCTCAATAAGGGATTCTATGTCTGTATTTGGGAAGAGGTTGAAGGAGTATAACCTGGATGGGGGAGTTGCAGCCGATCAGATGGAAGACCTCAGGTTAGGGTTCACCGGCACGGGGGCTTCTGGAAATTAGGGGAAATACAGAGTTATTTGCTTCTGTGTAATCAGGGGCGGGCTGTCCACGGGGGTGGCGGGGTTTTCCAGGGGGTACAGGGTGTCTAGGGGGTGGGCGGGCTGTACATGAGGGTGGCTGGGATGTCTAGGGGGGAGGGGGTGTTCAGGGGGGTGGGCGGGCTATCCATGGGGGTGGGGGTGGGGGGGGGATTTCCAGGGGGTACAAGGTGTCCAGGGGGTGGGGGTGTCCGGGAGGGGGGTGGGTGGGGGGAATGTCTATGGGGTGGGTGGGCTGTCCACGGGGTTGGGGGCTGTCCAGGGAGTAGGGGGTGTCCAGGGGGTGGGTAGGATTTCCACGGGGGTGGCAGAGTTGTCCAGGGGGTACAAGGTGTCCAGGGAGGTGGGAAGACTGTCCACGAGGGTGGCAGGGCTCTCCAGGGGGTAGGGGGTGTCCAGGGGGGTGGGAGAGATGTCCACAGGGGTGTGACTGAGAGCTATGAGATTTAATTGATTTTTCATTCATGTTATGAAAAATAAAAGATGGGTGTTAAGGATTAGAATAGTGTTTTTTAGTGAAAATCCAATTTGGTAGGATTAGTGAATTGATAACATGATGGTATCAAGTTTCCAATTGGGAAAATGTTGGGGCATTGGATTCTAAAAGGATCCTACAACCTTCTAAGGATATATTATTTCTAGAAAATTGTGTTGTGGGAGAAGGAATTCATCCTATATAGTTGATGTCACTTTTATATCATGTGATGCCTTACTCATCAAGATGAATAGACAAGAACCAAAAACAAAGAGGCCTCAAAACTATCCAAATCTCTAGAATTGATGAATTCACCATGCTTATTGGTGAACTATGGAAGTGATGACTTCCCACCTGCACATCCCCCCTCCCCACCTCACCCCCAACAGACTCCCCCTGCACAACCCCCCCTCCCATCCACCGACTGCACAACCCCCCCCCCCCCCACCTGCACCCCCACTTGCACAACCCCCCCACCCCCACCTGCACAACCCCCTCCCATCCACCCACTGCACACCCCCCACCTCACCCCCAACATACTCCCACCTGCCCAGCCCACCCCCAACCTACAAACTCCCCTCCCCCCACCCACTTGCACATCCACCCCCAACCTACACCCCCCACTTGCACAACCCCCCTCCCCCACCCCCACCTGCACACCCCCCCTCCCCCCACCACCACCTATACACCCCACCCCCCACCTCACCCCCAACAGACTCCCACCTGCCCAGCCCACCCCCCCAACCAGCACACTCCCCTCCCCCACCTACTTGCACAACACCCCCTCCACTTTCACCCCCCACTTGAACAACCCCCCTCCCCCACCCCCACCCCCACCCGTACAACCCACCCCCACCCCCACCTATACAACCCCCACCTCACCCCCAAGACTATGACCTGCCCAGACCACCCCCCAACCTACACACTCCCCTCCCCCCCACCCACTTGCACAACAACCCCCTCCACTTGCACCCCCACCTGCACAACCCACCCCTCCCCTACCCCCACCTGCACAACCCACCCCCACCCCCACCTGTACAACCCCCAATTCAACACCCCACCAGTACACCCCCTCCCCCCACCTAAACACCCCACCATCACACCCCCTCCCCCCACCTACTGCACCCCCAGCACCTCCCACCAGAACAAAAATAGAAAACAAAAACAGAACAAAAAATTGATTCACACATGACACCAGAACAAAAACAGAAAACAAATAACAAATAAAATTGAAATTTTTGGGTATACCGTACTTCAAGAAACATAGGTTTAAGCGAAATCAAAATAGAAAATAAAAAAATTAGATGAAAAACATTAAACATAACGTACTACTTACATATTTGAAGTGCAGAACAAAACAACTTTGTGGTTGAGTATGGATCTGGTGGAAGGATTTTCCAAGTGAGAGAGATATTAGGTCTCAATTTTAGCAGTTCAATTGCATGGATGGGATATCAGGTTTGCTGGGATTTTAGGGGAAAACTTTCCCAATGGTTTGTTAAAACCATTGGGAAAGGTGAGCTTTACCAACGGTTTACACAAACCGTTGGGAATTCCTTCCTAAGTCATGGTCTTTACCAACGGTTTTGTAAAACCGTTGGTAAAGGGAGAAAATTTTTTAGATTTCCCAATGGTTTCTTCAAACCATTGGGAAATAATTGTTTTATACCCCTATACCAACAGTTCAACATAACCTTTGGCAAACATGTGTTGGGAAAACCCAACTTCCTAGTAGTGGAGCTCCGAACAAGGGCAGCGATAATAAAATAATGACTCGCACATGTGTCTATAATTACTGCAACAAGGGTAGAGTAGACACAGATAGTACCTCGAATCATATCAGGTGCGCCGTGGTTGTAGGCCTAGACTTCCTGGATCTGAGATCGCCTCGGTCCACCAGCTCCCTGTGGTCAGGGTGGACCTCCTGGTGGTGGTGGTGGTAGTGCCTCGAAATGTCGTCCACCACCCGCTGCTCGGCCAGCTCCTCTGCCTCTTCACCCGCTCCCAGTGGACCACCACAGTAAAACCTATGCCTCTTCCTGGGAGGTCCCTATACTGTCTTCTGCTCATCTGCATGGTGGGTCTGGCAGTCACGATCCATGTGGCCCTGCCCGCCACATGCATAGCACCGCCTGCTCCTCGTAAGGCTGGCTCTGTTTCGTGTGCCCCGCACAATAGAACCCGTATCCTAAGGTCACCCACCTGATGGCCTGGTCTTCTTGGACCCCTATGACATCTTTCTACTTCTGGCTGCAGAATAATCCACTAAGTGTCGCCCTACGGTGGGTCTCGCCGCTGGTGACTGCTCGACGAGAAAGCTCTCTACTAGAAGGGCTCACTCCAGCACCCCCGCCTGCGTCAGGATGCTGAGTGGAATCGTCGAAGCCCTGATCTCATGCCTCAGTCCCTGCTCGAAGGTCCGGACCCTAAAGAACGGGTCCTGTACCATATCTGTGGATTAGTGTGAGAGGTCAGTAAACGTCGCTGAGTACTGAGCTACCGTCATGCTTCCCTGCTGTAGATATAGTAACTCCTGAATCCGCACCACACGGAGGGTGGCTTGAACAAACTTCGAGCGGAAGAGACTCTCAAAGTCTGTCCAAAGAAGTGATGCCTCATCATGCACCAGGAGCATCAGGCTCTACCATATACCTACTACTGCATATAGAAGACTCACGACAAGGATCACCATAAGGTCGGATGGTGTCCCTACTAATCTGAAAACTCTAACGATAGCCTCCAGCCAATCCTCAGCTGCTTGGGGGTCCGTCTCTCCATGGAACCTGGGCGACCTCTGTCACTGGAACTCGTGCAATTCACTCAGGCAGCCAAAAATCTCTACTATAGGGGATGGTGGTATTGGTGGACCAGCAGGTAGTGGTACCGCTGGTGCCTCCGCTGTGATGGGGCCCTGCACCGAGGCCTTTCGCTCGATGGGCTACCATCTGGTACGTAACTCAGAAACCTAGATGACTGCCTTAATGGGGCCATTAGAAAAAGAAATAGGTGTTCCACGGTCAAACAACATACCTGGTGAGCTGACACAAAGTAATCACAAAGAAAATTTTTCAATGGAAACACACACACAATCCGTGTTTTAGTGCAGTGAGTCAGAAATCAGAGGTCAGGGTCCTGGTGTATGGATACGTCGGCCGCCACACCAACACTGGACTCCCTGGACTGAAAACCACACTCAATACTCTTAACACTATTGCTTCACAGAATGAAAGATCAGAGTCCTGAGTTCTGCGGTAGAACCGACTCCTCTGATACCAATTTTTCATGACCCATCCTCGAGGTCCGTGCCGTGAATACCCCAAGCCAGCCTTCCATAGGCCAGGGGCTGGCGACTAGCACTAAAGGCATAAATCCAAATAAAAAAAGGGTATACATTTCCTTTATAAAGGTAAAAAAACACAACAGAGTAAACAACTGAAGTAAGCACTAAGTAAACTGAGTACAAAAGTAAGTGCTGAAAAGTAAATGAGCCAGTATACAAACCCAACTGAAAGTACAGTACAACTGAAAACTAGCACAACTACAGTAAAGTAAAACAACAACCACTGAGTCATCCTCTAGGAATACCACCTGAAGGGTGGGTACAGATGGCCTACTCAGCACCTCAAGTCCGTCCATCCGCTCCATGCACATCTCGCCAAGTGGTCCACCTCCGGGTACTGTCCAGCTCTACAAGTCTCTATCTCGATCAGTGCTGTCCGTCATCTGCATCCAACACAACTTAGTGCGGGAAAATCTTATGCAGGGGTGAGTATACGATACTCAGTAGGGACCCCGAGACCCCTTAAGGTCTCCTAGAACCCACAAAGGATAAAACACAGAAGAGAGATACAAACACGAAGTATCAACCAACCCTACTTAGGTATATTCCCATACATATACCTAAGTTATCAACCACAGTACGAATCCAACTCTCGAGCATAAGTACAACCCAGTCCACACAGGAATGAAGTCAATCACATCGATGATAATGATTAAAAGTCAAGACTCATCTCACATAGGTATACATATTTCGTATAGCGATAAAGATGATCAGATGTAGTCACTAATTCATCTAACTTGTCGGACCCACACAGGATACCAGACCAGCTAAACTGTCGTACCCACATAGGATACAAGACCAGCTACTCTGCCATACCCACACAGGATGTCACGAACCAACCCAGGTAGACCCTAAACCGGACACCCGGGTCACCTAAGCCGGCCCGCGACATAGCCTCAAGCGCGTCTCCCCTTACGCCAGAGGTTGCCGACTAGCGGAGAGGGTGTAAGGTAAGTCAGGGGGGAGACTATACCCTCTTATCAAAGTGGAGAAAAGGGACCAAAAATACAGCAACGGAAGTAGTGTGAATAATAATAAGAAAGCAGCGGAAAACATTTTTCATTTATAAGGTTTGAATAAAATTGGCGAACGACAGTTTATATAAGAGATGCATGCATGACATGCTAATGATACAATGGAAGCATTAAATCACGCGACATACTTACACATCAATGCAGAAGTAAATGAACAAAAGTATCAAGCCCCGAAGGTGATCTCCATGAGCATCCCGAGCCCCAACTCGGTCCTTTGCTACGAACTCCAAGTACAAGAAACAACAACAACAAGGTCCTGCAACCAAATGGAATCTACTTGGGTACCCTAGTGAAATGGCGGCCCGAGTAGGGTGTGAGATATATATCTCAGTAGGCCGGAACCACCGGGGTCTAGCCCACTCTAGACCATGAAATATAATTAAACAAAGTGCTGGTATTTGCGAACAATAATGACACAACACCAACAATAAACGCCCGTCCAGGTTCCA
Organism: Viscum album; assembly: GCA_963277665.1. Classification (NCBI taxonomy): domain Eukaryota; kingdom Viridiplantae; phylum Streptophyta; class Magnoliopsida; order Santalales; family Viscaceae; genus Viscum; species Viscum album. The sequence goes on from OY728141.1 coordinate 2,096,357,075, forward strand.
AAAAAGACACCTGACGACAATACCTGCTTCGGCCCATAGCCGGGATAAGAACCTGTTTAAAACAACACATGTAAATTTGGTTCAAGCATAAAAACACTTTTTATCATTTTTCTCACTTACTCTATTTATTCACTTATCATTTAAACTCAGACTGGAAATCCACTCATTTTTATCCTTCTTTATTTGATCACATTTCACTCGGGTTTTAATCACATCTCTTGTTCCTTTCATAAATCATTATTATCATTCGCTTGGTGTCAAGCACCATTGGGGAGGAACGCCATGTCCAAACCCAGATTTTAAGTCGATCTAGAGCGCCATGTCTAGGACCCAAAATCTCATTCGGTGTAGATCGTCATGTCTAACACCCTATATCAAAAGCTTGGATAACCATTGGGGAGGAACGCCATGTCCAAACCCAGATTTTAAGTCGATCTAGAACGCCATGTCTAGGACCCAAAATCTCATTCATTTATCACTTAATTAATCAATCGACACAGTTCTCATTTCATAATTAATTCTTCACATTTAATTATCCAAATCAGATATCAACTTTTTATAATCAATTCTCATAATTAATTATCCTTGTTCAACATTCTGGAACTTGCACGAGCAATAGAAGGTAAGAAAAAGCATATGGCATCAACATGCATCTATGTTAGGTGATTAATGACATTAAATGGTACAAGCTAACAAACTTGCTCAAGAAAGACATTCGATTCATACTATTACATTAAATTTATAACTTAAAGAACAAGGAAAAAGGGGCATTTAGGCGAGGCACACCCAAAGGGGTGGCCAAGAGGCAAGGCGAGTACCTAGGGTGGGATTTACCATAAACGATGGCCAAAACGGGCATGAGCGAACCACCCAAGAATTTCAATAATAAATAAAGAGGCATTACCGGAAGGTTGAGACAAGCGACACAAGACGTGGCATGACATAAGCACCGAAGTAAAGGGAAGAGGGTAAACACCCTACCCTAAAAGTTCTAATTACATGTTAAGCCATGAACTTAGGAGGCGTCATGGATCGTTTATTATTTCTCAAGAAGCAACGTCATTTGAGGTAACTAGTAAGGTACGAGTACAAGCATGTCATTTATCAAGTATAATGTCAAGCATAAAGAGTCATAAGACTTTTAAGCAAGCAATCACAAAAAAAAGGAAGACTACTACTACACCTTTATTTTGAAGGTAGCTCACCTTCATTGGAGGAGTTTTATTAGAAAACATGTCATCACTTCATCAAACAATTCATTTAGAGATATTTAGCATTTACTTTAAAACTCATTCAACACTTAACAAAGTTAATAAGCCAAACAGTAAGGAAGGAAATCATGAAATTCTATTGCTACATTTTTAGATTGAAGGCATCGCACCTCGAAATAGGGGTTTTATTATTAAATCGTTAGTTTAGTGACCAAGAAACCACTTTTATCTTATTCCTACAATTCACAAGATTTGCACAGAAGCATTTAATCGGAACTAAACTTGCATAATTAAAATGCTATGTGCAATATTAAATTCACTATTACTTTACTTAAATTAAAAGGGCAAGGAGAGGGACCCTACCTCAAGGTGGATCCATCCGTCCACTCCGGCTCTTTGCGCTTTCTAACTAAAGCTGCCGCAGCTGCTCCCCCACGAGGCATATGTGATTTCACATATGTATAAGGACACCTAGCCTCTATGCACACGCTCCGCATGGCCATGAGCATGCACAAGAGGATCCTTACACATATGCTTATACACATAAGCCTGTATCCGCTCACCTGAACATGCACTTTTTATATATGTAATGGGGACAACTAGCCCCGTACTTGTGTATATTCGCTGCCATGGAAAAATATACGCATGCCGGGGGAACCCACGTACATATAAATACGTACCTATGCCTGCGCAGATGAGTCGCCTAAACTCCGGCAACCCGAAATCATACCGAAACCTCCAACGCACTCGGGTGTTGGCGACAAACCAAAACGAAGGCGAACCCACACCGCGAGCTCAACGCACTGCCAACATCAAGTCGAGGCTCATAAACATCAAAAGCCCCAAATTTAACAAGTGAAAAACAAAGGGAAAGGTGAAAACCTCACCCCGAAACCATTCCGACGATCCGAAACCCCCCGAACCACTTCGCCTTCGGTGGCGGTTGCCGGAACGCGCGCCAAGGAGTCCCAACGGACCTTCCGTGCCGACCTAGAACAAGAGCAAGACGAAAAACCGGATGACCTCTAAGCCCTAGGGTTCGGCCGCACCTCACCGGGCACCGATTAGGTCAAAAAGAAGCCGGAAACAGGGAGGAGAAGGGAGAGAAGGACTCACCATGATGATTCGGAGAGTGAAATCGCCAAAAACCGGAAGAAAACGGGGAAGGAGGCAGCGCCGTGGAGGGGGGGTCACGCGCGCGGCTAAGGGGAGAGGAGGGGGTGTGCAGGGGTCCTGGCCGAGAGAAGGGGAGGGAGGTATTTAGTTTAGGTTTAATTTAATTTATTTTTATTTTATTTGAAAATTAATCAAAAACCCAAAACACACCCAAGCACACGGTTTGACCCGCATCGTCTGAAAAACCGTGCGCAGCCCGCGCGCCTGCTACTAGATACAAGGGTACCCCGCACGGCTGACCCGCACGGTTGAAACTACCGTGCGCAGTCCGAGATCACCGCTTAAGACGGCTCTAGAACTCGGGACCTCATTCTGAAGCTCGGTTTTGAAACCGACCCGTTGATAAAAGAAAAAGTTCAAAAACATTCGAATTTTATCCGCTCAAAAAAATACGGTTCATTACAAACTAAACACCAAAAAAAAACTTCTCTTCCCTGAGAAGCCTTCAGAAAACAACGAAAACATCACCCGACTCACAAGGGCCGTGAAGTTGCATTCAACCGGTTGTATTGTGTTTCCAACGCCCAATGCACCTTTAAGAATTTTCTAAGAAGACTGCACTTAAGCCTTTACAACTCGAGCCAACGCTCAATTTATAATTGAAACATCAAAGCAGAGCTTACATATGAGGCCATTATAGGGACCTCAACCCAAGAAAATGGTCGAATAATGATCGACCAACTAAAATTGGTCATGCAAGATTTTCTCGAAAGACATCGCCAACCCGAAAAACACACTCGCCCTTAAACCGACGACATGCTTTTAAAACTGTTCCGTTATCAACCACGCGTACACCGAAGTCCTTACACGACCTTCGGTGATATTCTCAAGCCATCACAAGACTATTATACAACTATTGTGCCTCAACACTAAGCGTAACTCTAAGAAACCGTGCATCCCACGCACAACCAGAGAGAGATCACGAAGCAAACCAACAACTTTTAAACTTTAGCGTGGCGTACAACCGACACTATCTTGGTGTATCCAAGACGACGTCAAGATGGGGGGCATGCTCGTCTCATCCAGAAGAGTACACTAAGATTAAACAAAGGTCGCTGAGAAGATCAATCAGACCAAACTCTGATGCCTATACCACCTGAGGCATTGTATTCATCGAAGCTTAACCACTGAAACTCTTCCCGCACTAACAGAGTTTCTAAAGCGTTGCACACACTGCCAACCTTATCAAAGTCGTGCTGCCAAGAAATCACCGACATGAAAACAGAAACTCATGCGACACTACCCACCTTAGGAGTGTCCATGTCGTCGTAAGAACTAGCCGCTCACCGGCGCACTATTTTTGAAACACTTTAACGCACGGGTGACGTCCCTCGAACTACGATCACCACATCATAATCTCACACCGAAAACAAGGAAAATCAATCTCTAAGGGTACTACCTAGCACGGGCTAGTCCCTTACAAAGCACACACGTCGACCCTAACTCTTGGTCACACAAAACAAGTATTACTAGTCTCAAAAACCCCTTTCCATTTTATCCATTTCATTAATTCATTTCAACCTTTAATCATTTTAAAGAAGATTTTAACAGACCCACAAGTACTATTTCACAACAAAGTACTTGGTTTTCAAACAACACCCCATGGGCAAAACAGGAAAGTTGTAACAAACTTCCTCTTCAACATTTTACATTTAAACTTTAGCAGCCATCTTTTAAAAAGTTTGAAAACACAATTTACCCTTTTCCCAATTATAAGGCTCTCATACACCTTATAATGGAAAATTGGCTCCGTCGTAATCGCAACCAACAATTTCAGCCAAAGCAACCAAGCGCTTACCAGCAAGCTAACAAGCCACTACAAACAACTAACACAAAGCAACAAACTGAAATCACTAAAACATGCTATAACACAGACCATGACACACAAGCAAGATAGAAAACATGACATATTATCACCCAAACACGTTAATTATCACCGAAACATGATTTCTAAAGAGGCGTGAAAAATAAATCCAGGCATGACATATTTTCAAGGCACACAATCAAAATCAGAAGGCATCCTACTAATGCAACTACATGGCATGGCACATATGCATGAAATGTGAATCTCTAAGTGTCTTATATGATGCATGCAATTCAATTTCTTGGCCATATCGGGCCAAGGAAAATTTTTCAAAACCTTTTCATAAAAAAATAAGCAGTAGAAAGTACAACATTCACCCAAGGTGAAATCACATAAACAGTAACAACAAACAACATGAACATCAATTCCCAGCCCTTGCCACTTGGTCATTTCCCGTACATGGGGTGATCAGTCCCAAGCACGGCTATTAACCCAAGCACCGACACATTCCCAGTCTCCTGTCTACCATCCCCGAAACAGTAAGACAAAGGAAAAAAATTAACACTGGAGCTTTGATACAATTTTGTCATGAACCAACCTAGGTAGACCCTAAACCGGACACCCGGGTCACCTAAGCCGGCCCGCGACATAGCCTCAAGCGCGTCTCCCCTTACGCCAGAGGTTGCCGACTAGCGGCGAGGGTGTAAGGTAAGTCAGGGGGGAGACTATACCCTCTTATCAAAGTGGAGAAAAGGGACCAAAAATACAGCAACAGAAGTAGTGTGAATAATAATAAGAAAGCAGCGGAAAACATTTTTCATTTATAAGGTTTGAATAAAATTGGCGAACGACAGTTTATATAAGAGATGCATGCATGACATGCTAATGATACAATGGAAGAATTAAATCACGTGACATACTTACACATCAATGCAGAAGTAAATGAACAAAAGTATCAAGCCCCGAAGGCGATCTCCATGAGCATCCCGAGCCCCAACTCGGTCCTTTTCTACTAACTCCAAGTACAAGAAACAACAAAAACAAGGTCCTACAACCAAATGGAATCTAATCGGGTACCCCAGTGCAATGGCGGCCCGAGTAGGGTGTGAGATATATATCTCAGTAGGCCGGAACCACCAGGGTCTAGCCCACTCTAGACCATGAAATATAATTAAACAAAGTGCTGGTATTTTCGAACAATAACGACACAACACCAACAATAAACGCCCGTCCAGGTTCCAAAAAGGACACCTGACGGCAATACCTGCTTCGGCCTATAGCCGGGATAAGAACCTGTTTAAAACAACACAAGTAAATTTGGTTCAAGTATAAAAACACTTTTTATCATTTTGCTCACTTACTCTATTTATTCACTTATCATTTCAACTCAGACTGGAAATCCACTCATTCTTATCCTTCTTTATTTGATCACATTTCAATCGGGTTTTAATCACATCTCTTGTTCCTTTCATAAATCATTATTATCATTCGCTTGGTGTCAAGCACCATTGGGGAGGAACGCCATGTCCATACCCAGATTTTAAGTCGATCTAGAACGCCATGTCTAGGACCCAAAATCTCATTCGGTGTAGATCGTCATGTCTAACACCCTATATCACAAGCTTGGATAACCATTGGGGAGTAACGCCATGTCCAAACCCAGATTTTAAGTCGATCTAGAACGCCATGTCTAGGACCCAAAATCTCATTCATTTATCACTTAATTAATCAATCGACACAGTTCTCATTTCATAATTAATTCTTCACATTTAATTATCCAAATCAGATCTCAACTTTTTATAATCAATTCTCATAATTAATTATCCTTTTTCAACCTTCTGGAACTTGCACGAGCAATAGAAGGTAAGCAAAAGCATATGGAATCAACATGCCTCTATGTTAGGTGATTAATGACATTAAATGGTACAAGCTAACAAACTTGCTCAAGCAAGACATTCGATTCAAACTATTACATTAAATTTATAACTTAACGAACAAGGAAAAGGGGTCATTTAGGTGAGGCACACCCAAAGGGGTGGCCAATAGGCAAGGCGAGTACCTAGGGTGGGCTTTACCATAAACGATGGCCACAACGGGCATGAGCGAACCACCCAAGCATTTCAATAATAAATAAAGAGGCATTACCGGAAGGTTGCGATAAGCGACACAAGACATGGCATGACATAAGCGCCGAAGTAAAGGGAAGAGGGTAAACACCCTACCCTAAAAGTTCTAATTACATGTTAATCCATGAACTTAGGAGGCTTCATGGATCGTTTATTATTTCTCAAGAAGCAACGTCATTTGAGGTAACCAGTAAGGTACAAGTAAAAGCATGTAATTTATCAAGTATAATGTCAAGCATAAAGAGTCATAAGACTTTTAAGCAAGAAATCACAAAAAAAGGAAGACTACTACTACACCTTTATTTTGAAGGCAGCTCACCACCATTGGAGGAGTTTTATTAGAAAACATGTCATTACTTCATCAAACAATTCATTTAGAGATATTTAGCATTTACTTTAAAACTCATTCAACACTTAACAAAGTTAAGAAGCCAAACAGTAAGGAAGGCAATCATGAAATTCTATTGCTACATTTTTAGATTGAAGGCAGCGCACCTCGAAAGAGGGGTTTTATTATTAAATCGTTAGTTTAGTGACCAAGCAACCACTTTTATCTTATTCCTGCAATTCACAAGATTTGCACAAAAGCATTTAATCAGAACTAAACTTGCATAATTAAAATGCTATGTGCAATATTAAACTCACTATTACTTTACTTAAATTAAAAGGGCAAGGAGAGGGACCCTACCTCAAGGTGGATCCATTCGTCCACTCCGGCTCTTGGCGCTTTCTAAGTAAAGCTGCCACAGCTGCTCCCCCATGAGGCATATGTGATTTCACATACGTATAAGGACACCTAGCCTCTATGAACACGCTCTGTATGGCCATGAGCGTGCGCAAGAGGATCCTTACACATATGCTTATACGCATAAGCCTATCTCCGCTCACCTGCACATGCACTTTTTATATATGTAATGGGGACAACTAGCCCTGTACATGTGTATATTCGCTGCCATGGACAAATATACGCACGCCGGGGGAACCCACGTACATATAAATACGTACCTATGCCTGCGCAGATGAGTCGCCTAAACTCCGGCAACCCGAAATCATACCGAAACCTCTAACGCACTCGGGTGTTGGCGACTAACTAAAACGAAGGCGAACCCACACCGCGAGTTCAACGCACTGCCAACATCATGTCGGGGCTCATAAACATAAAAATCCCCAAATTTAACAAGTTCAAAACAAAGGGAAAGGTGAAAACCTCACCCCGAAACCATTCCGACGATCCGAAACCCCCCCGAACCGCTTCGCCTTCGGCGGCGGTTGCCAGAACGCGCGCCAAGGAGTCCCGACGGACCTTTCACGCCGACCTAGTACAAGAGCAAGACAAAAAAATGGATCACCTCTAAGCCCTAGGGTTCGGCCGCACCTCCCCGGGCGCCGATTAGGTCGAAAAGAAGCCAGAAACAGGGAGGAGAAGGAAGAGAAGGACTCACCATGATGATTCGGAGAGTGAAATCGCCAAAAAACGGAAGAAAATGGGGAAGGAGGCAATGCCGTGGAGGGGGGGTCGCACACGCGGCTAAGGGGAGAGGAGGGGGTGTGTGGGGGTCCTGGACGAGAGAAGGGGAGGGAGGTGTTTAGTTTAGGTTTAATTTAATTTTTTTTTATTTTATTTGAAAATTAATCAAAAACCCAAAACACACCCAAGCACACGGTTTGACCCGCACTGTCTGAAAAACCATGCGCAGCCCGCGCGCCTGCTACTAGATACATGGGTACCCCACACGGCTGACCCGCACGGTTGAACCTACCGCCCGCAGTCCGAGATCACCGCTTAAGACGGCTCTAGAACTCGGGACCTCGTTCCGAAGCTCGGTTTTAAAACCAACCCGCTGATAAAAGAAAAAGTTAAAAAACCTTCGAATTTTATCCGCTCAAAAAAATACGGTTCGTTACACAGGATACTAGTACAGAGGTCAAAATACCGGACCCACACAGGATACATGAACAATAGTCATCACCGTCAAACCCACGGAGGATTCCAGTACGGTAGTTGTCACTGTCGAACCCACGGAGGATCCTAGTATAGTAGTCGTCGCTACCACAACCAGCTCTAGGGTTCCCACACACAGCACGCTCGATTCTGGGAGGGTCCGCTCCTCGAGCAAAGGGGTCAATACATCAACTATCACGTAGTCCAGATTTGATGTATCCCAAAGTTCCGTCTCATCAAAAGAAACCCAACGCGACAGACGACACGTCAATCAGACGCCTGGTCTGAGAGTTATTGTCTTTTTCGTTCCCGGGCCCCGGTTGGAAATACACTCATTCCAAACCTGTCCATCTTCCAAAGTAGTCCAAAACTCACTTAGAGTATCATAAAATGACCGCATCGTTTTAAGGGTCCCAGTGCCATAGACGGTGCGTCGTTCGGACGCACGGTCATGAAGTTATTCGCATTTAAGCAAAACGGGCTCGTCCAGTCAAGCTCAGTGGGCTGGCGGGTCGGTCTGTTCTGGCTCGGCGGGTCCGACCCAGCTAAGGGGTCGGCCCGACCCGATAATGCGTGACCCGGCCCAGTGGACCACGGTTCGACTCATGGCCAGTGGCTTGGCCCACGCAAGGGCGCGGCGCGGCCCGGCTGGCGGGGCCCGACCAGCTGTTGCCCGCGGCTCAGCCAACTGGCCGAGCGACGCGGAGATGGGGGGCGTGGCCCCCCGACTTCCCGAACCGGCGCCGCCGCCCTCCTGTCTGGCCGGCCGAAGCCGGCCGGCTTTTCCAGTGTGAGGGGCCCACTTGGGTGGGCCGCTGTCCTCCGCACACAGTGCCAGGCAGCACCGCGACCTCCTCCAACCCGGCCGGCTGACGAGCCGACCAGTTCGCCCGCCGAAGCGGCCCACAGGGAGCGGGCCGTGGTCCTCTGCAGTGCGGCGCCATGGGGTGTCACGGTTCCACCAGCCCGGCCGGCTACAGCCAGCTGGTTCTTCTTCGGCCGAGCGACCCTCGGATGCGTGCCGTGGTTCCTCTCCACACAGCCGGCATACGGCCGCCGCTTCCTCCGGTCGCCGCCACCTCTTCCGTCACTGCCTCCATCGAAATAAAACGAGGATCAATGGAGGGTCGTCGGGCCCTGTTCGTTCAGACCGCGCCCTCCGCGTTAGGTGGTATCATTTGTCCGAAGATAAAACATGGTTTCAACAAAGAATGAAGAACAAATTTATTCAATTAAAATTGAAGCAAATCCCCTACCTCGTAATTGACATCGCACGTCGACAAGCCGCGGAAGATGAGCATCGCAGTAGTCGGGCGTCGCGGAGAACTATGTCGTCCCATCAACATTGGAGGAAGAGTCGTTGACGTAGGCGACGCTTCTCACAAGCGGTGTCTTCTCCCTTGACGTGGAGGAAGAAGAAGGTAGGAGAAGTCGTGGAGCATTCTTCACCGAGAGAGGATGATGTTCTTCGTGGAAGAATTAAGCTCCTCTAATTCTCCAAAGGTTCCTCCACCCAAATATTTTCTTAGGAAAATTTTATAAATAAGTCTTCCCCCAATTTAAAAGAATTTCCATGCAATTCAAATTAATTCAAAGGAGGTGCCAATTAATTAATGCAGATATTAATTAGAGGTTGGCACATTCAATGGGTGGGAGGTGGAGAGGCTCCACCATAATAAATATGGGGAGTTGTAAAAAAAAAACAGAAAAAGGGGTATTAATGGGAAGTTGAGAGGAGGTGAAAGGTTTTGGGTTCATGTGGGCCCCACCACACTAAATCCTCTCATGGGAAGTTGTGTGGGGTGTGGGCCCCACCCCTAACTTCTTCTTGGAGGAAATAAACACCTCTTAAAATAAAATTGTGTATCACCACAATTTTATTTAATTTAAGATAAATCCCCAAATTATAACTTTCGGCTCGCATAAAACGCAACTGCGGTAAAGGTCCCCTTAAGCGAATACCAGCACTGTGAGTTCATCGGTGTCCTCAGATTTCAATTCCGAGGACCGATTCAAAAGATAGAAAAACCCGCACATACTTTTACTAAACGTACCCGAACAAAACCTCAGAAATTGATTCCGGGCACACCGGGCCTCGGAATCAGGCGCCGTCAGAAACTGCAGACTCATAAATTTCCAAAGTATTTAATTTTTTTTTGAAATTTATTGGGTTTTACACCAAAATCCAACACACAAGCTCTCAACATGTATTTATGTGTTTGGATTTTCCATTCATATTGTCCATCCATTTGAGATTGTTATGCTGTATTCATAGTCAATCGGGTTTTGGGGGATTGACTTTTAGAATTGAGATGTGAATTGGGGGTCCTTATTATAGATAATTGAATTAGGAACACCATACATCTCCACAACTTCGCAAATATATAGTTTGGACATATCTTACACCCTATTGGATTCAAGAATAGGGATGGAGTGATTTGAATTTGTGAGACGATCCATAATCACCCATATGGCATTATGTTTCCTAACCATTCTTGGTAAACCTGTAAAAAAATACATAAATATCTTCCCCCATTTCTATATGGGAATAATTAAGGAGTGAAACATACCCACTGTCCATAGGTTCTTTTCTAAGACATTCTGATAGGTGCGGCATCTTGAGACAAATTATTCACCTTTATCTTCATTCCATCCCACCAAAACTATGATCTCAGCACTCTACAAATCTTCTAGATTTCTGGATGAAGAATCCATATAAAATAGTGGTAATAAGAAAGGATCTATTGATGACTAGTTGGAGGGATAAAAATATGATCTCTAAATTGTAAAATAGACCTCCCATATAGCATCCATTTCTCATTGGTCTCCCCACCATTGATTTTTGACCTCAATGTAAAACATTCTAGATTATATTTCCTAGAATCATCAACCTTCTCAACCAAATCAAGAATAAGGTAAATTATAAATAAAAATACAACATCAGATTTCTTCACACAACCCAGATACATATCACCTATAATCGACATTTGATTCTATTTATTTAAAGAATCTTTAGCCAACTAATTATATAAATTCCTACTCAATGCATTAGCTAAAGAATTTACTTTACCTGGTGTATACATCAAGTTGAAGTCAAACATTTAAAGATATTCCATCCATATGGGTTTCCTTAGATTCAAATATATTTGTGAGAAAATGTGTTTCAAACTTTTATGATATGTAAACTCGGTGAATTTATCACCAAAAAGATAGGGAATCCAAGACTTTAAGCCATGAACTACATAAACCAATTACAAATCATGTATTGGTTAATTTTTCTCATGAACCCATAAATGTTGTGAGACATAAGCAACAACATGATATCCCTGCATGAGGGCACAACCCAACCTAGATCTTGAAGTATCAAAATAAATGAAATTACCCTATACTAACTATGGACATGTATGGATATGTGCTAATGTAAGTAAAAACTCAATATCTTAGAAGGATTTATGGAACTCATTTCTATATTGGAATAGATCACATTTCCTTATCAAATATGTCATTGGTGAGTATAGTCATTAAAAATCACGAATAAAGTGCCTGTAATATCCTACTAGGCCAAGGAAAATTCATATTCCAAAGAAATTATTTAGTGGATTCCAAGAGATAACAACTTATATCTTATCTGGATGTATAGAAACTCCTTTTTTAGAAATGACATGACCAAGGAAATATACCTAGTGTATCAAGAAATAAAACTTTGAAAACTTAGCATAATGATAGAGTTTTTGCAAGGTACTCAACACTATATCCAAGTGTTCATCATGATCTGATTCAGTTCTATAATACACCAGAATATCATCAATGAAAACCACTAAAAAGTAATTAAAATACCTTCGAAATATTCGATTTATTAATTCCATTAATAACAATAGTGAATTCATAAGGCCAAAGGGAATGACCACATATTCATAGTGACCATAAAAACATTAGAAAGCTATTTTCAGAATATCCTATTTTTTAACTCATAATTGGTGATAGATAAATTGTAAATAAATCTTAGAGAACCATGCTTATCCCCTTAATTGATTAAAAAAACCATCAATTCTTGTAAGAGTAAACTAATTATTTATTATAACTTGGTTGAGCTTACGATTGTCTGCAAAAATTCTAATAGTTTCATTTACCTTTTTCACAAAAAGAACTAGTGCTACCCATGGGGACATGCTCAGTTGAACGAAGACTTTTATTTATAACTCTTCCAACTAGACTTTCAATTCCCTCAATTATATTTATTCCATCCCATAAGATGTAAGTGAAATAGATTTAGTCCCTAGTAAGAGATAAATCATAAATTCTACTTTTATGTTGGGTAGAAAACCATAGAAATTATCAAGGAAAAAATCCACAAACTGATTAATAATGGTTATAAAATTTCTATTTTTGATCTCATAAATAAATTCCAATGTAATTGTTTCCAACTGATAAGATATCATTCCAATCACTAGTACCAAAGGTCCTAATTTGATTTCATTCACATCTCTATCTCCTTTAATGAGATTTTTAACACCATTAGAAGATATGAAACTTACTTTATGTGAATAATAGTAGATCTTGTCTTTAAATGATGTCAACCAATCCATTTCCAATATCAGGTCAAAGATTTCCTGATCAAGAATAGAGAAATCCCAAATCAATTCAACACCATTGATTGCTGTTGAACACCATGGACACTTAAAGGATAAACACACCCATTATCCCAGAGGTGTTTGATATTTCATAATAGAGGGAATCATATCAACATATAAACCCATATGATCCACCACATAATAAGAGATAAAAGAGTGGGATGCACCCATATTAAACAAGTCTTACATATGGGTAGAATTTAAAATAACCTTATCTTGCACAGTCAAAAAACCATATTGATCATCCATGATCATATTATTAGAACCATAAAGCTTCTTAGTAGCCCCTTTATGATCCTTGATTCCTTATTGAGGTTTCATAACTTAAGGAGTCATGGTGTTCATGGAAACACCCTGGATCGGTCAATTTTTAGGATGATAATTATTCTAACGAGATCATCCAATAGAAGCATAGGATGTATTAGAAACATGGGATGCATCTCCTGCACCAGAATTTGGAGCGCTATGAAAATAACGTTGAAGTTGTCGCATCTGATTACAGTTGGGACAAGATCTAAGCATTTCCATACAATCTCGTTTCTTATGTAAGGTAGAAACAAATTGGAAATAACCAAGATTTATATTCATTCATGGGGGAAACTTAATTGATCTAGTGGTTTAATTCTGAGATGTCCCAACACCTTGTAAGTATGTGTCTCTCTTACACATATTCCCAGCATTTTATTTCCCACCTATTCATATGGTGATAAACATACTCCCTCTAGTATGATTTCCTGAAATGTCTCTTTCCACCATTGTTTCTCTATTTACCATTTTCGTATATTCTAAAATACATAGAACATCTATCTTAGATCAAATATCTGGTTACAATCTCTCAAGCGCATATCAATGCATGAAAATTTTCAAATTTATTAACCTACTAACTACTGTATATGTGGAGAGAAGTTTTAAATCACATAGAGAATGTGTGTAGACACCAGGAATACCCTCTTGGAAGAATTCTTAGGTAGATAAGTTTTAAATTTGAATAACAAATAAAACTTCTAAAAAATAAGAGAATATTTAAAAATGATTATTTAAATTAACTAAAACCATCTAAGTGAATTAAATAAATCTATGTATAAAAAAACAAGCGTAGAGAAGTTTCAGAGTTTCGACATCCATTCAGGTGCATGTAATACCAATTAATTAATTTCTAAATCTGAATATTTATTTTCACAACTATCATCAATTAAAAATTTAATAAAAATACTATCAGGTATTGTTCTTTGATGCTAGAATGTATTCTAATTTTCACATAAATCATCCATCATTTCATTCTCTAATTTGATGAATAATTTTCACGTCAGTTTAGCATTGAATCACTTGGTGAAATGCAATGACCTGTTTCTCAAAAAGTCAAAGTATCCATCTATACCGGGTTTTCTCACAAGAGATCACTTATTATGTATCACTCATGAAAGTTTGAAGGGGAATGTGCACAAAATATTAATGTTTCAATTAATATATTTATTTATTCATAATTCAATCACATACAATTTGCGATTCTCTCACGCGCGCAATCGACTTCTGGTTAATAAATTTTTTGATGATATCCCGCCCGTGATTACTTATTAGTCGTCACACGATTGGGAACTAAAGAAGGTGAAAACATCCCAAATGAAAATTAATTCAAAAAAAGATATAATTAAATAATAAAATATCCAACTAAAAAATTAAATTCAAAAGGAAATAAAAAATGGTTCAAAAATAATGGCATGAAATAACCATCACATTCCTTGAAAATGTGACACAAATACATTTAGACAACCATCATGAAAACACGACAAGAAAAATGAAGAATAGATGTAATCATGTTTGTGTCAACAAAAATATCACTGCAAAAAACCACTAATAATGGATGAATATCAATAATCACCTATCAATAACTAAAATGTTGATGTGAACCACTGAGCATGTTTGTCAACATGAAAAAATGATTAGATCCATGTTTGATCTCTCCATGCAACATCTATCTTAAGAAATCAATGATAACCCTTCGCATGCGATGACATCACACATGAACCACAATTGTTCACTTGTAATGGAGGAGGTAGTGGTGCTGACCTTGCTACATGGAGAGAGAGAGAGAGAGAGAGGAGTTCAACCAACTATGATGTGTGCGGTGAAGGGTACTTATGACAACCCTTCTTTTTATTACACACTTAAACATTATTTATTACATAAAATTCACTTGATACAACATAGAGGATCGAGATGTCTAGTTTATTTAGGGTTTATGATCATTACATAACAACTTAGAACATAAAACATGTAATATCTTTATTGAAAACTTCTTTTATATGACCACTACATTCCCTAGTACTTAGCATTGCATGAGATAACCTGAGGACATGCATAAGAAAAGGGTGACCTATAAAGCCCAGTAATGGAATAAACATGGAATAACCGGAGGAATACAATACATGTTATACAATAGGCATATCAATATAGAACAAGAGAAGCATAAATATAAAGTCATTATAAACCATGATAATCATAACATGGAAATGTGGCAACAACACCTAACATGGAATTAGCATGAGCCAAGGATCATTTCACATAGAGCATGAGTAAAACCTCATTGCACATGAAGCACGAGTAAACCATCATTGAACTTGAATTAGAATGAGTAAACACCCATTTCACATGACGTATCATGATACTATACTTTACCCAATTCATTGGAGCGCTATCAGGGCTCACCCTTCTTAAACATTTCATTTCATGAATAAGTGTGCCACATGGATCATAAAACATTGAATCATTCAACATAATCATTTATTCCATGATAAAAGAATGTGGAATACATACATGAAAATCTTTAAAAAATAAGTAAATGTGAATAAAGTTAAATACCCTTGATAGAGAAATGGGCATGGTATTCACTACACAATGACTTTGGCTTGGAAAAACGCGGTGCAATTTCTGCAGCACAACGACGTGACATAAGAAATCAAAAAATGGTTGATGAGAGAGAAAGGGGTGTCTCACCATATTTACATGACATGGACAGTAAGGGGGTCATATAGATACATTTCTAAAAAAATGTAATGGAATTTAGATTCATGATACAAAATAATTTCTTGAATGTAAATGAGGAGAGAGAAATTCCTTTCGGAATTTTGACATAGTAACGGGTGTAAATGAGAGGAATTTAATGAGAGAGAAAGGGGTCTCCAATCATTAAAACATAAATAAGGAAGTACAGGGGAGGTGATAAATCATACCCCAAAATTTATAATTGAAATTAAAAGGGCATAACAACTTAAAGAATATTGGGCAAAAATGAGAAAGGGAGAAAACCCTTAGTTGGAAGTGTGCTTCCAAAGGCTTGAGAGAGACTTGAGAGAGGATTCTTGGGAGCTTGGGGAACCTTTGGGGGATTATAGAGAGATGAGGGCAGAGGTTGGATGAACTCCAAAGTCTTTGAGTGAGGAGGATGTGGGATCTTGGGTGGGTTTATATAGGAAAGTAGAGGGAATTGTTTATTATTTAGGTTTGGGACACCTCACATTAAACTAATCAAAACAAAAAACCATCCCATGGTTTTTGCACATGGTTTTTTCCAAAGGAGAGTGGAAAAAAATATTTTATAAGGACAAAGTCCTAACTTCTTAAAATAATAGGGTTGATTACGTGGAGGTGAGTCACACTTTCAAGGAAAACAATTTAAAAAGATAAAATGTTTTATAAGTCACGGAGGGTCCACTAAGGCATCATAAAATTAATCAAACAAATAAATAATCACATTATTTTAAGGATAAAAATATATTGGACGAACATATAATTTATAGTATTTTATTGCATCACTATTGGTTCATTATGATTTCATAAAACACATTATATATTCAAACGGTATTTAATTTTTACCCAAAAATTCGACTGTCTCAGAAAATTATGAAAAATTCACCGTTGGATAATTTCAAAATCATGATTCCAAAAATAATATTCATTTTATCTAAATAATTTTATAAATATGTGAATTTATTACTTTTAAAATAAAAACTGACATTTATCGAAAATTCATAGGTTTTGACAAAAATAGCTTTCAAACCTTAATAGAAATTACAATAAAATTATACGATCATTTCTATTTAATAAAAATTAATTTAATAATAATAATATTTTATTAAAATTTTATTTTATTAAAAAAATCCATTAATTCATGAAAATAGTTTTCTTAGTTGAATATTAACTAAAAATACCATTTGCGCTTTAAAAACAATTTACAAAGTAACAATAATAAAATTAAAGTAAATTATTTATTGTATACAAAAATAATGTACATAATCATAGTACTAGGGATTTTTTACATAAACCCTTAAAACAACTGCATAGGACCTAAGGGTAAGGTGCACGATGGTGACAGACTCTTGGGGTGTCTCGGATAACATTGCACGCATGATGCTCTCTATCAACTTCCACTTCTCCCATAGACGGTTCCGTTCGAGCTTAACATGTAGAAGCTCGACTTGGGATTGGTTAAGAGCGAAGCCCAATGACACCACCTCTTTTCCGATCTCCAACAAATGGGATTCATATGAATAAATTCTACTGGATGAGGCCATCGCTTCCTTTGTCTGAGTAAATTGGATTGTTAAAGCCCTATATTTATACTAATCATGTGATCACTATTCAACGACCATATTAGCAACAATCACAATTCAAAAACATAAAACCAAATAAGTGAATATGTTTTACATAACCATTTTACATAATAATATATTTAAAAAGACCAAGAGGAATTTCCATTAATGAATGTTTTGGTCGTTACAATCTTCCCCCCTTAAGAAATTTCTCCCAAGAAATTTCCTTTTCCCACACTAAAAAGATAAGGGTAACTCTAATTCATCACTTCCTCCAATTCCCATGTTGCTTCTTCAAACTTGTGGGTTTTCCACAACACATTGATAAGGGGCATTGTCTTATTTCATATAACTTTTTCTCTATGATCTAAGATCTTCACTGGTTTCTTCTCATAAGAAATATCATCCTCTAGCTATATCACATCTAAAGAGAGTACATGTGAAGGGTCTGGTATGTACTTTTTTAAGAGGGATACATGAATGATATCATGTACTTTGGCCATAGTTGGTGGAAGTGCTAGTCTATAGGCCACAGCCCTGACATGATCAAGAATCTTGAAGGGGCCGATGTACCTAGGAATTAACTTCCCTTTCTTTCCAAACCTCATGACCTTCTTCCATGGAGATATTCATAGAAATATCATGTCTCCAACTTTAAACTCAAGGTATCATAGATGGTTATCTACATAAATCTTTTGTCGACTATGGGCTACCTTGATATGCTGCTGAATGGTTTTCACCTTCTCCACCATTTCATCGACCATTTCTGGTCCTAGAAGCTTACGCTCACCGACTTCATCCCAAAATGCTGGTGTTCTACACCTCTTCCCATACAGTGCTTCATAAGGATCCATTTGGATGCTTGAGTGAAAACTGTTATTATAAGAGAACTAAAACAGAGGAAGATATTAATCCCACCCTCCTTTGAAGTCCATTGAGCACACTCTCAACATGTCCTCAAGTGTTTGGATAGTTCACTCAGATTGGACATCAGTTTGAGGATGATAAGCCATACTAAAGTTCAGCTCAGTATTCAGAGCATGATGAAGACTCTTCCAAAACTTAGAAATGAATCTTGGATCTCAATCATATACAATATATAGTGGAACTCCATATATCCTTACCACTTCCCTGATATATATCCATTCTAGTTGATCCAATGATAAGTCCTCTCAAACCACAATAAAGTGAGATGTCTTTGTAAGACGATCCACAACGACCCATATAGCATTATTTCCTCTTGATGTCCTTGGATGTCTAGTGACAAAGTTCATATTAATGTTCTCCCACTCCATGCTGGTATGGGTAGTGGTTGCATCATCCCCTTAGACTTTTTTCTCTCATCCTTAACTTGCTTACATAACAGACACTTTGATGTATATTCGGCAATCTCCCTTTTCATATTGTTCCACCAAAAGTTTTCTTGGAGATATCGATACATCTTTATGCTCCCTAAGTGGATAGAGAAAGCCGAGATATGTGCATCATTCAATAGCTCATTATTTATCTCTGGATCGGATGGTACACATAATCACATCCCAAATCTTACAACTCCTTCCTCATCAACTTTGAAATCAAAGGATTTCCCATTTTTAACAACTTCAACCCTTTTCTGAATTTCCACATCTTTTCTTTGAGAATCCTTTATTTTCTCCAAGAGGGATGGTTGAGAAATCATTTGAGAAAGGATTGATGATGTTCCTCCCTTAATGATTCCCATGTCCATCCTTTTCAAATCTAATAATATTGTACCCTTTTCAATTCTCATCATTGATAAAGATGTTGGATCCTTTCTACTTAGAGCATCCGCCACCTTGTTTGTCTTACCGGGATGGTAGTGGATTGAGAAGTCATAATCCATGATGAACTCTATCCATCTTCGCTGGCGCATATTAAGCTCTTTCTATGTCAATATATATTTGAGACTCTTGTGGTCAGTATATATCTCAAATTTCTTCCCATAGAGATAATGCCTCCAGATTTTCAAGGCAAAGATCACAGGCTCCAACTCCAGATCATGCGTTGGATAGTTTTACTCATGGATTTTCAACTACTTTGAGGCATAGGCTATCACTTTATCATTTTTCATCAGCACACAGCCTAAGCCCTTCTTAAAAGAATCACTATACACCACGAAGAATTATCCACTTGTAGGTAAAGTGAGTACAGACGCAGTGCTAAGCCTTCTTTTCAACTCCTTGAAGATTTCTTCACATTCATCAGTCTAAGAAAACTTTACTCCCTTCTGAGTTAGCTTGGTAAGAGGGTTGGAAAATCATGAGAAATTTCTCACAAATTGTTGATAATATCCAGCTAACCCCAAGAAGCTACAGATATCTATTACCGATGTTAGACTCAACCATCCCTCTATTGAATATGTCTTGGAGGGATCCACAAATATTCCATTGCTTGTGATGATGTGGCCTAAGAATGATACCTCCTTCAACCAGAACTCACACTTACTGTACTTTTCATAGAGCTTCTCCTTTCACAATGTCTCTAGTACAGTTCTGAGATGCTCCTCATGATCCTCCTTGGTTTTGAAGTATATTAGAATATCGTCTATAAAGACTACCACAAATTTGTCGAGGTAATCTCTAAAGATTATATTCATCAATTCCATGAAGATTTCTGGAGCATTAGTGAGTCCTAAAGGCATTACTATGAATTTATAGTGCATGTATCTTGTACGAAAAGCAGTCTTGGGGATATCTTCCTTCTTCACCCTAACATTATAATATCCTGACCGAAAATCTACCTTGGAGAAGTATTATTCTCCACACATCTGATCAAAAAAGCCATCAATACGTGGAAGAGGATACTTGTTCTTTATTGTGATTCTATTAAGCTCACTATAATCGATGCAAAGGTGCATTGACCCATCCTTCTTCTGGATGAAGAGGACTGGTGCACCCCATGGTGAATCACTTAGGCGTATAAAACCTTTATCCAGATTCTTATGTAGTTGTTTATTCAGCTCTTCATGCTCCACAATATCCATTCTATATGGATTCTTAGATATTGTTAATGCCCTATGTATAAGTTCAATTGAGAATTCATAATCTCTTCTAGGAGGAATACCAGGAAATTCCTCAGGAAACACTTCATCGAATTCCCTCACAATAGGTATGTCTTCAAGGATGGTCGGTTCCTTAGACTCAATCATCTGAGCCATATATTCGTTCTCATAGTGCAGTAATATCCACACTTGAGATGATAGAGCTAAAGAAGATTCATCCTCCTCCTTGCACTTGTACAGAATCGGGGGTCGATTCTCCACATGGAGAGTGATTTACCTCTCATAGAAATTTAGGTTTTCTATATATATGGAAAGCCAATCCATACCGAGAATTTCATCAAATTCCAATAGAGGGAGTATGACAAGGATTTCCAGAAGTTCAATCCACAGATTATGATAGGAGAGGATTTATATTCATGGGATGAAATGATTTCCCAATTTTCCGTACTCACTGACATATTTAATTCCATGATTTGTGGTGGTGTTGGGATTGTTCTACTAAACTTTAGTAATATAAAAGAATTCATAGAACCTGAATCAAAAAGTAAGTTCAATATTTTTGAATTAATAACTAGCGTACCTATCACCACTTCATTTTCGGGGTTCACTTCAGCAGTAGTGATGGAAAAAACTCTCCCTTGATACCTTAGAGGTTGTTGGTTGCCTCCGAAAAACCTTGGCTTAGGGAACTGATTTGCAAGGTGCCCTGTTTCTTTACAGTTGTAGTAATGAACAATGCGTTGAGAGTCAAGAAGAGAGTTCTTCTCCTCTATTGCAGCCGCAGGTTTTTCTTGCCAAAAATTAATGGCTAGGTTCCCTTCTCTTCCACACCTAAAGCATTTCCTCGTCCCCTTTAGGAAATTTTTGGGGTGCTTCTTTCCGCACCTTTGGAAAGTGGGGTGTTGGATCTTATTAGCACCGTTGGATTTATCCATCGGTCCACCAACATTGAAGTCCACCTTACGCTTCTTATCCTGATGATACCCCAGAGATTCTCCGATCTCTATTTCAACCTTGAGGGCACATTAGACAATTTCATCATAGCTGCCGAAGTCACGGATCTCCAGTCCTTTCTGAAGGCTAGGCTTCATCCCACCAAAGAAGTGAGCAACCTTGCATTCGGGGGTAAAGAAAAAGCCATAGGCGTATCATGCAAGCCTTGTGAAGTTTTCCTCATACGCTTCGAGGGATTTTTCATCTTTTTTCTTGATGGAAAAGAATTCCCTTTCCATATTAAGCCGGAGGGTGCGTGGAAAATAATTATTGAAAAACATCTTCCAGAAATCCTTCCATTATAATGCCTCGATCTCCTCCTTAGGCTTTGTATTTTTGATCAATGTCCACCATTTATCGGTTTCACCCTCCATATGATAAGCAGCCATAAGAACCTTCTCTTGTTCAGAACATTGAAGGATGTAGAAGATATTTTCAATGGAGTTGATCCATTGTTCGGTGATTGAGGGATTGTACGATCCATTAAAAGTAGGAGGCCTTTGTCTCATAAAGCTCCTGATAGCGACTTGTTATTTCTTAGGGGGGTTGGACGTTTCTATTGACCCATGTTTCTATTCAAAGATTGATTTAACTAAGAGAGAAGCATGACAAAGTTTGAGATTCCCGCTCCCATTGGATTGGGCATCTCATTAGTACAGTCATCAAATTGATCTTCACATCGGTTGTTAGCTCGAGTCCTCCTATTACCGGCCATTGGATAGAATAAAAGGAATGTTAGGGGTAACACATAAAGAGTAATCCAAAGATAAAAACCGATGACTTATAAATAACTTTTATTTCCTTAACTTATGAATCTATTAGCTTCAATCTATGTTATCTATGATATACTTTCTAACATATATTCATTGGGATTTTTTTAATTCCTGTAATAATGGTTCATAATAAGCTTGTAAATTTACCAAAGAATATCCCCCAGGAGTGTCATAGCGAAGAGTGCAGAAAGTCCCATTGTTGTGTACCCATTCCCGTTCGAGTCTAGCTCCAAGCGGTGTTTTTGGGTTTTACCCCTAGGATACATCTGTGCCAGAAACACCTCTACCTACTCGTATCCAAACATGGATGTATTTTCTCGATAAAACACTTATTCAATACTCAACAAAACATAGGGATGTTTTTATTGTAATTAGTCTTGTCTCTAAGGCTTTACTAGGGTTTTCTAATCTTAATCCCAAAAATAACTAAACCTATCCTCTGATACCAACTATGACAACCCTGTTTTTTATTACACACTTAAACATGATTTATTACATAAACTTCACTTGATACAACATAGAGGATTGAGAGGTCAAGTGTATTTGGGTATTAGGATCATTATATAACAACTTAGAACATAAAACATGAAACATATTTATTGAAAAATTCCTTTACATGACCACTACATTCTCTCGTACTTAACATTTCATGGGATAACCTGAGGACATGTATAAGAAAAGGGTGAGCTATAAAGCCCAGTAAGGGAATACACATGGAATAACATAAGGAATACAATAAATGTTAGATAATAAGAATATCAATAGAGAACAAGAGAAGCATAAATATAAAGGCATGATAAAGTATGATAATCATAACATGGAAATATGGCAACAACACTTAACATGGATTTAGCATGAGCCAAGGCTCGTTGCACATAGAGCATGAGTAAACCCTCATTGCACATGAAGAACAAGTAAAACCTATTTTCACTTGAATTAGAATAAGTAAACACCCATTTCACATGACGTATCATGATACTATACTTTACCCAATTAATTGGAGTGCTATCAGGGCACACCCTTCTTAAACATTTCATTTCATGCATAAGTGTGCCACATGGATCATAAAACATTGAATCATTCAACATAATCATTTATTCCACGATAAACGAATGTGGAATACATACATAAAACTAATTAAAAAATAAGTAAATGTGCATAAAGGTGAATACCCTTGATAGATAAATTGGCATGATATTCACTACACAATGACTTTGGCTTGGAAAAACGCGGTGCAATTTCGGTAGCATAACGGTGTGACATAAGAATTCAAAAAAATGGTTGATGAGAGAGAAAGGGGTGTCTCATAATATTTACATGACATGGACAGTAAGGGGGTCATATAGATATATTTCCTAACAAATTTAATGAAATTTAGATTCATGATACAAAAAAATTGCTTGAATGTAAATGAGGAGAGAAAAATTCATTTCAAAATTTCAGTATAGTAACGGGTGTACATGAGAGGAATTTAATGAGAGAGAAAGGGGTCTCCCATCATTCAAACATAAATAGGGTAGTATGGGGGAGGTGATACACCATACCCCAATATTTATAATTGAAATTAAAAGGTAACAACAACTTAAAGAATATTGGACAAAAATGAGAAAGGGAGAAAACCCTTACTTGGAAGTGTGCTTCCAAAGGCTTGAGAGAGGACTGAGAGAGGCTTCTTGGGATCTTGGGGCGCCTTGGGAGGATTCTAGAGACAGTAAGGAAGAGGTTTGACAAACTCCAGAGGATTTGAGTGAGGAGGAAGTGGGAGCTTGGGTGGATTTATATAGGAAAGGAGAGGGAATTGTTTATTATTTAGGTTTGGGACACCTCACATTAAACTTATCAAAACCACAAACCAGCCCATGGTTTTTTATAAAGTGGAGTGGAAAACAATATTTTATATGGCCAAAGTCCGAACTTATTAAAATAATAGGGTTTCTTATGTAGAGGTGAGTCACACTCTCAATGAAAACAATTTAAAAAGATAAAATGTTTTATAAGTCATGGAGGGTCCACTAAGGCATCATGAAATTAATAAAACAAATATAGAATCACATTATTTTAAGGATAAAACATATATTGTCCAAACATATAATTTATAGTATTTTATTACATCACTATTGGGTCATTATGATGTCATAAAACACATTATATATTCAAATGGTATTTAATTTTTACCCAAAAATTCGACTCTCTCAGAAAATTATGAAAAATTCACCGTTGGATAATTTCGAAATCCTGATTCCAAAAATAATATTCATTTTATCTAAATAATTTTCTAAATATGTGAATTTTTTATTTTAAAATAAAAACTGACATTTATCAAAAATTCCTGGGTTTTGAGAAAAAATAGCTTTCAAACCTTAATAAAAATTACAATTAAATTATACAATCATTTATATTTAATAAAAATTATTTTAATAATAATAATATTTTATTAAAATAATATTTTATTCAAAAAAAATCCATTAATTCATAAAAATAATTTTCTTAGTTGAATATTAACTAAAGATACCATTTGCGCTTTAAAAACAATTTACAAAGTAACAATAATAAAATGAAAGTACATTATTTATTATATACAAAAATAATGTACATAATCATAGTACTAGGAATTTTTTTACATAAACCCTTAAAACAACCGCATAGGACCTAAGGGTAAGGTGCGTGATGGTGACAGACTCTTGGGGTGGCTCGGATAACATTGCACACGTGGTGATCTCTATCAACTTCCACTTCTCCCATAAACGGTTCCGTTTGAGCTTAACATGTAGAATCTCGACTTGGGATTGGTTAAGAGCGAAGCCCAATGACACCACCTCTTTTCCGAGCTCCGAAAAATGGGATTCGTATGAATAAATTCTACTGGATGAGGCCATCGCTTCCTTTGTCTGAGTAAATTGGATTGTTAAAGCCCTATATTTATACTAATCATGTGATCACTATTCAACGACCATATTAGCAACAGTCACAATTTAAAAACATAAAACCAAGGAAGTGAATATGTTTTACATAACCATTTTACATAATAAGACATTTAAAAAGACCAAGATGAATTTTCATTAATGAATGTTTGGGTCGTTACAGGACTGACCATGGAGGGTGTACAATAGAATAGATGTGTGTGCAAAAGAGGTTGAGATTGGTGGAGTTTCTTCAACTCTAGGAGGGAGGAGGGTGTCTTTATGATTGGTTGGCACCATTGGAGAGTGGTGCGGCAATCTTGGAGTACATGAGAGTCGTGAAGGTGGCTGGAATGGGCGTGCAATAGAGGCCATGAATGGCTACGGTGTTGCCACACGAGGAGAGGGAGTGCCCATTGCAGTTGGTGGGAGGTGGATCGGTTGGGTGTGTAGTAATGTGGGGATGGTCCTACATGGTGGAGAGGTAGAGAGTAGGCCACTGCCTATAGTGTGATGCCAGGGGAGGAGAGGCCGACAAGCCTCCTGCTTTCTGCTAGGGTTTCCCACAAATGAAAAAGAAGGCGCACCTGCAAAAAAAATATATCTACAAAAAATAATGATATTAAGGTAAATAATAATAATAATAATAATAATAATAATAATAATAATAATAATAGATATAAGAAAATTATTTGATATAAATAAATATAAATGCGTGTGTATGCATGCACCTAAGATTAGATATACCAATATAATACAAAAAATATGATTAGTATTTAGATAAAATTATAATCTATACGAAAAATAATAATAATACTAATAAATAATAGTATAATAATAATAGATAATTATATTAATACTACTATTTTTAAAACAACTAATATTTGAAATGATATTAAATAATATATAATATTAATATAAGAAATTAAAATAACTACTAAAAAATATTAAGAAGCTAATAATAAAACTAATATTAATTAAACTACTAAAAATAATAATAGTGTTAGATATTAAATGTTAGTATTTTATAAAATTAATATAAACTAATAATAATAATAAATAAATAATATTAATATGGAAATAACTAAAAATTATAAAAATAAAAAAACACCACAAAACTATAAAAATGACCTACAAACACTAAAATAGGGCTGAAAAATTAATTAAAACTAAGTTAGAAAATCAAAAAATTGTTAATAAAATCCATGCGCCTCAAATCCCCTACACTTAAATTTTTTCATCCTAGAAAAAACAATCATAAAGAATACACAACAAGATCAGTAGATAAATCAAAACATAAAAATTTTAAGATATAAAATTTTTAATCCCTTTTACCCACAAAATATCATGGTTCATTTAAAATTTAAATTTTCAAAAATAGTTTCACCTCCTCTCGTATTCTTTCCAAAATAAGTACGTGCACTCATGCATCATGTGAACTACCTAGCCACCACTCTCATCGCTCAAAATAATTCATCGATGAAGCTATGATCAATTCTCGTACACATAAATTCTCATCCTAGTATTTCAATTAATTCACATCTCCACTAGTGGGAATCAAAAGAATGCATTAATCTCAAGGACTTTATATTAGGTTCAAATATCTTTGAGGTCATGGGATGGAGAGTCATATAGAAAAAGTGACAATTTTTTTGGAAAAATGAGGGTTTAATCTTGAAATAAATGCATGATAAGTCTCAATCCAATTATCTACCTTAAAATATTGCATCCCCACACTAAAAAACATTTATTGTCCCCAAGTATATGATAATACAATTCATCTCTCAAAATTTTTTTCTCATTTTTTTTCTTTTTTTAGGGACACAAATCACACTAACATAATGGATAGGTAAATAGGTGAGTATCATCTCCCAAACCACATGAAATATATATCAGAAAGTATCCCATGAAAAAGTACACAGTATCCCATACTTAGTAGAATATAAGTGAAAGTTGGTCATATATAAAACTCTCAAAATCTTGGAGTAACGAGTCATCACTTTTATAAGTATCCCTAAAGGTGAAGGGTAACACATAATGATCATAGATCTACTCATTATTGAAACAAAAAAAACCTATATTTCCATATCAAAATACATTTAATACATGTGGCTACTATGAAATAAAACACATATAATCATGAAAGAATAATGTTGGTCCATGTGAATCAAGTGTATCAGTTTCCCTTAAATAACCCTATCTATAAATAAATCTATCCCCCACACTTAGATTGAAAATTTTAAAGAAAATATTCTAGAAATGGACTGGTAAGAGTATCAGATAGCGGATCATCTTAAAAAGGATTCCTTAAGCATTAAAAGTGATAAAAGATGGAAAAAATGTATGGGTGGCTCAGTGGATCAAAGGATAAAAATAAATAAAATAAATGAATAAGTCATTTTAGTAAAACTTCCTAAATTCCTATCTATTTTATGGAGAAAAATGGAAAGTTCTAGAAGACATAACATGTATGTGATTCCCTCTAGAAAAATAAGAAAATGAGATGATGTAAAAATGGGCCAGAATCCTCATGGTTATGGTAATATAATTTTTTACAACACATATATTCATGAGTGAAAATAAGTGTCTTAAAAATATACAAGTTTCTAATTTTTTTTTCAAATAATGGAATAATATTAGCTACCATTCAATTCATGAGATCAAGGATCAAAGTATTCCAAAGAGGAATCATGTTCTCAAACTCCCTATGAATATAAGTGGTATACCTCTGATTGTGTTATGACAAAAATGAAACAACTGTTTTCATGTGGGTTCAAAAATGAAAAGAATGTTAGTTTTTTTAGTTTTTTTTAATTTTTTTAATTCATTTTTTGAGTTTTTTTGTTAGTTATTTTACATGGTGTTTTTGGAATCCTAAAATATAACATAAAATAAAACACTTCCCTAAATAAGTTCAGATTGAAGAGGGAAGGATTCTTGTATCATATGAAGCTCTAGAAATGATGTACCTATAAAATATACACATGGAAAACACATAACCACATCATATTGAATAGATAATAAAAAAAACCAAAAGAATATAGATGATAAAAATATGTATGATGAATTCAAATCCACTATAGTTCCAGGAGAAAACATATTGCGGTAAATTCATCATATTTTATTATTTAAAAACCAAATGAAATGAAACTAAATGTAGTGAAATAAAAAAACTAATGGTGGGTTACATACCATAGAGGGATAATTTTACTTCATCTTCCTCCAAATATTTATGACACTATATCAGTATCAGACAAAAATGTATACCATGCATCTACTTCTTTATCAGTGGGAGTGTGGAATCCATTCATTGAAATGGAAATTATCCTACAAGCTACACAATATCTCAATGGAAACTTATTAGTCAAATTGATTCATAGAATGAAATGAAAATAGACTAACTCACAAGGTAAATAACATACCACATATAAAGAAAAACTCAATGAATAATTTTTTTTAAAGGTCATCATCATGATGACCAAGAACATTACATTTTGGAATTTCCACAAGAGAATAAATTACCATACTAGAATCTTTCAGTGGTCGACTTATATCCATCATATCCTTGAATAAAGTATCTGGGTTGATGATGTATCCTAATTTATTTTCACCATAAACTACTAGAATAGGAAAATAGATTGGTTTCCATCTCAATTCATGCACCGTGTTTTCATTCATTGTAGCAAGGATAAGAGTATAACTAGAATCTATAAGTATTTGAATTGAAGAATTTTTATCCTCAATTCATGGAGAAAGAGGGGAGTGATCAATTGGAGTAGATGAATCCATTATGTCAATAATGATATCTTTTTCAATTTTTTTTCTATACTTCCCTCTTCATAACACTCTGTTAGCACATGTGTCATTACGAACTCATGATCCTCTAAGAAATCATATCCTTCCATTATTTCTAGAAAGTTATGAGTGTCCTTAACCGCCATCACTGACTGATTTTTTGACTCTAGAAATGTTTCATATGTATCAATTTTTGAAAAATTTTAGACTCATAAATATTTTCATAAAGTGGTGATTCAATTCCATTTAAAGTTATGTCCTATTTCATGTTACAATCCATCGTGTGTTGGTTCAATTATGACTCTATCACAATAATTAAGGGTCTTAGTTCAATGTCTTATTCACCCTCAAAGGTGTAACTTTATAGAAATTGGATGAGTCATTTTTCACATTGGGATGGATGGGTTGTGAACTTGTAGAGTAAGGACATGAAATCACATTTTTTGAGAGACCATTATATTCAAAAAAGTGGAATATTGATATCTCATATTCTTAAAATTGATTAAATTAGAAGAATAAAATCATGTGAGAGAGGAGTCATAAATGATATGATAAGAAGGAGGATCAATCAAAATAGTCTCATCCTTAGAATCTGACAATGAATGTTGATTAAATTGAACCTTTACTACGCTTTCCTAAAAATATTTATTTTAAATTGAATCATCAAGTGGTACAAAGGTGGATAGTTCAATAAGACAAGACAATTGTTTTTTTATATTCTTCAGTTGATAATCTAAATCTTTCATTGTGGAATTTTTTTTCATTATATTAATCTTGAATTTCAAACATTCTATTTGTCTCATTGATAGTAGAAAACAACATGTTCCTAATTATTGAATCATTTATTTCACATGAATTATCGAGATATAATTTTTTAGAAATGATTTGACTTTGAAAATGATTAAAATATGTGTAAGGACTTGTATCATAACATGTGAAGCACTATCATATGAATAATAATAAGGATTTGAATAAAAATCATTATAATAAAGAGTATTACTTGGAGATCTCATGTGCGATGAATCATTATACTTCGTTCCATGAGATGTGGGTATGTAGGGAGGGTGTTGATTATTTCTGTATAGTGCCAACCACTCCATTCATAATTTTTGGGTGTCTTGAAATTCCCTACAATGAAAAATTCCCAGAGTAGTAAATGGTTTTTTTATTTCTCTTGTTTTTTTTTGTGTTTTTTGAACCTAAATAAATATCTTTAAGGATTTAATAATGTTACTATTCTCCTCAAAAATGACACTGGAAACTTGGAACACATGTTGTAATGCATGATAATTTTTAAATTTATTAACCTACTAAATATTTTGGAAGCGGAAAGAAGGGTCTAAGCATAAGGAGAATGTTATTAGACACTAGGAATATCCTCTTTGAGGAATGTTCAGGAAAATAAGTTTTAAATGTGATTAGAAACTAAGACTTCTAAAAATTAAACCAATATTTAAAAATGATTATTTAAATTAATTAAAACTATCTATATGAACTAAATTAATCTATGGAGAAAAAAATAGGTGGAGATGGAAGTGTCAATGTTATGACATTAATTTAGGTGTATGAAATACCAATTATTTAATTTCCATATCTAGATATTTATTTATTCAATTAAAATGATTCTAAATTTATTAAAAATAATATAAAGTCTCATTCTATAATTTTATATAGTATTATAATTTTCACAAAGCATTTCAACCATTTCTTTCTTGAATTTGATGAATAATTTGCGTATCCTTTTATCATTGAATCAATTAGTGAAAAGAAACAACCTGTTTCTAAAAAAGTTGAAGTATCTATCTATGCTGGGTTAGATCTCATTAGATCACTTATTAGGTATCTCTCATTCATGTTTTAAGGGGAATTCACATAAAATATTAATTTTTCAATTAATATATTTATTTATTTAGAATTCACTCATATGCGATTTATGATTCTCTCACGTGTGTGATTTAATTCTGAATAAATAAATTCCATGATTATCTCATGTTTGTGATTACTTATTAGGTGTAAAAAAACGGTCACCAAAGTAGGTGTGAAGATACCAAATGATAATGAATTCATATGTAGATATAATTAAATAATTAAATATCCATTTAAAAAATTAAATTCAAAAGGCCATCAAATATGGTTAAAAAATAATGGCACGAAATCACCATCACATTCCTTGCATCTTTGACACAAATAAAATTATCCAACCATAATGAAAATATTACATGAAAAATAAAGAATATAAGTCACCATGTTTGTGTTGACGTGAATATCACCACAAGCCACCAATAACAATTGATAAATAAAAATCATCGTCCATCGATCACTTCAATGTCGATGTGAAGTATTGATCATATTATTTAGCATGAAATAATTATTGGATCCATGTTCTCTCTCACCGTGTAGCATCTATCTTCCAAAATCAATGATAACCCTTTTCATGTGATGATGTTGCACCCGAACCACCACTACCCACCCAAAATAGAGGAAGTTGTGATACTGGACTTGTTTTGTGGAGAGGGATAGAGGAGTTCGACCGGCCATGATGTATGCAATGAAGGGAGATGTCCGTGGAGGGTGAACAATGGAGGATATGCATGTGTAGAAAAGGAGTAATTTTTTATGGGTTTTACGAAAAAAAGATTCGGGAAAGGGGATCAGGGTCCCGGTATTTTTCAAAATGGGTCTGGGATGCGTGAACACCGTTTACGCATCTGGATGAGGAATTTTATAAAAGGAGGGGTCCCCTCCTCAAAACCCATTTTCCTCCTCTGGTTTTTGTTACGAAGCCCTACAGAAATTATTTATCAACAAATATTTTCTGCTTTTATTGAGGTAAGATTTCTATTTAATATTTTAATTGTTTTAATTGTGTTTATTTATTTCATTTGTATATTTAATTATGTGTATGATTTATTTATTTCATATGTTATGCATGATGTGTAATGTTTTGTATGATTTAATTTTTTGGATGTTGAATGTTTGTATGATTTAGTTTTTTGAATGTATGTTGTCTGAATATTGAATGTTTTATGTTATGTCTAAAATGTTGAATGTTTAGGAAAACTAATTTATGTTAGAGGAATTTATTTTAATGAATGGTTTTGATGTAAGTGTAAATTATATTAATTTTATTTACTAGTAATAATATTTTTAATCAATAAAGTAGAAAATATATTTACTTATATTTTAAAAAGTAGAAGAATGGCAAAAAAACATTACAATTTCATAAAATTTAAAATAACAATAGTGTTTATTATGTAAATCTCAATTATATCAGTTATAATAAAATTTATTAAATGTTATTAATAATGATATATATATATAAACATGAATTTAAATTTTTGGAAAAGAGGTGTAGTATTTAATATAGATTTCATTTAGTAATAGATAAAGTTATATAATATGGATAATATAATAATTATACCAAAAAACATGGTATGAGTAATGACTGATCTTGAGATGACCGACCATGCATAATTGAAATTTCATGTTTTATTTTTTGTATGTTGTTATTAAATTTGTAATAATTGAATTTTTTCCGCATTGATGACCTGCGAGTCATCTCTCAGCAAGTGTAAGGACCTGCATGTCTACTTAAAAAAAATTATGTATTTCATACCCCTAGACCCCCTCAAATGCATGTGAGTAAATTTGTAATTAAAAGACAGACACCCCCAAAGAGGTGTCCCTGAACATGCTTCCACGAAGAGGTGTCCACGAAGAGGCCTGCATCACATGATAATGCTATATATTTTGGGTAGAAGTTCGAAAGTAAAAAAGTCATGAAAAATGTGATAAAGCAATACCACATTGAGCGACATTTCACATTTGTGGTTGATGAGTCAAAGAAGACCAAATATCTCATTCATTGTGAAAATATGGGTTAGAATGTAAATTTTGATTAAGAGCAATATTTGATAAATATTATGGATGTTGGAAGATAACCAAATTAGAAGACCCACACACTTTTCTGCATCCTAGCTTGGAACAAGATCACTCTTCCCTTGATGCGGAGTTTATATCTACTGTTATTTGTGAGATGATACGAACAATTCAGGATGTTCCTATTGCCCTTGTTCAGGAAAGAATTCAACAGTTTTATAACTATAAGATATCATACAACAAAGCTTGGAATGCAAAACAGAAATCCATTGTAAAAGTGTATTATGATTGGGATGAGTCTTATACGATGTTGCCACAGGTTATGGAATTGGTGTCTCTCAATAATCAGATTGTTTATCATTTGGATAGTGTTGAGTATGTATCCCAAAATCATCGAGTTGATCGGTCAAAGGTGAAGTTCAATAGTATTTTTTGGGCATTCAGACCGTGCATTGCTGCATTTCCCTATTGTAAACAATTTATTCAGGTAGATGGAACATTCCTTTTTGGAAAGTATACAGGTGTTCTACTCATTGCTTCCACACATGATGGTAATCGCTCTCCTCTGCCACTTGCTTTTGCTATTGTTGAAAAAGAAAATTTTTAATATTGGATATGGTTCTGGGCATGTGTACATGTTCATGTCACGCAAAAACAGGGCGTGTGTCTGAACTCTGATCATCATCGAGCGATTATAGAGGCCATGATTAGTGATGGGGTTACTTGGACTGAGACGAATGCTTATCACCGTTATTGCACTAGACATATTGCAAGTAATGTGCATAAGAATTTTAGAGATGAGGCCATAAAGAAAGCGATCCTCAAGTTGGGTATGGTTTTCTAAACTTGCTTTTTTAAACAAAATTTAATACCCATTTTAATACATTATTATCTTATGGTTTCAGCATATGAACCCCAAAAAAGAAAGGTTTTATCGACGTCTTGAAGAGATCCAAACAGTTAATGAGGAGGTATATGAATATATGATGCAAATTTCAAAGGAAAAATGGTCATTAGCATACGATGGTGGCATGAGATATGGGAATATGACCACTAATATAGTGGAGTGCATAAATGGGGTCCTCAAGGGTGTGCGCAAACTCCCAATCATAGGGTTAGTGCAAGATACATTTTTTAGATGTGTTCACTACTTTTTTGACCAGTCCCAAAAGGCCTACTAGATGATGGAAAATGGAATGATTTTTACTCAGCATTTTCAAAGTGATATTGACCAGATACAGAATGAGGCTTCAAGATGGAATGTTATAGCCTTTGACAGGGAAAAGAAGAGATTTTGGGTAAGACAATGCTACGACCAGGGTACATGCTCTAATGGTGGAGTGTTTGTTGTGATGTTGGACAACAGGTACTGTGATTGCGGTAGATTTCAGGCATTGAGATATCCATGTGTACATGTTATATCAGCTTGCGCTTCGGTAAATATATAATGGGAGCCATATGTTGACCCAGTGTATCACATGAGCACTTTGGTTAACTATTATAGTGCTGCTTGGATGCCTGTTGGTGACTTCCATTCTATCACATTACCTGCTGATCAACCGACCATCATCCCTGATATTTCCAGGTTTTCATAAGTTGGTTTTGGTTTCATTTATGATTTTTTCAATGTCTGTCATTTTTAAAATTATTGGCTTCATGCTACCAGGTTGCGGCCCCAAGGAAGACCGAAGTCAACTCACATCAGAAATGAGATGGATTGGCCTCGACAATGAGGATGGAGAATATAATGCAGTATTTGTCACGCAGAAGGACATACTCGTAAGAGATGTCCCCAAGTGGCAGGATAGAGTTCCACATCTCATCATCCATGATCGAGTCTGTATACCTGCTCCATTTTTGAGATGTTTGAATTTTGGTTTGTCTCATTTTTGGATTTTATCATAAAGAATTTTATGATACTAAAACTATTAAAAAAATAAATACCAAACTAAAATGAATATATCATGCTTCTACATATTCAATGCAGGTTTTTCATCACTACTGCTTTATTTTCTACCTTATTTTTCTTGTTGTAGTTTTTTTTAAAATAAAAGTTTACAATGTTTATTCAATTCACTATTAAAAAGTAACGATGATATCATGTGTGCAGATGGCAGGTTTTCCATTGCTTACATCTCAGGCTACTCATGTATCGCGACTGATTTTAGAGGGACATCCTATGCCTCCCATGAGTTTACGTAGATCTCACCATTTCCATCATACCGCACCAACTCCCGCTATCGTCCCCCATCTTCATCGAGCTGGATTCTATGGAGTAGTGATGTGCGACTTCACATTTCTTGATCATCATCTCATTTCCACACTTGTAGAGATATGGAGACCAGAGTCGCATACTTTCCATTTCAGTGAGGGGGAGATAACTATTACATTACAGGACGTGTCCATTATGTTTGGCCTCCCTATCGACGGACATGATTTGACAGGACGAGTTCCATCAGATTTGCCTGAGCTTGTTCATAAACTACTAGGCATAGAGGTCCAGGATGATGGAAGGACCATCGTCGGTGGTAGATTGCAGATGCCTTGGTTAGACCATCACTTCACACATTTACCAGATGATGCTGATGACGTCACAGTGCTCCGATTTTCATGCGCATATATTTTTCAGCTGATCGGTGGCACACTTTTTGTTAACCACTATATTACTTTTGTGCACCTGATGTATTTATCTTTTTTGGAGGATTTGGACCAGGCAGGCCGGTATATATGGGGGTCTTCCTGCCTAGCATATACATACAGGGCCATATTCAGTGCATGTCGCATTGATAAGATACAGATCATAGGATGCATGGTTCTTCTGCATATGTGGGTATGAGAGCACATCCCTCGTTTAGCTCCACATTCCCATGCACCATTACCCGTAGATATTGTAGCAGAGGCTCCACATGGATGTTGGTATGTTATTAATTCCTTCTAATATCTAACTTAATTTTATAAGATTATTTTATGAAATGTAAAAATAAAAATGTTATCTACAGGTGGAGTCAGGCGCATAAACATTCAGATTCTCCCAGACATGATGTTAATGCTTACAGACTTATGTTAGACAGCATTCGACCAGATGATGTAAGTGATTATTATTTATATTGTTAAATATTTACTCTTTATTGTACATCTATTCATTTATTAATTGATTATTCATTTTTTATTTTAGATTACATGGATTCCATATACAGATAATATCCTTCAGAGTCTGCCCCCATACTGTACACTGATGCATGCTATCATCTCCTGCATGGTTCCACTGATTCATTTTCATATAGTCGAGTGGTATCATAAGGATAGGGTTATTAGTCAATTTAAATTCCTTCAGACAGTTTCTGACCCGCCCAGTCAGTTGGATTCATTTCATTCCCTGAAGATGTCAGGGAAGAGGGATTTTGACTGGAGGAGCTACCATGCCAGATATGTTGCATTATGGGATAGAAGACGGGAGTCCCAGTTGCGAGGGGCAGGGACAATACGTTTTCATTTGATGGATCAGATGGATTATGTAGGCTGGTACATCAGGTCCCCAGTCAGATTTCTAACATGGCACAAACGGGGCTTTTAGGACTTGGTATGAATTCTTCCTTTCACTGTTCAACATATTTTTTATTCATATTAGTTAACAACGGAATTTGTTTTCGCAGGATGCTCATATTTATCATATACTTCATATGTCTGATCCAGTGGAGAGAGCTTCCTTTGACCCAGCATATTTTCACACCCTTGTGCGATAGATGCTACCATCGATGGATGAGATTTATCATGGAATTTTCTTTGATCCACCACCTGCTGCGGAGGATGCAGAGCCTACTGAGCCTCACATAGATGTACCTAAGGGTGACGACCCTATTATGGATACTGTTGTTCCACAGGAGGAGGCTTCCTAGCTTGCTCGACCACATGATATTGTTCCACTGGAGGAGGGTGTTCAGCATGATCATTCAGATGCTCCTCCTGCTTCTCAGGCACAACCACAAGTACTTACAGACGATGTCTGGATTGAGTTCGATGTTTTATTGCAGTCATCCGCATCAGAGTATCCATCTACTTCCTATGTTGGTGAGAGTTCCAGCCAGCTTCCACTATCCATAGATGCGGTCTAGGGTACAGGCAGTGAGACTGTGCATCCACCGCCTGTCACACAGGAGGATGTGGAGGTGGTTGTCGACGAGGATTCACAGCATACACCAGAGCACAAACATAGACAGACACGGCGTGGATGCATCCAGTATACGCCTGGCTATGGGACAGAGGAGCATCCACGCCAGAGACATAGATTAGGTTGACATTTGATTTATGATACATTTTGTATGTGTCTTACTGTTATCAACTTTAGACTTCTATTCTTTTTTTAATAAGTGTCTTACTGTTATCAAATTATCTACCAATATATATATATATGTATAATAAATAATATTATTAAATTAAATAATACATATTAATTATATTAATTATTTCGAAATCAAATATATTCTGGATGAAAAGATGCGTGAACTTGAAGAAATCTTGAAATATATTATTGATCTCAATGATTTAAAATTAGATGTAAAATCCTAGAATATAATGGAACACGATTATTTGTTTAAAAAAATTAAATTTCATGAAGAAGAATTTGAATGAATAGTGGATATTTTTCAAGAGTAGATGATTATGATTGAAGATCAGAATAACTACAATATGAATTAGAAGTTCATTTGGCCAATTTTGAGAAGATACATATTCAGACTTTATAAAAGGAAACAATTTCTACTGGTAGGAAATCTAAAGAGTGAGATTATTGAGTATGCATCTCAAAACATAGTTTTACAGTCATTAAAAGACGAATGAAATAGGTAAAAGAGGATGATTAAACTCTTACCCATTAAAATATAAAACATCACCATCTAATTCATCATAGGTCTTATAAAGACCTACATTATAAATAATTTCATTCAGTTTATAGTTGATCAACTTACAATGATTTCTTACTTCATTACTATTTGAGAGTATTTCACACTCTATCAACATACCAATATATAAATAAAGAGGTATGTTTTCATGGATTAAATATTTATATTATATCTAATAGAGACCCAAGGATCTCTATGATGTTTTTGGGAATTATTTAACAAGCATTGGATACAAATATGAGATTTGAACTACTAACCACACTTAAACTAATAGTAAGTCTAAAAGGATCATTCATAGGCTTGTAGATCAGCTAATATATTTTTTGATCCATTTCAAGGGATATTATGATCGACAAAATTTATTAGTGTAATTCATATACAATAACATTTTCCACTTTAGAATACAAATGGAACAATATGAGGATCTTTATAGAAATAGATGTATAACTAAAACATGTTGAGATGATGTGAGTGAGTGAAAGATGCTAAGATTATATCTTTCTCAATATATGTTAGAGAATAATCATGCCATTCTATTAATAATTATTTAATGAATAACTATTATTCATGAATATTTATTAATAATTATTAACATTATTTCAATATTTTCTAATATTTAATTGATATTTATTAATATTTGTTAATTTTTACTTTAAGTGTATTAGTTTATAATTAATAGTTATAAATATTAAAGAGCATTTGAGCTATCTGTGAGATGCATGAATCGCGTTCACGCATCCCTCCTCTAGGGAAGATGCGTGAACGCGGTTTACACTTCTTCAGTGGGGTCTGGGATGCGTGAACGCCGTTCACGCATCCTTCGCCGCAGAAGGATGGGTGAACGACGTTCAGGCATCCCAGACCCATTTTTAAAAATACCAAAACCCTAATCCCCTTTCCTGATTTTTTTTCCGTAAAACCCATAAAAAAATTACCCGTAGAAAAGGCTGAGATCGGGGGAGTTCTTGAAGCACTAGGAGGGAATAGGGTGGATTGGTGCTCAGTCAGCGCTACTGTGGAGTGGTGAATCGTGCATGGTGTATAGGAGGGAGGAGGAGGCAGTTGGAGTGGGTGTGTAGTGGAGGTCGTAGTCAGCTGTGGTGTTGTCGCATGAGGAGGGGGTCCGCTTGTTACAGTGGGAGGGAGGCAGCCCGGTTGGGTGTGCAGTAGCATATGGAGATGGTCCAGGGTGGTAGCGAGGTGGAGAGGAGGTCGCCACCTATAGTGCAATTCCAGGGAAGGATAAGACGGTGTGCCTCCTGCTTGCCGCTAGGGTTTCCCACCTAAGAAAAAGAAGGCGCACCTGTTAAACAAATATATATACAAAAAACAACAAGAT
Organism: Viscum album; assembly: GCA_963277665.1. Taxonomy (NCBI): domain Eukaryota; kingdom Viridiplantae; phylum Streptophyta; class Magnoliopsida; order Santalales; family Viscaceae; genus Viscum; species Viscum album. The sequence goes on from OY728141.1 coordinate 2,096,396,150, forward strand.
CAAGGTAAATAATAATAATAATAATAGATGTAAAAATAGTTATTAGATATAAATATATATAAATGTGTGTGTGTTCATGCGCCTAAGATTAGATATACTAATATAATATATAAAATATAATTAGTAGTTAGATAAAATTATAATATCTACTAAAAAAATAAAAATACTATTAAATACGAGTATAATAATAAGAATAATAACTAATAATATTAATACTACAATTTTTAAAACTACTGATATTTAAAATTATATATAATTATATATAATATTAATATTGGAAATTAAAATAACTACTAAAAAATATATTAAGAAATTAATAATAACACTAATCTTAATTAAACTACTAAAAATAATAATATTGTTAGATATTAAATGCTAGTAATGTAAAAAATTAATATAAACTAATAATAATAAACAACTAAAATTAATATATAATTAACAATTTTTTTTACAAATAACAAAAATGATACAAAACTATAAAAATAATCTACAAACACTAAAAGTAGTAGAAAAAATAATTAAAACTACATTAGAAAAACAGAAAAATTTTAGTAAAATCCACGTGCATCATAGTTTAGACTCAAAGATGCATTACTTTAAGGACACATTAGCAGAAAATTTCATGGAAAAGAAAACTAAATTCATAAACCTATCCATTTACTCTCTGACCGATATGTTCTTTTGTTCAAAACTAAAGAAATCATATTTTCTTGCAATTCTGAATGTGTGAGGTTAGAATTACTTGCTGAACAATTATTCAAAGACCTCCCACATAATGCCTTGGTTGACTATAGATTAAGAAGATAAATCCCACCATTGGAATGCATGATATTCTTAGCATATAAGTTGAAAACTTTACTTTCAGCGTGACTGCTGTGCCTAAGAATTTGAAAATTTGTTTCATACAATTCAACCACACCTCCACTCATTCAGGCTCATAATCCCATCGAAATATGTTTGATTTTTTTTCTGAAATTGAACAGAGTGGTCCACTTATTGAGGTTAATCATTTACATTTCCTCTATCTATGGCTTGAAAAGCCCGAACAATTCTTTGGATTAACTCTTGGTTCCCCTATGGCTTAGGTAGAACTGCATCTTCAGCAGATTATTCATGCTGATTCTTACGATGTCTACCAAATTCCATTTTTTATAAAAAAACTCCATTTATTCATCACTCAACTAGAAATAGAATGCTTAGAAAAACAATCCATATTAACCCAAGAAACAAGTAATAAAAAATATTTTTAAAACTTAACTAGTTTAATCATTTTTATAAATCATTAAACTCAAATGGAATAATGCAATCATAGTGGTAAGTCTCACTATCAATGCATGGCATGTAACACTCATTGGATAAACCCACAAATATGATATAACAATACTCCTATAAGTGTCTTAGAACAATTTTTGTACCCGGAAACCCTGGTAACATTAAGTTCAATATAAAAAGGTTAGATACATCATTTTAAGCTATACATTTCATATTTTGACATTCTTATCTCTTTTCTACCATCCTAAGAGACATATTGGCCAACCAAGGTTGATACCATTTGTAAAATACTATCCAACACATTTTCTTGAGAGGAGGTAGAGATGATACTAGCTTTAGGTAACATCCCTAAGACACCAAAGTTTGAAAATATGTTCCAAGGTCTTCAAAGAACAATAGGGGATGATTTTACCTTAAATATGTAAGAAACAGAATGTATAAACATCTAAGAAAAACTATATGATTCATGTATACAAATAAAACCACAAAAATATAAAACCAATTGAAAATAAATATCAAAGTGCCAATAGAACATGATATATCAAAGACAAAACCCAATGGATAACATAAATAAAAGACATCAAGTCACAATCCCAAGAACCACCTGAACATGCTCCAAATTCCAATACCACCTTCCAAGCCCAAATTATCAAGATTCCTTTTTAGAGAAATAAGACATCTTTCCTTTACCTATGTCATGATAGATGACATATGAAAACACAAAAAGGTTCCCAAGTAGGGGGTGAGTAATAAATCAGTTGGAATTCCCCAAAGAATTCCCAAAATATTCCACTAGGAAAAGAACTGGTTAGTATATTTTATATAAAATAGTTGAAAAATAGTTAAACAGTTTATATAAATCCATATGATAAATTCATGTGATAAAAACCATAAACAAGATTCCTTCCATCCATTCACATTTGGTATAACCTTTACTCATGTTCACACATACATACACATCCACATACACACAACCATACACTCAAGATTTGTGTTACCATTAATGGCAGTACTCCATGACCACAATTTGTCAAACCCAGATGGAGGCACTTCCAACCATACCCATAATCTTTAAACACATGTCAACCCAATCATGCCAAATTCCATGCCAAATAATTTTCCACAAAATAACCTTCATTTGAAAACATTTTTATCAAACCCTTTTATTTCATCAAAACCATTTCATAATTCTAAAAATCATCAATATAAAATTATAAACAAAAGGGGGTTTTCCAAAAGTCATCAATTTTCCCAAATTACCTAGACACAAACTAAATGAGTTTCCTTCCTAAAACCACACAAAATTTCCATAGAAAATCCAAGAAAACATTTAAACAAAAATAAGACTTCAAGTTATAGCATAATAGATATGAGCGAGAAGGAAACTACCAATGAACTGACTGATTGGTACAATGTATCTAAGGCAATTCAACTAATCTCAATTCTTTCTTTAGTTTCTTTAATAAAACCCAGAAATATATCATCAAAACCTATCCAAAAACATAGATCTAGGTATTTCAATACCGATCTATGGGGTTGATTAAGAAAAATCTAGAATATCCAAGAAGGATGAATGAGATCCTAACATTTTATTTCAACAGTCGAACGCTTGATGATCTGTAAGAATTAGAGTCTGGATGTTAAAGATTGTGGAAAAGTTTCTAGTATAGCCTTGGAAGTTGAGGGCATAAGAGGTGTTATTAAAAAAATTGAAAACCACCAAAAGAAATTTTATACCTAGACTAGAAATATAAGACCATGGGGAAACCAAGGGACTACAATGTATTATTTCTGAAAACTACACCATACCATGGTGTAGCCTATTCCTCCACGCTATAGTAGTTCTAGTTAAATCCCTCTGAGATATGCAGTGAGATCCATGCCAAATATCTAAAAACCTGGGAAATACCATGGTGAAACCATGGATACTATTCCATAGGACCCAGTGATGAGGAAAGGGGAGCTATGCTGCATCCTAGATCCATGACGCAGACACCCTGAAAATGGCAGTAGCACCCCAAACCACCTCACAGAACTCCACGTCGCAGCCTAGTCTCCATGTCATAGCTATACTGAAATTTTATGTTGCTATAAATTAATCCACCACACCCCCTATTACATAACACACACCTCTATTCCATATAAATTCCCTTTACAATAGAGTGTGGGCCTCTATATCGTAACCCATGTATAGCCTTTCCCTAACCCTTTCAAAACCATTCAAAACCCTATCGTAAACTCCTGAACTTAACCAAAACATTATATGAGATCAGAATACATAATAAAAGGGTAATGTACTTGAAAAATGGGATGTTATAATGACAATTAAATCTCATTTTATTTCATTTAATCCTTTGATACAGTTTTAAATAACATAAAAATGAAGTTTTAATCCTTTTAATCACATCACACATCATATTGATTTGAAATTTTTTCCTATATGTCACAAATGAATCGATGATAATTATCGTAATTTTTTTAGACAGTTCATAATTTTTGAGTTTTTATTGTTGGAAACATATTTTTAGAAAAATAAATACTTTTAATTATGTAAATCCAATTTATTTCATTTTAGGCAAATCACAGATTAGATTTATGTGTCATTTGTTTCAAAATGTCACAAATGAATAAATTACTATTTCCTTAATTTTTTGTGACAATACAAGATTATTTTATTAGTTTTGATTATTTGAATGAAATTTATTGAATGATAAATACTTTTACTTTTAAAAAAGAACTTACGATCTTTAATTCCATAGTACAAGTCAAACAGACAAGGAATTTTTTCCTTTTGAGGAAAAATTAGTCAATGAACATTGTCTTAAATTTTTATGAAAATCCGAGTATATTTAATCAGTTATGAGTTTTTGATGCATATTTTTAAAATTAAAAAGACTCTTAATAGTGAAAAGATAAATTGCACATGATCCTCATCCTAGTTGGTGAGGACTCTCTAGGTGCATCCAAGACACCCGAGATCAAATCTGGGTGGAGGCATATTTCCGGGTTACTGTAGCAGGTACTGTAGCAGTCACTGTTCGGTACTGTAACAGTTGGAAGTATTCATCCATCTGGGCCTTCGGGCCACCAGTTTGGTCCTCGGGACCTGCAAGGCTTTCGGGCCACCCAAGGCCTTCAGGCCAGTTGATTATCAAGGCCTTTAGGCCACCTTAAGGCCTGAGAGCCACCCCAAGGCCTTCAAGCCACAATAATGTAGGCCGCAGACACACTACAAAAAAGGAGCAGCCCCAGAAGATAATTCAGAGTAGGTGCACTCAACAGAGCAGAGCCAAATGGATTTTCAGAATGAGAGGGTATGGCTATGCCATCGGTACTAGCCTGTTCTTGCATGGGAATCCTAGCCAGATGGTCATGCAAAAGTGGAGAGCTACTATCAGGATGCAGATGCTAGGGAGAGGCAGTTCCTTGTAGATAGTCTGGTTGAATTCCCTAAGACCTTTGGGTCATGGTATCTCCTAAGCCTAAGGGCCATGTAATCTCTGAGCCTACGGGCCTTGTAAGGGTCCCCCCTTATCCCTTGAAATGGGGGTTATAAAAAATCAATAAAAATGAAGGCCTTTGGGTCATTTAGGTAGTAGTAAAAAGATAAATTATATCATTTCAAAAAAATCACATGTTAACTATACATATAGTTTTTCCTGTAAGTCTCAAATTCATAAAAAATCATTGAACTAAATTTTCATGATAATTTGAGCTTGTTTTCTCGTTTTTTATCATTTGATTCATGTTTATAGAACATAATAATATTTTAATCATTATAGTCATAATAAAATTAATATTGACATTTAGGGTTCTCTGACGGTTCACAAATGAATAAATGATCGTTTCACTAAATTTTTTCAATAATAAGATCTTGTTTGCTAATTTTTTATCACTAGATAAATTTATTTTTTAGGGGTCATTGAAAAAATGTTTATAGAACTAGAAATAATTTTAATTATATAATTATACTTTACAATATTTTAAGAAAAAATAAAATCAACTTCTATTTCTTTGTATTCCATTATGTAAAAAATGAATCAGTGACCATTGTCCTAAATTTTCATTAAAATACAAGTTCATTTTCTAAATATAGATTATTTTATAGATGATTATAAAATTCAAAATAATTAATTCTAAAAAAGAAATTAGAACATTTATATTATATCAAATTTCATATTGATTTGAAAATTGTTTGTAGGTAAAAAATTAGTCAATAATTGTTGTCCTAATTTTTTTATGAAATTTCGTGTTCATTTACATAGTTATAACCATTTGACACATTTTAGTAGAACTAAAAAACTTTAAATATTAAAATTGACACCTTTTATAATTTCAACCAATTATTACATGAGATTGATGTGTATCTTTTTTCTACCAGTCACAAATAAATCAAAAAACAGTATACTAAATATTCATAACAATTCAAGCCCTTTTTATTTGTTTCAATTGTATGATTCATGTTTATAGAACTAAAAAATGGATTTTTAAAAATTCTAGTCACATCATATATCATATTAATGTATGTATTTTTTTTACAGGACACAAATGAATACCAAATATTAGACATAATTTTTTGCAAAAGTTTGATACTATTTATTAATTTTTTATTATCAGAAAAAAGTTTATATAAATATATTAACCATTAATTATATAAATCAACAAAAAATTATTATGAGAAAATCACACATCAAATTTACATACTATTTATTTCAATATATCACAAATGAATCAATGATTGTTGTCCTAAAATTTTGAAACAATATGAGATCTTTTTCTTGGTTTTGATAGTTTTATAGACATTTTGTAAAATGTGCAATAATTTTAATTTATAAAAATCATTTTGGATCATTAATTTCATTTCAAAAATTATATTAATGTTTATTTTTTCCATACATTTAGATTTTTTTGATGATTTTTATCCAAAATTTTTACAACAATTAGAGTTATTTATTCAATTATAATCAATTGACATGTTTTTATAGAACTAAAAAAACTTTTAACAGTAAAAATAAAATTAGTATTATTTCAAACAAATCACTTGTTAGATTGATATACGTTTTTTTCTTATAAGTTTCAAATGAATCAATAATCATTTTCCTAATTTTTTATGACAATACAAGCTTATTTCCTCTATTTTGATCATTTGACGTATGTTTCTAGAACATAAATTTATTTGTTTTAATAATTTTGTTAACATCATATTCCATATTGACATGAAGATTTTTTCTATAAGTCAAAAATGAGTCAATGAATATTTTATTAGATTTTCATGAAAATTTGATCTATTTTACTGAGTTTTTATTCTTGGATGAATGTTTATAGAACTTGAATTACTTTTAATAATATAAATAAACTTTACATAATTCTATAAAAATAATAAATCATATTGATGTGAAGTTTGTTTCAAAAGTCTCAGATTAATAAACTATCAGTGCCTCAAATTATTGCAACAATATACCTTTATTTTCTTAGTTTTGATCATTTTATGAACATTTTTAAAATACAAATGACTTTTAATTATGAAATTTTACTTTGGATCATTAATCTAAATTTAAATTTGGATATATATATATATGGTTTTTCCATAGTGATAAAAAATTAATTGATGATCATTTTCCTTAATTTTCACTACAATCAGATCTTTTTACATAGTCCTGATATTTTGAATTTTTTATAGAATTGATAAGAATTTTAAGACTAAAAAGCAATAGTATTTCATTCGAAACCAATATCACACTCTATGAAGGAATTTTTTCTTATAGGTCACAAATGAATCAAATATCATTGTCCTTAATTTTTTCGATAATCCAAGCTCATGTTCCCTATTTTTCTTGTTAGATTCATGTTTATAAAACTAGAATTTTTTTCATAGTAAAAGAAATATTTGGATCATTTTAGGCGCATAAAAGTTAGATTGACTCATAGTTTATTCCAACTCATAATATAAGAATTAATGATTATTTTTCTAAATTTCATGAAAATCGAGACTCATTTTTTCAGTTCAGATCATTTGGAGCATGTTTGTAGAACTTATAAGACACTATTATTTATAAAAATACAAATTTGATAAAAAATTCACAACATATATAATATCAAAAAGGGAAAAAACACTTTAAGTTAAATTCAAAAAGAAAAATAATTACATAAGTTATATAAAAAACATGTGTTGGAAACATCTAGACCCCATGTAAGTTTCCCACTCAATATTAAAGAAATATATTTTATCATTAAAGTATGTTTTCATATTATTATTTACATAGTTTTGAAAAAATATGGACATATAAACAATTAATAAATATTTTAAATGAAATTTTATTTATTAAAAAATAAACACATTTCATAAATACCACTTTGGAGATATTTTTTTGATAGTTTATGAAATCTTACATGAATTAAAAATTATTTATAGACATAATCATATCCATTAACTTGTTTTTAAAACTCCAAAATTTTTTAAAATGTAATAATTTTTTTATGATATATGTTATGATAGATATACGTTATTATATATACCTTAATACTTATCCATTTATAAAAATCCAGAGGTTTCTTTTGTGCACTATGTATCCTCATACTATGTACTTATTGATATATAAACACCACAATAAAAAAGAAAACACGATTGATAAAACTTGTTATAAAGCATGTAATTAGAATATTTCACATAAAATGATGAATATAATGTATTTTTAAATGAAAAGGGACATCAGGCATAACCAATTTTTTAGATATACATGAAATGGATCCATAAAATATATTTTTGAATTACATGGATTGATTAGAATGAGCATCTCGTGATCCATACAAAAATTAAAATATAATTTGTAATTAATGTTTTAAAAATAAAATTATATACAAAGTAGATAAAGTATATGGTTTTAATTTTTCATGATATATATTAAAAATAGTCTTACCTATATTAATTTCTTTTAATATTCATTAGAAACATCTTTTAAACATGCTTAATTTCCTTTGATTTCATCATTTGTGCTTTTATAAATGTGACACGAGGAATTGAAAATAAAAACAGATTATTAAGATGTGATTCCATCATGTAGTATTGATATAAATTTCTATAAAAAATATGCATAATATTAAATTATAATTGAAATAATACCTCAATTATCAGACATAAGAATTAAGAAAATTTACCACATATATGAATTAACAATAAAGGATTTTGAACATCATTGTTTAAGGATTTTATTTATATTCTCAAGACCAATAACGCAATGAGCCTCCATGAAATATATCTTTTCATTAAATACTATGCCACAAGTGTCATAATTTTTAAACATTATATTCATAAAAACTTGTAATTTAATAAGTGTGAAATATATTTTATTGGAGAAAACATATCATCAATAATATTTATGATCTGACAAATGATTCCTTAAATTGTCTTGAATTTTTTTTTACCCTTTCTTCATTACATACATTATTTCAAACCTTTTTTTCATCATAAAAGATATTTAATATAATATAATATAGAAATAACACACCCCTTTATCAACATGTTTCTTTATTGTATTAAATGACTATTCTGTATAAGTTCCAATAACATCATCTATTATTTGAATATCAACATTATCAATGAGAACAGGTAGGTCAACTCTCACCTCATGAGATACCTGAATCCAAACTCTCATGTTATCTATTGGTAGATGTTTACTGTGTAGGGTATCACGTTGAATATTTTCAATTGTACCTCTAGTAATAAGGCAATGAGCAGGTGATGATAAATATAAATCACAATCAATTTTACCCCATAATATTTCAAAATAAGAAATGTACCAATAACTATTTATTTCACAATTACTATAAATTATTGTGAAAAATTGATTTCCTTGAGCATGGTAGGAATTTGAGGTGAATGAATATACCTGAAAATATGGGTGATGGATCTGTGTAATGTGGTTATTTTTATGTCGACTATTTTTATTGATCCCTTTGAATGAGAATATCTAATAATTTATTTTCTATTTTTTCATCTTCCTCCAACATCTCAATATTATTATTCAATTTTTTCATTATCTTATCAGACTACTCATATGATTGTGATTTCACAAATTAGTCTCATGATGAAACTCTAAAACCATAAACTCTAGCACAAAAATACTTTTTGGATGCTTTAAATCCACCATAAGTAGTTCATCTTCACTTACAATAGTTGAATCCTATTGTGTAAACAACATATAAATAAAAAGTAAAAAAATATTTATTATTATTTTTATATATATTAATGTAGAATAAATTTCATTTATTTCATAACTACGCTTGATTTATATACCTTTTTTTTTCTGTTATTCATTTAGTTTTTATTTACATGTGTTTACTTCTATAACACTTTTTGTGAGATATAGAAGGATATATATTTTGATTCATCAATCCATATATAAATATAGAAACACAATTTAATGATTTTTTATTACACATTAAATTTTCACTAAAAATTTAAGGTATATAAAAATTATTTTTCAACTAGAGCATAACCCATCCTTACTTTAAAGTATGGGTATGGTGGTTTTATTACACAATGTTTATTTTTTGAACTCCGTTGATGTTTAAAAAATTAACCTTAATGAAGAAAAGTACTTTAAACATGTTATTTAAAAGAAGTTAAAATCAATTACCACATACCTTAAATGTCTCCTCATCATGATGAAGAATGAAATCATCCCAAGGTGCCTAGTTAATAATTACCTTACATATAGTTGGTGGGAAAGTATTAATTCCCCTCAACATTTTAAAGATATTTTGCGGAAATAGTCATTTGAAATAATCCATGAATCTTTCAAAAAATCCTCAATATGTATTTTTACATAAAATATTATAATATAAATGTACTCTTTAAGGGAGAAAAATAAAAAAATCAATATTTTATTTTTAGGGAAAATAAAGAAAGTCTATTAAAATGTTAACTAAATGTATTCCCAATATTGGAACATGCATTCGAGTACTAAACACTATATAACTAATTAAAATATTATTATTTAGGTCAATAGGTTTACTAAACACATTCCATCCAAACATGAATTTATAACATTAACTTATTACTTTAATAAATTTTGTTATCACCACCATGTGATGATTCTCTTATATTTTTTTCATTCTGATCACTTTTTTTAAGTAGCCCAACTTTATCTTGTTTCTCACCTTGTAATTTTTTCTTATCTTTGAGATTATTGTTATACTGTTCCTTAAGATGCATAATGTCAGTAGGTGAAAAAGTCATTGTATGCATGACAACTTAGACAAATAAATTAAAATATATAAAATTCATATTAAAAACCTAATATAAAGATGAATCAAATTATATATATAAAACTACTTTGAGACATCAAGCATGCTTATCTTTTTCTTTTATTGAGTTTCTAAAGATATTTCCCCTCTATAAATTATCCGAATCCCCTTTCTATGGTCCTATATGGAATGCAATACACTATCTAAATTAGAGCCACTACTAAATAAATATAATTTCCCAATTAAAGGATCATCCTATAAGGAATTTACAATGGATTCCATAGCTTTTTTAGTTACCAAAATAATAATGAAATAATTTATGATTTTCCGGATTTGGTTACTAAAAAAATCACATTAATTTTGATGTGATTTTGAAATGGTTTATCTTTATATTTGTTTTTCTAAAATTCAATTTTATGAATCCCAATTCATTAATTTATACTGCACCCCTGTTATCAACCCATTTACAATAAAATCAGTACCTAAAAAATTTTATAATCAAAACACTATAATTTTTAATTATGTAAAAGTAAGACATATTCTTACAAAATATATTTCTATCTCTATGACCATATATGTACATCACTTCTACCATAAGAGTAACTCCATTATTTTTCATTGTACTAAAATCATCTTGTTCCCTTGTATAGGAAATATAACCATTTATTGTGTAACCATTTTAAGATAATACATATACACGTGGTGCTTTGGCAAACCATCACATTCTTCCATAAATTTATTTAGGATTTTCTATCCTTAAAAACAACTTATAAACTATAGATTATTTGTATCCGATATATAGCTTTTAGACCATGTTTGATTCAATTTTCTATGAATGTATTTGGTATTTTCAACATATAGAACAACCTTTGTACTATTATATTAAACATATAAGTGGGAATATTCCTTATCTGTGATGGGTTTTGTGAAAAAATATCATCCTAAAATTCCTTTACCCTTGATGTGATAACTAGTAGAAAAATTAAATTTAACATAATCTATTAAAAACTATTGTTAAAAATAAATTTTAATTTCAGTTATTAAAAAACCGATGTTTAAAATCACTTTTAAAGTAATGTTTTATTAACCAGTGTTAAAATAACGTTTGTAACATTTCTTTTTTTATTATAACTAATGTTAAAAGTTATTTTTTACATTATTTTTTAATAAATAATGTTAAAATATTAAAAAAGATAACCCTAAAACATGTCTTTCATATTTTTAAATCACGCCACTCCCTGCTGCCATGCGATTTACCTCATGAATTTTCCTCTTACAAATATATCATGCCACTTATATTTTTTTAATTCTCCCTACAAAATTTTTACTCAACCTCTTTGTTCGCAAAATATTCCCTCTTCCAAATTTTCATATCTTCCATTCATAAATTCCATATCATGTTTCAATATATTTAACTATTGTAAATATTTACTTACACTAGTTAAAGAAATGAGGGAGGTGGTGGAGCCATTGACTAGAGAAATAGTGGTGGTTATATTAGTATATAGACTATTTATGATGATATGTGTTTGAAAAATATTATTTGATCAAAGATTTTTTCATAGAGGTAAAATACTATGAATTTTATCTTACATTCCCATTTTATTTTTTTATTCATTGTTAATATGATTCATTGATTATTATCCCGGTTTTATGGATAGTTTTTATTTTTTATTCATATGAAAAAAAATAATTTATTTTTTAGATGAAAATTTAATTCAACATTGAAATTGATATATGTTATTGAACCATAATTACTATTGATGTTGTTTCTCTAATTTATTTTAAAAGATTCAATATAATATCAATTTATTTATTTTTAAAACAATTATACCTTTTTACATCGAATATTTGAATAACCAATATGAAATTTACATTTTTATATCGGTTATTCAAATAACCAATGAGAATTTTTTTTTTCAAAATAATTTTTTTTAAAATAATTTTTTACATTAGTTTCTATAACCAATATTAAAAATATATTCAAAAACTCAAACGCAATGATTTATCCTCTAAAAATAATTTTAAAAGGATTTTTTTTTGTGAAAGAGCTATTTTTTACTAGTGGTCTAATGTAATGAGATTTTAGTATCCTAATACTATCCATGTTAGATAATTATTTCATACAAAATTCAATGAATTATTTAATAATATACCACTCCATAATACAACCTTTTAGGATAATTTTATTTTTGATGCACCCTTTAGACATCTTCATATACCATTTTATGGGGTACATCCATCTATAATGTACATGAATAAAAACATAGATTCCTCTCAACCAATGTACTTTTAAGTGAACCGTAATATCATATGATAATAGTGATAATAACATATTCAATTCAAATAATATGATATAAATTCCCTTTTCTAATTTTAGAAACTTCAACAGGTCTGTAACTTTTCTAGATATAGCTTTGGGAAAGAATGAAATCTTGGTTATTATGCATCAAACATTTTTTAGAAAAAAACATATATCAACAACCATTAAATCTTGATTCAAAACATGATATCCATGTAATTTGAAAACTTTTAACTTCAAGTCATTCATAGATACAATACACTTTATATTTAATTAATACCCAATTGGAATTGTTACACCATTTATGAATTAAAAAAACTCAAGTATATTTTTACTGGAAAGAGTAGGAAGACAAGTTCATTTTCCATCCTTTACAAGCACTAATTCTCACCTTATCCACAAATCAATAATTTATAATCTTACCTTGATTATATCTTTCATATTTTCTAGTTTATTTAGTAATGTCTAATTAAACCTTCATAAATATTTTTTAATATAGGTGGCATCAAGAAAATATCTCACATGAAAATAATTCAAATAAATAAATTTAAAGAAAATTGATCACTTTTTCCAACCCATTTTTATAAGGCTTTTCAAAAAATATTTACCAAAAATAGCGACAATATCCTTTACCTTCTCAAACTATTAATCATTTGTTAATAGAAAAGGTTACAAAACTCCTTCTAATTTCTTATTGAATGTTATTATCCATGAAAAGTTTAGGATTTATAAAAAAAACTCTATTCATATAATGTTTAATGATAACTAACTGTGTAACCTTTTCACATATAAGAAACCTTAACTATGACAACACCGTGTCACTGTTCATTTATATTTTAAATTATTTTGGGAAATTTTAATTTTTGGATGTTTCGGGCTTTCGTTTTAATTTTCTAAAATTTTTCCTTACACACCATTAGCACACATGATTTAGGGGAAACCCAATGATTAACCTTATATAAGGATTTTTATAGTTAATTTTGTTATTACATGGTAATTTTGTATGGGAAACACACATTTGCTTCTAAAATATACAAAATCTAGTAGAAATCATAAGAGAACTTTTGTTTATAAGGGTGATGGCACATGACTTGTACCCAATTATTATAAACCATACCAAAATAATGTAAAAGGATTCTCAATTTTAATAGAGTAGCTTTTCATGGTTGGAAATTGGTTTGGACATAATGCGACAAAACTATGAAAGTATATTTTTTTAGGAAGTTCTAGGTTCATGGTTGGTTCATGGTTTTCTAAACCATATCAAATAACCATAAAATCTATCAAAATTCACTTAAAAATTAAAATTTCACTTTTATAATTTATGAAATAAAATCCATATTCTCCCCTTTTTTCTACCATTCTATTTTGCTAGAATTAGGCATATGAGGGGGACCTCTCCCCTTTAATCTCCCTTTTTCCATCCTCTTCAATTTCAAGTTGAAAGTCCATGTTAAACCATGATTAATATTTATTTTCCTTTTTATTATTCTCCCTTATTACATTTATACTTGGTTTAGTATCCTCTTGTGAACCCTAAAGGATTTATGATTTAGGATAGGGGTTTGGGGTTGGTTTTAATTCTAGGATTTGGTTACTAGATATTATGAAGGGTGTGTTATTGATTGGTTGAGCTTTCACCATTGACGGTGATGAATTTTGTCTTGGTTCTACTAAATTAGAGGTAGGTATTTTTTGAGTTTCCTTTAAATTCCCCATCATATAATTTTGGATGGCTTTAAATGACTTTTTTTTGTTAAAATAAGACTACATGTGATAGTTATGATGGATTGTATAATTGTTTGAAAGGTTGGATCACTTGGAATAAATGTGTTAAATGGAATTTATCATTTTATAAATCATTATTTGAATGCTAAGTTTTTTTAAATGATAACCAAGAGGCTATTTTTGAATTGAGTTTATGGTTAGAGGTATTTTATCATGTTTGGGTTAGATTTTAAGGAAAATCTTGGATGTAAATGGAATTTCTTAAAAGGAAGGAATTTATTGGATTTCTTCAATGGTTTTACATTTAAAAAAAGGATTTGATTTCAAATGGGTTTATATGTGGTTATTTTATATTTAAATTTAAATAATTTTTTAAAGTGTTTTCAAGGGGTGTTTTGAAAATGGTATTTTGGGTGGTATGAAATGGATCAAAATCTCAAGCTAATTTTAAAAGAAAGACTTGGATGGAACTATTAAAAAGTTTCCTGAAATTTATAAGACCCTTGGTTAAGCCAATTATACTTAACTATAAGTTATGAATTAAGTCCCCATGGAGGATGTTTATACTTATTATACCTTTAATGATTCTTATCCATTGGTTATATAAATGTGATGTTTATTATGAGGGTATATAAGGTGGAATGAGATATAATGAAAATGTTTTATTTCGATAAACTATTGATAATTGGAATGTTGGTTTTATCACATATGATTTGAATTTTCATGGGAACCCGAGTTTCTAATATTAGGTCTAGATTCATGTTACACTGGTGAGGTGACCATAAACTAGCTAGTGACCTAAGAGGGTTTCACCCACCTTGGGTAATGTTTTGTACTCGGTGACCCGAGAGGGTGCTGAGAGTTATGCTATAGTTTTTCTTAGGGGGACCCTAGTGAGGAGTGAATTGAGGACACCAAGTCATGTATCTTTCAGGTTTGAACATAGTGAGTTAGACATAACACCTAATTCCTCTTGATAATTATTTAGGGGATTTAATTGTATGACTTATTTATATCTGTCACCCTTGATTGATTATATTGAACCATCATTGAAAATTTATTTTTTATGATCTATTGGTATTCTGGTTCTTAATCATGTTAATGTTCAATTCTATTTTATTTTTGTTTACTTTGGAAATTTATTTCTTAAATGATTTAGATTATTTGATTTAAAATGGGATGTGGTATGTATTTTATAAAAAAGAAGTTTAAGAAATTTTCTTGAAAGAGAAAATGGGATTTGTCTTATTTTTAAAAATTTATTAAAGGATCCCCTTTCAATGATTTAAAATCATTTTAAAGAAATGGTTTTGAATCTCCTATTTCTTTCTCTAAGAATGGGAATGTTTTTATAAATCTAACTTATGAAACATTATTTGGGTTTTGTTAAAATCAAAAATGAGAAATATATTTTATATTTATGTTTCAAACTAAAATTAATGAAATAAAATTTGAAAGGAAATTGCACAAATGATTTTTTGAAATCCTACTAGGCTTGTTTTGATCACACCCTGCATACACGATCATTGTATACAACTCTCATGTTTTCTCTCAGGTTCCCTGGATATGGTTCAGTCTCTCTTAATGTTTTTCCAAGTTGGTCCATTGGTGATCAGCTTAGTTTGATCTTTTTTTATCTTTTAGGATCTTTACATATCATATTTACCAACCATACATTTATTTTGGTCTATTATATATGTCTACTTCTTATTTATGTTTAGTTAATGGTTGATTCCATAAATGAGTTATCTTTTCTTATTGATGTTATGAGTTATTCTGATTTATTTTTTTTATTTTTATTGGATCTGTCAATTTGATGGAGTAGACATAAAATTTACATATGGTTCATATCAATTTTTATGTTGTATCCTTTTTTTTATTCTTATTTATTTTGGGGTGAAACTATTCCCAAGTGCATATTATTGATACTTAGACACTATTTTTGAGCCCATAGGGATTGAGAATTCCCTTTAGGACTAATAGTTAGATGGGTTGTATGACATGTCAGGTCATCTCAAGTGGTTTATTACAAATGGTATAAGATAATAGGTATTTCAGGGGGCCCATGTTCTATAATCACTATCTTATTATCTGGGAAAGTCTAGTAGTAGGGACATGTGGAGGTCATAACTCTAGAGATAGGTGCGAGCTAACCATACAACTTAGTTTCTTCTTCCATTTAATGTTTAAGAAATTCTATGAAGGTGAATGGTCTTACATTTTTCATTTTAAATTTAAATATTATTCTAAATTGAAAGAATTATTTTAATATATTTATTGTTTTTTGAAACTGGGTGTTTTGGTTTTCTTCCAAGTGACTAATTTTACTATGGATTTTGGATAATTTTTTTGGAAATGAAATAGAATTAATGAAAATTATTGAGAATAAAATTTCTTTATGTTTTATAAGAAAATGTAATTTTTTAACTATTTTGTATTATTTTGGAAAATGAGTTTTTAAACTCTTTTTAATTGTGAAACTATTATGAAAAATTCATGCTTTAAAAGAAATGAAAATTTTAAAATTATTTTGTTAACTTTTTTGACTAGATGGACTTGTGAATTTAAATTCATCCTTGAGAATGTATTGTGGTCATTTAGTTTTGTTCATGAAATAATAATTCATTATATTATTATTTTATGATATTTAGTTGTGCCTCCCAAAAAGGTCTTGATAAAATGTGGATGTTTATCTTTTAAGATGAACCATAAGAAAATCCCCTTGTCTTTAGGTGTATCTTTTTTGGCATTTAATTTTTCCAAGACTCTTAATAGAGTGGTGGAGTTGGAATACTATTTAATTCATAACTTCTTAAGTCACCATCCATTATTCTATGTTGATCAAGGTTATTTTTTGGTAATGGAGTGGGTTGGATGTTTTTAGAAATTTGGTGAGCTTGAAATTCCAGAGTAGTTTTGGATGATTGCTTGTTTTTTGGAACATGGTAATTATATTTAAATAAGGTTAGAGTTATTTGGGTGATTTATGATGGATGTGTTCCTCGATGATATTAGGGTGGTGATTCTACCTCGGTATTGGGTTTTATTTCTTGAGGTTTGTGAGTGAAACTTACCTTAGTTGGGTTTTGGTGTTTTAGATTTATGGTAACCTTAGGGTGTTTGTTTTGGGTGACTAATAAAAACAGGGAACTAGTAGAGATTATACACTGGTTGGAATCATTTTGAATCTTATTAGGTAAATAATGTGATGGTGACCTAGGTATAAGGTCATAAATTTCACTTCTTCTTAGTTTTGTGACCAAA
The DNA here is from genome assembly GCA_963277665.1 of Viscum album. NCBI lineage: Eukaryota > Viridiplantae > Streptophyta > Magnoliopsida > Santalales > Viscaceae > Viscum > Viscum album. Next base: position 2,096,413,962 of record OY728141.1, read on the forward strand.
GGTTAGTTCCCATGTCGTTTCCTTGTTGAGGCATGTTCTAGTTGTAGTGTCTTTTAATTTTAGTGTTATGATATGTGATGCAATTTAGGTGACCTTTTTGGTAATTCTTTGGATATCCTTTGAGTTTCATTTTATTTGAGGTTATGAGGTTGGTTCTTGAATGGTTATGGTAGATTATTGGGGATTTTATTTTCCTTTAGGTATTGGTGATATTTTTTTTCTTGGTGGAGTTTTCCTATTGGGAGAATCCATTCCAGTTTTAACCACTTTAAAGGAATTCAAAATGATTTAGAGACCTATAATGGGTCTCTATATTCTGAGATCCCTATGTTTAATTATTTTGAGTTGGATCATTCTTAGATATGTTTGGTAGTTTTTAAAGGTTTTATTCTATTGTTCTGTTGAATTGAGTGTGTGAGGTGTTTTCATTATTATAGGGGTATACCATTCACAATAACTTTTTTATAGAATAAAGTGGAATGTATGATAGGATTGAGAAACCAACATATCACTATTCATTTATGTTTTATATGATTTTGGAATTCTTTTAATTTTTGGATGCTTCAGGATTGAGTTTTAATTTTCTATAATTTTCACTATGTTCATGGTTAAAACACATGGTTTAGGGTAAACCCTGTGTTTAACCATATGTAAGTACATTTATAGTTATTTTTATTCATTCCTGATTAGTTAACATGGGTAGTTCATGGTTGAGTTTAAACTGTATAAAATCCAATAGAAACAGTTAAAACCATTTTTTGGTGTAAGGGTTCCGGTGCACGAATTACACACAATAGTTAGTAGATACTGTGAGATAATATTATAGAAGGATTTATAGTTTTAACAGAGTGGTTTTACATATTTATCACATAGTTTGAAAACTACGTGTCCAAAATATTAATTTCAATTTTTCTTTGGTAGTTCCATCTACACAGTTGGTGCATGGTTTACCAAATCATGCGCCTAACCATGTGTGCTTCCCAGATTCACTTAAAAAGTGAAATTTACATTTTTTCCTTATGAATAAAAATATCCCTCCTACATATTTATCTCCCTTTCCATTTGGATATCCTAAGGAACATGAGGGGGAGATCCTCCTCTTTATCTTTATTCAATTTTGGAATATCCTCCTCGATTTGAGGTGGATACTCCATGTTAAACCCTCCTTTATTATTTTTTTCCTTTCCTTCTTCCCCATTCATCCATTTCTTCATGATTTGGTCTCCTACCATGAACCCTAAATGGATTTCATTCAAGTATAGTGGTTCAAGGAGGGTTCTGATATTATTTTTTTTATTTTATAGAGCTTTTAGAGTGTGTGTTCTTTTTTGGTTGAGCATTCTCCATCAAAAGAAAAACATTTTAGATTCATTACGCTAAATTAGAGGTAGGTGCTTTTGTTCATTTACTTTAAATTATATATCATAGAATGATTTATGGTTTTAAATGCCTTATTTTATTAAAATAAAACTTCATGTTATTGTTATGGTGGATATTATAATGTTTTTAAATGTTTTATCACTTGTCATAAAGGTGGTAAATGGGATTTATTGGTTTATAAAGAACTATTTGAATTCCAAGTATTTTTATGTGATGCCTAAGAGGCTTGATTCAACTTTAGTTTATGATTAAAGGTATTTGAACTAGTTTAGTTTGGTTAAAATAAAAATTATATTTTTACAATGAATTTATTAAAAGGAATGAATTTATTGAATTTATTTAATGGTTTTAAATTTAAAATGGGGATTTGGTATCAAATGGGTTATATATGGTTATTTTAAATTCAATTTTAAAGGATGTTTTAAAGTGTTTTAAAAGGGTTTTTTGAAAATGTTATCTCAGGTGGTGTGAAATTACTTAACATCTCAAGCTAGTTTTGAATGAAAGGCCAAGTTGACACTTTTAAGAAGTTTCCTCAAATGTGTGAGACCCTCGGTTGAGCCCCTTATATTTGATTTATTATGATGACTTGTGAACCCGTAAGATATATTTATACTTATTATACCATTATTGACTGTTTTGAATTGGTTTTTTAAAGGGCATGGTTATTTTTTAGGTGTAGGTTGTGAGATGATTTTTACTATAACTGTTTTATTTTGATATACTAATGATCATTGGAATGTTTGTTTTCTCACCACCACATTTACTTACCATGGAAACCTGGGTAGCTAATAGAAATTATGAATGAATTTTACTATTGTGTAATGTGTAAATGATATCTAGTTACCTAGGATAGTTTTATCCTCCTAGGGGTATGTTTTTTACTTTCTAATTTGAGAGGGTGTTGAGAGGTATGATTCATTTTCTCTTTGGTGGCGTGGAGAGAGGAGTGAACTGAGGAGACTAAGACCTCTATATTTCAAATTATAACCTACTATTTTCCCGTGAAACCTATTTTATCTTTAGGATAATTTATGGGATTTCATTGTATACCTTATTTATGTCACATATCCTTTGATTTATTGCATGGAACCATTATTGATTATTTATTTTATTACGCTTTATTGGTATTTTGGTGGCTACTCATGTTCATGTACACTTCCATTATAGTATTGTTTAATTTAAAAATTATTTTGAAAAATGATTTGGAAAATTAGATTTAAAATTTAAAGTGTTATGTATTTTATTGAAAGAAGTTTCAGAATTTTTTTGTAAAGATAAATGAGATTTGTATTATTATTTTTTAATTTCTTAGTAGATCATATTTCCTTGATTTAAAATAATTTTAAAGAAATGGTTTTGAATCATACATTGATTTATCTAAGAAGGGGGATGTTTTTATAAAATTGAATTATGGAACATTATTTGGGATTTTTAAACTCATGTGGGAAAAATATATTTTCTATTTATGTTTCAAACTAGCATTAATGAAATTAATTTTGAAATGAAATGACATAAACTCTTTAGTGACACCCCACTAGGATTATTTTCTCACACACCATATACACCATTAGTGTGTAATGATATTATGTTTTCTCTCAGGTTCCATATATATAGTTCAATATCTCTTAGGTTTTTTTTGGGTAGGTCCATTGGTGAACATATTGGACAATGATGAGTGACTATAGGCTCGAGGAGACTCTTGTTAGTAGTTTTGTTTTTTATTGTGGGATCATTATGTATTGGATTTTACAACTAGATTTTTTTAGGTTTTTTGTAAATATGGATGATTTATTTATGTTCAGTTTATATTTTATGGAATTTATGAGTTTTTTTTCTTATTTACTCTACAATTTACTTTAATTTGTTTCTTTTTATTTATATTGGATATATTTATTTGATGGAATGGAAGTCTAATATATGCATGGTTCATGTCATATTTTGGGTGAGATCCTTACTTTATTCTTATTTATCTATGTGATAAACCATTACCAAGTACACATTCTTAAGACCTAGGTACTAGTTTCCATCTTATGGGGGTTGGGAACACTCTTTGGGCCCATTGGCGGGCCATTTCATGTCAGCCCAAGATGATTCATTACACTAACATTCCTTTAATATCACATCACTATAAATCCATTTATGATCCTAAACAAAAAGGCTCTCAATATGAAATATTATTTGATATGATCATAATACATCTTGACACCCATATCCCATATAAATTTAAAATATTCAATATATAGAGATAGATAAAAAATAATTATAATTACCAGGTTGTTTCAACCCTAAAATAAGTAGAGACACCATAATGTACTTGCATTTCATATATAACCATAGTGGAAAGTTATAATTTACCATCATAGCTAGTCATATACCATGATTACAACTTTGTACAATTATATAATTCTTGTCATCTATAGATAAAAAATATGTATATTTCTTATATCATTTCAAAATTTAAGATAATCATGATCAATTTTAGTCCACTAAGGAGTGCTTGATGGGTGTTTCAGTGTACCTTCTTGAATTCTTATATTAGAATGGAACAATATTTATCTTAATTTATTCAGACATTTATATAATTATTTGAATATTGGATTGATATGAAATTACTATAAAACTTTAAATGGACATAATTTATCTTTCTTATTTTGAACTAAAAAAACTTATGGTATTATTAAGTAAACCACATTCTTTTCAAAAAATATATAATCATTCATACATGAATGTATTTTTTCATAGATCTTACCATTGGAACATAATTTTTTTAGATTCATATGTTTTATAAGGAATATCATTTTTTTAAAGGTTGGGGCCGAAGCCTCATTTTTATTAAGAAATCAAAGCAAAGACCTCTTTTAACTGGGTAGAGGGAGACCCATTACATAGCCCGAAGGCCCAGTGGGCTTGTAGCCCAATACATAGCCCGTATGCCCTATAAGGAATATCATTATCATATAGTAATATATCCTTCAAAAGAGAAAGTATTTATGCAAATTTGTAGTCACTTCATCCATTTCTAACTTTCAAATTATATAGTTTTAGTATGAATGATTGTATTATATATTTGGGTCAACCATTTTATAATAGAATATTTTCATCATTCCTTAACTTCTCAAATAGTTTTTTAAAATCTTGATGTTCACATTCAACTTTCTTTATCATTTCCTTAATATGATCTATGTAATTTGATACACTTTCATTGGCATTAGATGACCCATAAACCATATTATTATTTTATTCAATAAATATATTCAATTATTCATCATGTTTAGAATGCATTTATAACTTTAATCAATTTTGTAATAGATCATGTGTTCTTCCAACTCATGTAGAAAAATTCAACTTGAATAAAATCAACATAAACATGGAAAATAATTCAAGAAGGACCATTTTCATGATCTACTAAAAACATAAGGAAATCCTGGAGCCCATCCTCATAATTTTTCATTTTATGATTAACATCCCCCAATTTTTGATTTACATTCCTTATATTTGGTTCAATAGTATTCATATTTCACTAAAGAATAGATACATATACAAACATATACAAACAGTCCATATGAAGTATGTGTATAAAGTATCAATTATATATATAAAAACTAAATAAAGTATACATATAAATAATATTCATATAACATAATATAAATATATAAAGTTTATATGGTGTATGTATTAAGTGTAATGGACCACATCATTTGACAGATATTTTATTTTAATTTTTTGTTATTTATCTGTTAAATTGATGAATTTTTAATTTTAATGGGTTTAGGGAGATAATTAGAAGGAGGGGAGGGGGGATTTGAATTTTGGTAATGAAGGGGAATTGGGTACTTGATGGTAGGGTATCAGGTACCTGGTGGTATTTGATATAGATTATATAACCTTTTATCCTTACTAATATGTAACCAATGAATTTTCAATGGGTACCCATCACCCCTCTGAGTGGTTAGTAGTCCCTCACTAGGTACTCGATAGGGGAAACTGTATTTTTTAAAATTAAAGAAAAAAATATTGATTTTAATTATAAATTTTAATCCATTTAAGGGGGTATATCTAGTTTTTTTTAGATAAAATCATATAGGAGCTCTTTCTAACCTCTCCTCCTTCATCCCCCTTCTTCCAAGGTAGTCCAATATTCAAACTTGGTATCGATCATATATATTATATTATCAAAGCTAACTTTTGGTGAGTGTAAAGTGAGGAAACCATCCTTTTACCAGATATTCTTTTATTTCTTTAGTATTTTATCAAATTTCTAAATACATTTCATCTTCGTTTTGTAAATACATTATGGTATGACATCTTTTCTTACACAAACATATATATTATTCCTCAACAAGTCATTTATTAGGTGAATACTACTCTCTCACAATTATTATAGTGCATATTTTGGAAGTGACATGGGGTAGAGTAATATTAAATGAAAATATATTTTACCTCTAAATAAATTCTTTCTAAAATTTTTCTTCCATAAAACTTTGGTTTGGATGGAGTTCTTATCCACATTATATTAGCTATGATTTTTTATTTTTCATTCCACTAGTTATGATTTCTATGGATTAATGTAATATATTATTGGTTTGGCATATTAAAATACATCATGATATATATTTTAATTATTGATATATATATATTTTATGAACTGCTCATAGGAACCTCAGGTCACTGATGATGATGACTATAAATTCATACAGGGGGTGTCTATGATACTCAATTTGTTTTATCCTTTACCCAATATGGGTTTGCTTATAAAACATGATTAATTTTTCCCTTTCCTAAATAAATATGTTCCTCTTTCACATGATTAGTTTTTCTAGGTTTTTGCAATCTTGGATTCTAATCATGGAATAAAATAGAAATGTTTGGTTTTTTCCATGAATTTATTGGAATGTGGAAACTAACACCCTCGGTATATTAATTTATTTAGTTCAACCCTTATATGATAAAATAATAAATTTTATAATCTTATTACTTTCCTACTTTGTGTTTTTATTGAATACACATGGTCATTTAACAGATAGGTAGGGGTTGAGTGGTGGTTCTCTATGGGGCATGATATAATAACACATTACACATTTCCCTTAGTATACATATAAAACATGTTATCTATGATCCTAGTATAGGAAAAAATCAGCACGTGAGATTCACAAGGACATGGAGATAGTTTTTATAGGGGAATTTTTGGAGATAACTATGGATGCCTCAAGTGGAGATGACTAGAGTAATTTTTTTCTTTATTTTCCAACTATATATATATATGGGTTTTATTTTTAGAGTGTCCATATAATGTATCATATATAACTAGACCATTTTTTTAGTTTGGGTCTATATCGTATAGATAACTATTTTATTTTCTTATACTAGTGTATGTAATATAACTTCAACCATCTAATTTTCCTTTCACATCTTCTTTTCTACGGGTAGATAGGTTGTGTTTTTTAAAATGTCTAACATACAAACAATTCATGCCATATTTTTATAATATTCCATTATTAACTTAGATTAACTATATAAGAGGTAAAATGGACTCCCATATCACTATCTTTATCCCTCAATATTTATGTAAACATTTAGAAAATTAGAAATGTGCCTGAGGTCTTGTGGTGTTTTGATCTAAGTAAATGGGAGATCTGAGTTGGGTCATTAGAAAATCATATGAGAGAATGTCTAGCATACTTGTATTTAGAAACTATACATGAGATAATATCTTAGAGACTCTATAAGTAATATATAAATATTCCTATCTAGCATAATTATTAGGGAATCTTGAGTTTCTAGAGATAGTGATGTGACCTAACTAGAACATATAAAAATTTTACAATATTTTACATGAATATTCATTACATCTAAGAATAAATTACATCCTCAAACCTAAAGGTTTAGTTTCATTGGAGAGTAGATAAATAAACAACTTATTTTAAAACATTTCTAACATTTCCCACAAATAGTATTCTCACATGATAACCTTTTAGACACATCAAACATAATATTCTCCTTCATAACTTGGGGAATGAAAACATAATAAATGATGATCTCAGATACCTAACAATGGTAAACATAATAGACACCGATCTAATATCATAAATGAGCATAATATGAGTATATGGGTTTTAGAAAATAATCAAGGTACATGGAAATAACATAATATAATCATTCTATATATCATAAAACATGACTCATGGAATATGGATTTGAGAATAATATAATACATGAGTCATATGAGTATGAAAACATGAGTCAATAATCATTAGGCATGTCAAAATAACATATTTAAATTGCCTAACATAATAAATTTGAACAAAAATAATTTTAGAAATCATAACATATGTCAAGTATAACAACCAAGACAATCATTTCATAATCGAATTGGCTTATTACTTAACCATAAGATAGTGGACTTGGGATAACCACCTGCATCCCTTAACATAATGGACTTGGGATAACCATCCATATCCCTTATCATTGTGGACCTAGGATAACAACCCTTATCCCATCCAAATATCACGAGATATAAAAAATTAACCAATTAATTAGAGGGATATATGAGACCCACTGACCATATATTTATAAACCACACATATATGTTCCACATGAACGTGAAAACATTCATAATATCTTAACTGCTTAATTAAACAATGAAAAGAAACAAGTTTTATGAAAACAAACATAAAAAATTATCATAATTTATCAAAAGAAATAAGGTTGAAGGTACCATCAGGGAATATTCCCAGTGAAGCATAATAAACCTTAAAGGATGTTGACATATATTAAAAAAAAATTTATAAGAGCATTGAAATTTACTTGAAGAAAGAAAAAGAAATACCATTTATATTTTTGATACCTTTTAAGAAAATATTATATAAAATAATGGGAATACATTTATCTTTATAAAACTTTGAAAAATACATAGGAATAATCATTATAAAATATGATTACAAAATTAGTAAAAGGCATTCATATAGAAAGTGTGAAAAAGGAATATTAATTTCACACTTTTTTAAAGAGTGTCAAAGATTGTAGAAAACATCGTCATAAAAAAAGTTAAAAGAATATTAAATTTGTAAATAAATTAAAGTATATAAAAAAGGCCTTGATAAATAATTTAAATAGAGATAATAGAATATATAAAACAAAATAAAGAATATGGACATGGAGGAGAAAGATTCCCGACAGAAAAAAATAGGGAAGGTTAGTTTCTATACAAGAATAATTGCGGGTAAATTATGAACCAAAGGGGAGGTAAAATGGTAAGAGGACATGTAAAAATCATGAAGAAATAGATGATAATGTAATTGTTTTAGTTTTAGAGATAAATATTATGCAATTTTACTAGATTTAAATTTAGTCTAAACAATCTCAAATTCAAAGTGAGATTGGAAAGAAAACACTTATGACTTTGGTAACTTTTGAATTAAATGACCTTGAAAGAAAAAACCTAATATAGAATTTTCAATCCCTGTAATTTCATGAAAATTATCATGAAATGCATTCACTACACAAGATAAGATAATCATTGAATAAGGAATACATATGAACGAATGAAAAATTGAGATGAGAAACCATAACATTTACACTTGATATAAACATATGTGATTTAATCTCATATATAATAAAAATAATCCCATTAGTCAAATATTTTAGAAAATTATTCAAATTTATTAACTTTTATACACATCAATTATGATAATTCATTACACATATTTTAGTTAGTTATTGTTTATTTTCATCATTAGATGTTATTAATTTTGGTAGCTACATATAAGTTTTTTATTAGAAATGTTAGTCCCCATTATTTGATACAAAGTTCATTATTTCCATTTTAGTTGAGGTATTTAAATCATTGCGTTCTGATGGTTTTTTATAACCATATTACTTTTATGGAAATTATTGTTATAGTTTTCAAGAATAGAATCCATGATGAACATTTTTAGGTAATTTTATCGATAACCATGAGTTACATTATAATGATAATTAATTTTTATATCATCATTTTAAAACCACATTAATTTAATATATTGCTACTTAATATCATATATTATCATTGTTAATGTTTTTATACATATTCATGGTGAAAATAGAAATTTTGGAATAACATCATTCACATAGGTGGTTGAAATAACTCAAACAAGCACATACTATAATAATAAGAATAATGATGTCAATATAACATCATTACATGGTAGGATAAGTTTTATAAGGGCTTTATATGAGAAGGTAATTGAAAAAGTAAGGGAAGAACTTAGATACTTGATGAATTCACTACTCCTCGACATGGGTTCTTTCAGAGTAAAGGATTTAGGATTACTTATTATAACTAGAAGATAAAAAATATTATAAGGATTTAATATAGAAATAATTGGTAGGTATTAAATATATAAATGAATGATTTGAGTGGTTTTAAGGGGTATAATAGGGGCCCTTTTACATGTGAGTTTTGAGAGGCATTTTTGTAAATATTCAAGCCTAAGGTGTAATGTTGTCATTTTAAAATTCAAGTGGATAAAAAGTGGACCGTAATGGATATGGGATTATTTTTTGTTAAAAAATTTCGCATAAAAAAAATTTATAGATAGAATTTTATGATATTTTATTCCTTTAACTGTTAGTTTAACCCAATTTTACCTCATTTTACCTTTAACTTGGTAACTAAATTTTTAACTCGATAACTTATTTTTAGGATTAAAAATGAAATTAAACCCCATACATATAAATTTTTGGACCTTAATAACCTTTAACATATGGTTTAACAAGTCTTGGAGGATTTTAGAGTGAACTTGACGATCTTTCAAAGGCTTGGGAGAAGTTTTGGCCATTTTGAGGTGCACCACACCGTGGTGACAGGCATGGTGGTGGCTATGTTGGATGGGAGTTCACCTTGTGTAAAAAGATAGTTAAAAAATTCTCCAGTAAAGGGTATGGACCTGGGAATGTTTTTTTAGAGGATCACCTATATAATAGAGGGAGTTGAAGTTTATAATGCCATGGCCCTTGGAGTGGTGAGGTGAAATGGAAAAGGATTTTGTACCACACCATAGATGTTGGCCATGGTGGAGGCCAAGGTGATTAAAAATTACTTTTTGAAACTTATAGAAAAGGGGGAAATGATAGTGGGAGATTTAGATTTCCTTTGACTGAGGGAGACCACGATGTGGCGGTTTGTTACCATGTTGTGGTGAGGATATTCAAGATTCCACTATAAATAGTGGAATAAAACTCCTTTATTTTGATTTTATTTATTTTTTATGAGATTTGACTAACTCAAGACCCTCTTGGAGATATTTTATTATCTCTTTTGAGGGTTATAACCTCTTTAATTGTATAGAATTGAGTACCCTTTATTCAGGGTACCTCCTTCTCTACCTTTTTTCCCTTTCATTTAAGCCTAATTTCCATATGTTTTCATGTTTAAAACATATATTTTGGGATAATTTATGAGAATATAATGGTGACAGGATGTTATGGTTAGGTTTTTATGGGTTTACTTTTGAGTTGGGATGATTTTGATACCTTGATTATTATTTTAAAAGTGAATAACCTCTTGAAAGCTTCACAATCGATGTAAGGGATCTGAGTTATATCTTTTTTATATGAATTTGTGAGTTGATATTTATTTTTAATACTTTGGGTGGATGGTAAGAATAAAAATTAAAAAGATAATAAACTATAATTATATAATTTAATGGGAATTATGGGAATCACATGTTGTTATTGATTTATGTCATATTGATATTATTGATCCATGATGAGAACTTGACATTGTTATGAATGAAAGTTTTTTAGAATTCTGAACACAGTCCTTGATCTGATGGATTTTTTGATAATACCCTTAATATGATTAAACACTAATATTGTTAAATTAATAGAATATTTTATGGATTTATGGACATGATCATGTATGGATTGGTGGCCTTGATTGTGTATGGCTTGGTGGCCTTGGTTGTGTGTATCTTGGTGAACTTGATTATGTGATTATTTGTAGCCTTAGTTGTGTGTGTGTCTTAAAGGACCAAGTTATGTTCGATATCCATCCTATAACGATGGAATATGGTGACATGGTAGTAAATGGTAAAAGTTAAATGGGTTAGAAATGGAATTAATATATCTTATAATGAAATGAATTATGAATTGATAAGTAGTGAGGTTAGTGTGAGAATGGATTTCCATTAAATATGGAACCTAATGATTAAATTAAAGGGATTAATATATGAAATTAGATTTATCGGAAGTCTATTCAAATGATGAAACTATTATTAAGGAGTAATGAACTAAGGAATAACCTGAATGACCCCTAATACCCAGGGGGTGGTGGTGTTTCCCTAATATCTAGGATTAGGAGGATACATATGCTTGATTACAACCTCTCCCTCACTCTCCCTTCAACAAAAACTTCTCATGATATTGGTGGTTGATGATGAGATATGTGGTGGGGGTTGTGCATCGCAGGAGGAAGGTATGAGGTTGATTTTTTACACATTCATGATACCCTACTGGCCTAGTTATATTACACATGATATGTGTCTGGTTCCATAATAAGCGATATGTGGTTGGCTCTATGAGACATGATATAAGGCTTGTGATGCCATTGGTGTATATAGAAGTCATGAGAGAAAATGATGTATTCTCATTGACCGAGAGTGTAAAATCAGTGGAGAATTGGTTTCAGGGTTCCTATAAATATATTATTATAATTGTTATCTTTTATTATACTTGAATACATTATTTGTGGAGTGAGCCTTAGTGAGGATAGGGGAGTATTTGACCTATGTAGGTGTTGGTTAGTTCTGCTATTTGTTCACCAATGAATTAGTATTCTCTTTCCACATTCTCATGAGAGACCTTGGGTATGGTAATATTGATTATACATGTTATACTCACTTTATATATAAAATATTTTTTAGGATAACGGAGAAATTTGGTGGTCGATCTAGAAAATACTAGCTCAGATCTTAGGTTGTTGTGGTCACTTCTATAATAATGTTTTAGTATTTTACTGTAGAGACCTGAATACTTGATTTATATTTCACGCATTATGTGATATTGGTTATTTTTAAATGTCATGTGGATGGTAAATTGGTGTTTTTTATTTTATTTTTCTAGGTTTTATTGATGGTAATTCCCCTTTCCACATGTGATTATACCCTCAATGCTAGTCACCAATGCAAGGCCTATTAGAGTTGTCCATTGGGGGTCACCCTTGTCTTCACTACTGATCTTGGAGGGGTTTCCAGTGGGGTTAAGTCATGAAATAGTAGTATAAAAGGAGTTGGTTTAGAGATAAGGTGGTGTTTGGAGTTATGCACTGGTAAGGACTGCATGAGAAGGTAAGGAAACAAAGTTATCCATAAATAGTTTTTGATGAAAAAAATGGAGATCAGATACATCACAAGATTTTAGGGACCCATATGATCTGACATAAGGACCTTAATATCTCATTATATACAAGGTAATGTCATGTTTCTTATCGGGTAGAGACCTAGGAGAGTTACAAAAATAATACTTTCATGAGTTATATTTTTGAATAGGGTGATCTTAGAGAAAGTATGTGTTTTGAAATAAATGAATATAAATAAATCAATTACTACTTGACTTAGTGTCATCCTTTTAATTGTATAGATTGTATTTGGCCATCAACCATGCATGTATCAAGTTTTAGAGGTTTAGTAGGATTCCAAAAATTATCATCAGAGGGTCAATCCTAAGATATATAATGAGTTGTGGTAAAATATGTTTCATTAATTTTAGTGGAAAAGTTTGGAAAATTACAAGGGTATCATCTTTAATTCAATGAAGAAGCATTGGATGGATAAATTTGACATTATGATTTCTTGATTTGAGCTTAGGATTATCACCATATTCCCCTATAGTTATTTAGATTAGGGGAGCAGTGCATTAGTGGTGGATATAATATCTTAGGGAGTAGAAGGAGGTTGATGTTTCATGGATAGATTTTTTGAAGGAGTTTCAGGAAGAATTTTTACCGATGATGATGAAGGAAGTGAAGAGGCAGGAACTTATTTATCTTTAGCAAGGAAGCATGAGTGTTCAAGAGTTGGAAACTAAGTTTAACGATATGTTGTAAATTTTACCTTAAGTCTTTCTAGATGAGGAGTCGCAAGAGTGATGCATGGAAGAGGCATTGTATCCTTACCTTTACTATATAGTTTCCCTATTTACATTACCTATGTATTTTGGGGTGAATACGAAGGTTGGGGTGATAGAGAGGGTTTATGAGTGGGTTGTATCACCCTCATTTGAGTTTTAGTAGGGTTTTATAAGGATCAATGTGTTAGATGGAGGGTCTCTAATGTTTATACAATTAAGGTACGAACTAAAAAGGGAGATTCCCCTAATAGATAGCTTCATATTTATTTAGGTCCAGAAGTTCCCATGCACATATAGGGATCTATTTAGGCCTCTTTTTGGAAGTGGATGTTGTGGGAATGGGTAGCAGTAGTTCCCTTAATCCTCAGAGATCCAATACAACTTGGGTGGTCAAGTTTCTTTTCAACTGCATCAGAAGAAGGGCTTGAAAGTATATATCCAAAAACCTCATCAAAGGGCTTGCGTAATTCCAAGATTAGTGGTGATGGAAGATTGTAACCCTAGGATACCCCTCTTCTTTGGGGATGTAATCTAGGACATGGTTGTGGAGTTTGTCAATAGTGAGTAAGAGGAACCAATTGGGGTTAGATGCATGCTATAGATATAGTAACACCAAAGGGACCATAGGTCATCAAAGGTTTAATTAGTTTATCATTTACCCTTGTTTTTTTTGATTTAGGATATTCAAACTCCTTTTTTTCACTCACCCTTTTCCATGTATTGGGGAAATATATTGAGTGGATTACCATGCCCTTAGTGTTTACTACTCTAGTTAGATTCAATAACTACCTGTGTGATGGGTCAACATAAAAAATAAGGGATTTATTTCAGCTATAAACACAACTATATGATTTTATCCATGGAATGGATTAGTTTTATTCTGTGTGCATGGTTTTCGATTAATTTTGGAGGATGGATGCATTTTCTATTATGGATGGTCATCATATAGTTTCATTAGTGAACGAGGTTATCATATGGGTAGTAGAAATGTGGATATCATTTATTCTTTTATGGATGAGTCATCAATGGAGTCTATGAGAGTTGATACGATATAATACCTTAGAGTTATCAAGGTGTTTCTAGATATTTTTTATAAGGAGGTTGTGAAATTACACCCTCAACATGACATTGAGTTTGGGAAAGAGTTACAATATTGTGTTTCTATTATTTAAATGGATTCTTATTAGATAACAATCTTAGAACCATGGGATCTGTGGATCTAGATAGAAAACTTGATGGAAAATTGTTTCATTCAGTCAAATGTGTCACCATAGGGTGATCTAGTGTTATTCTATAAGAATCAGGATGGTTGTATGAAGATATATAAATACTAACCAAGGATTAATCAATTGAAAATTATGAATCATTACCCTCTCCCAATATTGATGAGCTATTTGATCTGTTGATTGGGTCTATCTAGGTTTATAAGATCAATTTATGGTCTGGATATCATCAATTGAGAGGAAAGAAGGTGGATATCTTGAAGATTAACTTATGATGTAGGTATGGTATTAATACCTTTTGGTGTCAGAAAGTCACCTAAAGTGTTCATGAGATTCATGAAATATGTATTCCAAATGTTCCTAGACTAGTTCATATTCGTTTTCATTAATGACATCTTTATCTACTCAAGATCAGAAGAGGAGCATACTGAGTATCTTAGAGTTATCCTATAGGTTCTTAGACACCACTAAATCTATGAAAATAAATCTAAGTTTATGGTTTTGATGTGAAAAGTTATTTCCCTTGGGCACAAGGTGTACCACAGGCTATAGCTAGGGACCCGTCAAAGGTAGAGGCAATTGTTTCTTGGGAATCACCTAAGAATGTGGCAGAGGTTTGTATATTTGTTAGCATTTTGGGATATTAACATAGGTTTGAGTTATATTTATTTTTAATTTTATCCCTATTAACCACTTTGACTAGGAAATACCAAGAATTCATATAGATCAATTAGTGTTAGGAAAATTTCAACTAACTTAAAGAGAAGTTGGTTAGCACCATATTTTTTTAGTTTCATGAGGAGGGAGTGATGTTCATGGTGTTTTGCGATGCTTATCATTTTGTGATTGGGATGTTTCTTGATGTAGTTGTGGGAAGTGATATATTATGGGTATAAGAAGTTATCCCCCCATGAGTGTAACTATACCACCCATGATCTAAAGTTTATAGTAGTGGTTCTAACCTTGAAGCTTTAGCTTCATTACCTCATTGGTTGTAGCTTTTTAGTCTTCTTAGATCATGAATGTCATAGGTACATTTTCTATCTGCATGAAATAAATCTATGAAAACAAAAGTGTATATAGTTTCTCTTGGACAAAAAATTTGAGATATAATACAACACGAGGAAAGGAAACTTCATAGATGATGCAATGAGTAGGAATTTGTCGAGAGATTTCATTCAGAAGTCTAGAGATTATAAGGGAGTGATGGGGGGGGGGGATATAAGCCTTCCATATTGATATGAAGGAAGTATATGGTGGGGGATTCTTGTTTTAGATGTCTGTATAACCCACCTTACTGTGGAAGGTGTAGGAGATTCAATGGGATCACCCAAAGTTACAGGTGATTCAAGATCATGTTGTTCACAGTGAAGCTCTAGAGGGGTGGTTAGGGGATGACCAACATCGGTTGATGTTTCAAAGGAGAATGTTTTTACTACTAATGATGCATGTGGGATTTCTTTATGTGTTTCAAAACTCACATATAGTTGTTTAACCTAGTGTGTCCATGATATATTATAGATTTTGGAGTTAGTTATAGTGGCCCAATATGAAATAAGAGGTGGTAGAGTTTATGGTGTGGTGCTTAGTTATGGAGTAGGTGAAGGTAGAGAATCATGTTTCTCATTGTTTGTTATAGCCTTTGGATACCTCCAAGTGGATATGAAAGGAAATATAAATTGATTTTTTTTCACAATGTTATATCAATTCTATTGAGGACATGCTGTTATTTATGTGATCATAGATCAACTAAGATAGCCATCACACTTTCTTGAAATCCATAAGTTAAGTACTGTATATGTTCTAGCGAGATGGTACATATATAATGAGGTGAAATTTATAGAGTTATATGGATCATAATTTCAAAATATGACCCTTGGTTTACTTAAAAAGTTTGGATAGGATTACACCAAACTTTTGGATATCATTTTTTCCTTATCACTACTTTCCACCCTCATATAGATGGGTAGATGGAGCAGACTATCTAGACACTGGAGGATATGCCGCGAGCATGCATCTTGGATTTCGATTGATAATGGGTGTGAAAACTTCACTTGGTAAAGTTTTATTATAATAATACCTATCACCCTCCCATTAGTATTTCTCTATTTGAGTAATTTTATGGGAAATTGTGTCAATCCCCATTGTGCTAAACCAAGGTTAGGGAAGTAGTTTTCCTTGACCCTGATGTGGTGCATAACATAGTAGAGAAGATTTTGTGGTATATTATAGGATGATGGAAATTAAATACCGTTATAAGTCTTATCCCAATCAAAGGATTAAGACCCTAGAGTTCAATGTTTGAGACCATGTGTTCTTGAAGGTTTCCCCTCATAATGGGAAATAGAGGTTTGGTCTGGGGAGTAAGCTCTCACCCTAGTTTATTAGGCCTTTCAATGTGTTAGAGTGCATTAGAGAGGTGGATTACTAGTTGATGATTCCCTCATAGATAGACATGATCCAAGATGTATTCCATGTATCCTGAATTCATTGGTATCTTGATAATGACTCCCACATCAGTTTATAGGGAGATTTGGATATCATGGATGATGTGAAATTTGGAGAGTGACTAGTTGAAATTATATACTATTAGGTGAAGGTGTTGTGAGGGTGTGTTTTCTATATGGTTCAATTTATATTGAATCATGATCAACTAGAGGAGAGTACTTGAAAAAATGAGTTGCATATGTACACTTAGTATCCCAAAATGTTTTGAGTTTTATTATGATTGATAATGCAATATTTTGATTCTTGTAGTTTTAGGAGGTTTTTTACTTTCCCCTCTATGATATTTTGTGAGATGATGGTTTTTCATATTTTTCTGTTGTGTTTTGAAAGATGGTTTCAACCATGTTTGAGAGGTATCTTCTAAAGGAGTGTCAAGGGTTTAGGGGTTGTTTTATTCAATTTGGTTAGTTTTGATTCTTAATGATGAAAACCATTTGAGAGGTATATGATGTAATTACCCAAGCCTTTTTGAGAATTCCATTATGGTTTCCTAAGGTTTATAGGCATTGAGATGAACCATAGGGTTGTTTCAGATGATTGGGAGGAGTTTTTATCATTTTAAGGTACACCATGCCTTGGTTATGGGAACGACAGTGGCTGTATTGGCTGAGAGTTCTCCTTATAAAAACATGCACTTTGGAAATTCTCAGTGAAGGGAATAGTGCTGGTAATTCTCTTTAGTAGGATGACTTATTTAAAATGTGGATATAGAGCTCACCATTCCATGGTCCTCAGTGTGGTGAGGTGAAAAAAAAGTATGTTTCACTATGTCATGAAGGTTGGTTATGGTGGTGGTCAAGGTGATTTTAAACCTATTTTTAAAACACATAGAAAATTGGGAAATGACCAGAGGATATTTGGATCTCCTTTGACTCAGGGAGACCATGACATGATGGTCTATTACTATGTCTTGGTGAGGCCATTTGGGACTCCTCTATATATAATGGTCCCAAACTTCCCTATTTTGTTTTCCATTCTTCTTTCCTAATATTTAGACGAATCTATACCCCCTTGGTTCTCGTTGATAATCTCTCTTGAGGGTTCTAACTTCATGGATTTTTGAGAATCAAGTGCCTTTTATTTGAGGTACCTTGTTATGTCATTTTCTCCCTTTTGATATTCCCTCTTTTTTGGATGTTCATTGTGGTTAAAACCTCTATTTTGGGCTAAAATCTGAGCATGTATTGGTTATAGGATATTGTGGTTAGGTTTTAGTGGGTTTCTCTTTGAGTCGGGTTTGTATTTTAGTTTGATAACTTGATTCCTTTTTTGTGAGTTACAACACTCTTGAATGATTTTATATTGATGTAGGGGATCTAAATTATCTAATTATATATGCATTTTTTAATGTATCATTATTTTTCTTCCTTTGGGTGGATGGTAAGAATCAACATATGAAAGATAATAAACCAGACTTATGTAATTGAATGGGAATTGTGGGAATCACATGTTGTTATTAAAATATATCATATTTATATTATTGAACCATGATGATAACTTAAAATTATTATGAATGTAATATATTTCTTATTGTGAACTTACTCTTTGATGTGATAAATTGTTTTACAAACCCTTATATATGGTAAAATAATAAAGTTGGTAAATTACAAGAGTGTTGTGTGGACTAATGGACTTGATCATGTGTGGCTTGGTGGCCTTGATTATGTGCCTCTTAGAAGCCTTGGAAGTTTCCAGCTTGGCGGCCTTGGTTATGTGTGGCTTGGTGGCCTTGGTTGTGTGTTACTTGGTGGCCCTAGTTGTGTTCGATAGTGGTCCGGTAGTGATGGAACATGACTGCATGGTAATATCTGGTAAAAGTTATATGGATTGGAAATTAATTGAATATATTTAATAAAAAAATGAATTATGAATTGGTAAATAGTAAAGTTATTGTCATAATGGTATTTCATTAAATATGGAACCTAATTATTAAATGAAATGGATTAATACATGAAATCGGCTTGATTGTAAATCAATGTAAATGATGAATCCATTACTGAGAATTAATGAATTAGGGAATCAAAATATGGAAAATGGGAATTGTTGCATGGCTATGTGTAAGAAAATTTAGGGATGATTGTATTACATTAATGGAATCTCTTGGTTGAGTGATGGTAGTGATTATGAGATGATGATGGTTTTTTGTGAGATCCCTAGGCTGGGTTCGTATGCTATATACTATACTTAAATTTTCCTTGTGTTTTCTTATGGACCCCACCAGATTTGGGTAACCTAACCAACACCCAGAGACCCTCGGGGGTGTATTTCCTAACTTCTAGGATAAGGAGGATATGCATGGATGACTATCCCTATACTATAATCTCCATTTAATAATAGTTTCTAGTGATATCGATGGTGGATGATGAGATATATGGTGGGGGTCGTGTGTGGTAGGAGGAGGGAATGAGGTTGATGCCCTTTTCAATCATTTTACCTTACTTCCATAGTTACATGACACATGATACATAGTTAGTGTCACAAGATGTGATTTGTAGTTGGTTCTGTAAGACATGATATATGGTTAGTGTCGTCATTGGTGGACATGGAAGGGATGAGGGAAAATGATGTGTTCTTATTAGGTGAGATCAAAAAATTAATGGGTAAGTTGTTACAGGGAAGATATGACTATATTATTTATTTTATTAAATTATATTATACTTAGATGCATTATTTGATGAGTGATCCTTAGTGAGGTTGGGGGACCATTTGACTCGTGTAGATGATGGTTAGTTCTTTTGTTTGTTCACTGGGGAATCAATGTTCTCTTTGTATATTTTCATTAGATTCAATGAGTACGATCCCACTTATTATACATGTTTTACTCACCCTATGTAGATATAAACTATTTTTTAAGTTTTCAAGATTTCTTTGGTGGCCGATTCGGACAGTAATAGCTTAAATCTTGGGTTGTTGGGGTCACTGCCATAGGTTTGTTTTGGTATTTTACTTTGGATAAATATGTATATGATTTATATTTCATGCATTATGGGATCAATAATACAAAATAATCCTTTAATAGCGCTATCCTTTATCTGCTTTATTAAAAAATGCTGATAAAAGGTACATTTTATGAGCGCTTTTTTTAGCGATGATAAAAGGTACTCTTTATCAGTTCGTTTTTAGCACTGATAAGGGGTAAGATTTATCATTGCTTTATTTTTAGTACTGATAAAGGGTCAATTTATCAGTGATTTATTTTTATTTCCCATAAAGGTATCCTTTATCATCACTTTTTTAGTGTTGATAAAGGCCCAAAAAATGAAATAATTAAAAAAATAAAAAATAAAAAAATGTTTATTAAAAAAAATATTAAAATTTTTATTAAATAAACAATTATTGATAAAAACGAATAAAGTTATTATACTATATATAATATATTAATACTAATAAATAGTATATATTAAATATATATATATATATATACATGTAAAATGAAAATTAAACAAGTAAAAATTAAAAATAAGTGAATTGAGAAAAATATTAATCATTTTATTAATTAAATAATTATTGATAATGTTAATAAATAGTATTTTTTAAATATATAGATATATATGAATGCATATAAATATGATTTATATAATACAAAATATTTATTCTTTTACATTAAATAGTAAATCTAGTTACTTTGGGAAAATTTTCCCTCTGCTAGAAAAAGTACCATCACCAATCTTCTAGATATCAAAGAAGGTTCCTTCCCCTTCACTTATCTTGGAGTACCCATTTTTTTGGGAAGACCTAAAGCTAGTTACTTTTCCAACATTGTTGACCAGATTCTCAATCAGCTCTCCTTTTGGAAGGGTAAATCCCTCTCTATGGCTGGTAGAATCTGTCTGGTAAAATTGACAATTGTTTCAAAAATGGTCTTCTCATTGATGGTCTAAAAATGGATTTCTAGTCTCCTAAAAAAATAAATTTCTACGTTAAGATTTTTTTGGATTGAGAGCATGCTTGAAAGGAAACTTATGACCATCCCTTGGAATACCTGTTGCAAGACATTGGATAAAGTTGGGTTTATCATAAAACACCATAATATTTTCAATGAGGCCTTACAAGATAGATTAACTTGGAAACTTATTTACAACAACTTGGACTCCGTTTCCTTTCTCAAAAAAACATTCCTTGACATGTTAAAGAAATGGAATTCGAACTATATTATCTCTTCTATTTGGCCATCCACTGGACATGCCTTTTCCAACATCATGATTAACTACTTATGGATGGTTAGAAATGACTCTTCCATAAATTTTTGGTTGGAAAACTGGGATGTTACCCCTTTAATATCCATGTTTCCTCTAAATAATTTATCAAAAAACACTAATTGTACAATCAGGGAGGTGTTAAATTATCATACCTTTAACCTTCTTGATAAAATTTTTCATGTCATTGATAAATATCGCTATTCCAACTCATATTATTTCCTTATTTAGGAACCTTTTCATAATGGTGTTCTTGACTCCAATTTTTTTTTACAATCACAACTTTTAAAATTTGGATAAAAATTTCATTTGGTTATTTTTTTGATAATCCATGGATTAAACCCTTAAGGTTTACTCTTGTTTGGAATATTGTGCACAATAGAGTTCCCACTGATGTTTTTCTTCAATATTTTAGGATTGAAATTTGATCTAAATGTAGATTTTGTAACTGACATAGAGAAGACACTAACAATATTTTCCTATATTGTGCTACGAAAACTGGTATTTGGAACTATATTTTTGACATTTTTGATTTCAGATGGATTCTTCTTGACTCTCTCAACCAGCAACTAAAGTGCTGTGTGGAAATTAGAACCTCTCAGAAAATCA
This sequence comes from Viscum album, assembly GCA_963277665.1. Taxonomy (NCBI): domain Eukaryota; kingdom Viridiplantae; phylum Streptophyta; class Magnoliopsida; order Santalales; family Viscaceae; genus Viscum; species Viscum album. The sequence goes on from OY728141.1 coordinate 2,096,435,986, forward strand.
AAAATCGTTTCTTAGATGATATTATTGAGCTTATCCATGTGATATTGTGTTATAAAAATTCTATCACGCATAAAAATTACTCATTTAGTCTAAATGAAGGTCAGATGCAGATCCTCATTGCCATAAGAGAAGCTACCTCAATTCAAAAGGCTTGCTGTGATAACTCTATCAAATACTTTGAGATTATTCGATGTCTTTGGATTAACAGAATCTATCATTATCCTAGGAATACTTTTGAAGTGTTATGTCAAGCCCCATTCCTAGGTTGGATTAAGGTGAATGTGGAAGATTCATCTCAGGGAAATTTAGGTCCCTCGGGTTGTGGTGCTATCTTCAGAAACCACCTTGGGAAATGCCCTGATTGTTTCTATGGCATCTGCAGAATCACTTCGTCCCTGAAAGTTGAAATTATGAGTGTAACCCATGATTTTTCCTTTTCTAAGAAATAGGGTTGGAACAATATTTGGATTGAGAGTGATTTAACCAATATTGTGCAAGCCATTTGGAATGGAGTTGTCCATCTTGCTTGGACGCTTACAACCCGATGGATGAACTGTCTTCATTCACTCATGGAGTTCAGTTACATTATCACTCATACCTTCCGCGAGGCCAATAGGGTTGCAGATGGTCTTGCAAATAAGGGATTTAACTAGTACATAACCTAGATGGCTTACATTACTGATGATCTTCTTCTGATTTATGATAATGATTGTAAAATTATTCTCTCGTTTAGAATTTTGTAATCCCCTTTTTTTAATATAATAATTTGTCTCTTGGTCATTGACCAAGGAATCACCTCCAAAAAAATATAAGGGATCTTTATTAATTCCTTTTTAGAAGCACTGATAAAAGTGTCTCAATCTATATTAAGAAACCTAACCATCATGAACCAGTTTGTGATATCCAAATCTCTTCGCAGAAGTCACCTACTACCGGTGCTCCTCGTTGTTGAATCCAAGCTCAAATATTGTCTATAATCAAGGTTTCAAATATTCTAAGGCTCGAATAAAAGGCTCAAATGATTCAAAGGTTAAGAAAAACCTAGGCTTGAATGAAATCCAGGTTTTTAGATATCTCTACATTCTCTCTCTTATCCACTGAACCTTCTCATTCCACATCTGTGTATCCCAAAAACTTCAGTTTCACTATCCCATAATAAAACATCCCAAAATTTACTTTTTTATATATATTAAAGTATCTTATTACCAAATAGTATTTGGATCTCCTTAGGAAAACATTGGTACAATACGAGTTGAAATATATCAAACCCAATGTTGGGTTATGTTATTGTGAGTTATAATAGGCTCTCAATACCTATATTCGATGACATCCACCTCTTTGAAATCATCAAATTTTTAAAAATTCATCCATATAGTGGTTTATGTTGTCATTAGTTTGGAATATTCCATTGAAAATCACTTGGGAACCTATTTTTCATATTTTTATTTAGAAATTAACGTTATATGATTTCCTTGATTCACCTAAAAACCAAGGAAAATGTTTAACTCACCAATCATAGACATCTCAATATCATACCTCATATGATCCACAAACAATTTCATTTTTCTTTGTCCAATCCTCAAATATTATGTCTTCGAGATGTATGAGTACCAAAATCCATTGATCACTCTCCTTCTTGATGTAGAGACTGTGATTAACTCCACCTCTCTGAAAACAAATCTTTCTTAGGTATTGATCCATCCCTAAATACCCAGTCCTTATTGATTTTTGTATCTTATAAAAAGAATTATTTAACTGGAATACCTTTCCCTCATTTTCATCTTTAATAAACCCATATAGTTTCTCAATATATACTCCCTACTTAAGAACTCCATTGAGGAAAATAGATTTGACATCCATTTGGTATACTTTTAACTTAATTTTCATATAAACAAACAATAAAATTCAAATTGTTTCAAAACAAGCTATGGGAGTAAATTTACTATAAATATAAATTCCTTTGATCTAGGAATTACACTTGTACACTACCAATTATTTATTTTGAGCCATTTTTCCATAGTCAATGTGTTTATTACAGAACACCCACTTAGTTCTAATAACATTTTTGTCTTCCATCCTTAGAAAAATTTCCCTTATCATATTGTTCATATTCAGATCAAGCTTTTTGTTGGGAAGAAAATTATTCAAGGTGACATTACAACATTTTTGGGTTGATTGTGTTTTTTGAAAAATTGGGTTTCAAAGGTATGTTGTGGAGTCCAAAGATGTTGTTTACTAGGACTGTTGAGAAATATCCAATATGAAGGAGTGTATACATTGGAAGCTATATAGTAATGCTCATACTAAAGGTGAAGCTGTTTCCTAGTGTTCCAAATTTTGGGGGTAAAAAATTTGGACTTTGTCCAAGAATCGTGAAAAGTTAATTTTATTTAAGGCCATATTAAAATATGGAAAAGGCATGAGTTTTGTAAATATGGGCTTCATGAAGAGTGTTTTTTTAGGTTCAAATAATTATGATGGTGATCTTCACGAATTGTGCCGAGCATCACAAACAACAAAGGTGAGGAGCATCATGAATGGAGCATCACAGCAGTTTAAAGTTGTGACATAATGCTTCGTGATTATGAAAAGAATAGTGAACTATAAATTTCCATAGAGCTTTATGAAATAGGTATCACCATGAAGGAAATGAAGGAGCTTCATGAAATGGTGGTGATGTGAATGGAAGGTTCTGGATTGGTGGGAAATGCCTATAAATAGGCCTCTACCCCTTTCAGAAGAGTAGTAAGACTTAACAAAAATCAAAAGGCTATGGAATTGTGAAGGTGGTTCATGAATGGTGGTTCGAAAAGGTGGTTCATTAAGGGTGGTTCACGAAGGGTGGTTCGTGAAGGGTGGTTCGCGAAGGGTGGTTCGTGAAAGTTATATGCAAGTAGTTCACGATGGCTATGATAGAAAACCAAATGTTCTAAGCATCTAAAAATTAAAATAATTCACTAAGGCTAAGTGATATTCACAAAAGGTTAGATCTTCACAAAGTCTAGTTGAGCTTTGTGAAAGAGGTGTTCTTCTCAAAGGCTAAGTGAGCTTCGCAAAAGGTAGGAGCCTCAAGAAGTCTAGCTGAGATTAAAGAAAGAGGAGCTTCACAAAGGCAGTGAGCATCGTAAAAGTGGTTCAGAAGGCATTTCCCAGTACATCTGTGGTATAGCATTATTAATCTATTGGATGAAAGTGGAACTTCAAAAGAGTATCCATATACAACTGAGGATGTATTCATTATAGATAATGAAAGGACATATAAGTCCATAAACTGTGTCTAAATCCCTTCCAAAATCTATGAGTGAAGGATGGGGAAGACAATGATCCTTCCCACTAGTAGTGAGTTAGAATAAGAGACATAGAGAGTGACCATTGGGAATGTAGTAAAAAAAACCTAAATCTTGTAAAGGTAGCAATCTTGGGCATAAAAGTGATCTAGCTCGAACCATCATTATTTTCATTGATCCTTAGTGAATATGGTACAATGGAAACATCATTATTGTATTCTCCTTGGATGTAGTCCAGTGATGGTGAACCAAGTAAAAATTGTTGCGTCTTGTGCATGATTTATTATCTATTCATACATTGCTATGGGAGAAATAGAGAAGTGTGTTTGATTAATGAAAAAAAAGATCCAAAGGGGCAGTAGTTTTAACTAGTCTTACCTTGATTCATCTACCCTTTTAGGGTATTTTACCAGGTGGACCTAACAATTGGTATCATAAGGAAAGGTTAAAAGTTAGTGGTTCTCTCTCAATAGAAGAAATGGAGGTGGTAAATCGCAAAGGAATTCTGATCTTCGAGGAAAACAATTTTCTAATATGGAAGAATAAGTTTAAGCACCGCTTCCAATCATTAGGAATGGATGTATTCAAAATAGCTATTCATGGAATATCAACCAATATAAATAATTGTGCTTTATCAGAAGTTGAAAGAAGATAATTGGATGTTGATGATAAAGGAATCAACGATTTAGGGGGATCCCTATCCAATACAATTTATACAAAGGTGATGTCATGTAAAACATCACATGATATGTGGGAAAATCTATGGAATATCTATGAAGGAAATTCAAAGGTCATAGAGGTAAAGTTAAAGGGTTTTTGGAAAAAGTATGAAGATTTGAGAATTAACCCAAATGATTTTTTTGATGCATTCTTTGATAGGGTGAATGTTGTAGTGGAAGACATGCATGGTATTTGAGAATTCATTGAAGATATAAATATTGTGAAGATTATCTTGAGAAAACTTCAACCTCAGTTTAATCTAAAAGTCTCAGTATTGGAATAAAAATATCCAAAGGATCTGACATTAGATAACTTGCATAGTACACTTGTAGCATATGAAATGAGAAATGATGCAACGATGTTTTGGAAAAGGAGAAATCCAAAAAGGTGGTATTCAAGTCCATGATGCAACAATGCTGTGGAAAAGGGGAAATCCAACAAAGTGGTTTGTGATTCCAAGATCTATATAGAGTAGCTAGAAGAAAAAAAGTCTGAGTAGAATGAAGAAATTAAAAAACTAATGTCTTCAATTTTAGAAAGTTCTAATAAGGTTGTTGAGTACGAGCTCGAAATTGAAGAATAGAAAAGAAATCAATAGTTTTATTGAAACTGGAAAATATCAAATCAAAGGTATTAAAGAACTTGAAGGGAAGTTATCAGCCCACTATGAATAGTTAAGGATAAAGAAAAATTGTTGAATCCTGATATGACATCAGGAAAGAAGACCATACTGGAAATATGAAAGATAAAAGTAGAGTATATTCGTCTAACAAAATAGAAAGTAGTAATGGTTGAAGTTAGGCCACAAACACCCACTCTAAGACTGAAGATTGATTATGGTATGAAGAAATATCATAAGATTCATAGAACTCAAGGGTTAACCAGTAGTGTTGCATTACCACATAGAAATGTACCTCACATAAGATGTTATTGTTGTGGAAATATGGGACACTCACAAAATGTCTATTCTATTGAAAAGAGGTATAGAAGGATGAAAAACCAATAGAGACAGTCACACAGAGGTCAATTTTCTAGATCATCATTTCATGGTCACTATTTCAGGTGTAGAGTATTAAGACACATGGAAGGATATTTATCATCAACTATATATAGGAACATTCCTAAGAATACTGAATGTGGTCATAATCAGTATCCAAATGAATCATAAAATGAGTTGAACATTAAAAATCGAGTCGCAGCTCTACAAGTTGAAGCTGGTCCATCATACACTGAGGAAGGTCAAGATTATCAATCTCTACTGGTTATGAAGTTAAAAACATGGATGAAAAAGAAGAAGATAGTCAAACAAGTAGTAGTTGAAAAAATTACCTTCAAATAATCATATTGCACTGATATATGGATTATTGACAATGGATGCACCCTTTATATGATAAGTAATATAGATATGGTGATAAGAATCAAGAAAAATAAGGAAGGTATCCTAAGATTTAGTAATGATGAATCCCTAAAGATTATTGTCTTGGAAAAATCCTTATTTGGGGGAAAAGACATGAGACATGCTGATGTCTTAATTATTAAAGGTCTCAGTCACAACATGGTCAGTGTCTGTCAACTATGCGACTCAGTAAATTCTATAAACTTTTCAAAGAAATTATGTTTTATCAAGGTAAAATAAGGTGATGTTTTTTTCAAGGAAACCATATGAAAGGAAATATATATCTTGTGAGTAGAGAAAATGATATGTTTTTTCTCTCCAAGTAATAAGAAAAAAATTTATGGAATAAATATTTTGGCCACTTCAGCCAAACAACCTTGCATGATCTAGTGAAATATTATGCTGATCGAGACCTCTCTAGATTATCACATGATCGTACTCACACGGGTGATTCTTGTCAACATGGGAAGATCATTCAAAATACATATAAGGAAAAAGTGTAAAGGTTAAAAAAATTACTTGAGTTGGTACATATTGATGTGTGCAGACCAATTTCACCAATATCTATTGACAAGAGAAGCTATTTTTTTATTTTCATTGACGATTTTTGTATAATGGAATGGGTGTCAATCATTACTCACAAGTCTGAGGTGTTCAGTTTCATTACAAGATTTCAATGGGAAGTTGAAAAGATGATTGGTTAGAAAATCTAAAAAATATGAAAAGATAATGGAATAGAGTTCACAAATATCCAAGTAGAGGATTATCTTGATAAACATGGGATAAGGAATCACATTTCAGTGGTACGAGCTCCACAACAGAACGAAGTAGTTGAGAGAATAAATCAGATTGTCAACAACATGGACATAACAATTCTCATTGAGAAAGACCTTGTAGAGAAATTCTAGAAATAAGTAGTGATAAAAGTAGTCTACACTTTAAATAGAGCATTACCATGTCTGAAGGAAGAGAAGACTCCATATGAGCTATGGTATGGAAAGAATCCCTCATTGAAGTACTTTCATGTCTTCAAAAGTAAGTGTTACATTCTCAATAAGGAGAAACATAGGAAGTTATAATCCCATAGAGATAAAGTGAAATTTCTTGGATACTCATAGAAAAAAAACATATAAATGATTAAATAAGAATTTAGAAAAGATATTTTAGAGAAATGATGTAACTTAGAGGAGAATGAGAATAATATTCATCAAGTGTCTGATGAGTATCAGGAGTATAGTGATGAAGAAATTAGAAGATTAGGGGATGTTCCAGTTACAGAGGCTGATTCAGAAGATGACTCAGATGATGAGAAGGATGAGAATAAATCAATATCTTCACTTAGACCAGTGAGAAGAGATGAAATTGATAGATGAAACATAATGGGTGATAAGACAACACCGGTTCAAACAAGTAGGATTAATACTCTACAACAAGAACCATACTTATCACAGGTAGAGCCTAAATGTTTTAGTGAAGCATCTGGAGACGATAATTGGGTCCATGCTATGAATGAAGAGCTTGACCAAATTGAAGAGAATCAGACATAAGAGATTATGTCTAGGACAATAGATAAGAATGTCATTGGGACTAAATGAGTCTTTCATAATAAGATGAATGAATATGGTGTTTTCATTCGAAAAAAGCATGACTATTGTCAAAAGGGTACTCCCAGATAGAGGGCATTGATGTTGATGAAACATTTGCACTTGTGGATCAACTAGAGACAATATGGTTATTCTTGTCCATAGTAGTGCAAAGAAATTTCAAGGTTTTCCAGATGTATATCAAATCATCATTTCTAAATGGGGTTCTAGAAGTAGAAAATTATATTGAGAAGCTATATGATTTTCTCATTCATGAATATTAGAACAATGTTTTTTAGATGAAGAAGGATTTATATGGTTTAAATCAAGCACTAAGAACATGGTATTCATGGATAAACTAGTTTCTGAAAAATATTGATTTATAGTGTGTGGAGTTGATTACAATATATATGTCAACCATCACATTAATCCAAGGATGATGATGTTGGTATATGTTAATGAAATAATATTTGTAGGATAATATGAAGCATAATGCATAAAGTTTTCCGAATTCAAGAAAAGTGAGTTTGAAATGTTAATGATTGATGAACTGACATTTTCCCTGGGTTTACTAATAACATAAGGAAAGAATGGAACATTTATTTCTCAATATAATATTCCAAGGAAGTTTTGAAAAGGTTTTTAATAGATAATTTCAAGGAGATGAAGACTCCAATGGCTACCTGTATGAAACTGTCTCAGGATAATGAGGCAAAGCGATCAATGTTATAGAATACAAGCAGATAATTAGAAGTCTGTTGTACTTAAAAATGACACGGATAGATGTTATTTTTTCCACATGTGAAGAAGCACAATATCAAAGTAATCCCAAGGAAATCTACAAGCTTGAAGTAAAAAATAATACTTCAGAATATCAAGGGAACTGTGGATTTCAGTTTTATTTATACTGAAAAATATCATCCAGAGCTGTTGGGATATACAAATGCAGATTGGGCCAATTCAGTAGATGATAGGAAATCAACATCAAGAGGTTATTTATATCTTATTGGATTGTGTATTTATTGTATAAGTAAGAAACAATATTACATTTCATTGAGCACCATAGAAGCTGAGTATATTACATCCACTCAAGTATGCACACAGTTATTATGGATGAAGAATCATATTTAGGATATCGGTTTTGAAGTGAAGTCTCTGATAAAAATCCAGTGCGATAATTCAAGTGCATTAAATCAGAAAAAAAATCCAGTCCATCACTCAAGGAAAAATTACATTGAAATAAAATATAATTTCATCAAGGAAAAAGTGGAGAGAAAACTTCTGATGTTGGAGTATGTGTCTACAGATCTATAGGATGCATACATTCTAACAAATGCCTTACCCAAAGAAGAATTTGAATGGTATCAACTGGCTCTTGGAGTTTAGTCAAATCCCCACACTTGAAAAAGTGTGTATGTGTAACCCCCTCTCCCCGAGGTATGATGTGTTTGTCCTTAATGCGTTAATCTATGTTATTTACCCTATTGAAAACCTAAAAAGAGTGTCCTTTGGGTTCATTGAAAAAGGGGGGATAAATTGTAATGGGAGAAAATGTTTTAGTTAAGACATCAGGATAAGATGACAGGGGGAGCATCAAGATAGGGGGAGTATTACATCTAATGATGCTAAAAGTGATCGATCAATGATTATATATCATGATAGATGGAGTTCATGATGAAAGAATAAGAGAGGTTCTAGAATTAAGTGATTCATTGATGAACTATGCATTATACTTTTGTTTCTAACACCCAACATGGCTCATGTGGGATTAGAGTGTGTGTTGGGTAAATCATTGATTTCTATTTGAATTGCATGAAGTGAATGTTGGTATAGGATGGAAGAAGCTTCAATGAGGTATCAAATTATGAAAGAGTTTTCAACAAACCTAATGGGGGAGATTTTTGGGAAAAAATACCTCAAAATAACAATGCAACATTTTTGGGTTGATTGTGTTTGTTGAAAAAGTGGGTTCTAATGGTATGTTGTGGAGTAAAAAGTTGTTTTTTACTAGGAATTTTGATAAAGATCTAATTTTAAAGAAATGATTCCCCAAAAGCGGTACTGAAAAGTCCATACGCAAGGTGATGCCATTTCCCAGTGTTTGCCAAATTTTTGGGATCCAAAATTTGAATTTTGGCCAAGCATCGCAAAAATGTATTTTATTAAATGCCATTTTAAAATATGTAATAGACATGAGTTTTGAGAAGATGGGATTCATGAAGAGTGTTTCACGGAGGACTAAATAATTTTGACGGTGATCTTCATGAGTAGTGATGAGCATTGCGAACGACGAAGGTGAGGAGCATTACAAATGGAGCATCGCAGCGACAAAAAGTTGTGATGGTAGGCTTTGTGATTATGGAAATCATCACAAATGAGAAATTTCTATGGAGATTCACTAAATAGGGAGTTCTACGAAGGAAACGAAGGATCTCCGTGAAATGGTGATGACGTGGATGGAAGGTTCTGGAGTCAGTGGGAAACAACCATAAATAGGCATCTACCCCCTTCATAAGAGCAGTGGGATTTAATGAAAATCTTAAAGCTCTGAAATCTTGAAGGTGGTTCATGAAGGGTGGTTCACAAAGGGTTGTTTGTGAAGGCGATATGAGAAAAAGTTCACAAAGGATATGATAGCCAACCGAATGTTCTAGGCATTGTGAAAGGAAAAGAATTCCCGAAGGCTAAGTGAGCTTTGAGAAAGGTAGGAGCTTTGAGAAGGCTAGTTGAGCTTCATGAAAGAGGTTTTCTTCATGAAGGCTAAGTGATACTCATGAAAGTTAGAATATTTGCGAAGGCTAGTTAAGATTCATGAAAGAGGAACTTCGTGAAGGCAGTGAGAATCGAGAAAGTGGTTTAGAAGGCATTACCCTGTACATCTGTGGTAAATTGGTATTCATATATTGGATGAAAGTGGAACTTCAAAAAAGCATCCATATATTACTGTGGATATATTTAGTTGAGATAATTAAGGGACCTACAAGTACATAAACTATGTTTGAATACCTTCCAAGATAAGTGAGTGCAGGAAGAGGAGGACAATGATCCTTCCCACCAATAGTGATCTAGAGGAAGATACATAGGGAGTGAACCTTGGGAATGAAGTGACCAAACCCTAAATCTTGTAAAGGTAGTGAGCCTGGGCATAGAAGTGATCTAGCTTGAACCATCATTATTGGGATTGAGCCTCAGTGAATTTGGTACAATCTACACATCTCTGTTGAATTCTCCATGGATATATCCTAGTGAGGGTGAACTAATAAAAAAATAATTCTTTCCTATACAATATTTAATTCTATTCATACATTACTATGGGAGAAATAGAGAAGTGTGTTTTGTTTAATGATGAAACAAGATATTATAGGGTAATAGTTTTAATATGTATTACCTTAATTCACCCCTCTTAGGGTATTTGACCTAGTGTACCTAACACTCCTCATGCATATATTTGATCCAATTATCATCCTTGTCAGCGTATCCAAATAATTTTGGATCTACAATGTAAAAAATGATGTTTTTTAGAGTATTACTTCTCTGAGTTTTCACCAAAACTATCTGATCACCACTAAAATTTTATTCATTGATTTCATCCTTACTCTTATTTCTTTCAGTTGATAATCCTTGTTCATTTTCCTCACAATCATTGCATTATTTTGAGTGAACTTCATCCCCATTTTCTCCCCCCTATGATACTCAATTAAACATTAATTTCAATCTATGATTTATCATTACTTTAATTATTAACAATATCCCCATTCCAATTAGTAAAAAATATCTATCAATTTCATATTATCATCAAAAGACATCTCAACCCCCCCTTTTTAAGTCAGTATCTAATTGTCTCATTATATAATATGATTAATTTTTCACTACCACAAATAAATTTCCTCTTTGAAACACAATTAACATAAATTTTTAAATACCCCAAATCAAAAAATGGTTAGTCTAGTTTTCTATACCTTTGTAAAAATATAGCCATTTTAAAATGACAACCCACTCAAAAATACTTCTTAAAAATCACTTCATTTACTTCATTAAACATCTACTGAACACTATGTATGTTTTTCTTTAATATATCAAAAAATGATCATTATTTAACATTGAATTTGGTTTCACCCTTAGGAATCTCTGATTAACCTTCATGTAATTATCACAAATGGGAGGTATTACCCTTTTAGAGAACATAATGGAGTAAAACTGTCATCCTCATTAGTTTATTATCCCAAATAGTTATTATTACAATGTATTATTTGGACTCATCCCCCATATCTTTTATGATGCTTGTTCTACTATGATAAGTAGTCATCATATGGATGACTACTACTTGAGTATTTCAAGCGACATTGGTTCATTTTTACAAGAGATGGAGGATAGGTTCTAAACAATAAAACGAAATGATAAATATTCAGAAGATGAGTTGATGAAGATGATAGTTAATTATAAATTTTAACTTTGGATTAATTTAGAGGATAATACCTAACATATTAGAGTATGTACTTTCTTAAATTCAATTACCCATTTTCGTCAAAGCATACTGAAAATTTTAAAATCAATCAAATTTTGGGTTTCCCTTATTAGAATTATCTATAACTTTCACCTTTGATAATGAATATATTATGTGTATTTATTTATTTATTACATAGAATGAGTATTTTATGAACCTAATAGGATGGATATGAATAGAAAATGGATGCAGGATAATCATTTGAAAAAAGATTATGAATATGGAGTAAAAGAGTTCATCATGTTTGCAATAGAGCATACATAAGACCCTTCTCAAATAATTGGTCTATGTTTACATTGTTTTTGTTCAAGAAAAGTTAGTCTAGAAGAGTTGGAAGATCATTTGATTTTTCATGGAATAGATCAGACCTATAATTGTTGGACTAAACATGGGAAAAAACTAAATGTGCACACTGATTAGGATGATACTGTGGTTTATGAATCATTTGATATGAATACCAGTGTAGATGATGATGGAAAAAAATGGAATAAATGAAAATGGAAATTGAATATGACCTTAATGATTGTACAATGTTGTTTGAGAATTTAAATATCTATGCTAAGATACCATTATAAACTAGTTATACTAAATACACAACATTTTTAGCTGTATTGGAGTTATATAATTTGAAAGCTGGAATCAGATGCAGTGCAACTATATTTAAAGAACTACTTGGTCTTCTGAATGATATGATACCAGAAGAAAATGAAATAACATGTCAAACATATGATTCTAAATGAATTCATCATTTAATGAGCATGATATTTGAAAAAATACATGATTTTACAAATGATTACATATTGTTTCTCAAGTACCATGAATCACTCATAAAATTCCCTAAGTGTGGTGTAGATTGATACTAGAAAAATTAATCAAGTACTTCAAAATATGTATGGTAATTTCCTATAATTCCATGGTTTATAAGATTATATGGATGTTAGTAAACCGTGAGACAATTTACATGGCATGAAGATACAAGAAATAAATATGGGAACCTATACCATCCAACAGATTCTTCTTAGTGGAAGAAAATTGATTATGAGTATCCTAAATTTGGAAATGAGATGAGAAAATTTCATCTTACATTATCTACAGATGGAATAAATCATTTTGGTTTACAAAGTAGTACTCACTGTACATGGCCCATCATGTTGGTTAATTATAACTTTCCACCATGGTTATACATGAATCACATATACAATATGTTGTCTCTTATTATATATAGACCAAAGATACCCGGTAATGATATTGATGTCTATTTGGATCCATTGATCCAAGATCTGAAATTAATATGGGATACGGGTGCTATAATGTATGATGCTCATAGAAGTGAAGAATTCACATTGAGGGCCATGTTGTATGAGATGATAAATTACTTCCCTGCTTATGGAATTTTTTCTGTATATAGCATTAAATGAATGTTGGGGTGTCCCATTTGTGAAAAATAAACATATTCAGTTTGGTTGAAACATTCCTCAAAGACTATATTTTTTGGACATCAAAATCTTTTTACCTAGATGACTTAAATACCGATCTTGGACGAAAAAAATTCAATGTAAATATCAAACAAGGTACAAAACCATATATAATAACGGGTGATCAACTATTTTATAAAGTTAAATATATTGAAAACGTTTTTAGTAAACTATATTTGAAAAACCTTAAGAAATTAGTTTGGAAGAAGAGATAAATTTTCTTTGAATTATGGTATTAGAATTGTTTGTATGTTAGGAATTTTCATGATTTCATTCATATAGAAAAAAATATATTTTATAGTGTTATTGAAACATTATTAAATATTCTTGGAAAAACAAAAGATCGAATCAAGGCTAGGTTGGACATGATTAATATGGGGATACAGGAAGAGTTGGCACCAAAAAATGGTAAAGAGTACAATTTTCTTCCTCCAGTAGCTTACACTCTATCCAGATATGAAAAATTGAAAATTTTCCTTTTCCTTAATAGTTTAAAAGTTTCATAGGGGTATTCATCAAATATAAAGAATGTCATGTCAATGACTAATTTGAAGTTATAAGGATTGAAATCACATGAATGTCATGTTTTGATGCAAGATTTAATGCCTATTTCATTCCATTTCATTCTGCGTCAAAATGTATGACATACATTAACCCAATTCTGCTTCTTTTTCAAACCCATATTTAGTAATGTTATGGACTTGATGAAGTTACCAATCATGAATAAGGAGGTTGCAGTCATATTTTTTGAATTAGTGATTCTCTTACCACCACCATTATTTAATATAATGGTTTAACTAATGGTTCAATTGGTTAGAGAGGTTAAACTATGTGTTCATATCCATTACATATGGATTTACCCCATCAAATAGTATATTAAAATTTTGAAAGGGTATGTCAAGAAATGAATTCGGCCAGAAGGTAGTATAGAAGAATGATATATTTTTGAAGAATCAATTGAATTATGTACCGATTGACTATCAAATGTTGATATCATTGGTCTCCCAAAGTCTAATCATAGAATATTTCTTATGAGTGAAGGTATTTCTAGAAGAGATGTTGTTACAATCACCTTTAAATAGCGAGAATAAGCGCACCTTTACATTTTACATAATAGTGAAGATGTTGATCCAGACATTGAATTCCACAAATAAATTATCAGAGATTTGAATCCATCAAGGGTTGAAGGATAGATATCAAATACACATAATCAATAGTTTATAGAATGGTTTGGAGATCAAATTTATAAGGAGTTATCTAAAAATAAAATTTCAATTTCCAAATGACTTTAATGGATAACCAGTAGAATGAATACAAATGTTATATCTTACAATGGTTTTTTAATAAATGGTTATATGATATATACAAAAGAACATGATGACCACTGCATGATGCAAAACAGTGGTGTTACACATGTGGAGGAAGTGATTCACATATATGGTTCCAAGTATAGAAATCCAATTTATGCAAATATGTCATATTTTGGCATTATTGAATAGATATATGAGTTGGATTATACAAAATTTCAAGTGCCAATTTTTTCATTGCAAATGGGTTGAAAATATGAGTTCAGTGAATGTTGGTGAAATGGTCTTTATGAAGGTGAATTTTAGTGTGAAAAGGGAAAAATATGATCCATTCATAATGGCATCACAAGAAGTGAAATTATTTTATGTCTCTGATCCAACAAACAAGAATTGGTCAATTGTTCTGCTAGTGAATAAAAAAAATATCGGGTCCGAAGGAAATTCAATTGAGGATAACCCTTTCATTGAGAGATCACAATCAGTTTATATAGGTCACAATTTAGAAAATGTATTGTACGTTAGAAGGGACTGTAAAGAGGGGATTTGGATTCTTGATAGAGGAACCAATTTCCTAAAACCTTTAAAAAAATAAATAGATTTCAATGACAAGGTAAAATTGTTTTTTTAATATATTATGTTTTTCCTCATAATATTGTATGTTCTATACTGTATTAACATAATCTAAATTAATTTTTTTACAACTCATCCATACAATGTCTTCTACACATGATGATATCACCAATCCCTCGGACAAACAAACTATAATAAAGGAAACCCTTTATGAACATGTAAAGGTAATGTTATGATATAATTTCTCTATTTTACCTAAAAATTATATAATGATACATTGATTTAAAAGACACTATCACTTTTAAAGTGTTTCTATTTTAGAATATTTCTCTCTATATTTTATGCCTTTCTACACAAAAACTTTCACAAACATCTTATCTCTTAAAAAAATTTCATCCCTACAGTGTTTCATTTATCATTATCCTCCAAGTTCCCTCTACTGATCAATTACAATGGTAATTCTAATGTTTTCACAGTAAAATCATTTTACAAAGAATTAATGTATTGTTTCATATTTATTTTTAATTCAATCCTTTTTAGTATTACTTATATAAGAATATTTTTCTTATATTGGTGGATTTTTTTGTTCTAGTTGTGGTGGTTTGCCCATATTTTATTCCTTTATGAACCAAAAATTCCACAAACTTCTTCTCACTCAAAAACTTTTCACCCCTAAAGTGTTGGCATTTATCAGTTTCTTTCAAGTTCCCTGCACTGCTCAATCATTGTTATAATCATGATGTTTTCACAGTAAAATAATTTTCTATTGAATTAATGTATTGTTTTATATTTATGTCTAATTTATATTTTTTAGTACTACTCACATAATAATTGTTTTCTTATACAGGTGGATTCTTTTGTTTGAGTTGGGGTGGTATGCCCATCTTTCATGACTTATTGCACCAAAACTTCCATAGAAAACTTCTCCCTCAAAAATTTTTCACACCTACAGTGTTGGCATTTATCACTTTCCTTCAAGTTCCCTCTACTACTCAATCACATAGTTAATCTTGATGTTTGAACAGTAAAATCATTTTCCGTATAATTAACGTACTGTTTCATATTTATGTTTAATTTTTTTTAGTATTACTCACATAAGATTTTTTTTCTTATACAAGTGGATCCTTTTATTGGATCCTACAACTGAGATAATGAAACAAGGAAATTCACCAAAAATTTATACAACCATAATGAAAAGGCTAATTCCTACTACTTAATTAATTAATTTTATCTTCATTTTATATACTATTTATATGTTAATTTCATTATCATTTTTATCTAATAACTATTTATTTTTTTTATAGAAAATTTTTGAAGTCATATTCTTTTTTCAACTGTCTAAAATAATCCAAAAAAGAGATAAAATGTTCCTAACTTCCAGTGTTACCTTGATTTCCATTGAATTTTTTTTCGAACATCTAAAACTTCGTATTGACTCAATGTTCATAGTTTAAAAAAATTATCATAGTTTAAATATAGAATAGTATAGGAAGATAATGTTCCTACTGTGGTGACTTCTTATGATATAATGGGCACATAATCTTCCTATACTCTTCTAGATTTAAACAATGGAAAAGGTTTTTCAGCTATGATCACTAAGTCAATATGTAGTGTTAGAAGTTCAAAAAATAAAGAAAATAGAAATCATAGTAACATTGGAAGTTTGGATTTTTTTGAGACTTTGGGATGTGTAGGAATCAACTAAACCTCTACCCGACACATAGTATGACCAATATGACTCCAGGTTCTTCTTTTTATTTAAAATTGACATTAATTTTAGTAAGAAAGACATGTGACATATTCAAAATTGAGTAAAAATATTTTTATTTTTTAATAATTTAAGAAAATAATTCATAATTAATTTGTGATGTATAGGAATTATACCCACCTGAATCTAATACATGATGTGCCTAGTATGACTCAAAGTTTCCATTATCAGTTTAAAATTGATATTTTAGGTCAAAAAGTGTCACTCATTGAGAACTAAGAAAAAACTTTTATTTTCTTAATAATTTGGGAAATTAATTCATAAATAATTTATGATGTATAAGAATTGGTCTCTTGTCAAACCAATACATGAGGTGATCAGTATGTGTCAAAGTGTATGTTTCTAGTTTAAGATGTCATTTTAATGAAAAAGACAAGTGACATACTCCAAAATAAAAAAATACATTCAGATTATTTTGATACTTTAGGAAAACAATCCATATGTCATTTCAGATGTGTAGGAATCAGTCATACCTCAACCCTACACATAATGTTATCAGTATGACTCCAATTACTTATTTTTATTTAAAATTGACATCAATTTTAGTAAAAAGGAAAATTGAACTACTCAAAACTGACCAAAAACATTCATATTGTTTTGATAATTTTGGAAAATGATCCATAAGTCATTTCTGATGGGCAAAAATTAACCATAGCTCAATATGATACATGATGTGCCTGGTATGACCCAACATGTCCGTTAATAGTTTAAAACCGACATTTTAGTTCAAAAAGTGTCACTCAATGAAAGCTAAGATAACAAACTCAGATTGTCTTTACAATTTATAAAATCATTTCATAGGTCATTTTTGATGTGTAGTAATTGGTCTCATATCAAACTGACACACGATTTTATTGATATGGGTCAAAGAGTGTGTTTCTAGTTTAAAATGACGTTTTACTAAAAAAGAAAAGTGACATATTCAAAATTGATAAAACCAATTTTGGATTGTTTTGATAGATTATGAAAATGATACATAAGGAATTTGAGATGTTTAAGAATTATCCTCACCTCAATCCATTGTACGGTGTGACCAGTATGACTCAAAGTGCATCTTTTTATTTAAAATTGACATCAATTTTAGTAAAAAGGAAAACTGACCTACTCAAAATTGAGAAAAATCCTTCATATTTTTTTATACTTTTTTAAAATGATCCAAAAGACCTTTGAGACTTTTAGTAATCAACCCAACATTAATCTGATGCATTGTGTGATTGGTATGACTCAAAGTGTCTGTTATTAGTTTAAAAAATGACATTTTTGTTCAAAAGGTTCTAGTCACTAGAAATCGAGAAAACATGATCAAATTTTCTTGATAATTTAGGATATTTGTTAATAAATCATTTTCATCATTTAAGAATCATTATCACATCAAACCAACACATGATGTGATCAATATGATTCAAAGTGTGTGTTTCCAATTTAAAATGACATTTTAGTAAAAAAGACAATTGACATACTCAAAACAAATAAAATACATTCATATTGTTTTTTTAATTTAATAAAATTATCCCCAAGTTATTTTAGACATGTTGGAATTATAATCTCTTCATTCTAACTCACCGTATGTCTGGTATGAATAAAAGTGCGCATTTTTAGTTAAAATTGACATCAATTTTAGTAAAAAGGACAACTAATTTTTCAAAACTTATAAAAAGAATTCATATTGTTTTTATACTTTTTTAAAATTACACATACATAATTTGGGATGTGTTTCAATCAAACGAACCTCCTTTTGATGCACGGTGTGACCAGTATGGCTCAGAGTTTCCGTTATCAGTTTAAAAACTACGTTTTTATTCAAAAAGTGTCACTCATTGAAAACTAAGAAAACACACTCATATTTTAATGATAATTTAGGATATTTATTAATAAATCATTTGTGTTTTTTAGAAACCATTATCATGTGAAACCGATAAACAATGTGAAAGGTATGAGTCAGAGTGAATGTTTCCATTTTAAAATGACATTTAATTAAAAACAAAATTGATGTACTCAAAACCAAGAAATCACATTTGAATTATTTTGATACTTTAGGAAAATGATACATAATTAATTTTTTAAATGTAAGAATCATTCTAATCTCAATATGATTCATGGTGTGACCAGTATGACTCCATGTGCATCTTTTTATATAAAATTGACATCAATTTTAGTAAAAAAGACAAATAACCTTCTAAAAATTGAGAAAAATCATTTAGATTGTTTTGATAATTTAAGAAAATGATCTATTAGTCATTCAATATGTGTAAGAATAAAAAACATCTCAATATGATGCACAATGTAACCAATATGACTCAATGTGTCCGTTATCAGTTTAAAATCGAGATTTTAGTTCAAAAAGTGTCACTCAATTAAAAATGAGAAAAAACACTTAGATTATCTTGATAATTTAAGAAATTGATTCAAAAGTCATTTGTGACATGTATGAATTAAGCTCACATCAAACTGACACACGATGTGATTGATATGAGGAAAAGTTCATGTTCTCAGTTTAAAATTACATTTAAGTAAAAAAGAAAAGTGACATACTCTAAAATGAGAAAACACATTCATATTGTTTTGATACATTAGGAAAATGATCCACAAGTCATTTGAGACATTTAGGAATCAGACACACATCAATATGATGAATTGTGTGAACGATATGACTCAAAGTGAATCTTTTCAATATATAAGTGTCATTTTAGTTTAAAACACACATCACATCACCAAACCTGAGAAAATAATCCTAGATTTTTTTATCATCATTCTATATTTTGTTAATTAATTAATTTCCTCATCATTTTTATTTTATAACTATTTATTTAATTTTCTTATAGATAATTCTTGAATATGAACAATAAATAGTGTGATGTGTAAGAATCAACCACAACTCAATCTGATACACAGTGTTCATACAATGACTCAAAGTTTAGTTTAAAAGTAACACTTTCTGTTAATGTATTTTTTATATTATTTATAACATAATTTTTTTCCTTATACAAGTGTGTTTTTTTCTCAAGCAGGGGTTAGGATCAAAATACAAAGTAACATTTATGTTTTTGAATGTATGTAATAAATTGTACTGATGAAATTGTACAAACCAATGTTTGAAATGTCTATAATATAGTATTTTTTCTTGTATTTGGGTTGTAAATTTTATTTCATTTAAATTATGTATTGGTACTTGATCTTTCTAATTTCTTGGGGCTTTTGGTGCTGTAGTGTGCTGTTACAACACACTACACTGGTGCAATAATGTGCTGTTACAACACACTGAAATATTCCCCTTTATCAGTGCTTTTAGAAGTGCCGATAAAGGTCTATTTTATCAGCACTAAATAAAAAAATTGATAAAAGACACCTTTATCAGTTATTTTTTATCACTAATAAAGGGTCCCTTTATCATCAGTTTTTTAGAATTACAAAAGTCTAGGGATTTTAATCTCCCTCTGGTAGTCAGTTCTTCTCTAGCGCTGATAACCACCATTTTTAGCTCTCTTAAAGGCCTATTTTATAGAAGTGGATATTGGTTATTTTTATATGTCATGTGGATCTTTTATTGGTGGTGATTATTTATTTTACTAATTTTTATTGATGGTAATGTATCCCATCATGTGTATTTATACCCTTGGTGTAAGTCGCCAACTCGGGTCCTATTGGAGATGGGCCTCAGGGTCACCTTCATATTCACTGCCGACCTAGGAAGGGTTTCCAGTGGGTGTGGGTCCGGAAATTACCTAATTTTGACGTACTAATTAAATTTTTTAAAAGAATTTAATTAAATTCAATTTCTAAATATGAGTAATTTAACTTTTAAATGAAAACATAATATATATAGAAAAATTGTATTTGTAGAAAAAAGTGTTTTAAACAATTAGTTTTCTTAAACTAAATTCATATCAATTAATAATTAAATTAATGCTAATAGATTTAATGAACATTGAAACATTATATCAGATTAATCATTTAAAAGTGATCAATTTAATTTATTAAGATAAAAATATAGAATAATTTAAAAAATAGTTCTTTCAAAAATATCATTTTTAACATTAAATAATTTTATCCAAGACTTATTAAGATTGATTATTCATCTTCTAAAAAATAAATTTTATCAATACATTGGTATTAAATACTTTATTTTAATTTCATAAATATATCACATCATTTTTTATAATAATAATAATAAAAATATGTAACATATAAAAATATATTTTATAATAAAATATTTTAATAAAATATTATGTTTTAGTTTCATTATGTATTATTTGTAAATTATATTATTTTCATTTTGAAACTAAAAATTACAGAACATAAATATACATGTTGGAAGTTTTCATACCCAATGACCATAGATCCAACAACTATAATCCCAACAACAATATATGAAATGGTAAAATTTTATTCTTATATATAGTCTTACACACATTCTTAAAATCATTCATCCCATTTATTTACTTCTCTCTCAACATGTATATTATATTTTGAATAAATTTCCTTATTTCCATATTTTCAATTAGGGTGATGATCTTTATGGAAAACTATGAGGATAAATTTTTTATGTTTGAGGTATTTTTATCTACTCATGGTTTTATTATTATTTTTGTTTTATTAACATTATTTTATATTTAAGTTTCATAATGTATTAATGTTTATCTTATATTGTAATATTTTATCTTAATAAATTGTATTGTGGTTCATTTTATTCTAGGGTTGTGTGTGAAAATTTATATTCAATATAGTATTTATTTAATGGAAAAATAAATAATTAAATCATGGGGTTTTACATTCTTACACCTTAAAATAGTTTCACCCAAGAAATTTCATTACTTAAATGAAAAAAAATGAGTGAACTTCTCATAATTAAATCATCAGGTTCTCATGTTGCTTTATGAAACTTATGACCTATTCAGAGAACTTTAACTTGGTGATTGGTCTCATTTCATAGTAATTTATCTCTATAATCCAAGAGTTCCACAAGTTTTTCATCATAATATAGATCATGTTTTGGCTTTACTACACTCGATTTATGTACATGATATGAATTAAGTAATTTATTCCTCAAAAGTGACACATGGACCATATCATGAACTTAGAATAGTTTAAGTGGAAGTGAAAGAATATACGCTATCATCCCCACACGATCAAGGATTTTAAAGGGGCCAATGTATCTTGGGATCAACTTACCCTTATTCAAAAATCCCATAACCTTATTCCATGGTGATATTCAAATGAAAAATTTATCTCTAAAATCAAACTCCATATTCTGTCGATGATTATCAAAATAGATCTTCTATCAACTCTGTATAATTTTAATATAATACTGAATGGTTTTAATCTTCTCTAAAGTTTCTTGATATATATTTAGTCCTAGTATCTTACACTCTCCAAATTTATCCCAACATGTAAGGACCTCAACCCTGGTATCCTGGAGTCTGTGGTTACTTTAATAAATTGGTGATAGATATGGGAGACCACATCCCAAAGAACTAAATAGTTTAGTAGTATTGGAAAACTATATACATAATTGAATTTCACATTATATTTGAAAAAATAAACCCCAAAATTGTATTTTCTTTGAGAAAACTACTATCCCCTTTATTATATCCCTACATTTGAATCATAATACATTTCCCAGAATTATAGGGAAAGGAAACATAAGAAAAAGGTGATATCTAATGTTCAGTAATGCTATACGTACAACGAAAGCTATTTTGAACATATTAGACATAATCAGTACAACAAAATAAATAATTAAAACACATGCACTTTAATAAAAAACATGGACATGAATAATAATATTTCAAGAGTAACCGTTGATCAATAGAATTCTTTATAAATAATCACATTATATTGAAACTTATCCTTGGATATTCTAAGTAATAAAATAATCACATGGAAATAAATACCTAATATCATAATGAGGTAATTCATATTTCCAGACATCATAACTATACCATCAATTCCTCATTCCAAGACATCTTACATAAATGGGTAAGGCCTCAGCCAAGTAACCAAGATAGTTTAATCTAGGAGATTTATCGATGCATCGAGGGACAATAACATACCCCACCCATCACTTAATACACAAAATGAATTCCTCATATGAAAGGGGAGAAACGTAATCAATGTAAATATTTTTATTGAAAAACTAGCATATGAATGGTTAATAATTTCCCAATAAATAAACATAATCATAAACCATCTAGAGTAATATGGAGAATGGTATAAAAATAATACATCACTATTCAAAGTAATCATAAAACTTCTGGAGGAATAATAAGGATGGAATTATTACAATATATTCCCAATGTATTATAAGGTAAAATTAAGTTTATTTTCATTGATGAATATATATACCATAAAAATGACATAAAAAAAATTCTTTATGAAAATATCATTTACGATTTGAAAATAACTTTCAAAACTAAAAATTTCCATAATTTTTGGAATAAAATTTTATTTAAAAATAAACTTTTAAACTAGTAAATAAAGATTCAAAACAATTAGTAGTCATGAAAATGCGTAGTTCCATACATGCTGTATTAGTTGAAAAACCATTCTTTTCACACTATCGTAAAAAGGTTAAAAACACATGTTTGAAAAAATGATAAGAAGCTTCATTTAAAACCTTTTTTTTAAAAATAAAACATGAGTGACTATTTTTTTAATAAATCATTTTAATAATGTAAAAAACATTTTTTAAAACTTTGGTATAAAACATGGATATGGGAAAAAAGGATTTAAGATCGATGACGGAAATAAGGTTGGATTTTTTTAAAAACATTTTCTCAACCATTGTAAGTACCAAAGAAAAGAAATAAGTACCACTACATGAAAATTTCATAAATAAATATAGGATAAAAAAATTCATGAGTTTTTTAGAGATAGAACATAATATTTCATCACCAGAAACTTAATCCTAAACAATCTTGATAAACGATGAGATTGTAAAATAAACCCTTACTGCTTTGGAAATTTTTGAATTATAGCCCACATAAAATCAAATGAAACTTTAATTAAAATGAATTTAAAGGTATTAATGATATAAATATCAAAGTGGTAGTTTATAAACCACAAAAAATAAATTAGTGGTGAATATGGAATATGTCTCACGAAAGTGAAAGTGAGACAAGAAAACCTTAACATAGGTATGATTTCCATCACACATGTTCCAACCTTCTGTATAATAAATATAGTTCTATTATAAGTATATATTAAAAAAAATAATCATATATATATAAATATATCATACCACATATAATTTTATTATAAAATATTATATCTTGTTTATTAATAATTCTTTATTTAAAACACTCTTCCAGGTGATAATTTCTTCGTATTATACATATGTCTTGGTTCTGTAGTTTTGGACGTTGTAATATGATCATGAATCCAAAATATAAATAATGTTAACCATGATATAAATATAATATATATTCATTATATATGTATTCATAATATTCCATAAAATTTATATGTAGAAAAAGAAGTTACACCATTCATGGAGACGGTAGGCCATACATACCCATGAACACTATTTCCATTTTTTACAGATGGAAAAAAAGAATGTTAAACAATATTTCAAATTTATAGAATAATTATTATATAATATATATATTATATTTTAATTAAATCTACCTGTATTACCATCCATTTTAAAATAAAATGAAAAATGTTTTACATCACATCATAGAGAGGATAATCCACATGTACGCACGCACAACGTTATCATTTTCCAATGGATTGGAAGGTATGAAGTTTGATGTGATATTATAATTAAAAAGTGTAATTATTTCATAAATATATTATATATACATTAATTACATAATTATATCCAGCCTTGAGAGGTGGTGATAGAAAAATAATTACATCGGTTTGCGAGGCGATAGACCGCCGTACACACAATCGATGGTTTAGTTTCCCATTTGATAGAAGTGGGGATGAATATAGGATATGATATTAGCATAATAAAATATCAGAATATGGTACAAACTTTTTTATTATTTGATCATATTTGATGTATATTTGAAGGAGTTAAAGGAAGAAATAAAAGGAAAATTCATGGTTAATAACTATACCTCTTCTTCAAAAAACCTCTTTAGGTTTATACCTAAAGCCTTCCCAGGTTTATTTTATTATAAAAAGGTTAATAGGTCATAGTTAGGTATTTAATGAAATTATTTGGGAAGGTATTGGTGAAACCAAAGCTCTTTTTAAGTTTGAAGAGGATGAGAGATGGTGTACCCTTTTATAAGTGTGGGAGAGGACACACTTGGAATTTTTGAAAACAATAAATTATCCCAGTGTTTTTAACCTAAAAAAGGATTAAAAATGGATTATTATGAAAATTATTGGATATTAGGTCTAAATATTTCTATAATGTATGAATTGGAAAAATATTTAGGCTATTTAAACCCTTATCTTCTTAGTTAAACCCCCAACAAACCCATTTTAACCTTAATTGTGGTAATTAATTTGTATTGTTTTTACTATTCATTATAACCAAAAATTAAGTTAGACTTATGATATAATATTATTCATACTGATTAAAAATATTTAATTTATTTTTCCAAATTCAATTCATTTAATTAGAAGAATTTAATTTAAAGTTAAACCCATATATGTAATGAAAAAAATAGGTTTTCAATGGAAAAGTTTTTAAAAATATAAATAGTTTTTATATCAAAATTGTATATATTATGGATTAAAATGACCTTAATTTTATTAATTATAATATAATTTTACTAATTTTACATTTAATACAATTTTAAAACAATTGTAATTTTTGAAATTCTTTAAAAGAATAGGCGGGTTTAAATAAAAATCAGTATTTTTTCACTATTCATTGATCAATTAATATTTTATGAAAATTGTAAAAAAATTCTCTCTAAGATAATTTTTTCATATTAATTTAAAAAATTAATTCGTTTTTTAAAATAAATTTTCTAAAATTTTTAAAAATTAATTTTAAAATTAGTGTACAAAATGTGACAGAACTATTTTTTAGAAAAATACAGTTGTAAGCATAAAACAGGGTTTATTATTATCTCATGCTTATAAAAAATATTAAATGAATTATAAAACAATTTATTTAATATATAATATATAAAATTAAATAAAAACTTTTAGAAATATAGAATAATTTAAAATTTTAAGATAAAAACACACTACACGCATAAAAACAGTTTTTAGAGAAATATTTATTTTAATTTCAAATTATTTTTTTATTTCTAATAGATTGATAAATAATGAATTTATTTTATACATGTGTAAACAATATAATTTTCATAATTTATTTATTCCTATTCATACCCTCTATTTTAATATCTAGGTTATAATGCTCATATTTAAATAATATATATTACGGGTCATTTAAGCTCAGTGTTGCATGTTGTATACGACATAAAACAAAATTTTATTATTTTAAACTATTGTGGTTGTGTGTATATAATTTTATCAAAGTGGATAAATTAATTTAAAATAAATATATCATAAATTCTTGGTACATTACATTTTTCTCTGCTTTAATAAATTATTTCCTCCTAATTTGAGCTTTCTCTTGGAAACAAGGGTTTGAAATTTAAAAATTCCATTTATAAAAAACCCACAAAATAAAAGGGATAATAAAAATTCCTATTACAAATTGGAAAAGATAAATATTAAGGTCATATAGAATAAAACATAACTATGTTTCCTATTAGGAAAACATTATTATGACATAGAAGAGAAGTGTAAATAATTATGGAGAGTGATAGAGATCATTGATCAAAAGAAAGTGAATGATTAAGAGAAAGTTAATAAACACAAAACCATAAACCAATTTAGTGTAAATAATACCATTTGATTCATGAAAATAGAAGGAAAATATATAGCATTTTTAGTTCAATATCATTTTTCTAAATTTAAGGGACACTTTTACTATCAAGATGGAGAACACTAAAACATATACTTACTTAATATCTTTTTATTTTATTAGCATGATTTCTTCCACTTATTTAGAGTGAGTAAATCAAGAGGGGTGGATTAAGTACCCAATAAAAATTTATGTTAAAACAAGTTTAAATAAAATCCTCCAATTAAAATAAAATCACCTAATTAATCAAAAGAGTAGTTCAGTATAAATTTGATCTTTTAACATATTCCTCAAAGAATGACTACTGCTCAGTTAAAATAATATGGATATCAATTTAACTTTTGAAATCAATTTACTCAATCAAATACTTATATAAACACTAGTTAATATTAACTATAAAATTATTGGTTCTGTTTATATTTTAAAACAAATTCAATTTAATGATTTTAAAAGAAACAAAACAAAACACAAAGTGGAATAAAAACAAGAGGTTTAATATCAAGCCGAGACCTTATACAATCCACTTGGAAATCTCTTTCTACAAAGGAGATTATATAAATATAAAATTGATCCATAAACTTAATCAGTTATACAAAATAGCTAAAAAAATTTATAGGCCACACATGGACCTCTTCCACAATATCCATGGGAGGAAAAAAAACACTTTCCACACAAGGGCCTATTCCACAACACTCATGGGTAATAAAAATTAATGAGGGAGTATGATAACATCAGGTATTCCATAGTTGTAGTACATGATACAATGCATGTTGATAAATAGGTTTAATAATACACTGGTCGATAAGTAAAGGCAAAAAGTAGAAAGAAAAAGTATAAAGATATAGAAATGATAGTATTTCTCGGTCTAATGTACTCTAGATTCTTGAGACTTCTTAGAAGTATTTTGGTGAGAATCTTGAGAGGTTTCCCTAGAAATCATATTAAAATAGAGTGTTGTAATAACTCTTTGTTATGAATGTAAGAAATTATGTGTATGATCCATGTACACCACTCTTTCACAGTCAAAATGTAGTTATGATCACTTCACGTAAAGCTCTCACAAAACTATTTAGCACGTAACACTCTTGATCATATTTTTTTTGTAGGTAGATCTTGTATCCATACGAGGCATACTTATTTGAAATATAGGGCACTGTATGATATATATTCATTTAAAGAATAATCATCATGATCCTCTTCATATTCATATAGAAGTCTAACATAGACATTAATGATCCCAAAAATAGTAAAGAAAAAAATCATAAAATAATTCTTGGAATTAATTATGTTAATATATCTATTGGTATTATTTAATTTAGATACCCTATAATAGTGATGGAAATTAGAACTGGATGGAACTTGTGTCTAGAGGTGATTCAGGCCAACCACGAGTCAGGATAGCGGTAGGTCATCTAGTGGTAGGTCATTCTTAGCAGTGAATTATCTCAATGATGACTCATTATTTGTGGTAACTCATCTCAACAATGACTTGTCTCAATGGTGAATCAATTGACGATAGGTAAATTATGAAGGTAGTTCATCCTGGCGGTGATACAATCCTAGTAGTAACTATTTTTTGGTGGTTACTCAACATCTATGGAAAGTATTTTCTAGAGATGACTCATCTCAATGGAGAGTCTTTTCTTATAGTGCCTCATATTCAATGGTGAGTCTCTTCTGTTGAGGAATCATCTTCAATGGCGAGTCTTTTCTGGTGGTGACTCATCTTTAATAGGGAGTCTTTTCTAGCAGTGAATCATCTTCAATGGTAACTCATCCGATAGTGAGTCTTTTCAAAACATTGCCAAATTTTCACTAGACTTACTTATATATTAAAATTATAACATAAAACAATAAAAACACTATAAAAATAATTTAAAAGATTTTATGATTAGTAAATCAAGATTACCAATAGTTTCCCCCTTTTTGATGATAAAAAATTATTTAATTTTAGAAAACAAGTATGAAATAAACTTTGGCTTAAATAGATATGATTATAACTTTTTAAAAATAAAATGTAAGGTTTTGAACATATATTTTAATTCCTTAAAATAGAAGAAAAATATAAAGTATTTATAAAATGTATTAAATAAAAATAATATCAAAGTTATGTTAAAGGTATGGTATAACATAATCATAAAATTAAATACAAGCAAATACCCATCATTAATGAAAATTTTATCAAAGGTATACATTAAATACTTATGGTATAAATGATATGGTATCAAGAAATACATTAAATATTTATGGTATCAAGAAATAATATATATGAAAGAGAAATTCCATAATTGTTCTCCCCATTTTGGGATTATCAAAAAGTGAAATCAAGAAATAGTAAATTCAAATAGTCAAAAGATTAATAGTAAGAGACATTTCATTAATGACTAAAGTAATGGTATTACATTCAAAAAGAGATACAAAAAGTCATACATAAGTCCCTATAAAAAATAAATCCTAATTTTAATGCTTCTTATCCAGGGTGCTAGGACCAACAGGTTATTTTCCCTTGTCAGTGGTAAAAGGCCTAGTGGTAGACACTGAGACTGTGGAAACTATGGTGGAAACTTTAGGGACTATAGTGCGAGAGTGAGGCTCTTGGATGATAATCAATCAGAGATGTTGTACAAATTCTTTAGGAGACATGATGAAAGGATGGAACTTAATAGGTAAAGGATTATTTGGATCCCAGGTAATAGTTGATCTAAACATCTCTAGATTAGTGGTAGGAGGAGTAATATGAATAGTCACTGGAATGGCTTCCAGAGCTACCACTATTGTGATAGACACATGGAGAAAATTATTTAATAGATTGATGAAGAACATGATGATATTTCCTCCTCACTCCACGACACAAAAGAAATCATTATTATCCTCCATAAATAACTTGAGCACTAGAGTCACCACTTTCAGTTGATTAACATGATCATTGAAGGCTTGAGTAACTAGAGACATCCAAAGGTTCTCAGTAAGAAAATTGAAGTGTGAGTTCAACTCATGCTTTGTGTCGATATGAGAAATACAATAATTAATTTCATTTGTGATGGTTTCTCTTTCATTTCTATGATCATTTACGCATTCCCTCAACATATTATACACATGATCACTATTATGTATAATCTGCCTTAGACTATCCTGATGGATATATGGAACATATCATGGGACAACTCGAAGCTCTTCTCTAACAACTGATCTGATGAACTCAATATCGAATGGAGGAGGAGAAAT
Organism: Viscum album; assembly: GCA_963277665.1. Classification (NCBI taxonomy): domain Eukaryota; kingdom Viridiplantae; phylum Streptophyta; class Magnoliopsida; order Santalales; family Viscaceae; genus Viscum; species Viscum album. The sequence continues at coordinate 2,096,465,659 of OY728141.1, forward strand.
GGAAGAAGATTTTTCATAATATATATTCTCTAATATCTCTAACAAGGCATCCATATTGGTAGCAAAATAAGTTCTCATATTTTACACTATAGACCTCATGGTCTCTATCTTATTAGCAAGACTCCTATTATCTATGTCAACTTACTGAATATAATGAAACATCTTCAGATGTATGTGGTGAATCAAAAACTCAAATAGGTATCTAGAATCTCTCACTGAGCATTGTGACCAAAGTTTGTTTATTCCTTATAATACCATCAAATTCAGAAAGAAGCCTTTATCTGAAGGACTCCCGATCATCGTAGGAAACCAAATCAATAGGTACAGGAGCACAAATTGGTAAATATGTAGATACTCTCTCAACTATAGCCTCAGCTCGATCCTAAGTAGTAGGAAAATCATATGAAAATCATTGAATCTCCCCTAAAATGTCTATCTACTCAACCATTGATACCCTAGGATCATCCTCAACTAGAACATAAAAAGCATGTCCACCATTTTTTTTAGACTTCTTACATCATCATTGTAATTAGAATAATCCAAGCCAAGTCACACAAATCCTGGATATCTATCCCATTCATCATGTTTGGAGACTCCCATCCTGGAATAAGATACAACTATAGGCTCAACCAATTCACCATCATCATACTCTACAACTACAAGACTAACTCTATAGATAACAAAATTTAGGGCTTCCTCCCCCTAAAATGATTCCCTCAACTCATCTATAGTAGCTTTATCCACATCTCGAGAAAGGCTTGGTTTCTCTTTAGACAAAGAAGGGAGAGATACAGTTGGAATAAACATGTGCCTGAGGCATCTCATGATTAACTGGACCATCACAGTATGAATCACCATCACTCCTATCTCCATCACTATCTCCTTTATCTTTATCATTTCCATATTCTTTGTAATCATATCCTTATTTTTCATCACATACATCACATTCAATATTTTATTTTTCATATTCTTATTTATATCAATTATCATAATAATTTTGACTTCCATTTTCACAGTTAGAGACATCTACAACTTCCTTAGAATATTTTTAAGAAGAAATTTTATATTGTTCTTCTCCTAATTATTCTGATTACTCTTCTTAACTCCCTTATATTGAAAGATTCTCTCTAAGTGGTAGATATCTAGGAGGACTATCTCGACCATAATTGATAGTTGGGATGTTAGGAAGGTCAGGATCACTACTGTTTTCAACTGAAAACTCTTTCTCCTCATTATCTTAAGCAGAATCCTACTCCTCTTCTTGCTACTCATCAGAGTACATAACTATATCATCTAGTTCCAAGACAGGATAAAAAATATCCTTAGGTCTATAAGGGTGATCAATATGATTGAACTCATCATAAAAATATAAAAATCATTAACCCATTGCCTCTTTTAGGGGTTCTAATTAATTTTTGTTGTCTTGTAAATGAATTTGATCAAACAAAAGCCTCCACAACCCACCTCAGTTTCTTATTCCCCATCAACCAAACCCTTGGCCTCCATCATGATCGGAAATAAATTAGGGTAAATCAGGGAGTTTTACATAGATGATGGTTTGTACATTTCCATCATATTCCCCATAAAATATCTACACAAATTTATTTTGTCTCATATTTCCATAATTTATATCAGATATACATCTTGGCATCACATTGTACTAAAATATCATTTTCTTTAGAAGAACATGTGGTGAATGAACAAAAAGAGAATTCGAAACTCACCATCCAACTCAGTTACGACTATTCTCCTTAAGTTTCTATCTCCATTAAACTTATATAATGAATTAGTATATTTAAAACAATCACTATCACTTGTAATCAATCCTTTATAATCATTTAAGACTCCCTCATGAGGAACTTTAAGATATCTAGCCCATTGACATGAAGAGAAAATAACCTTATGCTCATTTATTCTTCTTTGAACTCAATATTTATCTTCTCCAAAACTAAACTCAACCTTATGATAAAACTAGTGTACTAACATTGGATAGAATATCCTATCATTATTTAATAACCACTCTACCCATCCTTGTTGTTTGATCACTTTCAGTACTAATGATATTCTCTATAGAAACCACTCAGTAGTTAGTTTCTTCTCAAGTACCATTATTTTATTTGAAATTTGTGTATTTCATGCCTCAAAAATAGGTCTGCTCTAATATCCCATTTTCCTATTCAAAATATGAAACTCACCAGAAGATGAAACAATAGCTCTCTTCACTCTAACAATTGAAAATTAGCTCAAAAGGTTCAAATGAGGTAAGGGGAAGGTGAAAGGATGAGAGAGAAAGTGTCACAAAAAGTTTCAAAAATAAAATGCGTAAGAGAGAGCATCAAAATTAGACTATGGTTATAAATTACATCATTTAGCTAATTGAAAATCAAAAAAAATTATTTAAATTAAAACAAAATAAAAAATAAACCTGAAAAAAAAAAAAATTATAAATGATGGATTAGTTCTAATGGTGTGTCATTATAAATGGTGGGTTATCCAATGGTGGGTTATCCAATGGTGGTTGATTTCCAACAGTGGGAAATTTCTAATGGTGGGTAATTTCTTATGGTGGGTAATTTACAATGGTGGGTACCAATTATTAAAGTTTACCCAAAATATCATTTCTAAATCATGTTTGATGTTTCTTAGTCTCTCACAATTCAATGGCTTAGTGAAAATATCAGAAAGTTAATTTTTATTTCCAATATATTCAAGAGTTATATCACCCTTTTGAAACTGATCTCTCTGAAAGTGATGTCTTAAATCAATGTGTTTTTCTTCTAGAGTGAGACACATGATTATTGGAAATTTTTATTGCACTCATGTTGTCATAATTTATAAGGGATTGTCTAAATTGATATCCATAGTCTAGTAATATGTATTTCATCCACAAAACTTGATCATAGAAACTACTAGAAGATATGTATTCAAATTCTATCATAGAAAACACAACAATATGTTTATTCTCACCACACTAAGAAAAAAGAGACCTTTCCAAAATATGACATGTTCCAAAAGTTATTTTTCTATATAACTAGAAATGAAAAAAATATAATCCAAATAACTAAGTAAAAATTATTTTCCCCTAGGATAGAACAATCCTAAATTGGTTGTATAGTTGAAACATTTGCAAATTATTTTAACATAAAGTAAGTGTCACTCTTTTGGATTTTCTTGAAAATGATCACGCATACACAAACTAAACATAATTTCATGACTACTAGTAGTTATATAGATAATATTTCTAATCATTCATCTATAATTGGTTTGATCCAATGATTTTATAGCTTCATCAAGATCCAACTTATAGGTGGTATTCATGGGAGTGTCACTAAGTTTAGTACTATCTAAACCAAAACATTTTAAATGATATTTGGTCTACCTACTTTGACTTAAAAAAATTCATCTTTATTTTGAAAAATATGAATACCAAGAAGAAATTTTAGTTCACCCATTAAACTCATTTCAAAACTCAATTTTCATAATCTTTGAAAAAATATAACTCAAAGAATTTTGGGAAGATCCAAAGATAATATCTTCTACATAGATATGAAAAACTAAAAAATCTTTTGAATAAACCTTTTTATAATCCTTTTAAAATAATAATATATATAAGTCTATCATACCAAGCTCTAAGATCTTTTTTTAAACCATATAAATCTTTTTTTAATTTAAAAGAATTATTTGGAAAAAGAGGATTTTGAAAACCGTGGGGTTGTTCAACAAAAACATACCCAACTATATAATCATTACATATTACACTTTTGATATCCATTTGATATTTTTTGAAATAAAATTATTTGTATAATAAAGATGCATTATTATAGATTCAAGTATAGATATAGGTTCAATGGTTTCCACATAGTCTATACCTTCTTCTTGACTACACCCTTATGCAACTAGTCTTGCCTTATTTCTTACTATGGTACCAGATTCATCAACCTTGTTTCTTAATACACATTTAGTTATAATAGTTAAGGTGTATTTATTTATATCAAATATTTCAAAAAACTTGTTTCTTTAAAATTGATTAATTTCTTCTTTCACATCGATTACCTAGAATTCATCATTAATAGCATCAGGGATGTTATTAGGTTCAAGATATGATAAGAATGCTTGCACTTCAACCTGTTTCCTTAGAGAAGCTCTAGTTTATAAACCTCTACCTAGGTATCTGACAACATCATATAGAGGGTGGTATTTATGTGTTATAATAGCTATAATAATAGAAGGTATGGTCATCTCATGGTCATTTACAGGTTCAACTTTGGGTTTTGTAAGTTCTTCAAAACTAGATGATTTTTTTACATATTTCACAAAAGAGTTAGAAGGTTTGGAATTTTGGCCTAGATTTGAAGAATAATCCTAAAGGTTTATAAATAGGTTTTAGGTTCATGTGGATTTTCCTCATAAAACATGATATGGTCTATAATAACGTAGATTTTCCTAGACATTTACTTTTTGAAAAATCCCGTGTTTATAGTGTTCTGGGAGGAAACAATGGTTTACTTCAAGAGTTTATTAAATTTCCAATTCTCCTCTGGCAACTCTGGGTGTCAGCATCGACATGTCAGTGCATCGACATGTCAATGTGTGGGAATGTTAGTCTGTCATCATGTTAGTGTGTCGGGATGTCAGTACATCAGCATTGGTGAGTCAAGGGCATCAACATCAGTGAGTCAGGGCATCAGTAGGTCATTACATCTATAGGTCAAGGCGTTGGTAGGTCAAGGCATCTGTAGGTCGAGGCGTCGGTAGGTCGAGGCATCGGTAGGTCAGGGCATTGGTAGGTCGAGGCTTAGGTAGCTCAACATTAGTGGCTCAATGTCGGTGGATCAGTGTCGGTAGGTCACATTGGTAGCTCACCCATTGGTGGCTCAGCATCGGTGACCCACCCATCGGTGAGTCATTTGCAGTTTTCCTAGTTTTTCCCAGTTTTCCTATTTCACCCCTAATATGTTTTATTTGACGTAAAAAAGTTTAAAGCCTTATTCAAGTGTTTTAAGGCGTTTCAAAGGGTATTAATTATATCTTTAAATATCCAAACATCCTGGGTGATTAGAGATACTCAAACCATATGATCTTGACCACGATCCCACGTTAATGTATTTAAAACTGTTATTCCTTTAAAACAGGATCCGACACTTCAAATATGGGATCTTACATTTATTTGGAATTTTCCATTTCCCCTTAGTGAGCCTAGATCCCTCCTCCCTAGACGAGTTATGCGCCTTTGATAAAGCCCCTGCTTCTCAGTTTTCTTAGAGTTTTTCCCTGATACTCACGCGATCCCTTATTCTAGGCGCAAGGAGAAAATTTAATCCTTTGATCATCCGAGTAGGGATTTATTTTTCTTCTATTTAATTTTGAATCACTTGGGGTGGGTATTCTAATGAATCCTTGTGAGGAATGTTTGAAAAAGTTTCTTAGAAACAAGAAATAGATAAGGACTGAATTTGGTCAAAAGATAACATAGGTAAATTAAATAATAGAAAGAATGTGGTTTGATGTGGATAGAATATTTTATATGTTATATTTGATTCTAATATGGTTTTCATGATTATATTTCCTTTGAAAATCATGTCCGTTGGTGGTCTTTTCTTGTGTACTGGTGATGTTATCTTTTGTTGTGATGCTTTGATAAATGGCCGTAAGAGGAACAAATGTTTAAACCATGTATACTTATTTAAATAAATGAATGCACTAGGATCAATACTATTGTGTGATCACCCAAATTATAATTAATTGGAATTAAAGAACCTATGCTGGTTAAAACTGAATACACACACATCCTGTTGATAGGTGTGGCTGAGTGTTGTGTTCTATGGAACTTGTAACCTTGTGTGAGTTGTGTGGTAATGCTATTGGGAACACAATTGTGGGTACAAGGTTGGGAAGTGAAGTAAGCTCCATGATAAGGGTGTGGTATGAGTCTACAGTGGGGTTGGTATTAATAGTATTTTCTATAGCCTTTTTGTGTGGGGAAGTACACAGGGTGTGTTGGTATCCTAGTTTGAGAAACTGATTGATTGCAGAATAGATGGACTTGTAAGAAGCTGAACTGCGTTTGTTTGTGTCATGGCTGCCAAAATATTTTGGCAGTGGGACTGAGGTGTGGTTATGAACTTTTATATAGTGATACATCATATAGGAATTGTTAGGAAGTAGGGCTAGAGATCTGGGTTGTGATAGGAGGTTTTTGTGGCATAATTTTTAAGAATGACTTTTGTGTAGTGGGACTGCAAATCTGGTTTTGTTTTTTTTGTCTTGATATAGTAGTTGTTGGTAGTATCCTGGTAGTTCTGTAATAAATTAATGTGTATCTCGGAATTAATAAATGGAAAGTGGTTAATGAAAAGGGGTTGGGTTATGTCCTGGTAGTGGCTATTGTGTGGTTATGTATATTGGGGTAACAGAAACATGGTACTGGTTGAATTTTTTGTTTGGTTGTTCGAAACCCATAGGTTGGGTTGATTGTTTTCTTACCTTTATGTATAAATTTTAGTTCCTTGTGATTTCTATACACACCCACACTTATTGAGAACTAAGTGTCAAAAACCTTTATTTCATGGGGGAGGGTGTTTTTCCCAACACCCCGATGGGAGGATGAATGGCTGGTTACTAACTTTCTTCCTTGCACCCTCTTCTGGGTTCTTACCGCTCGCGCATATCCGAACAGACTGTAATGGATTGAGGCTTACCATCTCCCAAGATAATTTTCGAAATGGTTTGTTTTGGATGATAGGCCTAGGTATTTTTGGGCTGGGTTTATTTCCCTAGTATCTTTGGGTTGAGGCATATGTGTCTTCGAGAGAGAGACATGGTTATTGCAGCCCAGGTGTCTGGAGGCCTGATTGTGTGTGGTTTGAGTCCTAGGTGTGTGCGGGTGGGTTGTGGCAGTGAGACAGTGTATGAGAAGAGTGGTAGAATCAAGATGTTAGTCTTTAGGGATGAGCAGTTAACTGGTGTGAAAGTGGTGCGGGGTACCCAAATATCGATGTGCTTGTACTATTACTTGACTTGCATTATTTGGTGAGTGTGCCTTGGTGAGGCTGGCCTGGTTAGTATCCCTTGGTAGGTGCTTTGAGGTTCTACTATTTACTCATAGATACATTAGTATATTCCCCTACTTGTGAATGGATATCTTTAGTTTCCCTAATAAGTATACTCACATGCTCACCCCATGTATATAAAACTATTTTCAGATTTCTATGAGGACTACGGGGACCATACTGGACTTTACAAACTTGGGTGTCGAGATTAGTTGATGTTTCTTCTTATTATCTTTTCTTTTAGTACTTTGGAGTTTTTTTGTACTTTGTATCATCTTTACTTATTGAACATGCATGTGGGAATGGATTTTGGCTTACTTTTAATTTTAGTATTTTGAGTTTCTTGGGATTTACCATCTTATCTCCTAATCTTGTTCTATAAAAAGGGTAATTCCTTTCATTTCTATGTGAGATTCTATAACCTTGGTTCTAGTCACCAATCTAGGGCCTATCAAAGGTAGGACTCAAGGGCCATTGTCTCTTCTTATACTTGAGGAAGGAAGGGTGTGTCACTTTGCTATCCATTCCCTCATCTCGAGGAAGGTGGGTTGTGACATGGTTAGACTCTTCCACATACTTGTTACTTTTTTTGAAAAGTCTTTTGGAATTACTAAAAGTTGAATAACCAAGTAAAATTCCTTCATTTATCTTAGAATTGATTTTTTTATGATTATTATTTGTGTTAAGAATAAATAAATTTCAACCAAAAAATATAAATTTATTTAACATAGTCTTTCTACTATTCTAAATATCATTTGGCGTTTTCTTTAAGATAAGTCTAATTAAAACTCTATTAATTATATAGCATGATGTATTCAAAACCTCTTCGCAAAAGTAGACATGTAATTTATATTCATTTATCATTATATGGGCTATCTCCTGAAGTGTTCTATTTATTCTTTATACAATTCCATTATGCTAGGGGGTCTTAGGAGAAGAGAAGTTATGATTATATCCATTTTTTGAGTAAATGGATTCAATGTCTTGATTTTCAAACTCATGGCCATGGTCACTCCTTACAGTCTTAATACTACATCCACTAATATTTTTTACAGTTTTTTCATATATGGTAAAGTGATATAAGGATTCACTTTTTGGATCTAAAAATAATACCCAAGTATACCTAGAAAATTCCTCTACAAAGACATAGAAACTACGCTTCCCATTTATAATAGAAACTTTAGAAAGTCCAAACAATTCCATATGAACCAATTCTAGGGGTTTTGAAGTTGAAACTTCTTTCTCTAGTTTGAAACATATTTTGTGCTATTTTGCTTTTTGACAGGGGTTATACACTTTATCATTTGGGTTTTCTAGTTTAGGCAGACCCTTGATTAACCCTATCCTAGTTAGCTTCCTAAGTGTTTAAATGTTTTAGTAGCCTAATCTCATATTCCAATCAAATATTCCTTATGAATGACACTTAAACAAGAAACATTTTGTGAAAATAAATAATCTATATTAACAACATACACATTTTCATTTCTTAATGAACTAAATACTAAGTCATTTTAGATTCAAAAAAATTACATGAATTTTTTTCAAACATCACATAAAAACCATCATCACATAGCTATGATATGCTAAAAATATTGTATTTTAAACCATCAATAAAAAGTAATTTATATATTAAAGCTAAGTTAGAGTAACTGATTCGGAAAAGGCCATTTGTTTTACCTTCAACATTTTCACCAAATGCGACATGTCCATCATAAACCTTTATTAGGTTGTTGAATATTGAGTAATACGCAATTATATGTCTATAACATCCCCTATCTAGGTACTATAGACTTCTAATAGTGATCATGAAGCAGATTCCCTATAAAAAAAATTTATACCAAAAATGATTTTGGTACCCAAATATTCTTGGGTCTAGAAATGTCAGTAATTAGATATTTAGGAACCCATATTTTATTAATGGGTTTCCTATAAACTGGTTTAAATTTTTTGAAAAAAAAAATTATATTATCAAGTTGATTAATAAATTGTATTAGAATTTATAGGATTGGATTTAGGAATAAAATTACTCCTTCAAATTCTCCATTATCCAGGTTGGTAACCCAAACTAATAATATACTTAGGTTTCATTTTTCCCAGTATTTGAGAGAGAGTTATTCTATCATTAATAAATCTCTCAAAGTGTTTCTTTAACTATTAATTTAATAATTTTAAATCTATATTTTCTTTAAAAAATTGATCATTTTTATCTTAATCTATAGAAAAATAAGATTTTAATCTAGTAGATATGGATTGCTGTTTCTTCAAGGTTTCATATTTATATTTAATCTCATTAAAGGTATCCTCAAGAATATTGCAATACTCAATAATTTACTCAGTTTTTATATTTTAATCATTATGTTCATATCTATAATGATTTAAGTTATGTCGAGGAGATACAATAGGTACCTCATATTTGTTTGTCTTGAAGAGCATATTTTTTATGTGAGGATTTTCTTCATGAGTTGAGTTTGATTCAATAGAGATATCCTCAAAGGAACTATCGGTGGATTTCATTACTTTCTTATATTTATGATCCTTATCATCATAATTATTTTTTTATTTTAACTTGGGATAGTCATCATTGACATGCCAATTTCTTTTACACTCATAATAGGAAATCCCATTTGAATTATCATATCTCTTCAATTATCTTTTCCAATTACCACTATTATCATACATTCCCTTGTAGATCAGTTTCCTGAAGAATTAATTATTCTTATAGAATTTCTTAAACCTTCTAGAATGCTGGTCCATCTCCTTGTCACTAGATACTGGTGATTCCCCATTAATGGAGCCTTTATCTTGAATGTTTTCCTTATATTTTGATGTATTGGTCTTGAAGGATATATATTTACTCTTAGTATATCCAACCTATTCCCAATTAACTTTAATATTTTTCACAAACATCATTATATTCCCAATAAATTCTTTGAAGAATAGTTTACTGATGTTACAACATTTTATTATTGAAACTGATGTTCCCCTCTATCTTTCAGCTAGACACCTTAGTAGTCACATGATTCAATCTTTTTCTGTCACTAAATTTCCCGAGGAATTCATTGTATTTAATACACAATTTTACCCAAGATACATATCAATAATCATCTAATAAGGTTTAATTTTAAATTTATCATATTTGATTTCATAATTATTTAATATCATTTATTTTACATTAGTTGTTCCTTCATGAGAAATAGATAACATATCCCAAATTTGATAAGCAGTTTTACAAGAAGATATCTGATTAAAATCTTCATATCCTAAAGAAAAATAAAAATAATTCATGGATTTATAATTATTATTATAGGTAGTTTTATTTTCATCATCCCATACATCTCTATTAGTCACAAGTAACTCATAATCTTCCTCTATAGCTGTCGATATTTCAAAGCCCATGATTTCAATATGCATTTAATATTTATTTTTAACTGAGAATAGTTATTTTTATTAAAGTAGGGTGGTATTTTTGTAGTAGTACATTATTTTCTATTATATATTTAAAGAAATAAATTTAAAACTAACAGAAATTTTGGATCTTTAAAACACAACTAAAATCACAGTTGAAACGATTTTGAAAATCCATTAATACAAAATGTGGGTCGGATTGTTTAACTTAGGAGGGGCAAATTGAGTAGCCAATAATTTTTTTTCTAAAACAAGCTTAAATAAAATCCCCCAATAAAAATAAAATCACACAGTTAATCAAAATAGTAGTTTAGTACAAATTTGATCTTTTAAATGATTTATCAAATTTTGATCAATGCTTAGTTAAAATAATATGGATATTACTTTACCTTTTGAAATCAATTTACTCAACAAAATTATTATATAAACACTAGTTAAGATTAAATGTCAAAGTAGTGGTTTTGTTTACAGTTTTAAAAATATATATATATATATTGATTTGATAATAATCAAAACAAAATTACCAATGGAAGAAAAACAAGAGGTTCAGTCTCAAGCCGCGTCCCAGTCCCCTCCACTTGGAAATTATCTACTAACAAGATTATTTTATAAATATAATCTTGATCCACAACCTATATCAGGTCTACAAAACAACTAATAATCCATATAGGGACCTATTCTACAATAATCATGAGAACAAAACAAACACATGCCACACAAGGACATATTCCATAACACTCAAGGTTAAGAAAAAGTAAATAGAGAGAGATAGAAAGGGAATATTAGGTATTTTGAAGTTATAGTATAGGAGACTACGTATATTGATAAATAGGTCGAAAAACACACTTCTGGTTAAGTGAAGGAAACAAAAAGAAATGACAAGTATAAATATATAGAAAAGATATTATTTCTTAGTCTGATGTGCTCTAACAGATTGAGACTCCTTGAATGTAGTTTGAAGAGAAACTCCAGTGGTTTCTTTGAAAATCACAGTAAAACATAGCATCATAATTTATCTGTGCTCTAACTATAGGAAGGGACGCGTATGATATATTTAGTCCACTCATTCATATTCAAAATGTATTTAAGAATGCTTCCTATAAATATCTCACAAAAGTATTCAATAGGTATCACTCTTGATCATATGTGTTCTTTAATGAAGCTCTTGTATCTATATGAGGGATACTTCTTTGAAAAATAAGGCACTACATGATAGAGATTCGTTTGAAGAATAATCATCATGATCATACTAAGGTATGACAAAGAATTACTAACCCCTACAATAGTTAATAAAATAATTATAAAATAATTCTTGGAATTAATTTCATTAACATATCCATTTGGATTATTTAATTTAAATATCCAAGAATAGTGATGGTGAGTCAAACTAGCGGTGAATTATATCTTGTGGGGAGTCAAGGGAGTAGTGAATTAGGCTGGTGGTCGGTTATCTGGAAGTATTTCATGGTCAAAAATGACTTGTCCCAAGTGGTGACTCATCTTAATGATGGCTCATTATCATTGGTTACTCATATTTATAGTGGCTCATCTCAATGGTGACTCATTTAACAGTAGGTAAAGTCTGGTGGTAAGTCATCTTGGTGGTGAGATATTTCTGGCAGTGACTCACATTCAATGATGATTATTTTTTGGCGTTCACTCATCTCAAAAATGAGCCTTTTCTGGTGGTGAATTAGCTTCAATGGTGAGTCTTTTCTAGTGGAGACTCATCTTCAATGATGATTATTTTATAGTAGTTAATCATCTTCCATGGTGAGTCTTTTTTGGTAGTGACTCATCTTCAACAGTAACTCGTCTGACATTGATTCTTTTCAATAATCAGCCAAAATTTCACCAGACAACCTTATATTATAAAATTCTATCATAAAATAGTAAAAAAAATAAAAAAATAATTAACATGATTTTGTAATCAGTAAAAAAAGGGTTACAACACATCCTTTTTTTTTTCTTTGATCAACTTCCACTTCATTTCTTACTCCAAGAAATGGATACCCAAGATGATTTTTATGCCTAAATCACTAAAATTAACTTTTAATAGATCATAATATTTATAAAGGAGTAAAAAGTGTTTACATACACCTCTAAATATTTACCAAAAACAAGATGTTTAGTGAAAGTTATGTAATATAATACATTAATCTATAAAACCAGAACACTACCCCAAAAGTTTTACTTAATCTATTCCATAAATAGGTAACCGTAAGACTCCTCCAAAATGAATCTCACTACATTCAAAGTGCCAAAATTTAGAAGGAAGGACACTACATTTCAAAAACCAAATTAACATTAGATTCCCCAAACAACATAATGTATCTCTCAATATCACATACCAAATATGTGATTACCTTCAACATCACAAATCCTTAATGAAAACATGATTGTTTTTAATTTTTTCTATAATTTTTAAATAAAATATCATATTATTGAATATATACAGTAAATCAAAAAATATAGTAAACTTTGAAAAAGGTAACATAAAAAATAAAATCACTAAATGATTTTAAGTTCACCAATAATATTCCATAAACATATATTTATCATTATTATCTCATCACTGGGAACATATTAAGGGTTATCTTCCCTCAATCTTGTGTTTTCAAAAAAGATTAACTGTCCATTGAATCACTTTTCTTAGTCATTGATACTATCCAACATATTTTTTCAAATCCTTATAGAAAAAAACTATAGTACAATCATTATACGTTTCATGATTCTTATAACGAGAATATCATTGATAAAATACTTAAAAAATATAATTCTTGAATCCAAATACATAACTAATTTATTCCAATTTTACTGGATTAATATTATAAGGTAGTCCTTGATCCCTTAGCTTCTTCTAGGGTATATTCCCTTGACACTTGGAAAATTTGTTTGCGTAGTGACCCATATCCTTATAGTTGAAACACATAATATTTTTTGTTTATTTCAGAACCTTGAATTCAAGTTCCTAATGGCCTTTATCTCCACACATTAAGCATACTCCCATTCCCGTCAAGAAATTACCAGGTTGTTTGTTTTCTCAATTATCTCATGTTAAAAAATCACTCTTTCTGTTATTACAGTTATATACTTTTTTATATGACTTCCTCTTCTTCTCTTACTTCCCTTTAAAGGCATAAGACTTGGATAATTCTATATCGGTCTTGATAACAAAAGACACTATATCCTTAAATGATGAGAATATTTGGGAGACTAGTTCCATTCAAATGATTAGATAAATACCATCAAATAAATGGTCAATATTTCTCTTTGTATTATGTATATAGTCTATAAAATGAATTTAAAACCTTGTAAATTTTTCATAATACCTAGAAACATTTTCCTATTAATTTTTTCATAGACTCAAGAATTGTCTCTCCATATCCGCTTGTTGTTCTCAAAGAAAATATAATTCAAAGAAGAGTACATTTAAATTCATCTCATCCATGTTTTATATTTCTTATTCATACTTGGTGTTTTTTATCAATGGACACCATTAATACACATCTCCCGAGAGATGATAAACTACCAAAAAAACCTTTCTCCATTTCATTTCTTCCTAGTGTGAGAAATATCTTCTATAAAGAACTTATCTATTTATTAGTTATAAATGGACTTGAAATCCTGTTAAATTATGGAGGTTTCTAATTCATAAAGTATTATAACATTGTTACAATGCATTTTGGATCAATAGGCTACTCTATACGAGAAATTTTATTATGCATAAGCTGATTTAGCTACCCCAATATTGTTATAATTTAATCAACTGCAGCTGCAACTACAACTCCAGATTATTTATCTTGCCTAGGAGGGAAATCTCTAAATGGATTATGTTAAATGATATAGTTTCTATTAATTCCAATAAATTACATTTCTAAAAACCAACATATACTTGATTAGATCCTAATATTATGGATCATAATTTATAATTTCAAGACTAGTGAAACACTTAACATAAATTAATTTTTTTATATAACTAACCTCAAAATTGTAAACTTGGTATATTTGGGAATATTATCAAGTCATAAAAATACATTCTAATACTTTATAGTGGTTTGTAAATAAAATGTTAATTAACCCAAGAAAATTCTCTAAGAGTTCCAAGCCAGGTGTGAAGTAAGGACCATTATTGTGCGCTAGGTGAAGAGTGAGTCAAATGGCAATGTACCATTTCTAGAGTTATTACCCCTAGGTACATCTATTCTAGATCCATATCCACTTATAGTATCTAGATTGGGATGTATTTATAGGAAATATACAGAATCTATACCTTAAAAAAAATTTAGGATGTCATCATATACTTATATTTATCATTAAATTCAGTCATAATGTTATGTTCTATAATATATGTATTCTTAAATCTAATTCCCATGGTTTCTACTAAAATTTCTCTAATACCAACTATAATGACCCCGACTCTAGTATCCCAGGTTCGGTGGTTACATTAATACATTGGTGGTAGATATAAGTGATCACGAACCAAATTACTAAATAGTTTAATAGTATTGAAAAACTACATACATACTTGAATTTCACATTATAATTGAAAACATAAAATAGAACATAGTATAGTATTTTATAACACCACTATTTCCTTTATTATATCACTATATATCAAACATAATACATTTCCTAGCATCACGGGGAAAGGAAACATAATAAAGGGGTGATATCTAATGCTTAGTAAGGGTATGCATACATTGGAAGCTATTATGAAAAAATAATATATAATCAGTATGTCAAGATAAATAACTAAAACACATTACATTTAATCAATAACTTGAACAAGAAGAATAACTAATGATCAAAATAATTTAATATAAATAATTAGATGATATTGAAACATATAGATAGATATTATAACTAATATAATAATAACATGGACATTAATAAAAAATCTCATAATGGGGGATTTCATAATGTCCGACATCATAACCATACCATCAATTCCTCATGCTCAGACATCTTATATAAATGGGTAAGGCCTCAACCAAACACCCAAGATATTTTATCTCATGAGATCCACTGATGCATTGAGGGGAAATAGAAAGATCCACCCATAAATCACCAAGTACAATTCATTCCCCATATGAAATGGGAGAAAAAAAATCAATAAAAAAATTGATATTGAAAAACTAGCATACAAAATGTTAATAATTTTCAAATCAATAAACATAATCATAAACCATAAAAAGTAATATGGAGAATGATATCAAAATATTACATCCCCAGTGAAACTGATCATAAACCATGTGGATAAATAATAAGGATGGTATCTTTATAATATATTCCCAATGGAGCATATGGTAAAATGATGGTTTTTTCCATTTATGAATATAAATTCCAAAAAAATTCCATGAAAAAAATTCTTGAGGAAAATATCCTTTACACTTTGAAAAACAATTTCAAAACTAAAAAATTACAAAACATTAGGAAAAATAATTTATTTAAAAATAACCATGTAAACTTGTAAATGAAGAACCAAAATAATGATTTTTCATGATGATAAGTAATTCTATACACACCGTATAAGTTAAAGAACATTATTTTCACACCGTTTTAAAAAGTTTAAAAAGCACCACATTCAGAAAATATAAAGAAGATTCCTTTAAAATCATTTTTTAAAAATCTAGATACTGGTAAATTTCTTTTTAATAAATCATTTTGTGAAATTTAAAAACATTTTTTATTTTTTAGAAAAAATAGATATAGAAGAAAAATGATTTTCGCCCGAAAAGAGAAATAAGGAAGGGTTTTCTTAAAAAAAAACAACGCAATAATTTTAAGTACCAAAAAGAGAAAAATGTAACTTCTACTTGAAAAGTTAATGAATATCCATATTATAATAAAAATCAATATTTTTTGAGATATTTAATATTATATTTCATCAATGAAAACTTAATCATAAACAATCTTGATAAATGAGGAGATTATAAAATAAACCCTTAACACTTTGGAAACTTTTAAATCATAGAACCTATGAAATGAAATGAAACATTAATTAAAATTAATTTATAGATATTAATGATATAACTTTTAAAAGTCATAGTATATAAATAACACAAAATAAATATTTGGTGAATATGGTGTATGTCTCAGAGAAGTAAAAGTGAGATGAGAAACCCTTACCTTAGGCCTGATTTCATTCGTACATGTTCAAAAATTTTGTATAATATATATATATTCATTATAAATATATTAAAGAACCATAACCATATATATAATACTATATGTTATTTTATTATAACTTTTTATCACCCATTTATTTACAATTATTTATTTACAACACTATTCCGGGTGATAAGTCATTCGTTTTTCACGTTTGTCTTAGTTTGGTAGTTTTGGTCCTGGGAAATTGATCATGGACCCATCATATCCATAATTTTAACAAGGATATAAATATCATATATATTAATTATATTTGTATTTAGAAAAATTTAGAGGTAGAAAAATGAGTTACAACATTCATGGAGATGGTAAACCATACGTACGCATGAATGCTGTTTCCATTTTTTTAACGGACGAAACAAAATAATATTAAAAAATATTTAACTTTAATAGAATAATTATTATGTAATAGATATCATATATATTAATTAAATATATCCTTATAACTATCCATTTCAAAATAAAATAAAAAATGTTTCACATCGCTTCCTGGAGGTGCCAGTCCATATGTATTCATGAGTGACATTATAATTTTCCAACAGATTGGAATGTAATAAGGTAGACGTGATATTATAATTAAATAATTTTAATTATTTAATAAATAAATAATATATAAATTAAATATATAATTATATCCAACTTTTAGATGTGGTGATGAAAAAGGAATTACATTGGTTTGCAAGGCTGTAGTCCACCATACACACTATCGCCAGTTTGGTTTCCCATTTAATGAAATTGGGGATGGATATAGGTTATGATATTAACATAATAAATTATAATAAAATGGAAGGTACTGGTGTTATTATTTAATCATAGTTTATTTACTTTTTTTGAAGTTAAAGGAATAAATAAAATTAAGACGAATGGTTAAGAACTATACCTCCTCTTCGAACAACCTCTTTAGGTTTATATCTAAAACATTCCTAGGTGGATTTTATAATAATAAAAAGGATAATTGGTCATGGGAATGTATGTAAGGAATTTAATTTTGAAGGTATTGGTGAGACCAAAGGGCCTTGTAAGTGTGAATAGGTGAGGAGATGGTGTTCATTTTTATAAGCGGGGGAGAGGACACGGTTGGAATTTTTGAGAAGAATAAATTGTACCCATGTTTTTCACATTATATACGACTAAAAAATGGATAATTAACAAAAATTTGATGTTATAAGATAAAAAATATTCCAAAAAATGAATTCGACATGTTTTTACATCATTTTAACCCTTATATTCTTAGTTTAACCCTTCAATAAAGCCGTTTTAACCTTAATCGCGGTAATTAGTTTATATTTTTTCTACTATTCATTATAAAAAAATTAAGATGAAATTATAATATAATATTAATTATTTTGATTCAAAATATAGAATATATTTCTCCAAATTCAATTCATTGAAGTTCCAGAATATCTTTTAAAGTTAAACCTGTAGATGCGACGAAAAAATGGTTTTCCTATATAAAAGTTTTCAAACATATAAAAAGTTTTTTTATATAAAAAAGAACATATAATTTATTTGAATGGATTAAATTATATTAATTATAATATAATTAAACTATTTTTTCTTTTAATTTTTTTAAAAAAAATGGAATTTTATAAATTCTTTAAATGAAAAAGAAGTTTTAAATAAAAATCGGTAAATTTTCACTATTCATTGATTAGTTAATCTTTTCAGAAAAATCTCAAAAATTACCTTTATGATAAATATTTCATGATGATTTAAAAAAATAATTTAATTATATAAAATAAATTTTCTAAACTTTTTCAAAATTAATTTTAAAATAAGCACGCAAAATGCGACCTACCCACTTTTTAGAAAAATAGAGTTTTTAAGCATAAAACGGTGTTTATTCTTAACTCATAGATAGAAAAAATAAGGGATGAATGATAAAATATTTGATTGAATTTATATATATAAGTATAATTATATATCATTAAAATAATTCCCCAATAATGACTAATTTCATTTGTTATGATAAAAACACACTTCTCGTATAAATATAGTTTTTTAGAAATATATTTGTTTTACTTTCAAATGATTTTTTAGAATTGTATTTCTAATCAATTAATAACTAGTTAATTTATTTTATACATTTTTAAACCATATAATTTTTATAATTTATTTATTATTATTCATACCCACCATTTTAGTGGCTAGTTTATAATGGTCATATTTAAATAAAATATTTTTGGGTCATTTAATTTCGGTGTTGCATGTTTTATACGCTATAAAACATAAATTTATTATTTTAAAATATAAAGGTTTCATGTATCAAAAGTTATCAAAGAGGATAAATTTATTTAAAACAAATATATTGTAAATTCATAGGGTACTACACAACATATTGAGTTCTGAAACTCTTCCTATACAAAGCCTTATATGGTACCATTTGAATGCTAGAATGTAAACTACTATTATATGAGAACTCCACCAGGGTATGATGTTGATCTCAATATCCTTTAAATTCCATTTTATTGGATCCTAAAAAATATAATATAGTTCTAATATCCATTTTAGATCGATCATTAGTCTGAGGACGACAAGCAATGTTCAAAATCAACTTTGTATCCGATGCCTGTTGAAGAGTTACCTAGAACATTAAGGTAAACCTTATATCTATATCTGATAAATTTTGAGTGGTACTCTATGAATCCTTACAACTTTAATTATATCTCATATAGTTAATTGAGTGATAAATATTATAGAATATCAATTAAATGTGATTTCTTTTTATGGTGATCAACTACAACCTAAACGGCATTATAACCTTTAAAAGTATTAGAAAATCTTCCACAAAATCCTTATTGATTTTCTCCAATTTCCATAAAGTTATGGGTAATGTTTTCATATCCCTTGAAACATCTAATGTTTAGTTTTTTACTTTTTGGAATACCAAGCATTGATACACATACTCTTCAATCTTACTCTTCATTTTCTACCACTACAAATAATTCTTATGATCAATGTACATCTTTTTGATTCTAGGATAAATAGAGAATGATGAGCTATATGAATCATCTAATAATTATCTTTTCAATTTTGGTATTGATTGAACACATACATTTTCCAAATCTTATAATTCGACCATTTTCATAGTTTAACTCTAGAATATTCCCTACCATATTCAGTATCTCTATATCCTCCTTATACACATCCTTGATCTTTATATGGGTTGATGGTTGAGTAGTCATTTGGGAAAGATAGGATTTATCCACTCCCCTCATGATTTTAAGGTACATTTTTAAAAATCCACGAGTATTTTCTCTATTTAAATCCTTATTATTGATAAGGTATAAATATCCTTCCCGATGAGAGTATCAACCACTTTTTTTACCTTCTTACGGTTGTAATGTATCAAACAATCCCAGTCCTTGACCAAATCCGACCAACTAATTTGAAACATGTTGAAGTCTTTCTATTTTAATAAACAATTTAACATCTTATGATTAGTATATATTTCAGACATTTAAAAATAGAGATAATGCCTCGATATTTTTGATAAAAATACTACCCCTACTATCCTTAAATAATATATTGAGTATTTTTGTTCATGAATATTTAATTAACTTGAATCATAAGCTGCCACCATTTTATTTTTCATGAAGACACATACTAATACCTTATTTGATTCATCATAATATATTACAAAACATTCCCCACTATAGGTTAATGAGAGTATAGTTGTAGTTACCATCATTATCTTGAGGTCCTTTATGTTTTAGTCAAATTCATTTATCAATAGGAACTTGAATCCCTTTAGAGTTAAGTTGGGTATTGGATTTGATATTCATGGAAAATTTCTCATAATGCATCGATAATATATAGCCAACATATTAATACTATCAATTTATATTATATTGGTTGGTATGGGTTATTATTTAATCATCTTTATCATTTAAGGGTCCACAAATATACCCTCTCTTATGATTAAATGACATAAGAATGATACTTTATACAATAATAATTCACAATTTATAAATTTTTCGTACAATTTATCCTTCCCCAAGGTCCATATAAAAAATCCCCAAATGGTCTTCCGGGTCTTCCTTAAACTTGGAATATATGATATATCATCTATAACGACTATTAAAAATTGAGTTAGGCAATATCTATAGACACTATTTATCAGAACATGAAGATAATAGGTACATTTGTGAGTCTGAATGGAATCACTATGAATTCATAATGCCCATATCTTATAAAAAATGTTGTCTGGGGTCCATCCTCTCTGATCACCCTTAATTGGTGATATAAAAATTGAAATAAAATATTTTAGAATTATTGAGGCCCTTATAGACGGTCGAATAAAAAATCAATATAGGGTTGAGGAAACTTTTTCTTGATCATGATTTTATTAAGTTCACAATAATCTATATAGAGATGTGTTGATATATATTTATTCCTAATAAAGAGGAATAGTTCCCCCCCATGGTGATGAATTTTGTTATATAAAACCCTTATATATATTTTCTTGAAGTTTCTTCTTTAATTCCTCCAATTCAATTCAGGATATTCTATAAGGAGCCTTCGAGATAGGCATAACTTTAGGTATGAATTATATTGAAAATTCAACCTCACAATCTAGGATAGGACCAATGAAATATTATAGAAATAGATAAATATATTCTTATACAATAGGAATTTATTCAATTTCAAGTTTTTCCTAAACCATTTGAGCTGAATACCCCCACACGATTCTGTGTTAAGACCCATATAATGGAAGTAATTTCCATAGAGATTTCATTGCCATATTTTCAATGATCAATGATCATATATTGACGTAGTATATTAAATATCTATATAATCAATATGGTTTGTATGTATAAACACCAATACAAGCCCAAAATCACATCATATTCCACTAAAGGAAGAATAATAGGATTTATAGGAATCACATTCTGACCAACTTCTTTTAGAGAAGAGTTATATACATGGGATTCAATCATAATACCACTAGATGTTTTAAATGATAATTAAATATCTATATATTAGGAATATGAATTAATTATATTAGATACTATTCATGATATAATTGAATTTGTAGAACAAGGGTAAAATAATAGGTTTTCAATATTGTTCACACCTCTCACCACCTCAGTTTCAAGATTATATGTTTAATCCCTTACTAAAACCAAAATAGTTAGCATGAGTACTAAACAACAAAAATCAGAGTAATAAATCACATGATAAATTAAACCAATTCTATGATATCTTAAATTATTACAATTTAGGTTCTTCCTATATCACTAATAGCTAAAAATAATTTTTTAGGTTATATACTATTATTATTAATGTTATAATACCAAAAAATAACAAAGCCCTATTCTGAAACCAATTGAGGTGTCATGAGGAAATCATACACATATATTACATCATTTTACATGAATATTCATTACATATCATAATAAATCACACCCCATAACCTAATGTATTATTGTATTTAGTGATTAGATACTTAAACAACTTATTTTAAAACATTTAAACATATCCCATAAATAGTGTTCTCACATGATACCATTTTAGACGCATCAAATATAATACTCTGCTTTATATCTTAGGGAATAGAAACATAAGAAAGGGTGATATCAGATTATTAGAAAGGGTAAATGTAAGATACATAAATTAAATATCATAAGAGAGAATAAGATGATCATATGGGTATGATAACATAATGAAGGTGTATTAAAATAAAATTATAGAAATATGAAAAATCATAAAACATGGGTTGTGGCATAATGATTTTAGCACAACCTAGGATATAAATCATAACATTATGGAAACATGAGTTAATAATCATGATCTATGAGAATATAATATAGGTACATTGCATAATATAATAAAGAGTAAAAAAATATAAGAATAATAATCATAATCTATATCAAGGGTAACCACTAAGATAATCATATCATAATGGAACAAACTGACCACCATTCCATAACATAGTGGACTTGGGATAACCACCCAAATCCCTTAATATTTTTGGAATGGGATATCCACCCAAATACATTAACATAGTTGAATTTATATAATCACCCTTATACCATCCTATTATCAGGAGCTATAAATCATTACCCAATGTATTGGAGGTTTATACCAGACCCACCAATCACATAATGATAAATCATACATATGTGTGGCACATGATTGTGAAACCATTCATAATCTCATCATATATCAATTAACTCACTAATAGAAATAGGTTTCATGAAATCATCCATAATATATTTTGATAAGCTATCCAAAAAAATAATGTGGATGATTAACTTAGGTAATATTCCCAGTAAAATATAAGGAACATTTCAGTATATTGTCATATTAAAAAAAACTATTATAAGAGAATTAATATTTAATTGGATAAAGATAAAGAAATACCCTTTATAGTGTTGTAACATTTAAGGGAAAATATTTTATAAAAAAAGGGAAGAGAAATTTATTTATAAAACCATGAAAAATTTTAGAGGAATATTAATTACGAAAAGTTGGTAAAAATTTGGAAAGATTTATTATATCAAAGATAATTAAAAAGAAATATTTATTTCACACTTTTATAAAGAGGGTCAAAGTTAGTTGAAAAAAATCATACCAAAATTGTGGAAAGATGATTAGTTTTATAAAAAAATAAAGTCATTTAAAAATAATTTAATAAAACATATATTTTGAGATAATGAAATTATAAAATAAAATAAAGAATATATATATGGGAGAGAAAAATTCCCAACCAAAAAATAAGTGGCATGTTAAGTTTCTCTTACAACCATTAGTTTAGGTAAATTATGAACTAGTGGGGTGATAAAATGTAAATAGTACATATAAAGCTAATGAATAAATATATAATAAGGTGATATATGTAGTTTTAAAGAGAAATATCATACAATTTCCCAATTTTTTTTAATTATAATAATCTTGTATTCAAATTGATATTCGAAAGAAAACCCTTAAAACTTTAGTAAATTTTGAATAAAAAACCCTTGAAAGAGAAAAAAATGAAATAGACTTGTAAATAAATTTAATTTCATGAAATTTTTAATAAAACACATATATTTGAAGTATATATACCAGAAAAAATATGACAGATGGTAATTGTGGAACCTATCTCAATGAAAGGAAAATTGAGATGAGAAACCCTTACCTTTAATCATGACTTCATGGTAAGAGATTTGACATTTTTTATCATAAAAATAAACTACATTTTAAAATAATTAATAACCCTATTAACATATATTAACTTTTATAATATTTAATTATAACCATTAATTACAAATATGTTATTTAGTTATTGATTATTTTCATTATAGAATATTAATAATTTTGAACATTTCATACGAGTATCACAATGGAAATGTAGATCCCCATTATTTGATACCAAGTTCACCATCACCAGATTATTCAAGGAAGTGGAATAATTGTGATCCAAAAACATATGTAGTCCCTTATTCATTTTATGTAATGTATGGTTATAGTTTTCGATAATGGAATCCATAAGGAACATTTTTTTGTAATTTTACAGATAACCATGAGTTAATATAATGATAATTAATTTTTTATATAATAATTTTAGAACCATAATCATTAAATATATTAATCCTTAATATCATTTATTATCACTGTTTACATATTTATTCTGATTAATGGTGAAAATGGTGATGTTGGTATATTATCATTCATGTTGGTGGCTGAACCAACACAAACAAGAACATGCTATACTAAAAAATGTGTAAGATTATAGAGTTATATTATAGTAATATCACTATATAAAAATTATAATTTTGTTAAAAAAAATCATTATAGTGGATAATAATATTTATAAGGTGTTGATTTTAAAAGGTAAATGAAAAATTAAGGGATGAAATTAGATACTTGATGAATTCACCCCTTCTTGACATTGGTTCCTTCAAAATTAAGGATCTAGGATTCCATCATGGAACCAAAATATTTAAAAAATATTAGAAAATTTAGGAGAGGAAAAATGGATAGGTATTCAAGATATAATTTAATGGGTTTTCTGGTTTTGAAGGGGTAGAGGAGGGGTCCTTTTAAAGGTGAGTTTTGATAATTATTTCCAAAAATATTCATTTACTAAGGTTAAAGGTTGTCATCTTAAAAGTAAAGTGGATATAAAGAAGAAAATAATGGATATGGGATAATTTTTGGTCAATAAATCCCTCATACAAACATTTATATATAGGATATTATGATATTTTATGCCTTTACCAATTATTTTAACTCCCTTTTCCCTCATTTTACCGTTACCTTGTAACTCAATTTTACCTCACCAATATTTTTATTCTTAAAAATGAAATTCAACTCCTTATATAATTTTCACATTATGATTAATTTTTTTAATAAATTTAATCTAATTCAATTTATAAATATGGGAAATTTAACATTAAAATGAAAACATAAAATATTTTGAAAGAACTATTTTTGTAGAAAAAAGTGTTTTTAAACTTTAAGTGTTATTAATCTAATTTGATATCAATTAATAGTTTAATGAGGGTTAATATATTTTTTATACATTTAAAAATTATTTTCTATTAATCATTTAAAATTTATCGTTTAAATTTATTAATATAAAAATACATAATACTTAAAAGAAATAATTCTTTAAAAAATATCACTTTTTAAACACTAGGAAATTTTATCTACATCATATTTAGATTAATTATTCTTCTTATAAAAATTTAATTTTTTTAATCCATATGTATTAAAACATGTATTTTAATTATATAAATACATAAAACCATTTTTAATAATAATAATATATATTTTATGAAAATATATTTTATAATAATTATTTTAATTAATTTTTTTTATATTTTTATGTTTGAATTATATTATTGAAAATTTTCTGCCAACACTTACATATATTTAGCACATATGTTGGATACATTCTTTCCCAATTATCATATATCCAATAACCATATTTTCAAAGGATATATATCCAAAAACCCTATTCCTAACAACCATATATATAATTGTTAGATTTTATTCTTATATATAGCCTTATATACATTCTTAGATTCATTTATCTAATTCATTTACTCCTTTGTCAACAAGATTATTATATTTCTAATTCTTCTTCTTATTTACATAGTTTCAATTAGGGTGATGATATTTATTGTAAACCATGGGTATATAATTTTTATGTTTATGTTTTGTTTATTTACTTATAGTTTTATTACTCTCGCAATTTTCTTAATGTTGTTTTATATTAATTTTTGATAATTTATTAATGTATATCACATATTGAAATATTTTATATCAATAAAATAGACAAATGTTCATTTTAGATTAATGTTTCATGTGAAACAAGCTATTCAAAATATTATTTATTTAAAAGGAAAATACATGGAAAAATCATGGGGTGTTATAGATACTCTTAGGTGGATTTTGATTGCATTTTATTTTATAAATATTCATTTTTATTCCCTTGTATTATTACTAGGAATTTATAAGTAAACAAATATATGAAAACATAATATTGTGTGCTTATTTTTTCCTGTTTAGATTATTTTTAGAATAATTTATAGATTTATATTGATTGAAACATCAACAATAAATAAATAGTATTTTCCTAATTATTTTTAGTGAAAATTATATTAATATAATTTTTTAAGTGATTAATTTGTGTAAGGAATTCTTTTGTTATCATTGTTAATTATATTTTTCATTATTATGAAAAAATTAATGTTTTTAAAAACCATTTAATTATTATTTAATGGCTATGGGAATATAATAAATTAAAATAAATGAGAGGTTATTGGTTTTAGCTCGACTATTTCTATACCATCCTTAAATTTATAAAACTATTTAACCTTGGATAGAGAATACAATGTGAAAATTAAATTAAATATAGAATATGTTTCCAAAAAAATCACCTATAACCATATAGGAAGGGGATAATGATAAAGACTTAATCATTAGGTATTCTGTTGATCCTTGGGACCAATATAGAACCACTAAAGTAATTCAAGGTATCGGGATGTGAGTTCCTCAGTGGGAACCCAATACAACTATTTTTTTATAATATTTCTTGTTTCATCCCCCATACTTTAAGGGTGATTTATGACCATTTTAATTGGAGGAATGGATTATATATATCCATTACATATTTAAAATCATTGAATCCCCAAAGAAACACTTGGTGTAATTATAAAACTTTATTCTTGAATGGTCTGAGCATAATTCAGGGATTTTATGGTAGAAGAAAAGAAAGATAAAGGGTGGAAATAAGAAGGATTATAGGATATTTTCATTGATAAATTCGATATTGACAGTCTCTATCAGGTTAATACCTGACAATTCTTAATAAAAAAGATAAGGGTGATGCACATTATGAAGTAAACTTCCATGTTCATCGATCTAATTTATTTCACTTCTT
This sequence comes from Viscum album, assembly GCA_963277665.1. Taxonomy (NCBI): domain Eukaryota; kingdom Viridiplantae; phylum Streptophyta; class Magnoliopsida; order Santalales; family Viscaceae; genus Viscum; species Viscum album. The sequence goes on from OY728141.1 coordinate 2,096,492,659, forward strand.
ACTTGAGTAGTGATGAGGAATCTAAACACTAATGTTTTGGGATATGATTGATTTTTTTGAATAATTAAGTAATTATATTGGATCTTTATACTTTATATTTGATTGTAAATAACATTGTTTTGGCTGATATGGGTTTTAAGGGAAGTCTAGGGGCTGGTGGTTCACTTCCAGGTTGAAGCATAAATGGTGGATCCCTGAGTAAACAAAATAATCACCAAGAAGAGATGATTTAAAATGGATATTTTATGGGTAGTCATGGTGTAATTTATCCTATTTGTCTTATCCCTAAGAAACCTCTAATTTAATGTTATCAGTGTATATTCCTAGGACACACCAAACCAAATTTCCTCAATGAGGAAAATTGGTTAAATCTATTTATATAGTTTAGGAATCTCTAAATATTTCACTAAAGCACTGTTAAATGATCCTAGTAGAATCAATTATCTCATTCTTAGATTATTATATAGCTAAAAATAGTATGTTGACCACCTACTGGTAAACCTATATGGGGAGCCAAGAAAGGTGGTAAGTTTTAGAAAAACCTTCTTTTTAAAGGTTCTTTGGAATAGTGGGTCATTGTATGATTTTGGGTTTTCTTAAATTCAAATGTTTAAATCTAAATAAAATGATGAATGAAACCCTAAGATATCTTATAGAGGATATTTTACCTTAAATTATTAATTAATATAACCCAATAATTACCTCAGATGTGATAATTCTTCTCGATCAATTTTTTTATGCCACTCATATTTTTCTATCATTTATTTTGATAATCCAAATGAGGAATCCTCTAGTAATATTTGTATGTTCACCATTAATATATAAAAACTACTCTTGGTATTTTTATTTCTATAACATATGAACCTGGAGCTTCACATCTATGATTTCCCGCACTTTTATTGCACAAGATTTTCATTACATAGGAAAAAATGAAGGATTATATAAAGTTTAGTTTCATAGAAATTATGAACATAATAAAATATAATATAAAAAATTATTCAAATACACATGAAATAATCATTCATGGGTTCAAATTAAGTCACATTTACTATATCTCATATATTAGGGACATAAATTATTAAAAAGGGGTGGGCATGAGCCCATAAAGGGAATAAGTAGGAAAGACATTTAGCATGTGATCATGAGGCATATCAAGATGAATAACAATATAACATGATCAAGATAACATGAGATATTCCATTATAAAAATAACATGAATCATAACATAGAAATTTTTCTACAACATTTAAAAGAGAAACTCATAAGTATATCACCAAGGTTTATCACTAAGTTGTCATAAATCATATTTACCATGGTTATTCACCAAGGTATCCTAAAACATGTCATCTCTAGAGATTAATTATTTATCCAATCCATTCGAGTGATATCATGGAAAACCATTAATATGTATTAATTTAATGTGAGCTACATTGACCACAACATATCATTTTGAAAATAACCTGGGGAGAATAAAGTACATGTTTCAAATAAAATCATTGAGTACATAAGTTCTTAAAGGCTTCACTATAAAATCATTTTTAACCCAAAAAAAGGGAATTAGGGATTTATATATATAAATAAAAAAATAATTAAATTATATTTACATGTTGTTGAATACCCACAGACAAATAAATTGTCTAGGTATTCACAATATAATATTTTTTATTTATAATAGAGAAATTTGAGATGTAAATTCGACAACATGACAGGTATAAAATGTGGATTTATAAAAGGGTGAAATGAGATATAATGAAGGTATCCCATTGATAAAAAATATTTTTTCAGTACGGGTATGATAAAAATGGTAATAAAATAGATTAAAATAACATTTATAATATATATACAAAAAAGTATCTTGAATTGAAGTGAAAGAAAAAAGAATCACCTTACCTTGAGGAGTTACTCTTAAATATTGAGGATTGATACCTTGGAGGATTGATGAAACCTTAGGGGGATACTTGGAGAGGAAAATGGATAATAAATTAATCTAGGTTGAATTTTGAGTGAAGCAGAATCGTGAAATGTGTGGGTATTTATAACAAAAGTTATTGAATTATTTAATAATTTACATATATAGGTCTTGGAAATTTAGGTTGTGGAAAATGAAAAACCATTGGCCTAAAAACGGGGTTTTATCATTGTTTTGGACTTTTGGGTCAAAGTTTATGATATTTTAATGCATTATAACCAAAAACCATTTTTTAATACTTCTTTTTTCTATGGAGAATAAAATTTTCTATAAAGTAATGGTGGTAAAATCAATTTTTTTTATTTTTGAGTTTGGAAAGTTAATTATAGGTTTTAAAATTGATTAAAATATTTTAATATACTTAATATTAATAAAATAAAATATTTCAGTTTGTATATTGTGTTTAATTAGTTATTACATAATTATGACATTTATAAGAATTCATAAAACATACCAAAAACGCAAAACTGCATTTTTTCTATCCATTAAAAAATAAAGTATTTTAGAAATTTCTAAAATATTCACCAAACCAATTTATACATAGTAATTTAAAATAAAATATTTATTTTATCTAGAGAATTATATAAATATGATAATTTTAACTTTTAAATATAAAAATCCTTATTTATTAAAAAAATAGTTTTTAAGGAAAAATCTTATTTCTGATAATTATAAAAATTTCTCAAGACATTATAAAATTATTTTATCCTTTATATTTAAATAAGAGTGTTTTAAAAATATATTCAAAATTTTATTTATAATACCATAGTTTTTTATAACTGTGAATATATTTTCTAAAAAAAATTATGTTTCATTTATGTCTGAAAAACAATTTATCAAATCCATCTCAATTAAACGTATATTTTATTAAGAAACACTATTTTGAAAATGGAATTTATAGAATAAAATATATATTAATAAAAAGGAAATTAAACTTTAAGAAACTAAGGTCTAGAAACATAACCCTTATTACATGCATGTACTCCCTTAGGATAAGTTCTGTGATGGTGGTAATTTAAGGGAGTGGCTCGACTAACATCGACCGAGTGGTAATCTTCACTAACTTGAACTTACCCCATAAGAAATTTTATTCAAATTTCACTTGTTGAATATTATATTGGGATTTATCATGGGTAAAACCTAGTGACACTACCTCCCTCTCATGTTCTAACAAATGGGCTTCAAATGGAATGGCTCTCCGTGTTGAGGCATCATTTCTCCTTTTTTACATCAACTGTCCTTCGTCATTAATACATATGAATAATAATTACAATGGTAAAATTATTAACAATGGGAATAACTACCAATGTTCAAATAGAACAATGGTTATATTGACCAATGGTTATATTTGACCAATGATCATATTTCTTTTCCAACCGTCACAATACTCCCTATAAATACCACTTGATTCTTTCACTCAAAATTAACTACAAATCCTATTAAAGTTATATTTTAATTTTATAAGATTTTTATTATTTTACTATTTCTTTCAATTCTATAGTGTTGGCCATTGGGGAGATGATCCTAACATATTAGGGGGTTCCATATTTTCCCATTTTTTCTTTTCGATTTTATATTTTTTGTTCAGTTGTAATGTTTTTCATTTTAATTGGTTTCATAGCTGACTAATGTAATGATATTTGTTAATGAGATATGATTTTGTTGGTTCCTCTATATTTTATACGTATATAATATAATATAACACACATTTTCTCAGTAAATAAATATCATTTAAAAAATCATGGGTTGTTGCATTCTTCCCCCCTTTAGAAATTTCATCCCCAAAATTTCAACACATATTCCCAGTTGAGAATAGACGAGGTTACTTATGTGTTATTATTTCCTATTATTCCCATGTCACATATTCTTACTTGTGGTTTCTCCACAAAACACTAACAAGGTGAGTTATCTTATTTCATAGAGCATTATCTCTATGGTCCAAGATCTCCATTAGCTTCTCCACATAAGAGAGGTCATGTTCTAGTTGTACCACCATTAGATTTGGTACATGTGAGGTATAATGTATGTATTTAATCAAGATAAATATGTGGAATACATCATAATGTTTTTCTATATTTGGTGGAAGTGTTAGGTGATATTCCACAGCTCTGACGCGATCAAGGATTTCAAGGGGGGCTAATGTACCTATGGCTAAGCTCCCATTTCTTTCCAAATCACATGAATCTATTCCATGGTGATATCAAAAGGAAAAATTTATCCCCAAAATAAAACTACAAGTCCCTTTAATGTTTGTTTTCATATATATTATTATAACTCTAAGAATATTTTATATGTTATTGGATGGAATGAACCTTTTTTGTTATCTCTTGCACAAGATCAGGTCCAAGTAGCTTTCTCTTGATAAATTGATACCAAATTGTAGGAGTTATAAATATAATACCATATAGATATTCATATGGTTCCATTTGAATACCCAAGTGGAAGATATTTTTGTATGATAACATAGTTAATGATAGATGTTGATCCCATCTTTATTTAAATTCCATTGATTGTGTTATCAGCATGTCTGCAAGTGTATGAATAGTACTTTCATATTGAACATCAGTTTGGGGATGATAGGTCATACTGAAATTTAATTAATTATTCATAGAATGTTAAATAATTCTCTTGAATTTATATGTGAACCATGTATCCTGATCAGAAACGATTAAAAGTGGAACCCCATGCGGTATCACCACTTTCTTTTTTTATATCTTGGATGGTTTATCAAGAGAGAAATATTCATGAATATAGATGAAATGGGTAGTCTTGTTGATTCAATAAACTATAACCCATATCTAATTATTTCTTTTGGATGTCCTTGGGAGACCAGATACAAATTCCATAGTGATATTTTCCCACTTCCATATTGGTTTGGGCAGTGGATGTAATACCCATTTAGAAAGTTGTCCCTCCACCTTCAATTATTAACACACCAAGAACCTTGCAATGTAGTTGAAAATATCCATTTTCATATTATCTGAAAAATAATGATCATAAGGTCCCTATAAATTTTAGTTCTTCTAGGATGTATAGAGAATGTAGATCTATGAGCTTCATCCATCAACTACTTCTTTATCTACTGGATAGATGGACACATATCATTTTATGAAATATCAGTGCATCTTCTTGATCAATACTGAACTCATGAAACTTCCCATTCTTCATAGGCTATATATTACTTTTTTTATAAAATTATAATATATATGATATCTATTTATATTATCTAGTAATGATGGTTGAGAAATTATTTCAGATAGGATTTATGATGTCCCTTCCCTTTTGATCCCCACGTCCAAATTACTAGGTCCTTAATCAAATGATCTACTTGAATTATAATCATTTCCAAAACAACATGATCTTTATTACTCAATGAATATGTAACTTTTTTTCTCTTCCAAGGAGATAATGAATTGAACATTCATATTATTTAAGAATCTCCCACAATCTTTTTTATCTCATGTTCAATTCAGTTTGTGTGAATATATACTTTAAACAATATGCATAAGCAATCACCTTTCCATTTTTCATGAGGATGAAACCAAGACCGTTCATAGATGCATCACTATTGGAACACCCCAAGAATTTAAAATATTGAACTTTTAGAATAAATTTAATTTGTTTCTAGATTTATTTATATGAAACACCAATTTAATCTTAAACTACACAAAACACAGTGTTTTCTTACATTACATGAAATAATGACTTTGTTCGATAGCTTGTGTTATACATATGACCGAGAATCGTGGAACAAAAATATATTATGAAAATATTATTATTTAATATAATAATATATAACCTAGAAATTAAATTGGTTTTTATGAATATTATTAACTAAATTATTAAAATATATGTCTTAATTCAATGGTTACCATTATAAATGAATATAAAAACAAATTGAATATAAAGGAAATGCTTTTATTCTCACAAAGGTATTTTTCAACATAAATTAAATTAATTAATATTATTGAATGATACTAATGACATTTATTTATTATATATTCAATAAAATATTTTTACATTCATTCAATAGATTTTATAGGCATAAGATACAAAAAAAATCCAATTTTACACATAAAACCTATATTTTTCTAAAGGAAATTTTGCTGCCTTTTAGTTGTTCACCTATTTTAAAACTAAAATTTGAAACTTTAATAAATATTATATGAAAAAATAAGCTTCATTTTTAAATTTGTAACATCAAAATTATCTTAGGGTGATTTTTTGGTATTTTTCTGAGAAGTGTCATTTTTGATAAATAGTTAAAATACTGAATTTAAGTTAAAAACATAATTTCTATCTATATAATTAATAGTTTTAAATTATATTTTTATTTTTTTAAGGTTTAATTAGAAAAATTTTACATCTATTAATTTAATTTATTTCACTTTAATCAATTTCACATTAAAATTGGAAACAAAAACATCTCAAACTTTTGAACATTTTTACTTTAAAAACACTCTTTCTTATCCCATATCTAGGATTAAATTTATATTAATTTATTAAAATTATGCGATTTGAATTTAGAATAATTTATTCAATATTTAGAATAATCATAATTTATTATTTATATGAATTTCAAATTAGTTTTTTACAAAAAATATCAACGAATGTAGTTAAAATTAATTACAACAATTAAGGTAAAATTAAGCTTAACAAGGGACTAAACCTTAAAATTAAGGACCAAAATGACCTATAAACATGTAAAAACCATATTTTATGGACATATTTCGAACATATTATTAATTTTATATAAATTGGATCATTATTATAGAAACATGATGTAAGGGAGACCTCTCAATATTGTTTACCTTTTTATATTTACAAGAACGCCACTCATCCTCCACTATAAAAAGAAACTCACCCCTCTAACTTATTCACACATCTATGGATATTTGGTTCATCCAAAATATACCAAAATAATCTCCCAATATACCTACCATCATCCTAGAACCATGAATTTTGGAATAAATCCAACCAAGGATGTCTTTTGGTTTAAACCAAAAAGAGGTACCCGAATAAGAGGTAACATTATTCAATGATGAGTTTTGTTTCATTTAATTCTCCACTCATTAAATTATTTTTTATATTATGATTATATCATAACCTCAGTATATTAAATATACTAATATGTTGTTATTATAAGAGTTTGAACTGCAGTTTCACACACATCCATCAAATGAGATACCAAATCATTGTTCATGTGTACGGTGGACTACAACCTCATGAACTGATGTCATTTATTATTCCATTACCACCTTTCATGGTAGAAAATAATGATGTATTTATAGTTTTTATATGATATATATGATTTTTATAACGTCTTTATACTTTTTAATTTTTATATAACTCATACCTTCAATCTTTGATTTTTTTGGGAATACGATAACATCGTTTGTGGACATGTGGAATACCGCCTTCTCAAAGTGATGTGATTCGTTCACACTACACATAGAATTTATTAAGGATGGTTTTAATAAAAACATATGAAACATATGAAATAAATATGATACTAGAATTATTATTTACATACATAAATACATACATCTATATATATTAATATCATCCAATTTTCATTCTTTTAAATATGACAAGGAAGTGTTTGTAGCATTCATGCATACACATGACCTACCATCTCCATGAATGGTGCAATTCATTTCATATATATTGTTTTTAAGGATTATTATAAATACATATATAATGAATATATATAACATATTTAAATCACGTTTTACATTATAGAGATTATGAAATCAATATCTACATAAGAATAAAAAAATAACAAGTCAAAACATACTCGAAAAACTAGGGAGTTAACACCCAAAATAGTGAAAATATAAAAAGATTATTGAAAATCAGGTAATAATATATTATAACAAGTTAATATATAATATTATAAATATGATTATGGTTCTGATATAATTTAATTACATTATTAGAACCATTTTATAGATCTTTAAATGATGTTCACCCAGAAGGAAATGCATGGTAAGATATTTCGTCTCAATTTATATTCTACTGAGACTTATTTGTTATTATGCACCAATTCACTATAATGTGGTGTATATAATCCCCATTTTTCGTTTAATATCATTATTAAATCATAATTCGTGGTATTTAATGTTTTAATTTGAACTATCTCATCAAAGGGGGTTTGACTTGAAAATTACCAAGTGGTAAAAGTTTTCTTTGCAATGTCACTTTGTTTTGTGATTGTTAACTTTCTCTTGAAACAATCACTTCCTTATGATCATTATTATTTTACATTACATTTATCTAAAATTTCTATATTATTATTCAATGAATTTTATTATTGGAAAATCTATATACCAAATTTATATATGGTGTTCTCTTCAACAATTATTTGATTAATTGGGGAATTATTGATAAGACTGTATCTTTTATTCAATTTGGATATTTGATAAGGCATATTGTTTCTGATTTAAATTAATTATTTCCCTATATGAGGACTGCTTTGGAAATTCACTATATAGGTTTGGGATTAGTTAATATAGGACCCTCGAGGCATTATTGGTCTCATGATATGAATTAATTGGAAAAATCATAGTAGTTTAAACCATCTTAAGGATAAATATTTATGGTAAAAGTATCATGTGCCTATGAAACATGATTCCCAATAATTAACCATTTAATTTTTTGGGAATTCTGTTAGTATTATTATCCATGATTTTTTTTTTGATATTTTCTATAGATAAATTTCATTCTCATTTTATTGATTAAATAGAATGGGTTTCAGTTATATAGCAAGACATATTGATTATGCCTTTTATATATTTTTATATTGAATGTGTTATAAGTTATTTACCTTTACATGGTTATTATTATCATTGATTCAATATTTATTATTTTTTAATTACCCTTACTAAGAATTTGAGCTCACCCTTATTTTTTTTCCTTTCTATAGGATATGAAGAAGAAATCTTTGAATGAGCCTTAAAGGATGCAGTTCATTTCATTTTATTATATATCATGATTTATTTTCTATTTTAAAAATGTAATATGAATATCATGTATGTAATATGATTTTACAATGTTTATAAACTAATAGTTCCTTTGGGATTTGATTCCTTGTAATCCTGTTAATGAAATAAAGCAAGGCACCGACTCCGAGCTTCTGGGGTCATGAAATTAAATTTTCTATCAAATGAAGTTTATTAAAAACTTTGGAAACTAGACTTATGAAAACATAGATTAAGGAACATAACCCTAAGGTAGAATTTTTTTTATAATTATAGAATAAAATCCTAGAATTTTGTTAACGTAGAGATTATGTTGGTCGTCATAGCAATACATCCCTATCTGGATACTAAAAGTGGACATGGTTTTAGAATAGATGTACCTAGGGGTAAAAACTCTGAAAAGGTGCATCAGGCCTTACTCAAAAATAACCTGGTACATGCAAATAGACCTTACTTCACACCTGGTTTGACACTCTTATGGGATACACTTAAGATAATTTAAATTTTCTTTTCAAATCATTATAAATAATCTAAAAGTAAAGATATCCCCAAAGAAACCATTTTTATGATTATGAGATTAGATATGCACAAAAATTTTAATTTATGTTTAGTGTTACTCCATATTTAGAATTATACAATGTTCATAATTTTATGATCTAATCCATTATACTCTATTGTCTATAAATGGATCCTGTAAGGAATAATGGTATCAATACTCATTTAAATTCAAGAGGTTTCTCTAATGAGAATTCTGATATAGCTAGTATTGGAACTAATCAAGTTATGGATATATTAGGGAAGCTTAATCATGTTATGACACGTAACCTTTCTCGAATGGAGAAACCTATTCCAAAAATGAGATTCTATGATGTTGGATCACTTTATGCGATAGAGGCCCCCATTATTTAGTGGGACGAATAACCCAATGGCGCCTAATTAGTGGATTAAGTATTTGGATGATATATTCATAGAATTGGGATGTGGTAAAATGAGTTATATTAATGGATTTTCTAATCAATTGTGGTCATTGATCCAGAATACAATATAGGAAGATGAAATAGAATGAATGGATTAAAAATATTTTAAGGACACATTTTTTGAAAAATATTTCCCTCGTGAACAAAAATTGAGATGAAGAGAAAGTTAATTATTTTAAAAGAAATGAGGAAGAAAGTGTTTCAATGTATGAAGATAAATTTACAAGGTTAAGAAGGTATGCTACAAATTTCATACTCAACATAGAGTTCATGATTGATCACCTCTTTAAAAGGATTAAGACATGTATCTGAAGGGAACTGGTGTCTCAAACCTTTTCTTCATATGATGAAATAGTTTTATGTGCTATAAATATATATAAATAATCCTCAATGTCTTAGTAATTTAAAGGGAAGTAAGATAAGAAGTGAGTGACAGAGTAAATAAGAGATAAAGGGAAGAAGGGATGGAAGGATTTTCCCACATGTGATAACTGTGGAAAGAATCACCATGGGAAATGATTGAATGGATTGAGAGTTAGTTATAAGTGCTGAGAAAAGCATCACCCCGAAAAATAATGCAAAGGAAAGTAAGAAAAAATTCATATCCAATGTTATAATAGAAAGGATATATGACACTATTAAAATGAATGCCCAAGCATCAAGAGAATATAACTCAGAAGAAGCTAAGGGATCATGGTCAAGAAAATGTTATTAAAAAAACTGAAGTGGAATGATTAATATGATTTTGTTTTTGGATCTAACAAATATATTGTAAACATATTTTATTGATTATGTTCTCATCATATGAATTACGAAATATATAAGGATTTTTTTTGTAGTTCTATTTCATTAAGGATTTAATATCATATAGAGAATGACACAAAGAAATGTGATCCATTAGAAAGTTATTTTTTTTGGAAAACACATGGTTGAAGGAAATATAATCCTTAATTTGTTCCTGATGTTGAGATAATGATGTTGTATAAAGAGACGATTGATATGGATAAATTAAATAGGATTATACTAACTACCATGAAAATGATTCTAATGTGTGGGGTCATAAAATTTTGGAAATATTAACTATTTATGATATGGATTAAGTTAATCTTTAAAGGTGGTTTCATAGATTTATGTGTTACTTAAACCTATGATTAGACTTTTTCTAAGAGATAATGTATAAATAGTTCAAGGCATGACCAAATGATAAGATTGTGAAATAGAAATGTATATTTACTTATATTCTCATAGATTGAATGAATACCGCAAATCACGGAAAAGGTTCTTGAAACACAATTTTTTTTTCTTATTATCGTCATTTTTATGATATAAATGACCTTTTACACACCTATAGTGCATGCCTTTGTGGTAAAAAACATTCTCATGATCATGTTCTCTATCACTCTCTATCAAAATTTGATAGTTAGATTCCTCATATATATCTATGTTTTCAATAATGTTCTCCTAGCCAAAATCATAGTTTTGTTACGAATTTTTCATTTCATTTTCCTTATTATTAATAAGATTTTTTATTAACCCTATTTACGATGTGGGTTTTTCAATAATAGTATTTTCAAATATCAAACCATCGTTTACTGAGATCAATTTTGAATTGCGAGGACACAATTTATTTAATATGGGGAGAATGTAACACCCCACGAATTTAAAATATTTACCTTTTAGAATAAATTTAATTTCATTACTATATTTATTAATACTCACCACCAATTTAAGATTACACTACACAAAACACTGAGATATCTTACGTTATACACAAGAATAACTTTGTTCGATAGCTTGTGTTACATGCAAGATTGAGTTTTACTAAACAAAAATATATTATGAAAATATGATTATTTAATATAATAAGATATAACCTAACCATTAATTGGTTTTTGTGAATAGGATAATATAAATTATAAAAATATATAGTTTATCTCCATATTTACCAATTAATTAGAAATGAATATTATAAACAATGGAATATAAAAGAAATGCTTCTGTGCTCACAAAGGTGTTTTATACTAATAAATTAAATTAAATACTATTATGGAAGGATCCTAATGAAATTCATTTATTATATATTCAACCAAATATTCTTTAAATTCATCCAATAGATTTTATAGGAATAAGATAAGAATAAAACAAATTTTATGCATAAAAACCTATATTTTTCTAAAGGAAATTTTACCACCTTTTAATAGAACACATATTTTAAAACCAAATTTTGACACTTTTATAAATATTATACGAAAAATTAAACTTAATTTTAGAAAATAGGAAAATGAAAATTATCTTATAGTTAATTTTTGGTAAATTTTTGAGAAGTTTCATTTTGTGATGAATAGTGAAAAATACTGAATTTTAATTGAAAATTATTTTATCATATAAAACAATTATTTGGTTAAATTATATTTTTATTTGGTTTAAAATTTTAATTAGATAAATTTTAAATCTATTAATCCAATTTAGGTTATTTAAATAAATTTCACATTGAAATTAGAAATAAAAACATATCAAAAATTTGAACATTTTTACTTTAAAAACTCACTTTCTCATCCCGTCTACAGGATTAAATTTAAAATAATTTATTCCAATTATATGATTGTAATTTAGAAAAATTTATTACATATTTTGAATGAGAGTAATTTATAATTTCCAGAATAGTAAAATTAGTTTTTTATCAAAAATATTAGTGAAAGCAATTAACATTAATTACAACGATTAAGGTAAAATTAAGCTAGACCAGGAACTAAACCTTAAACATAAGGGCGAAAATAACCTATAAACATGTCCAAAACCTATTTTATGGGAATATTTAGACCATATACCCCATTATATATATATATATATATTATTTTTGGAGAAACATTATGTAAGGGGGATTTCTCAATAGTGTTTACATTTTTATATTTACAAGAATTCTACACCTCTACTATAAAAAGGCACTCACTACTCCCACTTATTCACACCTATAGAGAAACTTGGATCATCCAAAATCGACCCAAATAATTTCTTCACATCACTCCACTCATCCTAGAATTCTCAAAGTGGCCATAAATCCAACTAAAGAATCCTTTTTGTATAAACCAAAAGTATTTACTCGAATAAGAGGTAACATTTTTCAACAATCACTTTTTTTAATTTAATTCTCTATCCCTTAAATTATTCTTATATAATGATTATATAATAAAATAAGTATCATAAATATAATTATATGTTTTTATTCTAAGTTTTTTACCAACAGATCTGCACACGTCTATCAAATGGGATACACAATAATCATTCTTATGTATGGAGGACTACCTCCTTATGAACTAATGTCGTTCATTCTTCAATTACCACATTTCATGGATTTGAATAATTATGGATTTATTGTTTTTATATTATATATATTATTTTTGTAATTTAGTTATTCTTATGGAATTATTATATGAATCAAACCTTCATACTTTCCATTATGTGGGAATACGATAACATCATTTGTGTATGTGTGGACTACTACCTCCTCAAATTAATGTGATTTTTTCACACATCACATGGAATGTATTAAGGATGATTTTAATAATAGTATGTGACATATATGACATAAATATGATAATATAATTATAATATATATATCATCTAATTTTCATTATTTTAAACATGACAAGGAATTGTAAGTAGCATTCATGCGTACGTACTGACCACCATCTCCATGAACGATGCAATCCATTTCCTATATCCAAAATTTATGGATTATTATAAATACATATATAATTAATATTTATGATAATTAAATCATTATTAACATAATTAATATGATTAAATCCTGATATACATGATAAGAATAAAAATAACAAGTCAAAACATGCTCGAAAAACTAGGCAATTAACACCCAAAATAGTCAAAATAATGAAAGATTGTTAAAAAAGGGTAATAAGATGTTATAAGATGTTAATATATGACATTATAGATATGATTATAGTACTTTTATATGTTAATAACATGATCAAAACCATTATACAAGAGTTTAAAGGATGTTCACCTAAAAAGAAATGTAAGGTAAGGTATTTCCTCTAAATTTAAATTCCATTGAGAATTATTTGTTATTATGAACCAATTCAATTTAATGTGATATATATAATGAAATTTTTTAATTTAATATAAAAATTCAGTCACAATTCATGATATTTTAAGTTTAAATTTGAACTATATCCTTTAAGGGGGTTTGACTTGAAAATTACCATGTGGTAAAAGTTATCTTAGCAATATCACTTTCTTTTGTGATTGTTAACTTTCTGTTGAAACAATCAATTACTTATGATAATTTTTATTATACATTACATTTATCTTAAATACCCATATTATCATTAAATGGATATTATTATTTCCTAAACTGTATACCATTTTTATACATGGTCTTTACTTTCATAGTTATTTGATTAACTGGGGAATTATTGATAAATCCATATCTTTTATTCAATACAGATATTTGATAAGGAACATTGTTTATGGTTTAAATTGATTATTTCACTCTATGAGGAATTATTTGTACATGCACTACATATTTTGGGGTCCAGTTAATGAAATCTCCTCAAAGAATCAATAATCTCTTAAGATGAATCAGTTGGGAAAATCAGAGTAGTTTAAACTAGATTGAGAATAAATCTTGATGGTAAATGTATCATGTGGCTGGGAAACATGAATTTCAATAATTAAGCAGTGAATTTATCTAGAATTAAAATATTATTATTATCTATAATATTATATCCTTTAAATGATCTTTGGATGGATTTCATTTTCAGTTTATTGATGAAATGTAATATGTTTTATCTATCTACCATTCTATATTGATTATTCCTTATCTAGATATTTATATGACAATTGTTCTCAGTTACATACCTTTCTATAATGATTATTCTAATTGATTCATTATTTCTTCTATTTTACTTACCCTTACTGATCATTTGAGATCATCCCTTATTTTTTTATTTCCCTAGGATATGGAGAAGAAATATGTAAATGATCTTTCAAGGATGGAATTCATTTAGTTTTATTAATAATCATGTATTATTTTATATTTACACAATGTCATATAGTATCATGTATGTAATATAGTTTTCCAAAACTTCTAAACTGATTGGTACTTTGGGTTTTGATTCCTTATAATCATGCTAATGTAATAAAGTAAGGCACCAACTCTGGGATTCTAGTTTCACCATGTTACAAATTTAAATAAAGAGTCATTATCCAACAAAGGGTAGAGTTTACATAGGTTCTGACTAACATCTTCTTCAGTTATTAGAAACATTTTTCACACTTGTTTTCCTATATGAATTTATCTCCTTTTATAGTTAACACAGTTAGTGGATTATAAAGTCATGAAATTTTTTTCACAAACACCATATAATATCTTGCTAAACTAAGGAAACTAATAATAATAGTTAATATTATAGGATAATTCCACTCCTCTACAGCCTTTTTCTTGGTAGGGTCAATTGAGATTCCATCATTGGTTACAATGTAACCCAATAATGATACTTGTTGTAACCAAAATTCAAATTTTCTAAATTTTACAAATATATTCTCCTTATAGTTTTCAATATAACCCTAATTCTATTCATGAATTTTGGAATGTATCATAATATCATAAATAAAATCTTCCATGGATTTATCAAGTTAGTTCTTAAGGAATCTATTCATCAAATACATAAATATATCAAGAGAATTAGTCCAATTGAAGGGCATAAAAAAAACTCATAACTCCCATATCTTGTCCAAAAGTTTTTCTATGGGATATATTCTTTCTTCAACCTTAATTTATGATAGTATATCAAAGGTCAATATTAGAGAATAATTGATTCCTACGAAGCTACTCAAATAAATCATCAATCCTCAGGAGAGGGTAATTGTTCTTTAGGGTGATCCCATTATGTTCTATATAATAAATGAATATTCAAATTAATCCATACTTATTATTTACAAAGAGAATTGGTGATCCCTAGGGATACACACTTGGTTGGATAAATATTTTCTCCAAAAGATCTTGAAGTTGTTTCTTTAATTACAGAGGCTCCACATTTTCCATTATATATGAGGTCTTTGATATCGACTTGGAGCTAGGTATGAGTTAAATGGAGAACTATAACTCTATTTATAGGGGAGGAATATATAAATATTTAGGAAATATGTCAATTTATTCTACAATGATGGGAAAATTTTCATCCTTATAATTTCATTTACATATCCCTATTCTTCTATTATGTCCATAAAGAAGGCCATGAGAGGTTCTTCTAAAAAAAGATCAAGCTGAGATATCACTCATTTGAAAATAAATAAATGTTATCTATTAAAAAATACTAAAATTTAATTTATCCTATAGATGATCTAAACATTATACTTTAATAGCCAATCCATCCCTTGTATAGTGTCAAATTCCACCATGGGAATAACTACTAGATATGCGATGAGATTTTACTCACCAAATTTAATACCAGAGTTTCTATATAATATTTATTCTAGGATAATCCATACATAAGTCTTCAATATTAAATATAATTATATAATATTGGGTATTGATTCTATGTTATTTGAAAATTTTGATGAAATAAAGGAATGTATATAACACGAATCAATGAATGTACTTTCTATATTTGAGAGCACAATGAATGTACATGCCACCACATCATTTGGAGACTATTATTCAGTTGTCATGATAAGAAATTCCCAAACATTATCCATTAGCCTATGTTGAGGTTGATGTTGGTTTCCATATATTATCTTCTAATTTATAATTGATTGAAAAAGTTACAACACTGTCCATACTTGATTCATTGAACATAAGGTTGGACCTGAACCATTTTACCTTGGTCATTAGTGTTGAGAAGTTAAGTCTTCATCTCTCTATGATAGTTCTAAGATATATTCCCATATATTCTAAACTTATATCACTTTCCATCCCCACTCATGAAGTTCCCCAAATGATTCTTACCACATTTTTTGTACGTGGAAAGTTTCAATTTCTTTCATCCTCTTCCTTGATAAAAATTCTTCCCTGAGTTTGGATTAATTGGTATATTCTTTTTATTTGATATATATGACCAATGTGTCTCTAAAAACACCAATTTAACCTTGATAACACTCTAAACTATCTTTTCATAGCTTTCATAGTATCTATTTTCTAAATTCATCTGTAGACAGGGTCTTAGTTCACTAGAAAATCTATTAACCATTACCTTATGCTCCAAAAAAAATCCATAGGTGTATTGATAAAGTATTGGAATGTTCATTTCGTAAATTCCAACTAATTCATTTCCTTATTCTTCATATCTTGAAATTACTTCTCCATTTCTTTCACATTTAACAAGGAAAATATTTTTTGAAAAAGGTTCCCTTGAACTATTACCACTCCATAAGATCGATCTCTCTTCTTGTCTTCATGTTTTTAATCAGTATACACCACTGATCAACTTATCCTTATACGCAGTAAACTACTAGGGTGACTTTCTCTAGATTTAACTAATATATTATAGTGAATATATTTTATAAGTAGGAAATCCATTATTCAGTGATAAATATGTCGGTAGATCCACTAAAAGAAGGTGGTCATTTCCATATGAAGGACTAAATGAAAATTTATTCCCTTTGATGTGAATTTGGTTTCTCAACTTGATTAAATTTATTATTAATAACTCAAGATAGTTGATTCATCATCCTCATGAATGTTTTTATTCCAAATTCCATTAGAAGGTCGTCAGTGCATTATCCGTTGCAATCATCATTTAAAAAGTTCCTCTTATTTCCCAAAATTTTTCATAAAGTAGAAAACCTTTGTGAAAAACATGTTACTTTTCATAATCTAATAATTATAAAGGTAGTTTAAGTCTAAAAACATCATACTTAAATATGTTATTAATTATTATCCTCTAATAAATATTACATTTTCTATATATCCTTCATAATGGTTCATAAAAATATTGTTATTAACCACACATATCCCATTGGAGTGTCAAACCAGGTGTGCAGAAAGGCCCACTGTCATGCAGTAGTTACCAATCAAGTATATCTCAATATAATGTTTCCAAGGTTGTTAACCCTAGGTATATCTATTCCAGAGTCACATCCACTTTTAGTATCCATACATGGGTGTATTTTCTTTGAAACCACTTATTTAATACTTCACCAAAATACTAAGATGTTCTCTCATATTTAAACATTTCTCTAGGGTTCATACTAAGTATTTATAATCCTAATTTCTAGAAATAAAAAAACTATAATTTATTCCAAACTATGGATTCACACTTTTTTATTATAAATACATTTCATTACACTGAACAAAAAATAGATCTTTGAAAGTTTAGTTTCTTGGAAATTAGGAACATAATACAAGAAAACATAAAAAATTATTCTAATATTTATGAAATATTTCTTCATCGGTTCACCCTAAGTAACTTTTACTGCATCTCAGATCCTATGGATATAAATCGAAGGAATGTGGTGATCATAATCCCGGTAAGGGAATAAAAAAGGGAGACATTTAGCATGTGATCACGAGGCAAATCAAGAGGTATAAAAATATAACATTATCTAGAGAACATAAGGAATATAATGATAAAATAAACATGAATAATAACATGTAAATGTATCTATAACATTTAAATGATAAACTCATAATCATATCAACAAGGTTTATCACCAAGGTGTCATAAATTGAAATTACCATGGATATTTACCAAGGTATTGAAAAAAATGTTATCTATTGAGCTTAAATTATTTTAAAAATTCATGGGAATGATATAAGGGTGAACAATTAATATATATTAATTATATGTGAGCCACATTGATCATAAAAAATCATTTTTCCAATAACCCAAGGATAATAAAGTATCAGTTTCATATAAAAGCATTGAGTATGAAAGTGCTTAAAGGATTGACAATAAAATAATTTTTATTCCATGGAAAGGGATTGTGAGTTTCATATAGGGAAATATTTGAATCAATAAATTATATTAACATCTAGGTGAATTCCCATGGATAAAGAAATATTTTTTGGTATTTATAATATAGTAATTTTATTTTAATAGAGAGAAATTTGAGAAGTAAAATTGGTACCATAAAACTTATAAAATAAGGATTTAGAAAAGGATAAAATGAGGGATAAAAAAGGTATCCCATTAATAATTTATTTCAGTAAGGTTATGACAAAAAATTTAAGAAAATAGATTAATATAACATTTAGAAGGTATACACAAAAAAGAGGTTCTCAAATTGAAGAGAAAGGAATAAGAATTCCCTTACCTTGAAGAGTTACTCCGAAATAATATATATTAGAACCTTGGTGGGTTGAGGAAACCTTTGTGGGACTAGGGAGGAAAATTGAGCATAAAATTGAGGAGGATGAATTTTTAATGAAAGGGAATGGTGAAATGGATGGGTATTTATAGAAAAAGTAGTGTAATTGTTTAATAATTTGAAAATATATTCCAAATACTCCAAATATAATTTTTTTCATTTTTGGAATAAAATATACTTTTATGGTTGAGTGGGAACCTCACAAATTCCATCATACTAAAAACACAAAAACCATATTAAAAAAAATCATCAAGTATCATAGTGAATGATAAACACGTTTAAATTCAAAAGTGGAAAATGATATTTTAGTCATTGGACATTTGAGTTAAATTTGAGTCACATTTTATGATATTTTAATCCATTATAACCAAACATTACTTTTAATACTTATTTTATCATATAAAAGTAAAATTTCCACGAAGTAGTGTTTTTAAAATCAAATTTTCCATTTTAGACTTTGAAAAGTCATTTATAGGTTTGGAAATTTATTAAAATATATTAAAATACGTAATATTAATAAAATAAAATATATTAGGCCGTGGATTACATTTAATTAATTTTTACATAATTATGAAATAAATATAAAGTCATAAAACATAACAAAAACCCAAAACTGTAATTTTACTATTTTTTGAAAAAATAGTGTCTTTTTAAAAATTCTGAGAAAATCACCCTAACCAAATTTTGATGTTCTTATTTCAAATATAATATTTTTTATCATGATAATTATCTAAATGTGAGAATTTAAACCATTAAATATAAAAATCATTATTCATTTCAAAATAAAATTATTTAAGTTATAATCAAATTTCCAACACTTATAAACATTTCTCAAGACATTTTAAAATTATTTTATCATTTATATTTAGGAAAGAGTGTTTTAAAAATAATATTTGAAATATTATTCCAAATACCTCCAGTTATTATAAATGTGTATGTATTAAAAAAGAAAATTAATTTTTATTTATGACCAAAAATAATTTTATCAAATTCATCTCAATTAATCCTATATTTTATTAAGAAAAACTATTCTGAAAAATAAAATTGATGGAATAATCATTTTATTAATATAATGGTAATTTCACTTTAAGAAACAATGTCCTAGATATGTAACCCATTTTTAAATTCGTGTACGTATTATGGGTAAGGTGTGTAATGAAGGAAGTTTCATGGGGTGGCTTGACTAACATTGACTGAGTGGTAATCTTTACTAAATTAGACTTATATCATAGGTGATTTTATTCATGATTCACTTGTTGAAGCTCAGGTTGGGATTCGTCAAGGGTGAACCCTATGGATGCTACCTACCTCTAATGTTTTGAAAAATTGGCTTCAAATGAGATGACTCTACTAGTTGTGGCCATTGTTTCTCCTTTATGAATCAATTTTCTATTTTCATTACTACTTATAAACACTAATTATAATGGTAAAATTATTAACAAAGATTATAATTTCCAATAGTTATATTAACCAATATTCATATTTTTCTAATAGTCATATTTGACCAAATATCATATTTGAACAATGGGCTTATTACTATTCCAACGGTCATATTGCTCCCTATGAATACCACTTTATTCTTTCACTCAAAATTCACTACAATTCCTCTTAATATTATATTTCCATTTTCTAAGATGTTTATTAGTTTACTAATATTTATTTTTATTTCTATAGCTTTGGCTGTGGGAGAGATGATCCTAATAGATTGGTGTGATCCATATTTTCCCATTTTAGATTTTCTATTTTATTTTTTTGTTCAATTGTAATGTTTGGAATTTTAATTGATTTTATAGATAGATAATGTAATGAGTTATCTTTGTCTATCTATGTTATTGAGAAGGAGGTTGGTGGATTTTATCTCAAAGGCATGAGATAATTATCAAGAATTTCTTCATTCTCCACAATAACACTATCTCTATTGAAAAATAATCTAAGTTGGAATTTATACTTAGGGTTAATATTCGATAATTTCAAAAGGAACCTTTATCAAATATTTCTTCTAAGAAATCCCCCATGTCTAATAATAATAATAAAAATAACGATAATAATAACAATATATCCCATGATAAGAACTCATTTAATAATCTCGTGATAATTAAATTAATTAATATTTATTTAAATTATATTAAATAAAATATATCATTTTCATCAACCCATTAACTCGAATTATTAATCCTCTGTGAAATTTATTAATAATTTCACTAATAAAATGATAATTTTAATTAACATTATTATTTCAATTAATAAATCCACATTATATTCACTAAACTCATAAAATAATATTTATTTGAATATTAATTAACATAATTAAAAATTTATATCAATTTATTCACTAAACTAGTGAAACAATGGACATTTTTTTATTAAATTATTAAAAATAAATACGAGATAACATTAAACTTAAATATTCTATACTCAAATATCTCATGATTAAATTTATGTAATCAACCATACTTGAATAATTATTATTCCACATACCGATAATAATATTTATTCTTAATATTAAATTCAATATAATATAATGGGATTCTGGATATACTTGTGTGTGACCCTTTAAGACTCTTTCTGAGTGTTATTAGGTGAACTTACCAAATGTCCAAGTTTAGTATCCAACAACTCATCAAGTAACCCATCAAGAAAACAGGTGAAGTTACATTGAAAACAACTTTATTATGAATTCTAATGTGAAATATAATCTATTTGTATCCTAACATTTCATTAAGCAGGATTCTTACTTATGTTATCACCCTATATAGTTGATTTATCTTTCTTTGAATTTCTAAAAATAACTTTTCAATGAACTACCATGACCAAGGATTTAATCTGATAGATCCATTTCAATCAAAGGGATAAACATATCTTCTTCCATTTACTCATAGTGGGAAAATCATTGATTGTATTATTAAATTAATTCAATATAAGTTCTAGAACACTCAACATATTATACTTCACCATGATTATATGAAATCATGATTTTCATCCATACATAAAAGTACATGATTCATGATACACATTAATCATAGTCTCAAGTCTAAGGACCAATTCCCATGTTCACTGATAGGAATATACAATGACACATAAACACATGGAATTCATTTTGGAAGGTATATCATCAGAACCAAAATTCTTGGAGATTATCTAGTGATAAATTCATGATAAGAAGTCTCAATGTTTTTTAAGCCCCAACACTTAATTGTTAAACATCATCCATGTCTTGTCAGAAAGATGTTATTTAGACCATGGGGCACATATTTAAGTATAATATCATATTATTTCTACGTTCTTATTATGTCATATAACAAATATAGCCTTTATATGTGTAAAATACACCACGATAATTGTTACATTAATGTTACATAGAAGAACAATCAATATGTTATAATATATTTATTAACATTATGGTAATTAAATGTACAATTCCAGTCAGTTCTTGGGTACTTACTCCAATAGAATCCAACTTTCCCTAAAGACAATTTCAAATTAATAACCCATTATATATAACTCAATATTATTGATGTATGTCTATAACTACTACACCTTCTACATTCTTCTATGTCTACTCTACTTACTGCAACTTCACCCCTTTGAAAAAAGTCACTCAAAAGGTGAAATCCTAGAGTATTAACCTTTTTTCCTATACCTTTATCATGAATTATTGGATAGTATATATGATATAATATTATCACAATAGATAATCAGATTTTATTGTTCTATATTGATATAATTATATAAACAAGAACAAAAAATTACTTAAACTTCTTCTTAAGCTGCCTTTAAAGCCACAACATACACAATATTTGCAGATATGGCGACCAATTTATTTTACAATATTTTTTTTATTATTTACCTTATACCATCTATGATAGTAGATGAAATTGATATATAGGAAAAATAATTATTTATCCCATAGAAAACTATAATTCCCATTTCTCTAATTACCAAGAACTCATTATTTATACTTCCCCAAGTACTATTGGACGATTCTGATAGCTGTATTATGAAATTTTGAAGGTTTTATTTGATATTTTCCCACAATTCTATATATATAAACAATATAAAAACTCTATAAATATCATGGTATATGGGATAAATTTAAGTATATCAATATATAAAATACTACTCATCATAATAATCCCATCTTGTGTCTTAATAATCCATCTTTGAGAGAGTTTACACCATGTCACACAGAAACAACTTTCTATTAAAATATTCCATATATTATTTTCAATAATTTTTCTATGTATATATAATTAATTTATCTAATCAACCCAATAGATCTACCTTATTAGATATTTTCCCATAGAACACATGTTATTACTTTAAGAAATTCTTGGAAAAATACTTTTATCTTAGTCTTATCTAAAAGAAATACTAAACCTCAATCTTATATATGTTTTCAACATATTTTATGTGGAAAACCATGATGATCCCCCGAATAACTTTTAGACACATGACTCACATTCATTATTAATAAATCCAAATACTATTATGGATTCATCAAAATAAACATTCCATGATCATGATTCCTGCTTTAATCCACAGATGAATCGGTGAATATGTTTTATACTAGGATATTACTTGTAAAAACTTGAAAATTTCCATAACCATTCATGAATCATAGGTACTAAATTTACCATCCATATTGTGTTTATTCTTGAATTCCCCACAATAACTATACATTAACTATATAAACCATCAAAGTATAGAAGTATATTTTGGTACATGGAATTCATTTATAAATTTGTATGAACTCTATAATATTAGCACATATATTTTTACGAATTAATTATAGGATATATTATTCTCATAGAATAATATATAGAATAACATAGTGAGTTTAAAACCACCTCTTTGGTTTTAACTTTCCAACATGGTATGTGTCAATAGAAAAATTTCCCCCATGGATTTTTGTGGAGTTTAGTATTCCTATTGTAACTCATGCACACTCAGATCCTTGACTTCATTGATGTTTAGCTTACTCCCACTATCTCAAAATAGAGGCGCTTCCCACTTATAAAAACATAGTCATTCACTTTATAAATACCTTTCTATAATAGGGATAATCATATCCTTAATAACTAAAGATACCTAACTAGAATGCACTATTTGTTTCCTTGATGTAATATTATTACTAAAATTCTCTTTACCAAATGATTCTCATAAAAAAACATAAAGATATAACATGATGTATTTATTTTATATTATAACTCATATGATATCTATTAGTCAATATAGTTGGCATATGGTTAAGTGTTAACACTAATATTAGAGAAACATATCTTGAAAAGATTTATGGAAGAATTACAATACTTATAAGACCCATCATCGATACTCATATTATTACAAGCATCAATATGATGTGTATAAGGTAATGTGAGTTTAAAAAATAGATAACTCTATATTTAAATGATTTATGGATTCCTGGATAATATATTCTCTCACTAACCCTCTTGATGAATCTTATATAATTTATCTAGTATATTCATTACCCCCTTTAAATTCTTAAATAATCTTAATGTAATCTCATGAAATATATGTATTTACCTTTATCTTTTATTAATAATAGTTTACATGTATCTTCAAAAACCGATTATATAATATTTATGGATTTATAACATTAAATTTATAAATGTTTTTTTTGTATTAAAACATAATATGTATGTTAAATAACTAACAGTTTTATCTAAAAAGAGTCTAACACCTCTTATTGTTATATCCATAAAAATTACTATTAGTTTTACTTGAAAAAGAGTTATATTTCCACAAAAGGGTATTATTCAAGTTTTATAATTCATATTCATCATTAATTTTCAATATTGGATATCTTTGATTAAAGTATTATTGAACTATTAAATAATATGATATACCAAAACAATATTCATTTAAAATATGAGATAATATCTCATCTTTTCAATAACACAACATTGAGAAATTTTTTTTCGCAACACTCAATAAAAAATAATATTTGTATTAGAATCAATTAACTTGTAAATCTTGAAGTTTTGATCTTTTCATTGTTGACCTAGGAATCACCCTGTTTCATCCACTTAGAAATTTCACCTTAAGTCTTGTTATATTTATAAAAATAGTTTATTCCTTTACATGGATACAAATTTGTGAGTTACATATTGTATTTAAGACACAAAAAGTTAAAAAAATTATTTTCAATGATGAATAGAACTGAAGTAAACTCTTGTGTTTAATTATCCATCAATTAATTATAGTTATTGTTTAAGGGACCTTTATTGACACATATTAAGCTAATAGAATCCTATTCATTGAGATCCATATGAATATTTTTTCTATTTTATTTTTTTTTCAAATAAACCATTGAATCTGAACTTTTCCATAACAACCCGTGATTTTTAGAAATAAACTCTATGTTTGATAACGTACATGATACGCCACATCGAACTTAAATAAAAAACTAAATATTATTATTTAAATTTTACCATCATAACCTATCTATTTGAATGAAGGTAATGAAAAATATTAACCAAATTATGAAAATATGTTTTAAACAAGTTTATATAATTAATTTTTTGGTGACCAATTAATTTAAAATGAAAAAACCTATTTAAAATAAAAGGAAATGTTTTTATGAAAAACAATTTAAATGAAAAAAATTATGTTTATAAAATAATAAAATAACTCTTATTATATATATTAATGAAATATAAATTAAATATAATGTTTAAAATTCACCTTATTTATTTTCTAGACCAGATATATGGATAAATCTAATTTTATGCATAAAAGCTGTATTTTTCTAAAATGAAAGTTTTTCCGCCTTTTGATGGCACACTATTTTTAAATATATTTTTGGAAAATTTTATAAATTTTATTTTAAAAAATAAACCTTTTTATGAAATATTAATATAAAAATTTATTTAAGTTTAATTTTTTTTATTTTTCCGATAAGTTTCATATTTTTGTGAATAGTGAAAAATACTGCATTTTAATTGAAAAAATATTTCTTGACTAAATAATTTATAGTTTTAAATTATTTTTTATTGGTTTTAATGAATAATTAGATAAATTTTATATCATTTAATCCAATTTAAGTCAGTGTAATGAATTTTACATTAAATTTGTATATAAAAACATTTCAATCTTTTGAAGATTTTCCCTTTAAAAACTCATTTTCTCATTCTGTCAATGAGATTAATTTTAAATTAATATTATTTCATTATGTGTTTTGAATTTTAAAAAATGGATTCCTTATTCAAAATCCTAAATTATTATTTTTTTAAATTACTATATTTTATTTTTGGACAATATGAATAGTAACTATAGTAATTTTTATTACCATAGTTAAAGGTAAATCGAGTAATTAATGGTAAAAATAATATTATTTATATTATAAAATTACCCTAAAAATTGTCCTAATTTAATTAGATGAGTTATTTTTGAAAAAAAACCCATACTTGTGTTGATTTTTTGACCTCATGGATCTACATGGATGACTTTAAGTCCTTTATAGTATTTTATTTTAAAAAAGTCAAAGATGCCATACTTATCTTTTAATAACTACAATATTTTTTATATAGTATTATTTATAAGATATATTTTACTATAAATAGCACTTTTAAATATAAAATATTTATATAAATCATGTAAATTTATTTATAATTTTTGAGTCATAAAATAATTACCTTAAATGCTGACACAAAATGATGCAATAATTGTTTAATTAATGGAAATATCAAATAAATGATATTAAAAATATTAAGATAAATATAATTTGAAATAATTAATGTAATACAAGAATTTTATAGGTCCATTAGACATGTTATTGACATTTAAGAATAATTTCTTCTAATTTATTTGGTTGTTATGATATTTTTAAAAAGTCAAGTAATGAATAGTGTAAAAATTTACATTAATGATATTTTAAAATAAATAATATTTTATTAAATGATATAAAATTAAATAGAATATAAAATTAGGCTAGATTATTTATATAAGGTAATTTTTTTTATAAATGATTCATTTATGGTTTGTTTTTCATTTTATAGTAACTATATCAATCGTTAAAGAGTAAAAATACATGTTGACACAATAAGAGTTAAAGAGGTTAAAATAAAAAGATAAGTAAGATTTTTTTTTAAAAAAGGTATAAATTTCATTTTATGAATTTTTTTTACCAATAATCATCCTATATTCAAAATTAATTAGTTTTTAACCCTATTTAACAGGAAATTAATTTAAATTATTTTAATATTTTGAGAAATTCCAAGAGGGCCCCTCACCTCTCCTATAAAAGTTCACCTCTTATTATCTTTTCTTCACACTTTAAACCATTTTTTGTCCTATATATTCCAAAATAGGTTACTATAATCCATCTACACATTATAGACCTCTTAGTTTTGGCATAACACCATCCATAGTGGCCTTATAGTGTTAAGTAAAGGAAATTGTCCGAAGAAAATGTTTCATTTTTAATTAAGTGTTTCTGTTTTGTTTCTTATTCCAAATCCTAAAAATATTTTTCAAACTTTATGAAACAATAAATCATGTATCATAAACATAATAATATGTTATTATGTTAATATCATAACTTAAATCCATCTCCACTTCCATCAAATGGGAAAATGATTCATTGTCTGTGTGTACAGAGAAATACCACCTCAGGAACCGATGTAGTTCGTTTTCCATCACTGTCTCTCAATATCAGTTATAATTATGGAATTAATTTTTATATATGATATTCATGAAATATTTTTAATTATTAAATGTTAATATATCATTTTAATTTTTACCTTTCCTTTCACATAAAAATGATAACGTCATTCGTGCGTACATGTGAACTCTCACCTCCATAAAGCGATGTGATTCAAATTTAATAACAAAATCACATGGATGATATTTGTAAGTATATTTAAAGTATTAATATTATATTGATTATATTATTATCATTATTTAAAGTTAAAATTATACTTTCATTCTTTCTATAATTATCATTGAAAAATGGAAATGTTACTCAAGTGTACGTACAATTTACAGTCTCCATGATTGTAACATACTTCATTTTTCAAATCCATATGTAATGGATGTATTTCAAAGTATAGTTTATGTAAAAAATGATAATTATTTAATTATTAATATTCTATTTATAATTTAATGATTCCAACATTGACTATAGACCTCACATCAAAATAATTTTGGACTCAAGTACCGAATATTGTCAAAACATCCGACAAGAACTTAAATAATTAAGTAATTGTTTTAACATTGTAATAAGTAATATAAAAGTAATATTAAAATTTAAAAAGTTTCTAAATAAAGTAAATAATTTACCTATGTTTATTATTAAGGAATATAAAGATTGTACTTGACGAGTCAGACTCAAGGTAAGGGACTGTGTGTCAATTTCCATTCGTTGTGGAATATTTTGATGTTGTTCAACTACATTATTTTATAATGTGTATATAACTATAATTTGAAATTTTATATCATTAATTTATTTATTATCATGATATTTAATGTTTTATTAAATTTTACTTGTTCATGCGTCATATGATTTGACTAATTATAAAGTAGTAAGGGAATTCTTAACTCAATTTCCTTTCTTTGAGTTAAAATTCTACTTCATTTGTTATATTATGCTTAGATTACCTGTGAAATGAATTTTTATTATCATATGTTTTATTTATACTTGTTTTATATTTAATTATTATGAATACTCATAATATATTTATTTGATTAATGCTCACTTCAATGATATGATATTTGCAAGGGGCTTTCTTTTGAAAAATCTTTTTTTAAAGTTTCTTTTTACAAATGTAAAAAAAGATATTTTTTTAAATTATACAACATGATATTATTTTTCCACCATCATGAAACTATAAATATATAATTCATAATTTATAATTTTTCATGGTTATTTTCAAATAAAATGGTTTCTTTATGATGTGTACATTATTTACATTTTAAAAGTAATTTTAAAAAATAAAATGGTATTATTTATCCAAAAGAGATTTTCTTATGAGTTTAAAAGAGTTTCTGAAATGATTTATGAAAAAAATTACAAGAATAAAAATGTTTTATTCATTATATGGTACTTGATCATTAAACATGGGGTGGCCTAGATAGTGCTGATAAATACCATTATAGATTAATATGGGGTGGACTAGATAGTATCAGTTAATCCTGTTACAACATAACATGGGGTAACCTTGATAGGGTCGAGAAATCCCATTAAAGCTTAACAAGGGGTGGCCCAGATAACATAGGGTAATCCAATAATAACTTAATATGGGGTGGCTCTGATAGCACAGGGTAAGTCCATAATATCTTAATTGGGAAATGAAAAAAATTAGAAGTCAACCATATGATTATTCTAATTAAAATGGTGTTGAAACGGTTTTATAAAAATGATGCTCTAAGTCACCAAAATGGTTTGAATATATTGAAATGGGTTTTAATTATTTTCTGATAAACAAATATTCATGTGGAAATGTTTTATTTCATATTCCAAAAGAACCTTAAAGATAAATGTAAACATTATATGATTTTTCATGTTTTCACCAGAATGGTGATTTGCTTTCTCTTATATCCCTTACTAATATTTTTGTGCTCCTCCCAAGTTATAATTTTTTTTCACTGGATTTAATGGGGAATAGAGATTAGGGTGAGGTCAAGGGGATATCTGTAAATATTTTTTATAAAGGGAAACCATGTTTTATTTTAAAAGGGTTTCCTTTGGTGGAAAAAATGAATACTGAGTATAAGTGTCCACCAATAATGTATGGGTTTACTTTGTATGATTTTTTCCTAATTTTATAAAAATATTAACTGAAAAGATAGTAAAATGTAAATTCTAGTTCAAAAAAACTAGAATATGTAATTTTGAACGTCGGGTCCTTACATGTGGTATCAAAGGATGGTTTAGACAACTTTAGAGATTAGAATTCTTCAAGTGAGTTAATATTAAGAGTTAGAGATGCCATCATGGGTTTATAATTATAAGGATTTTCACAAAACCTCCCCTCAGAGTGTACCCCTAATGGGCCAAAAATGGGAGAAGATAGATAGTGACCCCAAAAGTCCCACCTCCAGTAGGCCCTGGGTAGGCGATTAGCCCCAATGGTATAGTAAACACACAGATGGGAGGCATTGCCCTATATGAGAACACATGTGAAAGAGAGAGATACAATAGACACCAACCAAATCCCACTAAGGCTACAAAGTAAAATAAACCCAAGTGCACATATGTAATGTCTTTCAAGAACTACTACAACTGAAAGTGAAAGCTACAAGTACCAAAAGAATGTAAAACAACTTCGACCATGAAGCCCAAACAACTCCTACAAAACCCAATCTAGTAGTAACCATCCATATCTCCATCCTGATTTAATTGAAATGAAGAAAAGTTTATATATATACATAGGGTGAGTATAACATTATACTTAGTATAATCCTCCCTCGAGCCTCTCATGTAAAAGTAAAGAAAGCATACTAAAGTACAGTGAACAACAAGTGAAAATAACTCATCACCTAAATAGGTATACTAGGTTCCCAGACTCACCATGGATAATCTCACCAAGTATTGTATAGAAGAGAATATTATATAATAAATAATATCTTGGATACCTCACTAACACTTCCCCACTTTTTTTCTCATTTTCCCAAATTCTGCACGTCCTGAGCATATCTCTTCGAAAATGTTAGCCTGAAGAGTCATGGGGGAAGCACCACAACAATCACCTCATCAAAAACACCACCAAATACACATATCCAAAAGTAACTAGGTATTTTATAGGAGGCACCATATCTTACATAACGTGTATCATATGTAGGGTAATATACCACAAGCTATTATAACTCATACACCATGTAAGGATCCTTAATCCATCAGAGCCTATACATGTTATAGATATTGTAGTCCATAGGAAACTATATCTAGAATATATGCATGTGAATAAAAAAAATCCATTAAATCCCTCTACACACATATATAAGGAAAACTAATCACTGTTCATACCAGCACACATAACAACCAAGAGAAGAGAGCGCGGCCAAAGGGGGTAGTCATTTATCCATCCTCCGATCAGGATGTTGGGGAAAATACCCCCCAAAGCTCAAAATACTCGAGGTTTCAATTGACCTAACTGAAAAGGTCAAGTACCAAATAGAAACACAAAAATTATATGATATAATATACCTCAAAACCACACTCTGGGAATAAATTAGTCTTAGGATCAACTGCCGCTAACGTCTCTCGGACTCCCGACTCCCACTACTAAGACTAGATATTCGATAAGAACATAACCATTTAAAGAGATACATTAAGTTACTTTATAATTTTTTATTAGTTCAATATATGTTAATTAATTATTTAATAAATAATTAACCATTATCATTTTACATATTACATTTCATTAGAATCTTAAAAAAGATCCTTTCCCTCCAGGCATAAGAAAATCAAGTCAGCAGTTTCTTAGAATTATAACCTCAGTTTTGCATCCCTGCAAGCTTTAACCCAACAGGTTAGACATAATTTATTCATTTATTTGACAACATTACCATTTTGTATATTTCCATATTTCCAGGTATTCTAGGAAAACATATTAAGCTACCAAACACAAAGGTCTCAACATGGTGAGTATTTGAACTACCCATAGAGTCTTTTCTGCCTCTAGTAAGATCATAGACCCATCCATCCTCGAGAAACTAAACACAAAAATAACGTGGCATACCCTAAGTGTATTTGCCTCTTTTATAAGGAGATTAAGAAAACAATATAACTCAAGTAGTGGGGAAAGTAAAAAATATAAACAAACAATAGATTCAACGAGCATACAACTTCCACATCGATGAGTAAGCCCAACTTCAACTTGTTCTATCATCTCCAGTGTCCTCCTCAACAACACATGCATAAACCAATGCATCTCTCCACTATAGGAATCAAATAATTCCACAAAAAATGTCCCCTACCCCACATACCACAACAAACTTCCAGGATTAGTCACCCTAGGCCCACATCACATCCAGGACTCCCTGCCCCCACTTACTAAAAATATCTTATCCAAAGAACATATCAAGCATTAGGAAAAAACATAGCAATGAGATCTCAGCCCCAAAGAAATGAATTCAGCCTTCATACACAACGATCTCTCATGAATCCAAAACATAAGGAACTTGGCCTTTACAAGAAAAAGGGAAACTCAGGACCTATAAAGGAATTATATTTATCGTACAATTAGTTCTTATTCCATCTTAAATTAAATTATTCATTATTGATAGGTTCCAACTATGGGAAACCTAAGTAACAAGATATCACAAGCTATCACAAATTAATTAACCAATTAATTTAAGATGTCGTTAATTCCTTTATCAACAAGCATAAACATGCTTCATTTTCATTAACCCATTTCAATTAAACATGCATATCTGCATCGATTTGATTAACGTCAAATTACAACAACAACAAAAAAAGACCAGATTCATTAAACATGCATCTTTTACCAATTATCCAATTAATTTTTATTTATTTCTAGATTTAAATTATTTACCAATTTCCATCAAGAATGGAATGAAAAATCAAGAAAATAAAAGATATCACACTATCTAGAAAATCAAGATGCAAACCATTATAATGGTATAAAGTAACAACATCAATATGCAATCGATACCAATTCTTTAATCTGGTTCATTTATTTAATTAGGTCAATTCCATTGTGATCCAAGGGATAAATCATGATAAATCTATTATTTCATGTAAATAAATAGGGAAGAAATAGATCCCCTACCTCAAAAGGTCGTTGACGTTCTTCGCATAAGAATGGATTAAAGCAATGGATCACGATCACCTCTCCTGCAACAACTGCATCCACCTGAGGATGCTACGACACAACCACACCAACCAACCACTAATAAAAATCCATTAATAACTTGTAGATAACGCGCCATCACATGGTAAAGAGAAGAAGTATGAAACAAATCGATGAAACCACAAGAACTAAGGTAGATCATACCTTATATCAGATACAAATCACTATAAATCAAAAGATGGAGCAAGGAATCATTCCTTGACAAAGGAATCCCCAAAATGATGAAGAGAGGGTTTTTTCTCTCCTGGGGTAGAGGGGGAGCTGCTGCAGCTGTAGGTTTTTTAAAAAAATTAAGTAGCTGTAAAATGCTTAAAACATACAGCATTAGGGTATTACATGACGATTAATCCCCTTTCATGTCGTGTAATTCCTCAAGGTCGAGTTCTGCCAAAAAACACGTTGCCTATCAATTTTATTTTATTCTTCCAACCTCAAAGTATTTCACACAGTGAATCCCTCTTGCATTCGGTGTAAAAGACTACACATCATGAAGCTTCTTAGGACAACCCGTGAAATAGGATTTCACATCGTGTAATACAGTTACATGATGTGTAATCCCTCCTTTCTATCTTTTAATTAACCAAACTCCCACAAACTTATTCCGAACCACCTTTGGTCACTCCGATCTTGAAAAACAAACAATGTTTTGATCCACGAAGATCTGGAACCTTACATGAAATACCTCTCAAAAAATTCTCATCCTTGAGAATCGAAAACCAACCTAGAGAGGAAATAGAAAGGGGTTATCCGAACAACCACCCCATGAGATACCTATTAAGATTTTTCCACCATAGGAGCTCACCAACTCCAAAGAGGAATAAGAGAAAAACTATGAAACAACCAAAACTATATCCCAAACACTCTATCGAGGGTGATACCTCTCAAAAGTGAGCAAGACACAACAAGCAACAAGAGAAACCCATCTCATAAATTTAAAGGGTGTATAACCAATAAATGATCAACATTACAAGAGAAGAGTTAAACATCAAATATATTAGGGGTACTAACCACGTATCTACAACTCACATTCCTAGGTACTCTCCTCCATGCCACAATGCCAATATAAGATACAAACCAAGGAGACAACATGCTCACACAACACCTTCTCCTTGTGGTCCAGGATCTACACTAGCCGCTCCTTGAAGGTCACATCATCTTCCATATCGATCTCACCCCAATCTAGGATGTGATACTAATTATGAAGATAAGGATAGAGCTACAAAATGTGAAAAAAATTGTGTATCCAGATCATCTACAAGGGAAGTTCTACCCGATACGCCACAACTCCGATATGATCCAACACCTCGAAATACCCAACAAACCAGGGAGAAACCTTACTACCTTGACCAAACCTTCACTTCCCATGTTGGGGATTCACATTTCGAAACACGTGATCAAAAATACAAACTCTAGAGGTCTCATCCTATGATCGACATATGACTTTTAATGATCATGTACTGCATTCATCCTATCACGAATCACCTAAAACCATCTTTTTCGTATTCTATACTAGTTTCAGATTGAGAATTGATAACTCTCTGACCCCAGTCTAGCACAACATAGAATGGAATGGTCATCCATAAAAGGATTTAAATGGTGCCATGCCAATGGTGGAGTGAAAACTGTTGTTGTAAGAGAACTCTACCAAGGGAAAGTGCCTCATCCACGAATCTCCAAAATCTAGGACACCAGAGTGCAACATGTCTTCGAGAGTTTGGATGGTCCGTTTGGTTTGACCATCTATCTATAGATTAAAAGTAGTGATAAGACTTATCTGAGAACCAAAATAATACTGGAGAACTCTCCATAGCTAAAATGATGATCTCAATTAGAAATGATCATCCCAGGGACCACGTGGATCCTTACCACCTCCCCCAAATACTTCCTCGAGAAAACCTACACAGATCTTGACTCCTTGATATCTATAAAGAGGGATGATTTCATAAAACTATCCACTACTACCCATATAGCATCGTGGCCTTCCTAATCCCGAGGTAAACCAATAACAAAGTTCATTGAAATGTCCTCCGACTTACACTGAAGAATATCTAACGGTTGGAGAAAACCATAGGGAACATAGTGCATGGCCTTTACCTTTTGGAAAATCAAACACCAAGACACAAACTATGAAAGTGAACGCTTCAAACCAGGAAACAAAAACTGACTGTTCAAAGCTTGGTACATCTTTGTCACACTAGGATGTACCACTAAGGTTGAGCTATAGAACTATTTGAGAACCATCTCATGCACCACCAAAAGAACAAAGAGCCTTCCTTAAAACAACACCTGGTGTTGTTCATCCTCAAACCAACTATTAGGGACTTCGCCACAAGTAACTCAGTCTCTCTAGACCTTTACCTCATGATCCCCCAACTGGGACTCTTCTACCAACTACAACAAATATGAATGCACTATCATATGAAAAAGACAACCTATACCATCAACTTCTCCCATATCTAGGTTCAATGCTGAAAGTTATTCCATCAATCTTTATGAATCACCTGATTCATGCAATGCATCACTATGTGACTTCTTGCTTAGTACATTGGTTACAAAATTCCTTTTTCTAGGTGTATAAAAATTTTTGAAGTCGTAATCCTGTAAGAACTCCATCCATCGATGTTGTCTCAAGTTCAAGTCACGCTGGGAGAAAACATACCTCAAGATTTTATGATTAGTGAAGGCCAAAAAACACTTTATGATGAGGTAATGTATCTAAAACTTCAAGGAAAACACCACTTCCACCAACTCAAGATCTTGGGTAGAATAGTTACATTCATGGGGATGTAATTATTGAGACCCATTAGAAAAAACCGATATTTACTACATTAGAATGCAGGCCAACCCCAGATGTGAAACACCCCAAAAAACTTCAAAATAAACTTCTTTTTCTGAAAAAAACGAATTGGATCACTAACCAACATCTCCTTTAGATACTAAAAAGTTTCTTGACACTGATCAGTCCATAGATCATTTCTAGTAAACATTGTTAGAGGAGTTGAAACCTAAGTAAAATCAGTTACGAACATCCTATAATAGCCTGCAAGACAAAGGAAATGTTGAACCTCTACCACTGTCTTGGGGGTTTCCCAAGACAGAACTGCTTCTATCTTAGATGGATCCATAATTACTATCTCTTGGGATACAACATTCCCCAAGAAACAGACTTCTTGATCCCAAAAATCACACTTTAACAACTTCCCAAATAGCTTCTCACCGTGAAGAACTCACAGAACAACACGTAGATGTCCTGCATGATCCTCCTCAGACACAAATTACACAAGGATTCCATCAATGAAAACCACCATGAAATTATACAGGAACTCATGGAACACATCATTCACTAACCCCATGAACATAGTTGGAGAATTCATCACCCTGAATGACATCACAAATAACTCGTAATGTAAATGATGACAACATAAAGCAGTCTTCCGAATATCTTCATCATTCACATGCATCTGATGATATCCTGATCATAAATAGAAATTCAAGAACCAAAATTCACCCTATATTTGATTGAACAAATCATCAATCTATGGAAGATGATAGTGGTTCTTCAATTTCAATCAATTCAAGTGATAATAATCAATACAAAACTACAAACTTCAATCAGCCTTCTTCACGAACAAAACTAGTGTACTCCATAGTGACACACTTGGTCAAACAAAACCACACCACAATAGACCATAAAGAAGTATACACAACTCCCACAACTCATAAGGCACTATTAAATATGAAGACATCGAGATAGAAGACACGTCTAGTTGTAGCTCGATCCAGAACTCATTCTCTCATCTAGGGGGTAATGCTACAACCTATTCTGTAAATACATCAAGGTACTCTTCTACGACCCTAAGATATGCCAACTTATGAAATTTTTATGAATTCAGCATCAGCTCAACCATCAAGGATGACAAGGAAAGAACATTCCTCTAACCCATCCAAGGGCATCACTCACCAACACGCACTACTATCTCTCCATCAGCATCAATGAACACCACCTGCCTTTGGAAGAAATTAATGATAGCCTACACCAAATAAAACCAATACATACAGAGGATGAAATAATATAGTTGTATTCATAAACATTGGAAATATACCTAAGAGCGGTGCTTCCCTATCACTAGATCACAATCTCTATAGAATTTAAACAGGCTAGCTCAACCTCCAACTGGAGTAGTAAATACCAAGGGCACTACAAGCCTCTCTACCTCAAGTCCCAAATAATTGAAAAGGGTAGGTAATATGAAGGATTTCATCACTCTTGAATAAATAAAGGAACACACCCACGTAGAAAACATAAAAAGAGTACCTTGAATGACATCTGGATTTCCTGGTGCTGGAAATGCTAAAGAATGAAGCTAACAATGACCTACTCTATAGAATATCTGACCCTACTAACAACCACCTCAACATTTACACTGTACTCTGTAAGGATGAGGAGAATCCCAGGGCTATACTCTGCCTGCTCCATAAACTATTTGCTGATCCAAAACTGGAGAAACTTGTCACTGCTTCCTTAGTTGGAACTTCCTTAATGGAGTAACCTGAAGTAGATCAACTCATGCACACTGAAAAATTATAAAGGTCATGAACTAATGTCATTGCTGACCTCTAAATTAATAAAGAAAACAAGAACCTGATCCCTTTATGTATGTCTGAGATCTAACACCCCAGAGAAATGAGATATAGAGTGCTAGGACCTACCACCGGCTGACCAAAATATCTTTTTCCTAGAAAACTGGGAACCCTGAACCATATCTCTACTTCATGAGGAATCCCGAAAAATCCCCTCTCACGATGATCTGGTTCTGGGTAACTTCCTCTTGATGACCTATTCTCTTTATAGCACCTCGAGACACATCTTTAGCATAAACATGGTGACTTGGGGCTCGTTCTCTAGACACATGGCCTCTTCGAAATACCTCTCCCTAGCCTCCTTATCCAACAACAGGTCTGAAGATTATCGTAGAAGGTTTCTGAAATGGATTAAAAACTCTCGCACACTGGAGCTCCCTTGCCAAAGGGTAAGAAGCTCCTAGTGACTGGCCGTCTTCACAGTCAAAGAAAGAAACTCATCTCTGAACTGGTTTTAGAACTCAACCCATGATACTATCGTCTCCTCAAGAACTCCAAGGAATAAGAACCACCACTACCTCGCTTCTCCATATAGCATCATCACAACCAATGATACCCAATGCCCCATCTGAGCATAGATCGAACCGAAGGATATCTCAACCTGCTCCAAACAGTATTAAATGACAACATATGAAGTGGAGTTGTCATGATTCTATAGACTTTGGTGCTGAAAATCTCATAGTGTCCCCCTCCAAGTGTCTTCGTCATCAACCTCTACTCTGTGGTGATCTACGGGTGCAACCAGCTGAACATCTTTTGCGCGAACCTGATGAGGATGGAGACCTGGAGCCATACCTGTAAAAGGAAAAATAGACAGAGCTCCTAAAATTGGAATATAAGATACATTAAAATCAATTAATTAATTATTTTATTCATTTTAGGTTATCCTGTCCCAAGTTCTACCCATTCAAACCCAGGCACAAAGACGAATGATGCATGATCCTTTCCTAGTTCTATACCCTACAACCAGTATCACTTCATTTGGTAGCCACTGTAAGATTAAAGGTCCATGCATTAAATCACATGGGGCTCTAAATACCAATTTCTCAGATGGTCTCTCGTTCTTACAGTGCTTTCTAAACTTAGCTGACACCATTTCCCTACCAACCCATACTATTTCACCAGTGCCTAAATCCAAACTCCATCACATCCCTCAACCATACCTCAAATACCACTCTTTCAGGACCCCCTCCTCTCAAAGTGTACCCCTCATGGGTCAGTAATGGTAGAAGAGAGATAGTGACCATCGAGTCTCATCTATTGTAGGCTCAGAGTTGGAAACTAGCATCGTCAGTATAGTAAACACACAGATAGGAGGAATTACCCTCTAATTGAACACATGCGATAAAGAGAGATAAGATATAACCCAACCAACTACTACTTTGACCACAAAGGAAAAGAAACCCAAGTTCACATATGTAATTTCATACAAGAACTAATACAACTGGAAGGATAAAATTCAAGTACCAAAAGAAAGTAAAACGACAACAACCATGAAGCCTAATGTCTCCTTAATAACCCCAATCTTTTAGTAACCATCATGGTATCCAAACTACTCCAACTAACCTAAAAATAGTTTATATATATACATTGGGTGATTATAATAGTATAATTAGTAGGATCCTCCCTGGAACCTCTTGTGTAAAAGTAAATAAAGAATGATAAAGCATAGTGAACAATAAGTGAAACCAACTCATCACCTAAATAGGTATACTAAGTTCCCAGCCTCACCATAGATACCCTCACCAAGTATTACATACAAGAGAATATTATATAATAAATAATATTAAGGGTACCCTTCTACCACTTCTCCAAGGGTTTTATACTTTTCCCCAACATCGCACATACTGAGCATCTCTCTCTAAAAAGGCTAGCATGAAGACACCTAGGCGAAGCACCACAATATGCACCTCGTGCAACACACCACCACATCCACATAACCAAAAGTAACCATGTAGTTTCTAGGAGCCACCATAGCTTGAATAAAATGTATCATATGATAGGTATTATACCTCGATCCGTTACAACCAATACACTAAGTAAGGATCCTCAAGACATCATAGCCTATACCTACAACACTAATAGTAGTCCATAGGAAATGATATCCATAATATATGTGTGTGAATAACCAAAATACATTACAACCATCTACACACATATATGGGGAAAAATAACCACCATGTATACGAAAACAAGTAACTACCAAGAGAAGAGAGAAGGGCCAAAAGGGGTAGTCATCCATCCATCATCCCATCAGGATGCTAGGAAAACACCCCCTAGGGCTCAAAATCCCTGAGGTGCCAGTTTCCCTAAGTGAAAGGGCCGAGTAACATATAGAAACACAGAAATTACATGATATAATATATCTCACAACAACAATATGGGAATAAATTAGTCTTAGGACCAACTGTATCTAAAGTCTCTTGAAATCTTGGCTGCTACTATTAAGACTAGATATCCTATAATCACACAACCATTTAAAGAGCTACATTATGTTACTTTATCCATTTTTATCATTTGAACATTATGTAAATTAATTATTTAACCATTAATTAACCATTATAATTTTCCACATTAAATTTCATTACCATCTCAACAAATACCCATTCCCTCCTGACATAAGCAAACCGAGTCCTTGGTTTCTCAGCATTATAACCTCATAATTTTATCACAACAAGATTCAACCCCACAGGTTAAAAATAATTTATTAAATTATTTAACAACAATAAAATATTCCATATTTTCATATTTCTAGTTATTCTGGGAAAAAATATTAATATACCAAACACAAGGGGCTCAACACTGTGAGTAGATGAACTACCCATCGAGTCTTTTCCACCTCTAGCAGGAGAACTAACCTATCCATCCTCGAGAAGCTAAACATGGATAACATGTCGAATACCCCACACATATTCCCTTCTTTTGGATGGAGATTAAGAAAACCATCTACCTCAAGTAGTGGGGAATGTAATGTAGATAAACAAAAAAAAATTCAACAAGCATATAACTTCTAAAATAACGAGTATGCCTAGCTTCAACACATTCCATCATCTTCGGTGTCCTCCCTGACACCCTATGCATAAGCCGATGAATCTTATCCACTCTCGAAGTCAACTTCTACCACAAAAACCGAGCCTCGCTACCCCACATACCACAATAGCCCTCCAGGATCATCCAACCAAGGATCATGTCATATCTGAGCCTCCCTTCCCCACACACCACAAATCTCATATCTAGAGCACATCACAAGCAGTAGGAACAAACATAGCAATGAGATATCAACCCCAAAGAAAATAATTAAACCTTTACACATAAAAATCTCTCACGAATCCAAAACATAAGGCACTTATCCTTTACAAGAAAATAGTAATCTCATGCCCTAAAAAGGCATTAACTTTATAACACAATCGGTTCTTATTACATCTCGAATTAACATATTCATTATTCGAAGGTTCCAACTATGGGAAACGTAAGTAGTAAACTATAAAAAGCTTTAAAAAATTAATTAAACAATTAATTTAACATTTATATAATTCCACTATCAACAAGAATCAACATGATTCAGGTTCATTAACCTATTTCAATTAAAAATTCATATCTACATCAATTGAATTAATGTCAAATTACAACAAAAATAACAACCAGATTCATTAAACATGCCTCTTTAATAAATTAACCAATTAATTCTCAATTAATTCAATATTTATGTTCTTTACCAATTTCAATTGGGAATGATATGAAAAATCAAGAAAAACAAAGATATAACACTCTCTAGAAAATCAAGAGGCAAATCATTATCATGTTATAAAGAAAAAACATCGCTGTATGATCCATACCGATTCTTTAATTCGATTCATGTATTTAATTAGGTTAATTCCATTGCAATCCAAGGGATAAATCAGGTTATCTCTATGATTGAATGTAAATAAATTGAGAAGAAATTATTCCCATGCCTCAAAAGGTCATTGAAGTTCTTCTCAAGAGAAATGATCAATGAAATGGATCATGATCACCTCTCCCACAACAATTACATGCATCTAATGACACCATGACATAACCGCACCAATCAACCACCAAGAAAACTCCATTAGAAACATGGATATTACACTCCATCAAATGGAAAATAGAAATGGGATTAAATAGATCAAATAAACCACAAGAAATGATGTAGATCATACCTTATATCGAAGACTAATAACTATATTTCAAAGGAAGTAGCTAGTGATCCTTCCTTGACGAAGGAATCCCCAAAACAATGAAGAGAGGGTTGTTGGGTCACCTGGGGTCAAGGGAGAGCCGATGAAGCCATAGGTTTTGTAAAAAATTGAGTGGATGTAAAACACTTAAAACATAAAACATCGAGGTATTACACAGAGTGTAATCCCCTTTCATGCCGTGTAATGCCTCGAGGTCGAGTTCCATAGAAAAACATGTTGCCTTTCAATTTTATTTTATTTTTCAAACCCCATCTTATTTCACACCATGAATCCCTCTTTCATGACCTGTAAAAGTCTACACATCATGAAGATTTATAAGAAAACTTGTAAAATAGGACTTCATGTCATTTAATACAGTTACACGACGTGTAATCCCCCTTTCCAGCTTTTACTTAACAGAACTCCTACAAACTTATTCTGACCCACATAAAAGCACTTTTATCTTAGAAAAAACACAAAGGGTTAATCCATGTGGATCCAGAAACTTACAAGGTTGATCATATGACCAATGTCTCTAGAACCCCTTTTTAGGATTTATGTTATGAAATTTTAAGGTGACTAATTATATTATTGGATAGTTTATTTTTTGTGGTAATTTTAGGTTATTAAATTTTGGGATAAAAAAGGAAAGGTATGAGATAACATTTGAGATTAAAAATTTATCTCTTCAAGATAAATTTATTTTTCTATAAATTCTATAAGAATTATATAGTTTTAGAAAAAGGAAAACCCATAGACTATGTGACAACCAATCGTGTCTGGAATGTCTATGAGTTTTGAACCCACAACTAAAATGAAACAAGGGTGAAACTCCTACCACTTGCCTACATGAATTTCTAGTTAGTGTGAATTTTTATTTTTATTTAAACAATTTTATGGATTAAGAATAAGTTTATTTTGGGAACATATGTCTTATTGAATAGATAACCTTGGGATTTGAAAATTATTTTATAATTAAGTGATTAATTCTATTTCAGTAGATGTTTAATATTTTGGGAGCCCTATATGATTAAGGTAGATAGAATACTATGGGATTTTATTTGAGTAATAATGGTTGAATTATATTTTTGAATAATATATGATTTTATTGTGGATTTATGGTGATTCATTTTATTTATTGAAAAGGTTAGCATATCTTGGAGATTAAGTGATTTAAGAAATTAAATTTTTGGTATCAGAATTTAAATTTTATTGTAGTTATTTGGTGACAATGTTTTATATTGGAATTTTATTGAATCAAATCCTTCTTATTTTTGGTTTTCAAGTTTAGTTTTGAAATTGTTTGAGGAGTTTTAAGGATAGTTATTTATTGAACGGTCTATGTTGAACTTTGGGTATTACTGTTGAATTTTGGAGATTAAATTAGTTTTTCATCATATAAAATTTTATTATTTTTGGGGAATTATATTATCGTATCCTAACCTTTTTGGTTTTGGTTAATGTATAATGATTGGAGGAATATATATTTATACGTATTTGGAAATTTTGATCTATAGAAGTTGAATCTAATACTTTATGAATTAAAAAAATCATATTGAATACTCATTGTTTTGGAGAAAATATGATTTTGTTGTGGAAATTAATTAAATAATGAAACTCTTATAGAAAATTAAGTTTATTTCATTATGTTATTAGTATATGTAGTAAAGTAATTCCTTAAAATCTATGAAAAAAGGTCTAGAAACAAAAAATTTATCTATTTACTATTATCAATGTTCTTTTGAACCACCACATATTTATAGTTTTACGATGGTTAACTTTTCCCAGATCATGTTCTTCATCAATCTCTATTAGTTTATGAGAGATAGTTTTCTCCTCCATGTACTTTTTTTCATATATGGAAACCTAGTATTTGTCATCACAAGTGACCTTTTTTACTTCCCTTTCTTTCATTTAAAGTGGAATTTCTATTGACCCTTTATCTGATGTGGGATTTCAAAAATGGTATT
Source organism: Viscum album (assembly GCA_963277665.1). NCBI lineage: Eukaryota > Viridiplantae > Streptophyta > Magnoliopsida > Santalales > Viscaceae > Viscum > Viscum album. The sequence goes on from OY728141.1 coordinate 2,096,536,557, forward strand.
ATGAAATGTCAAACCAAAGTTACAAATCACAAGTTAAAATTATGAGGACACAATTTAATAAATTAAGGGATAATTTAACATCCCAATATTTTATGAAATAAACACTATATTCAATAGTGTACATGATTCACTGCATCAAGCTTAAGCAAACAACTAAATATTATTATTTAAATGTTACTATTATAACCTAGCCATTAAAATGGAAAGTGTGAAAAATATTAATCTAATAATGAAAATATAGTTTACACATGTATATATAATTAATTAATTAGTGACCAATTAATTATGAATGAAAATATAACCCGTTAAAAAATAAAAGGAAATGTTTTTTTGAAAAACTATTTAAATCAGAAAAACTGTGTTTATAAAATAATAAAATCAAGAATTTTGGATTAAATTAATGAAATATATATTCAATATAATATTTAAAAATCATATTATGTTTTTTATAGACATTATATATAAACAAATACAATTTTATGCATAAAAGATGTTTTTTTAAAACACAGTTTTGTCACTTTTTTGATGGCGCACTTGTTTTAAATATAGTTTTGGAAAATTTTACAAATTTTATTTGAATAAATAAACCTTTTAATTGAAATTGGAATATAAAAATTTTATATTGTTTCTTTTTTTTTATTTTTCTGTAAGTTTCATGTTTTGATGAATTGGGAAAAATACTGCATTTTAATTAAAAATAACATTTTTATCTAAATAATTTATAGTCTTAAATTTTATTTTTTATTGGTTTGAATATATAATTAAATAAATTTTGGATAATTTAATGCAATCTTGGTAATTGGAATAAATTTCACATTGAATTAGGATATAAAAACATTTCAATCCTTTTAAACTTTTTACGTTAAAAACTCTTTTTCTCATTCCTTTAATGAGATTAATTTTAAATTAATTTTATCCAACCATGTTTTGTTTTTTAAAAAATTTATTCCATATTTTTAATTATAAATTTTGAATTTGGAAAATTTTCCCTTTTATTTTAGGATAATATTAATAGTAACATAAGTTACTTTTAGTACCACGGTTAAGGGTAAATCAAGTAATTAAGGGTAAAAATAATATTATAAATACTATAAAATTACCCAAAAACACGTCATAATTTTATTGGATGAGTTATTTAAAAAAACATCCTTCGGCTGATTTAATGGCCTCTTGGAACCACTTGGAAGAATTTAAACCCTTTAGGGTATTTTATTTTATAGAAAAATCAATGATGTCATACTTTTGTTTTAATAATTATAACATTTTTAATATCGGGTTATTTAGAAGATATATTAGACTATAAATATTAGTCTTAAATATAAAATATTTATCTACATCATAGTAATTTATTTATAAATTTTAAGTGATAAAATAATTACTTTAGATACTTACACAATGATGATGTAGTAATTTTTTAATTAATGGAAATATAAAATAAATGATATTAATTTTTTTTAAATAAACATTTTTTGAAATAATTAATGTCATTAAAGAATTTTATATATGACTTTGATATGTTAGTGATGTTTTAGAATATTTTTTCTGAATTTATCTTGTTGTTATTATATTTTAAAAAATTCATGTAATGAATAGTGTTAAAATGGACATTAATGATTTTTAAAAAAAAGTAATATTTTATTAAATGATATAAAATTATTATAAAAATAAAATTAAGCCAAATGATTAGGATAAGGTTAATTGTTTTATAAATTATTCATTTATGGATCATTTAGAATTTTATAGTAACTATATTAACCTTTAAAGAGTAAAAACACATGTTTTCACATTAAGAGTTAAAGAGGTTAAGAAAGGGTTAAAATTAAACAACAAGGATAAAAAACTTGTCAAAAGTTGTATAAATTTCATTGGATTATTTATTAACCCAAAATCATCCTATATTTGATATAAATTTATTTTGATCCATTTTTAATAGAATATAAATTTATATAAATTTAATATTTTCTGAAATTCCAAGAGTACCCCTCCCCTCTCCTATAAAAGGTCCCATATTATTATCTTTTATTAAAACTTCTAAAACTTTTTGGTTAGGAAAATATCTACCCAAATCATTTCATATAATCCCTCCACACAGTATATATTTATTAATTTAGGTTAAACACTATCTTTAGTGTTCTTAAGGTGTTAAGAAAAGAAGAATGTTCGAAAAAGGTATCATTTTTAATTAAGTGTTTATATTTTGTTTCTTATTAAAAATCATTCTAATATTCTTAATACTTTATTAAATAATTAATAAATTAACATAAATATATTGAGATGTTATTATACTAATATCGTCACCTAAATCCATCTCCACTTTTATCAAATGAGAAAATAATTCATCGTCTGTGTGTATGAAAGACTACCGCCACATGACGAGATGTAATTCATTTTCCATCACCATCTCTAAATAATGGTTATAATGATATATCTAATGTTTATATATCATATTAATGACAAATTTATCATTATTAAAATTTAATATATCTATAAGGACCTAACCTTAAACATTACATAATATTGTAAATTTATTTAGAATTCACTTCTTTACATTCCCAAAGATCTTTTCTATTTAGAGATTTAGAAATCTAGATCATAATTCATATATATCTACCCATAATCATACAAAGTGGGTACCACTAAAACAATATCTATTTATTCCAACATATAAAACATTAAAAATATAACATGGATTCTTTGAAAACTGTTCATAACATTTAACTTGACTTCCTTATTTCCCATACAAATCCTTATAACCTATGAAAAAATTTAAAAACATAGGATGATAATCAAAATATTAGTAAGGGATATAAAATGGAGGAAATAAACCATTATTCCATGAATACTTATAAACATATGAAAGGATTTTCAGAAAGACATGCTTCTCACCCATAAAGTATCATATACTTTGTGAAACATGAGATTTCCATAGAAAACAAAAATAAAACCATAAAGGTATATTGAGGCTTTACATACATAATATTGAAAACCTAATGGCTACCTTATGATTTTTAACCCTCATGACTACCATAAAATGTAACCCTCACAACTATATTATGGTGTAACCATCAGAGTTACACTTGGAGTAAACATATGACCGACCTCTAACTTACACTTACCCAATGCATTGGAGGGACATATAGATCCCAAATTTCATCATAAATAATTCCCAAGAACCAGAACAGTCATAAAATATAAATAATTTCATAAAAAAAATTCTTTTGAATTTTTTATAGTAGAATTTTAAAAGGGAATTTTTAAAGAAAAGTACCCTAAAAATATCATATAATTAAAGTGAAAATTAATATAATGAAAGTAATATGTGTATAGAATAAAAATTTACATAATAAAACATAATTTAGATAAAATAAATTTCAAAAATAAACTTATTACCACATAATAAATGAAGTATAAGGATAACCCAAAGAATGGAAATTGCGTTAAAAATTCTCTTACCTCGGGTTCGTCTTAGATATAATATGTTTAAACCTATTGTATAATGGTTAAGAGAGTGTTATTAATATTTTATAGAAAAATATTCATATTTATAACACCTTATATGATATTTTTATAACATCATTCCATACATTTATTAATATTTTTTTATTTCCACTGTTTCGTGTGCGTGCTTTACATGGTTTCCATGGTCAGTTCGTAAAGGATTTTCTAGTAAAATGGAATTGAAACTATAGAAGTGGAAATAAATGGTATTCATATGTCTCCAGAATATTATATGATATGATAAATTATTATTTTTTCATATATGATGATAAACCATTAGATACAACGTTAATGATATTCGTTTAGATCATTTTGGCGGTTCTTTGATAATCAAAGACTAGTTTCATTATATAATATAATATTATGTATATATGTTAATTATAGAACATGAAATATGTTATATCATAAACATTACAATTTTATTCAACCATTGAAATGGATTTATAACCAGCTTTAAAGGAATTAAAGGAAATTGAAAACACATCGTCTAAGATGTCAGTATTTCGACACATCACGAACAATGTTATTATTTTTAGAATAAAAGGGGGAGAAGAATAAGTATGATGATTTAGTTTTCCATAAACATGATAAAATTATGTTATATATATGATAATATACCTTTTATTCTTCTTGTATAAGGGAAGATTAAGTGATCATAAGAAAAGAAAAATAATTGAAAATAATTTAAATGAAAATGAAAGATAATTTTTACCTATTGATCTCTTCACATTGAGATCCTCCTTAAGAAATTTGGTTTTAGAATTTTGGGGGGACCATATGGTCATGGAGGTGGGGAATTGTCTTGATAAGATTTTTGGGAATAATTTAGATAATGGTCAAAGATTGATAGGTGTGAGGTGAAAAGGATGCAAGGGGTGATATTTATAGTGGAAGAGAGGAGGGTTTTCCCAATATTTTAATCATTATTTTTGTTATTTTTCTCAAGAAAAGAAATATTATAGGTTTTTGTGACTAAAAATAGTAAATAGATAATGTCAGTTCAAAACAAGGGTGCTTACATCATCCATGATGTTAGTAATAATGTATTTAATTGATAATTTATATATATGGTAAATTATCGTATTTAACTATTCACAAAAAATTCGAGTATTTCAGAAAAAATACAAAAAATTTACCCCAACCATTTTTTAATGTGTAGAATTAAAAAATTAACTCCATTTTATCAATTTTTTTCTTAATATGAGAAATTTAATTTTTAAATAAAATCATAATTTATTCAAAAAATAACAATTTTAAAACTGTAACAGATTTAATAACACCTTGAAAAATTAATCAAGGTCTCATAAAATTATCATATAACCACAAGACAATAAAATAATAAGTTATTATTTCATTTTATGAAAATAAATTTTCATTTAAATTATTAAATTAATCATAAAATTTTAATTATATATTTACAACTTGCAAAAATACCAACACTTATACTATGATCATATTGTCACTTATAAGATGCCTAAATTTTATTTATACATTCATCGGTGAGGTAACTATTAATTTGGCCATATCACTATTTATAAAAGTCATGTAAATATTAATAAGGTTAAAGTTAATATTATTCAAAAATTATGTTGATCCTATCAGACTCTAAATATCTTACTGATAGCAACTTTGTATGTCTGTTTTTTGAAATTCAAATAATAGAAGTGACAAAATTAGGTTTAACAGCTAGGTTATAACTATCTCCTTTAAACAAAGGGTCTTTTCACAGATGCTCATTGTTTCATGAATTTAATTCTAAATTAAATTTATTTTAAAATCGTTAGTGTGTTATAATATCATTTTATTTCTCACCTTTCCATGCATTGAAAAATGGTAACGTCGTTCGTGCGTACTACGAACTATCACCTCCACGAAATGACATGGTTTATTTTTTCATCACAAAATCACATGAATGATATATATAATTATATTTAAATGATTAATATGATATTAATGATATTATAATCATTTTATAAAGATAAAATTATTCTTTAATTCTTTCTATAATGATCATTGAAAATGGAAATGTTACTAACATGTATGTATGACTTACCATATCCATGGGTGCAACATAGTTCATTTTTCATATCCATATGTAGTGGATGGACTTAAAAGTATAGTTTATGTAAAAAAATGATAGTTATTTAATTATTATTATTATGGATATGATGGACTAATGACTACTTTTATTGTAGACATCATATCAATGTCATTTCGGACTCAAGTACCGAATATCACCACAACGTTTGACATGAACTTAAATAACTATGTAATTGATTTAAAATGGTAATAAGTAATATAAAATGAATAATAAACTTGAAAACTTTTATAAAAAAAGTAATTAATTAACCTAATTTTATTATTCAAGAATATAAATATTGTACGTAATGAGACGGACTCAAGGTGAGAGACTTCATCTCGATTTCCATTCGTTGAGGCATATTTTGATGTTGTGCACCGATATTGTTTTCTGAGGTGTATATAACTCTACATTGACATGTTATGTACTGAATTTATTTATTATCATGATATTTAATGTTTTGTTAAGTGTTACTCTTTCATGTTTCATTTTATCCAACTGATTATAAATTAGTAAGGGAATTTTTAACTCAATTTCCTTTCTTTGAGTTAAACTTCTACTTAATTGGTTATATCATGCTAAGATTATGTGTGAAATGATTTTTGATTATATTATGTTATATTTAAATTTTTTATAAGGATTTATAGTGAATATATATAATCAATTAATTTCATTAATTCTTACATCAATGATATGATATTTCTAAGGGACTTTCTTTTGAAAAATCGTCTTCAATAGTTTCTTTTTTCAAAAGTAAAAAGAATGTTTTTAGCTTATATGGAATGATTTGATTTACCCTTTTTCATGATGCTTTAATGATATGATTATTCCTTTAAAAACATTAAGGGTTATTTTCAAATAAAATGTTTTCTTTATGATGTGAACAATGTTTCCCTTTTAAAAGTAGTTTTAAAGAGAAAAGGGAATTTTGATATCCAGAAGTGATTTTATTATGAGTTTAAAAGGGTTTTTGAAATTATTGATGATAAAAAAATTTGAATCACAATTTTTTTATTAAATATATGGTACTTGAGTATTAAACATTGTGTGGACCAGATAACACTAGGAAAGCCCGGTATAACTTATCATGGGGTCACCCAAATAACGTCAGGTAATCCCATTAAATCTTAACATGAGGTGGCCCATATAGCATCGGGAAATTCCATTACATATTAAGATTGAGTGGCTCAAATAGAACTGGGTAAGCCCATTATATCTTAACATGGGGTGACCCTGATAACGCGAGGTAATCTTGTAATAGCTTAATTGGGTAATGGGAATTTAGGAAGTCGACCATATGGTTATTCAAATTAAATGGGATTTGAAAGGGTTTCATAAAAATGATGTTCTTTGTCAAAAAAGTAGGTTCAAATTTCTTGATATGGGTTTTAATTATTTTATTTGATAAAAACGAATGTGTGTGTTTCAAGTGGAAATTTTTCATTTCATATGCTCAATGAACATTGAATATAAAGTAAACGTTATATGAGTTTTCATGTTTTCATTACACTATCAGTTTACTTTATCTTATATCCCTTACTGAGACTTTTGTCCCTCATTCCTAGTTTTAAAATGTTTTTCATAGGATATTTGGGTAAATAGAGACAAGGTTGAGATCAAGGGGATATTTATGAAAATTTTTTATAAAGAGAAATAGTGTTTTATTTTTAAAGGGCTTCCTTTGGTGGGAAAAAGTGGATACTAAGTATAAGTGTCCACTTGTAATGAATGAGTTTACTTTTTAATAGTTTATACTAATTACCTAAAACTATAAACTAAAAAGTCACTCATATGTGGATTCTAGTTCAATAAAACTAGAACATGTAATGTTTAAGGCTGGGCCCTTACATTTTTATAGGCTTTTCAACTGGTTACCTCACTTAGTTAACCACAAGGGGTGAAAAGCCATGTTCCAACGAATCCCTATCATATTTCTAAAGCATATCCAAAAGATTTATGAGTAGATTCCCTTTATTATTTATTTTTTAATTCATAATAAATATAGATAATCTTGGTGGTAATGATAATAATATAGATTAATGGATAATTTTATGTCTATATAAAGGCCTAACTTCACTAACTAGTCAATATATTATAGAATCTTGAATGCAATATCACTATATAGTTACCCATATTTGAGTTTAAAATTGTAAAACACTATGATAATATCATTTATATTTATCCTATATTTCTTATTTTCTTGTTCATAGATATGAATTATCATAGTGTATTCATCCATGTCTATATGTTTCATTTTCAGCTCCCTAGAAAAACCTGATTACAAGAGGTAATAGAAATATAAATCATCCTCTAAGTACCTCATGTATGATACCTTTTCACCATTACTCACTCACTGAGGTGGATAAATAGGAATAGAGGATTCCAGAATATAAATACATTTTCTTGTTTTAGTGAAGTGAAAAATTACTTGTACCACACTTGTAAATTTGTGCTGGTGAGGAAATTTTCTTTTTCCAAGAATGATAATAGTATTTTTATGGTTTTTATTTATGTTTTCTATATTAAATAAATATATATTTTAGGATTTTATATTGATTATCAGTTATTATGTAATTAATAAATTAATTAGTCATCCATTATTTATCAAATCCTAACATCCCTCACTGTTGGTTTTTTATTATCATGTCACTTGAATATTATAAAGGAAACGACCCATATACCCCTTGAAATAACCAAAAAGGTGAACTTTTCAAATTAAACAAAGGAATTTAGTCATGAATTTCTTGATAACTACATTAAATCATAACTCCTTTACATGTTGAGTGGATTCCCCAATCCTCAAATCCTAAATATAGATATCCTAAATGATTGCCTCTGAGTTAAACAAAATATTACTAAGAAAATAAAATCTTAACACTAACCAAGTTAATTCAATGCAGGACATTCATTAAATCTCCCAATTAATTGAAAACACCCATATGAGGGATATACATGTACATTGAACTATAATTTCATTATAAATAAAGCGATGAATGGAGTTTATAGAAGTAATATTTTTATTTACGTACTTTATTTAACTTATGCATAAATATTATTTATTTTATACAATACATGTTTTTATTATTATGTTATGGTTGGGTGGCACCAGATTGGTAAACCCCATAATCCTATATCCAAAAGACAAGGGTTTGAATCTTTTCAAGCCCCTCTGGGTATTTATGATGCATGTGGTGATGCAGGTAAGCGGCGATGTAGGAAGGATAATGTAGGCATGACGCTACATTAGGCCTTCAGGATATGTTCATGGTCCACTTAGCATTGGATCTTTGGGCTGTGCAATGAGTATCCCTCTACCTAGTTAAAAAGGTGTATTTACTTTCATAATAAAAGTCTCTTTAGCCACAAAAAAAAATTATTGTTAATATTATGTGATTATTACATTATTAATTAAACATGTTTGATGAAGTAATTTATATATAATTATTTAGTTTTATTTTATATTTATAACTATTGTTAATTATTTTTACTTTTTTTATCATGTTTAGTTATCAAAATAAATCATGCATTAAATAAATAAATAAATAACCATGCACTGCAAAAGTAAAAGAAATATGTGATATGATCATAAGATTTTATCTATAAGTTGGTTTATTGAGTATAAAAAACCAACCTTAACCCTCATGGAAATACCTCCTCAATCACATCCTTGGATTGAGCTACAAAATTTCTATATACTTATGTTTATCTACTTGGTTGGATTCTCCTTGACTCATGTTTTGAACCTTCTCCACTCACTAGAAGATTCATCCTTTACAAATGTATTCTCAATCATATGTGAGGGGTAGTAGGGTTTCAGAGTTATATAAAATAATCCTTGGACATGTAGGCCTATACATAATAAACAAGGAATGGATGATATACAGATCATCATATTTAATATAATAATAAATTAACTCATAAAACCCTAAATTTTATAATGAAATTAAATATATAAAAATATAACACATACACAGTTCTATCAGGATCATGATTTATCACAACATTAAATGACTACACATTTATTCTTTCTAGTATTCATTGTAATTATTGTGTGAAGTATATAGGTTTTCTGATTTTTTTTCTCAAAATGAAGTTTTATAAATTATAAATATAATAATTTTAAGAAATTATATCCAAATGAAATAATAAAAATCACTTAGCGTGTATTAGGTGTGGAAGGACACTTGTCACATGGAATGTACAACCCTCTACACACCATGTCGTTCATATATTTCTTAATATAATAAGGGATAAAACACATCACATGGATTGTAAAACTAGATATACACTCTATAGTTCATGTCTCACTTAAATTATCTGGTGTATTATCTCATAAAACATTCCTCAAAATTCAGTGGGTATTATTCATGGGATGTCATGTTTTACACAATGTGTATATCAGGTTATTATTCATATAATTCGCATCTATCCACATTGATCATCTAATAATAAATACATGACATGTAATTACTCCATGTAGTTGACCACATGAATTTCCTTGATTTTTGAAAAGTCAAAAAAATGTGTGAATACACAATGTGTATACTGGCTATATGTAATGTAATCCTTTTCAAACCATGTGAATCTATGGAAATCAATACAAAACATATAATAAAATCACATATTGATCTACATAGTTTTCCAAGACTGTTGCAACATGGTACTTATAAGATCCTAACCATTTGATGAGGTACGTTCTATTTAAATTTTTATTTAACTCCATTTAAATTGATTAATATCTCTAGTGTAGGGAAGGACTCAGGGTTGTCCCAAGGGTTCATGATTTGAAAATGAGAGAAAGTTGCCATCCAGTGTAGATGGAATGGTTGGTGCATCTTTAGTAATAACCATGAATAATAACCATGAATCCTAGTTGAGGGTAGTCCATGGATTAAAAACCATGAAAGGGGTTCCCAAGATATCATTATCCTTAAGACCCATGGATAGAGGAAACCAAATAGTTTTTCAAACCAAGTGGGTGGCCTAGAAAACCATTGTGGCATGGTTTCTTCTTGAATAAAGGGAACCACATGGTTAATGCATGGTTCAAAGAACCATGTGGCCAAACTATTCACCTATTAAAGAGTGTTAAATTTGTGACTTCCCCCTCCTGAACTTTATATTATTTTCAGTTAACTTATCCCCCATATATTCTCCAATAATAATGGTTATGAACTAAATTCTCCCAAGTTATCCAAGGGTGGTTCTCCATTAGTTTTTTTGAATTTGGACTATTGTTTAGTGAAAATCAAAGATCCCAATAAATATTTGACACAATATACTTCTATTTTTTGGGGGAATCATTGTGGGATATTTTTTCTCCTTCTAAAGCCATAAACCCTTATTTTCTAGGTAATTATTATGTTGGGAATTTTGGGGATTTTAAGATTGAGTCAAGGTCCAAGTTTGAGAGGGATTTCTTCCAATACATTGAGGTAGTTATTATAAAAGTTATTTCTCATAGTATTGATGCTTAATCATATGTATCAATGGTGTGTCAAACCATTCAAAAACCCCATTAGATCCATTGATGATGAGTAGACCAAGACTAAGGCCACCCATGGGCTTTTCCAATCCATTGCACATGGAGATTGAGTTTTTAAATAATGAATTAAAGGGTTTAGTAGATTAAATCATTTGTAATTGTGTTAAACATGTTAATTTGGTATAAAGATTGGTTTTTATTTACATGGAAAGTTAAATGGGTTGTGATATAATTAATGGGAAATGTGATAAATGGTTAAAGGGGGCATGCATATGTTATAAAATGGTTTGGATGTATGTTTAATGGTTGTAGTTATGAATAAATGGTAAAATGGGATAGTTATGGAATTGAGTTAAATGTATTGAAAGTGTTGAACTATGGGAATGTTGTTAAATAAAAAGGCGAAACCTCATTATTATTGTGTGATAAAAGGTCATTGATGATTGAAGTTAAAAATTATGATTAATGGTATGTTTGGGATTTTAGAATGAGGATCTTTATCCTGGGGTTGGGATAGAATGATTCTGTAGGCCCCATTGATACCTTGTATGGTTGGGATGTTAGAATGATGCTCCAAGATTCCTCGGTATGGATATTGTGTGGATACTTGGAATGAGGCTCCAAGGTATATTATTTTGACTGAATTTATTAATGATTACCCATGTGATATATAGAGTTAAATACTTATATGGTTCATAATTTTTTCATGGGGTGAATAAGGTTTGATGTGTTGTTGACAAAGTAGAAACTGAGAGCCAATAACACTAATTGATAATAGCTTAATTTAAAATATATTTACTTTATGATATTTTTTACTAATTATCTGTACTTCTAGATGCACTAATACTATATTGGATATTGTTATAGGCACTATTAGTAAGAACCCAGATCTTATTTTTCAGTTATGGATCTTGTTTTATGTTGTTTTTGAGAAAAAAGGGGGAATCTGGAAATTTATGGAGCACACATCGTGTACTTAGGAGTACCAGTTGTGTACCCGGTTTCCACAGGTAACTGTTTATTAACCATGTATTGGCCAAGTACACAACTGGGTGGGGTTACCTAGAGACCACCTAAAGAAGGGATGGTAAGGGAATTTAAAAACTATTTATTTTTAAAGAACACACCATGTAATTTTTATTTTATTTAATTATATGGACCAGGGTTGTATCTAATTGGTAGAAACACCATCTTCTGGCTCTGTGTCGTCTAGGGCAACCAATGAGTGATGATTCTTCTCTAAACCATCGATATGCCATCTGTTCTCTGAATCAATCACTGTTTAATGCATTGGAATATCCTCATTGAGTTATTCCTTCTTCTTGAGCCTCTCCTCTTGATTTCTTATCTTTTGTGAGATATCTGTGGTTGAGAGTTTTCTATGTTTTTGTAGATCTACCGCATTCTAGGTCGATTCAAAGGCTGAGGTTCATCTATATCAATCGTACAACGTCGAGGTATGTGGTTTGTGCCTTTTCGTTGGTTGTATTTGAATTATATATGAAAAAGTGCCCAATACCCTAGTTTAGGGTATTGCGTATTTAGGGAATTTAACCCCTTGATTCCTGCTATGCGTTGATTGCTAGATTTACAGATCCTGATTGAGAATAGGATTTATTTACCTTAATTTGGTTGTGTTTTCCCATGTTTGTTGATATTAGACATTGGGTCTCGAATTTCCTATTTAGATATTTCGATTCCATGCCTTGTTTTGTTTGGATGGAGTTGATTATTCAATGAAATGCTTGATATATGCATTATAGTTTTTAACCAAGTAGTATTATGAGGTTTAATTTGGGTGTTGGATATTGTTTGTGCACAATTGTATTACATAGGGTTGTGGGAACATGTGTAGTTAGACTATATGGGGAATTGACATTGAGGGCTTCCCCAGAGTGTCTATTATAATTTTCACATTGTGAGACCATAGGGGGGATTGAAGTTGAGTTCTCCCTTAGAGTGTCTATAGTTACCATTACAAGACCACATGGGGAATTGACATTGTGTTTTTCCTTAGAGAGTTTGTAGTTTACCTTTAAAATTCCATATGAGGAATTGATGGTGAATTCTTCCTCAGAGAGTGTTTGTTTTCATGAGACCAAAGGGGTTAGACTGTGTGGGATATACTAGGGGGTCGTTATTTCCTTTTTGTATAAGTTATACCAGAGGAGTTAGGCTATATGAACTTTACCAAAGGGTTACTTGTATTTTTTGGTTGACTAATTAATAGACGTAACTGAATGTTGTTGAAACCGTTGGATTGTTTACTTTTGAGCACTTCCTTGTATATTGATTCATTTTACATATTTACCTGCAATATATATTCACTAATAGTTAGGCATAGATCTTTGGGTGGTTGTCTACTGGGATTCATCTCACACCCTGTTTGGGTCATGTTTTTTGGCCCAAACAAATTATATTGTTTCAAGTATAGATAAGGGCAGACACCCTTCTACTTTAGGTACTTGATTGTTGTGGAGCTGGAGAGCATGGGACCAAGGTGAGGATTGCAATGATGATTGAGTTATTTACTTGTTTTCTTTTTCTAATTTATGGTTTAGTAATGTATTCTAGTTTTGTGACTTGATTGGCTACTTTCCTAGACATATGTGACATTCATCATTTATATATGTGCTCCAGTTGTTCATCTACTTGCAGTCTTCTATCATTTTTTTATTGTATGGTATTACTGCTTTCACTGTTCTATATTATTGATATTCCACCATGATATTCTACCAATGAGGGAATAGTTTCCCCACAATCACACCAAAGTAACTCACTACTAGTCTGCAGCCTCTGGTGTTTCGGGAAATGCGCTTGAGGCCATGTGACCAACCGGGTACAGGGCACCTCTGGGCTGCACCCGAAACCAGAACATTACAAAGTAGTATCAAAGAAATTATTTCTTCTTGAATTACATTTTGGAGCCTATATCCAGGTATATAAAGGAATAGGTAGTTAGTAATAATCTTTTCATGGGAGTAGCTAACCCTTTAAATGGAAAAGCTAATTTACCTTGATTATTTCAATTTTTATTAATTTGAAATTTTATAGTTGATTTGATTTAACCATTGGGTGAGTCACTTGTTTTGTACTGTTTTTGTTGATGTTGTTAAGGTTCTATTTCTATTTCAACCCGATGAGATGAGGTTACACCATCTCATGCATGATATATGCACTTTCTAGAAATCACATGTCATGCATTCTTGTCATGCCATTTAGGGTGCATTACCAATTGCATGTTGTAGTGATTGATGTGGTGCTACATATGCATGATGTTGTGATAGATGCCTTAACAGAATACCTTTTATTTGGGGGATATTGTGATTTATTAATCTATTACACTATGATAAGACATGTATAAGATGCCAAGATTTTATTTTCAGGGAGTATGGGTACTCACAGATCAGAATTTGGCACTTAAATGTTTGTTTTAGTGTTTTTATGGGTTCAAGAGTAGTTTCTAAGGATTACTGTCTAGAAAAAACCTAGAATACAAGGGGTGTATTGATGAATACATGACATGTATCCTTCTGTTTGGGAAGGAACAACTTTTCTTAAGTACACACTATGTACTTTGAGTACATGTAGACTTTTATCGTGTAACTGTCTATGTGGGTAGAAACACGAGGTAGAGAAATCATCAGTGTAACACTCCATGTACTGGATGTACATGTCGTGTTATAAGGACCATGTATCTGGTCATGTGACTAACGACATGGGTAAGTGAAATCCATCTAATACATGTTGCGTCTGGCATAAACACACCAAGAAGAGTCAACTATGTCTCCGACCGTGTGACTAACGAAATGGGTGGTTGAAACCTAAGTGGTACATGCTGTGTTTAGGGTGAACACTCCATGTAGTTTTGTTCTAGGATTACCGTATGTGTTTTTCATACAGAGGAACTCAGGCAGGGGGAAAGGTTCAAGTACATGCTGTGTATGAGGATGAACACGTTGTGTGTATGGGATGTTACACAACCAGATTTGGATGAAGTACACTGCCATGTAAAGGCTTGAGAAAATACTTCGTTTAGGTGTTGTACATTATATGTATCCATATTTTGAAAAACTTGAACATTTTCTTCTCTTGTTCCTTTTCCCGCAGTTCTAATTTTCAGTCCCTGATAATATTGATCTAAGGTGTGCACTTTACATTGTAGATTCATGCCACCGAGATGTGTTTTTATGCTAGTTACAGGGAAATGATCAGACATCGAACATGGAAGATTAGGGACTACCAGAAAATCCTCCCATCATGCCTGTCTTGGAACCATTCTTCATTACAGGTATAGGTGCTGATGCATAGTTCCGAGAAGGAATCATGAGGTTTATGAAGACCTTCCAGGAGCCACCGCATCCAGCCTCGTCTATGGTAGAGTTGATACGGGTTTTTTAGCAGCAGAATCCTCCCACTTTCTCAGGGGATGGAGGACCTCAGGTTTCAGAGTCATTGTTAGAATCCATGCTATCAATCTTCAAGCATATGGAGATGCCTCCAAAGAGGAGGTTGAATCTCGCTATGTACATGCTTTGGGATTCCTCGAAGAGATGGTGGGATGTGATCTCATCGGCAGGACGTCAGTAGGTGATAGCTTGGGATGAGTTTCAGCATGCCTTCTATGACAACTTCTATCTGGAGACTTTGAGGGTTGATCGGGCCCAAGAGTTAATGAGTCTGGAATAAAGTACTCTTTCTGTCATGGAGTATTCTTCTCGCTTCATAGAGCTGCAGTGCTTCAAAACTATTCTAAGGGGTGATGAGTTATTCCTAGCATGGAATTTTGATGATGGTATTAGGAATGAAATCTGATCTCAGGTGAACATCTTCAGGTTGACTTCCATTTCTTATAACATCAACCAGAAGATGATTACATAGCACAACCTGAGGGAATTTGGAGCTGTGGGATAGAGAGGATTAGTATCTAGAGATGGTACCCATCTGAAAGACAGCCGGAAGTGCCTCAGGGAGTCTACGTGTGGAGATCCGAGTATGCGAGACACTCCTTTAGGTATCCAGGTGGTATGCTACCTGTTCGGGAATAGCAGGCATATGAGGCTGCATTGCCTGAGGGACCCAGTTGAGTACCGATCTTGTGAAATGATGGGTCACCTTCACTGTTTATGTCAGTTCTTCTCACCAGCAGCTGGTGGTAGGGGTTCTTATATGACTCCTCATTCAGGTACAGGACCATTGGTTTCTCATTAGTCTGGGAACCAGAGTTCGTCCAGTAGTTCAGGCCAAGGTGGAGGTCGTGGTCGTGGTATCCAGTCTCTAGGATTTCAGTGAAAATATGGTGGATCAGCTCAGGGTGGATAGGTAGGGTCACAAGACTATGGTACAAGTAAAACTTTTGTAGTAGAGAATACTTAGTAGGAGAAGGATACCAGATCCTCTATAGTTCCAGATGCAATTCTAGTTTCCCCAGTTTTAGCTTCTGCAATTTTTGATACATGGGATTCGCATAGTTTATAACTGTTTCTATTGTCAAAATCCTTGGGATCCGTATATTTAATTCGGAAGATGTCTTGATGCTGGAAACTCTGTTGGGGACAAGAAAGGCTAGTGTACATCAGTGCAAGGAGTGCCCTTTTGAGGTTGGTGGGTGTCACTTCTTATGGGACCTTTATGTATTAGATATCACATGCTATGAATTCATTCTCAGGATGGACTTGTTAGTTCCCTTCCATGCTATTTTTGACTGATATTGTCATAGGGTGAGTTTCACTTTACCATAGGGTGGTTTGTTCCTATATAAGGGTGAATGGGATGTCCAGGAGGGTAGAGCGAGACCTGAGAATCTTTGGTTGGGAGGAGTTATAGCCCAAATTGCTAGTTTGTATCTGGATGACTAGGGGACTTCACAAATAGACTTTCTTCCAGTGGTGGACTATTTCAGAGATGTCTTTCCAAAGTATATTTTAGGTTTTCCTCTTGAGTGAGAGGTATAATTTTCTGTTGATCTTGTGCTAGGGGTGGCACTGGTGTCCATTCCTCCTTATATGATGGCTACACAAGAGTTACATGAGCTCAAGAAGAATTTAGAGGAGTTACAGGCAAAGGGTTTCATCCAACCTAGTACTTCTCCTTAGGGTTCACCTGTCCTGGTTGCGAAGAAGGCGGATGGTACCCTCAGACTTAGTGTGGATTATCGGAAGCTGAACCTGTTGACAGGTATGAACCGATATCAATTTCGATGGATTGATGATCTCTTTGATCAGCTTGGAGGAGCTCAGGTGTTCTCAAATATTTACTTGAAGTCCAATTATCATTATTTGTATGTTAAACCATCATATATACCTCTTAAATCCTTTCCGAGCAGGTATGCTCCATACGAGTATGTGTTTATGCCGTTCGGTCTCACAAAATCACCTTCAGTTTTTATGGCACTAATGAACCAAGTGTTCCATCCATACTTGGATTCTTTCATGGTACTCTTTGTGGATGATATCTTGGTGTACTATCACATTCAACATGACCATGTCACACATCTTGAGAACATTTTGAGTACACTGAGAGAGCATCAGTTATATGCTAAGATCTCAAAATTCCACTTTTGGATAGACCAAATTCACTTCTTGGGCCATGTTATCTTTGAGACATGAGTATCAGTAGACCCTGATAAAGTTTGAGAAAAATTTTACTGGGAATAGACAAAGAATGTCCTCGAGGTATAAAGTTTTCTAAAGCTCACTGGTTACTACATACGTTTATACAGAACTGTTCACACATAGTAGTGCCACTGAAGATCTTGACTAAGAAGGGTGAGAAGTACTTGTGGACAGATTCCTGCGATTCAGCCTTCCAGGAGCTGAAAGGGAGGTTGAATTTATCATCGATACTAGATTTTCTAGATCTGGGAAAGAGTTATACAGTTTATTATGATGCCTCAGGTATCGGGCTGCGAGTAGTGCTTATGTAGGGGGAAGGAGTCATTGCATTTGGGTCTCGACAATTGAGGCCACATGAAAGGAATTACCCAATACATGATCTCGAGTTGGCTGCATTTGTTCGTGATTTATGCTATTGGATACATTATTTGTTTGGAGATAATTTTTGTGGTTTTCACCAACCAAAAAAGTCTCATGTATATATTTACTCATTGGGATTTGATTTCGAGATAGGGAAGGTGGCTTTAGTACCTTCATTCCTTTGACTTTGAGCTTGCCTACATGTCAGGGAAAGGCAATGAAATGACTAGTACGTTGAGTAGGAGGACTCTGTTATAAGCCATTCAGAAGGACACCAGTGAGTGGAAGCTTATGAATCTATTCTCTGAGATTAATTTTATGGTGTATGACAGATAGGGGAAAATGTTTCTTTCATTTGTAGCTGTTACCACCACCCTACTAGATCAGGTGAGAATAAGGATGATATTGGATGTTGAAAGCCTAGTTCTATAGGAGAGTGCATCAGGAGAGGACCCTATTATTAGATGGACAATGGGCTAGGATGAGATCTTGAATTTTTGTGGGCGTGTATGGGTGTCATAAGACATATGCAAGGAGCTGATTCATGACTTGTATTCCTTAGTTTGGGCAGTTCATCCTAGTACCACCAAGATGTGTCGAGATCTACACTGTCAGTATTGTTGGCTAGGTATTAAGAGAGATGTTTCTCATTTTGTGATGAGGTGTTC
Source organism: Viscum album (assembly GCA_963277665.1). Taxonomy (NCBI): domain Eukaryota; kingdom Viridiplantae; phylum Streptophyta; class Magnoliopsida; order Santalales; family Viscaceae; genus Viscum; species Viscum album. The sequence continues at coordinate 2,096,555,262 of OY728141.1, forward strand.
CACCTGTTATCATGTGAAGGTGGAGAATCAGTTACCAACATGGATTTTGTACCAGTTACCCATTCCCGAGTGGAAGTGGAATGATTTTGCGATGGAATTAATGACAGGGTTACCAAGGCCATCTCAACGGAATGATGCTATTTGGGTTTTCATTGACAAACTCACAATGGTCGCACACTTCTTACCGATCAAGAAGACCTTCAGTGCTGATGATCTTGGAAGGTTGTACATCCGAGATATTGTAAATTTATATGGTGTTACATGCTCTATTGTTTTGGATAGGGACTCCCATTTCGGTCTGGCATGGACTATAGAGAGATTCGGGTACATAGGTACTTTTGAGTATAACTTACTATCCCCAGATAGATTTCCATTCCGAGCATACGATTCAGTGACTGGAGGACATGCTTTGAGCATGCATCCTAGATTTTGGAGGTTCTTGGGAGAATCACATACCTTTGGTTGAGTTTTCATAAAATAATAGTTTTCAGGAAACTTTTCAAATGGAACCTTATGAGGCTTTTTATAGTGGTCCATTCTAATCACCACTATATTGGCTGAAAATAGGAGAGGAAGCTATGCTGGGACCTCATCTTGTCCAGGAGACCACAGAGCAAGTGAAGTTTATTTGGAAGAAGATGGATACTGCACAATCATGACATTAGTCTTATGCTGATTGATGAAGACGACCTCTGGAGTTCGAGGTCAGGGATCAGGTTTCCTATGTGTCACACCGACATTGGGAAATAGGAGGATTAGGAGACATGGTAAGCTTTCACTGAGATAAGTTAAGAAATTTGAGGTTTTGGATTGAGTAAGGCCAGTTTCCTATCAGTTGTAGTTACCTCAGAGGTACCGGGATATGTACGAAGTCTTCCACATTTCTTAACTATTACATTACTTCTCATACCCATCTCATGTTTTTTAACTTGAGGAGATTAAGTTGGATGGGGACGCATTGTTCAAGGATCATCATATCCGGATTATTGATCACAATATGAATATTCTTCGTGGATGATCTATTCCTCTGGTACGGGTGCTATAGCAGCATGAGAAAATAAAGGACGAGACTTGGGAGAGGGTGACAGTTGTGTAATCGTAGTGGCTGGAGTTTTTCAAGGATTCTTCTTCTATGCCACCTTGTTAGGGAAATTTGGGGACAAATTTCATTAAGGGGGGAAGTTTGTAAGAACCAAAATCTTCTATTTCTAGTATGAATCTTGTTTTCTAGTGTTTCTGAGAAAAAGGGGAGAATCTAGAAATTTAAGGAGTACACACTGTGTACTTAGTAGTACACTTCGTGTACCTAGTTTCCATAGGTAGCCATGTACTGGCCATGCAACGGCTGAGTTTACAACCAGGTGGGGTGACCTTGAGACTGCCTAAAGTGGGGCCAGTAATGGCATATACACGCCATGTATTTTTAACAACCACACCATGTACTTATGTCTTTTATTTCTTTAAATAGACTGGGGTCACGTCTAATTAGATGAAGCACATTCTTCTAGCTCTGTCTCATCCAGGGTGACCAAGGAGCGATGATTCTTCTCTGATCCATCGATCTGCCATCCGTTATCTAAATCAAACACCGCCGATTAACTTAGAATCACCTTGGTGAGTTTTTATTTATTCTAGAGCCTCTCCTCTTGATTTCTCCTCATTCATGAGATATATATGATTGATCATTTATGATGTTTTTTTTATATCTACCATGTTATTGGTTGATTCAAAGGCTGGGGTTCAAATATATCGATCGTACAATGTCGAGGAAGGTGGTTTGTGCCTTTTTGTATGTTGTATTTTATTTATATATGAAAATGTGCCCAATACCCTAGTTTAGGGTATTGTGTGTTTAGGGAATTTAACCCTTTGATTCCTAGTATGCCTTGATTTCTTGTGTTAGGGATATTGATTAAGAATAGGGTTTATTTACCTTACTTTTAGATGTGTTTGACCATGTTTTTTGATATTGGACTTTGGTTCTAGAATTTCATGTTAGGATATTTCATTTACATGCCTAGTTTTGTTATGATGGAGTTGATTATTCTATGAAATGCTTGATATATTCATTGTATTTGTTGTCCAAGTAGTATTCTGAGGTTTAATTTTGCTAGTGGATATCATTTGTGCACGAATGTATTACACAGGGCTGCAAAAACCTGGTGTAGTTAGACTATAGGGGGAATTGATGTTGAGGGCTTCCCAAGAGTGTATGTTATACTTTTCAAGTTGGGAGAACATAGGGGGGATTGACATTGAGTTCTCCCTCAGAGTGTCTATAGTTACCATTCCGAGACCATAGGGGGAATTGACATTGAGTGCTTCCTTAGAGATTATGTAGTTTATCTTTAAAATACTATAGGAGGAATTGACGGTGAGTGCTTCCTTAGAGAGCATTTGTTTTCATAAGAGCAAAGGGGTTAGACTGTGTGAGCTATCCCAGGGGGTCGTTATATCCTTTTTGTATAAGTTTTTCCAAAGGGGTTAGGCTGCATGAACTTTCCCCGAGGGTTACTTGTATTTGTTTGGTTGAATAATTAATAAATGTAAATGAATTTAGTTGAAACTATTGGATTGTTTAATTTTGAGTAATTCTTTTTCTATTGCTTCATTTTGCATATTTTCCTGCTATATATATTCATTGAAATTTAGGAACATATATTTGGGTGGTTGCTTACTGGGATTCATCTCACACCCTGTTTGGGTCATGATAGTGAGCCCAAACTGATTATATTGTTGTAGGTATAGATAAGGTAAATCACCCTTTTACTTCATATACTTGATTTCTGTGGAGCTGGGGAGAATGGGACCAAGCCGAGGCTTGCGGTGTTTCTTGAGTTATTTACTTATTTTACTTTGTACTTTGGTTTAGTGCTATATTCCAGCATTGTGACTTGTTTGGATGCTTTCCTAGACATATGTGACACACATCATTTATATATATTCTCCAATTGTTTATCTAATTTCAGTATTCTATCATTTTCTTATTGTATGGTATTACTACTTCTGCAATTTTATATTATTTCTATTCCACTACGTTACTCTTCCATTGAGGGAATAGTTTACACACTATAAAACCTAAGGCCCTCATTTTTAGTCAGCAGCCTCTAGCGTTTGGGGAAATGCGCTTGATGCCATTTGACCAACCAGGTAAGAGACACCTTTGGTGGCACCCAGAACCGGGATGTTACACTATTGTTTGTGGCTTTCTATGTTGTACTCACACCACACTCTGGCTACTGTTGGGTACCTAAGAATACTTCTGACCTGAAAATTATATCTTTATTTGATTTTCGAAAACTGCTTTTTGGGTATTTACTTTGGTGTCTTATTTTGGTTTCTATTTGGAACTTTAAACTATCATGACTTAACAAACTTATTATTTTGTATTGTTTTATTTACCTTGTTTTGGGAGTTAGTTATGTGATTTTGGTTGTTGGTTATTATTAAATGTTGATGTTTGTTATGATTTATATTATTGGTTTACTCTGGTAAAAAGGTATAGTCTCCACACATTTTTCATTATACCTTAGCTTCTAGCTGAAATTCTTTGTCAACCCAGGAGGCATGCCTGAGGTCTTGTGGAAAACCTTACTGGGGTACTAGTTTAGTAGCACCTAGTCTGGGATGTTAGAAAGTGGTGTTAAAGAATTTTATTTTATATTGGTTTACTATTTGAGAAAGGTAGACAGGTGGCTAGGATATATAGGTCCTTGGTTATGAGATTTTTATGAATCTATCAATTAAGGTACTCTTATTTTTTTGGTGACAAGAATTATATTAGGCAGACATGGGAAAGAATGTTGGTTATGGGAAAATGAAGTGGTTTTTTATTTATTTTATTTTTTAAATGAAGTGGTGCATAATAAAGAGATTGTAATGGTTTTAAATTAAAATATGTAAATTGAAGTGGTTTAAATGTTTCCTAATATAGAATTTGTAACTATTTAAATATTTAAAGATGTTAAAATGTTTTCAAATGTAATGATTTTATAATTTTTAAGTTTGGTTTACTAAGAGTTATCCATGTCCTAGATAGGGATAGTTGGGGGTAGTGATAGTGACATGTTTTTATTTGTTGGGATAGTGTATATAGAGTATATAGTTTATGGATAATGTGTCCCCAATTTTTTATAACTATGAAAATGTATTGGTATGTCCCCTGAAATTTGAGGATGGAATTATAGAAAGATTACAACATGAAAAATTTTACCGAATGGGAAACGTGATGACATTGTTGAGAATTAAACTCCAATAACAGGGAAAAAATCACATTTGTTTCTATATGAGAGGGAAGAAGAGAAGTTTCATTAGAACATTTCCTATATTATTTAGTTTATGGAGATATATTATGGTTAGTAACCCCATGTTTGTTTGAGCTAATGAGAAAGTTTCAGCTACAACACCCTTTGATGTTTTGCGGAGAGGGTGGACCTAAGGTAATAGAGTTCTGGATTGAGTCTATCTAGATAACACTGAATCACCTAGAGACTCCTCCAAATAAAAGTTTCATCCTGGTGACATATATGTTACAAGGACTAGTGATGAATTAGTCAGATATTTACGTTCAGCCTGAGCAGAAAGAGTGTAGGGCTCAGAAGGACTACCAATAGAACATCATAGAACACTTTTACAAAGAGACCTCCATACTTGAGAGATTAACTGCATTTATGTGGTTGACCCAAAGGACTATTTTATTGATCGTTTATGATTGATTCTTTATTTAATTGAAATTTTTTTCTTCATTTCTGATGGGATATGATAATACCATGTCTAAGTATTTTTAGTACGGACATAGTCACAAGATCATGTCCCAGGTACATATTTTCCATTTAAGGAAGTTTTTTGAGGAAGTGAATTAGTTACTCACTTCTGAGGGGAACCTAAAGAAGGATTCTAGTGGAAGATAGACAGTTTTCGCAAGGATATCAGGTATTGCATCCTGAAATAGTAGGACGTGCCGATATGAGAGTTTCCATCATGATGGTGGTAGATAGAGTAACTAAGGGAGAGGATAAGACCCTTAGGGAAGAGATTGAGTATTCTACTATCAGTGCAGTAGACCTAATCATATGTGTGGTCAGTTTCCTCAACCAATAGTAGTGTATAGATTTTTTGAAAGGATGGCCATTTTTATAAGTTCTATATGAATCCTCAATAGAAAGGTTTTGATAGAGAACCTAGGAAAATATAGAGGATTGGAAAGGGATCTTCTACCCTATATCAGTCCCCCTATTAGAGCTCGACTAGTTATACTAGTCAGTGTGGGGCATGAGGCACTATTGGACATGATTGTTTGTATCAAAAAGGTGGTCCAACACTCTAGACTTAGATAGGATCCCATGGTATTGGAATATGATGGTTGCATGCAATTTATCCTACTATGGATGGAAATGAGATTGGACCTTCAACAGTCCGAGGTATGATTCTTGTAGATTTGACACTTATTGATGCTTTATTTTAAACATGACTTTCTTATTATTTTATATCAACTGGTTTTGTGAATGGTTTGTGTCTGATGGTGGAATATATGTATGTAGTTATTCCACTTGAAACACCATTAGGAGTGTGATCGGTGGTATTCTACAATTAAAGGAGTCTTCCCTCAAGGTTGGTTGGTATTGTCTCCTTTGGGATTTTTTCATACTTGATGCATTGGGCTTTGAAAAGATATTGGTAATGGATTGGTTAGTTTTATAATAATATTAAATTGATTTTTACCATAGAAGACTGGGTTTCATTTATCATGATGGTGATATTTAAGTTCATTGTAGAGAATAGAATATCCATGAAGGATGTGTATGACTATTACACTGAAAGTTGTGTGAGATCAACCTAGGTGGAATGTGTTATACATGGGTATGAGGGAGGGGAATATGGTATCTTACTAAAGGACCCTAGAACACCCTGAGAGGGGAGGGGTAAATAAGGGTGTCAAATTTTTCTTTTAAATTGATGGATCTTATTCCCATGTTATTAGGGACCTATTGAATCTATCTAAAGAGGAAGTCCAGAAAACAAACAGTCACATGCAAAAAAATGACACACAAATTTTACTTGGTTCAACACTAAGGGCTAAGTCCGAGGATAATATGCCAACCGTGTGTTAGTCAAGCAAAAAACAACTAAGATTCACAATTTTTGGATTACAAGAGTTTGGCATAGTCACTATGTGCTTGGCGCACTACCTTTACAAGGTTTTTGGGACATCACACTGCATCCCTTAGATCACTTCCACTAACTCCCCCTTGCTCACTGCATTGGAAGAATTTTCACTCAGTTTATCGACTTGAAGGTCGATTCAATGTTTTAGCATTAAATAACGCATCCTCAACTATAAATGGATTATCTTTTGAAGTACCATTTTCATACATAGATGTAAATTAATTTTCTGTACACAGATAGGTTATAGTAACTAATTTTGCAAACAAATTTGGTCAATTTTTAGGCATCCTTAAGTGTTCCGCCCACCACTTTACCTCTTTATCTTACTGAGTAGTGAGTATGGTTCATGGATCGACTCCTCTGTATAAAAATGACGTTTCGAAGTACCATCCATCTCCTCTGTGAACATACTTACTCTGTGTACCACCTTACTCTGCTACATACTATGAAATATTCCATCAATAACCACACTTTCTTTCATAGACTATTTTTCCATATGTGGATGTTTCTCTATGTGTAACTTCTTCTCCTCCATGAATCATTTAGAACTTCACTAGATTTCTTTTGGAAATTTTAAACTCTAATCTCGTGCCATAAAAAAGGTGATTACTGCTCCTTATATAGGCAAAAAATGTATCCAAAAAATACACTAATCCAAGATTTACCAAATCATTGATTTTGGTATATCCTCCAATACGTATTGATCTTATCCCGTGAACTACATCTATCCTGCAAAACTCCATCCTTCCGTGTACTTCACGCCTTCATCCACATACCTTTGCTGTGAATCAATTTCGATTCTGTGAATCGCTCAGTGTACCATTCCCTCTATTCTGTATGCAGTCCATGAACCATTCCTAGACTTTGTACATGGACCTTGTCTCAGGCCACACAGTTCTCCCCCTTTTCTGAATTCCTTCACAATTATTCATTCCACACATTCCTATGAATATATTCCCGATTTTGTGGCCCAAAAATTTGGAAAAATTTGGGAAACTATGCCGCCTTCAATATTTCTTTCAACCACAAACGTATGAACACATTCCTTGAAAACTTTCTATTTATGTATGTGAAAATTGACAAAGAACACTAAAAAAAGTAAATTATTATCAACGAGAAGCCTTGGTTGCAATAATATCCCCCTTTGGGTTTTTTGGTCATCTCTAGATAAATTAATTGAAGCACCCGCCATGATCTAAACCTAAACCTTCAAGAAACAACTCATCTATCACTCTAAGTCTACGTGAGCAGTGCTTAGTGTATAAAAAAAATAGAGAGGACATGAATTGATTTCTCATTATTTTCATTTCTCCATCATAGTTACATTTATGGATTTTTCTATTTTCTATATTTCCTATATCTAGAAATCCACCCAATAGAAAAAAACCCAATGAACTGAATCTTGACTTGTAGAGCTCAAATACATGGTCCCCTTGGATCGTATCTCCCCTATAAACCTGCATCACTTACACAACCATATTTAAATCAGTTAAAAAATGTGAAGAGGGGAATTTTTTGATCTCTTTATATAGTTGGATGCGGTTTAAAACCATGTTTCAAATGATATTTTTCAAACACAACTGCTGGAAGAGGCTTGGTAAGAATATTAGCCACTTACTCATCAGTTCCCACATGATCCATTTTAATCACTCCTTGTTAAACTCTTTCCTTGATGAAGTGATATATGATTTAAGTATGGTTTGTATGAGAATGATGAACATGATTATTTTCAAGATCATTTGTGCTCTTGTTATCAAAATAAATCACCATTGGTTGTTTCACCTCATCACCAATGTCAGTTAGTTGTTGCTGCATCCAAAGTATATGAGTGCAAGATTTTGTTATGGAGATATATTCGACTTCATCAGTACTAAGATAATTAATTTCCTATTTCTTACTCAGCCAACCTAAACATTTCTTCCCAACATAGAATGCTCCACCCCTGATGGACATTCTATCCTCTACATCTACAACCTAGTTAGCATCAGAAAATTCTGATAGTTCACAATCACTTCCTACACAAAAATATAAGACATAATTTTGAGGACCTTGAATGTACCTCATGATGTTTTTCACTATCGCCATATGTTCTTATTTTGGATTACTCTGAAAGCAGGCCACTAAGCATGTTTCAAAGACAATATCTAATCATATTACTTTCGAGTACAGTAAGCTTTTAATGATTCTCTTATACATTGTGGGATCCATAGAAGTCCCATCTTCATGCTTTCCAAGTTTTGTTCCAACTTCAATTAGAGTCTACATTGGTTTGGAATCATGCATATTAAATCTCTTTAGTTTCTCTCTTGCATACTTTTCATATGAAATGAAAGTGTAATATTTCTTCTAAATAACATACAACCCTAAAAACATTTTGATTTTTCAATCATTAACATTTCAAATTCTTATTTCATGTGATTGGTAAATTCATACACTGATCCCTGCCTGATTCCACAAAAAATAATATCATCAATGTACACCAATACCATGAACTGATCTTTCTGAGAATTATTCACATAGAGATTGTGATCCCCTACTCCTCTTTGAAATCTATTATTTTTGAGGTAAGAACCCAGTCAAGTGTACCATTCCTGTGGTGACTTCTTCAGTCCATAGAGTGATTTATTTAATCTGTAGACCTTCATTTCCACATTTCCAAGCAGAAAGCCCACTGGTTGTTCAATGTTGACTTATTCCTCAAGAATACCATTTAAGAAAACTGTCTTGACATCCATTTGATACACTTTATATCCTATTTGGATTTCCATGGAAAGAAATAGCCCGATTGACTATAGTCTATCCCCCAGAGCTAATTTTTCTTCAACATCGATGCCTTCAATTTGTGAATATCATTTACACACCAATTGCACCTTATTTCTGATCACATTTCCATGTTCACTGAATTTATTCTTGAAAATCCACTTTTTACCAATAACATTGTGATTTTCGGGTATATTAACTAGATCCCATGTTTCATTCTTGTCAATTTAATCCAGCACTTTATTCATTGCCTTAATCCATGATTCATCCTTTGCAGCTTCTTCAAACGAGGATGATTTCAAAAATGATAGAAATGAATATTGTAAATTATTCCTCATTTTCCTTGTATGTGTAGGTGCATTACAATACTCTATAATATTGGAATGATCAATCTCTACTCTTTGATTTATCCTTTTGGGTTCTATGGAATTCCCTCCATCCATGGCTTTTGATTCTGATTCTTCTTCTAAGTCAACATCATGATGTGACTCTTGAGAGTTTTTTACAACTTCTTCTACCTTTGTATTAGAATTTATTCCATGTTCACATTCTTCCTCATATTCTATCACATCATCATAATAATTCCTTGAAGCATTCATGTTTTTCTCTTCAATGATCATAACATCACTGCTTTCCACAATTCTTCCCAAGTGCTTATTGAAACACTTGTAGGCTGTGCTGTTCATTGTGTATCCAAGAAATATTCCTTCATCTGCTTTGTCTCTATAATTCCCTTGATTTATTTATTTGTTTAGGATGAAACATTTTCTTCCAAAAACATGAAAATATTTCAAAAAGGGATTCCTTACATGACACAATTCATAGGGTGTCTTTTCTCACCCATATATTTCCCTATTTTATTTTAAATATACATTACAACTTGTACCAACTCTTTCCAGTAATTTCAAAGAATACGAATCTCAATTAGTATAGTTCTGGACATATTGTTTGCCTATTGATTCCAATACTCAACAACTGTATTTTACTATGGAGTTATCACATTATCCACCTCATGTTATATCCCATGATTCTCTAAGTAATTTTAAAATTCAATGGACATGTATTACTCACCATTGTCAAACCATAGTACTTTGATCTTCCATCCAGTATCATTCTTGGTGATTCGTCGATAAGTTTTCATGGAATCAGTAACTTTTCACTTACTATGTATAACGATCAAACATTCCATTCTACTGTAATAGTCTATGAAAATAAAAAAGTATCATTCTCCATGCATTCTAAAAAAATTTATCGGCCCACATGCATATGTATGGATGAGATGAAGGAGATTATATGCTCTTTTCCTCTTTGGCTGGTAGGAACTGCAGATCAGTTTACCATGCATGCAATCATCACATGTCTTTTCTTGTTCACACTTCAAATTAGGGATATCCATGACTATATTCATCTTAGATATATTTTACTTATATTACTGATTGATGTTCCCCAATATTCAATGAAACAAGTTTTTTTGTTCTTTAATGGTCATATAGAAAATTTTTTCTTTAATGTTGACCTGATAAAAGTTGCCCAATGTTCTGTATTATTTCATAAAAGAATTAACTGTCTTTCCTCTTATAGTACATCCCTTCTAATAAAATGTCACAATAAGGCCTGAGTCATAGAGTTGAATAACACTCAAAAGTTTTTAACACAATCCATCCACATAAAGAACTTCAGTTTTCTTCATCTCGCCATTAGCCAATTCAATATTTTCACTTCCTTTGGTCTTCAGAGCACCATCATTACCAAACCTCATTGTTCAATTGACCTTTTTCTTGATATTCGTTAATAGGTCTGCATTTCCCATCATATGGGGTGAACATACACTATCAATAATCCAAGTTATTTTGTTCTTGGTAGCTTTGAGAGCTACTTCTACAAAGTTAAATTTCTCGATATTCTTATTTTCTTTCCATGAGATATTGTATTGAGTGTAGGAAACTGATGGCCTTTCAATTCTCTTTTCCTTGTACACAAGTCCTTCATATTTATAATCTTCTTTTAAAGGAGAAAAACTATTTAAAATAACAACACCATCTGGTTGATGAGTATTGACCTGTCTCTGAGCATTATAAGAATTTCTCCTGTCATACCTCTGCCCTCAATACACAGATTTATGACCGAAGTTTGAATATTGAGAAAAATATCCATATAAATTATTTCTTCTATAAGAAGTTGGATATGAATATGTTCTCCTTTATTGAAATCTTATCTATTCACCAATCATATAACTCCTTTCCTCTTCCAATTACGATTCATTCTCAGGTCTCATTCCTTGGGAACAAAGTTTGGCTGCCTATCATTTCTAGATACCCAAGGATCGTCTTCATTTTTCTTTCATATTGAATTGTGGATTTATTTTTCCACACTTCAGCTGACTTTTCAACATGACCGACTTTCAAATTTTCTTTATTCTGGCCACATTTAGTTTTAACATTTTATGTTTTGAAATCACAACCAATTCTACTGCTTCCCATGCATGTGGGTCTTTAGTCAATCAATTTTTTTTCAACTCCATCAGAACCACACTTAGCTCTTGCTAGAAACTCAACATCTGATAATTTTCCAAATTGTATTTTCTTCTTTTCTTCTTTTGAAATTGATTCAATTTTTGAGTTTACTTCTCATAGTAACAACTTCTTCATTGAGTCCATCAATAGTCTTGGACTTCCCCTCAAGTATCGAGGTAAGGTCATTGATGACCTTTGAATATTCTTCAATTCGGAGTTTTAGTTCCACAACATCATTCGTGGTTTCAAGGATTGATGATTTTAATTTCACCAGTTATTCTAGTCATTCAATTTATGCATCTAGTTGATCAATATATTTTGATGATTCTTCCACTATTTGTTTTCACTTATTTCATCTCTCACATTTATTCTCAATCATACCAAAATAATCCTTAAGTTTCAACTTGGGATCGACAATAGTAGTCATCTGATTATCTCTAGCTTTATCTGTTAATAGTTCTGACTTTTTAGTGGTAGCCATCATAGAGGCATGGTTTCTAGTCTTAAATTCTGGTTCTTCATCCTCATTGAATTCTTTATCATCAGCTTCATCTACATAGACAAAACTCTTCTTATGTACATTATTTGAAAATTTTATGTTCCCCTCTTTGAATAATATTTTATGAGGCTTCTCTATGTTTTCAACTTCTATTTTTCATCATCAAACTTTCTTGAGAACTGAGAGGCTACATGACCAACTTTACCACAACTAAAGAAATCCATAGGTAGTTTGACTTTAAATTTTCCTTTTAACTTCTTTATCTTCTTCATAATGATAGAAATCGTTTCTTTTTTCCTCATCATCTTCATCACCACTATCTCCTGAAACTTTCAGTTTGTCCATGGATTTGAATTCCATTTCCTTGGTCACACGAGTCATAAATTCTTCTTGTTCGATTTTTTATTTCATATACCAACTAATTAATCATAAAATCATTCACCAAGAGTGTGGAAGGATATATTTCCTCAAGGGATCACACCTTTTCATTATAAAGGTGTGGAAGTCTACCCAATATTTTCTTTACTATCTCAATGCCTTTGATTTATTTTCCCATACCCTAAATTTATCCTTCAAATTTTGTAATTCGATTGAATAAGGAATCTACATTCTCATTAGGGTGCGTCTTCAGATCTTCAAACCTATTGTGCTGTACTTGAAGTTACACATCCTTCATTTTTCTATCTACATCATAAATATTACCCATTTTATCCCACATTTAATTGGAAGATGTGAAACTCATTACCTTTATATAAATCTGATTAGAAAGACCTGTAGTGAGAGTATTCAGTGCTTTTGCGTCAGTATCAAGCAATTTCTTATCTATATCAGTCATTGACAGTCTTTTAGGATCAGTGACTTGTATTTTCTATGTAGTAGAAAATAATACATCCATTACAAGAGATATTAGGTGACATCTCATCTTATTTTTTCATATCTGAAAATTACTTCCATTGAATAGGGGAAATCCCCTAACATTGAATGGATTATCAATGAGAGAAGAAGATAGATCCAAAACTAAAAACCTTTCCCCTCTGATACCACTTGAAGGACCTTGGAACACCTTGATAGAGGAGGGGTGAATCAAGGTTTCAAGTTGCTATTTTAAACTAATGGATCTTGTTCCCACGTTGGTCGGAACCTGTTAAACCTGTCTGAAAAAGAAGTGAAGAAAACAAACAATACCTTGCAAAGCAATGACACAACAATTTTACTTGGTTCACCACTAAGGGCTATGTCCAAGGATTATACACCAACAGTGTGTCAGTAATACCAAAAACCAATAAGCTTCACAAGTTGTGGATTACAAGAGTTTGTCATAGTCAGTATGTGTGAAGAGCACTGCCTTTACATGATTTTAGAAAAAGAACACTGCATCCCTCAGACCACTTTCACTAACTCCCCGTTGATCAATGAATTAGAAGAATCCACACTCATTTTATAAACTTGAAGGACACTTTAATGGTTTAGGATTAAATTATGCATCCTCAACTATAAATGGATGCTCTATTGAAGTCCCTTTTTCATCCATAGATTTAAATTACATTCCCACACACTAATGGGTTGTGGTAAATAATTTTTGTCACTAATTTGGTCAATTTTCAAGATTCCTTGGGCATTCCTCATACCACTTTACCTCATCCTTGTACTGAGTAGTGGGTATGGTTTACAGATCACCTCTTCCACATACCACTTCTGTTTCCACATACCATCCAGTTTCTCCGTGAAATGCCTTACTCCATGTACTACCTTACTCTTCCATGTACTGTGAGAGCATCCTCTATGAACCACACTTTCTTTCATGGACTATTTTTCCTTACAAAGATTGTTCTCTCCGTGTAACGTCTTCTTCTCTTTGAACCAATTCGGTTTTCACTGGATTTTTTCCTAATTTGTTTAAATCAAATTCCACACCTTAACAAAGGGGATTAATGCTCTTTATATTGAAAAAAATGGATCCAAAAAAACCACTAATCCATGATTTACCGAATCTCTACTTTTAGTATATCTTCTACCATTTATTTCTCCTATCCCATGAACTGCAGCTATAGCCCAAACCTCCTGCCTTCTACGTACCACACACCTCCATCCAGATACCTTCACCATGAATCGATTTCAGTTCCGTGAACCGCTCTGCGTACCATTCCCTCTATTCCATATGCGGTCCACTAACTATTACCGGACTTGGTACATAGTATATGTCTTGGGTCATGTGGTTATCTCTATTTTCTTAATTCCTTCTCCATTATTCATTCCATATATTCCTATGAACATATTCCTGATTTTGAGGCCTAATGGTTTGGAAAATATTGGGAAACATCACCACATTCAATGCTTCTTTTAGCCTCAAATGTACAACCACATTCCGTGCAAACTCCCTAGTCATCCATGTGTAGATTGACAAAAAAATCATACTACATTATTATCAATGAGAAGAATTGGTTCCAACACTTACCTTATATAGATTATTAGTTCCAAGACATGTTTCCTGAGTAGTTTTAAGGGCTTCCACTCTATAGAAATGTTTAATTCATGATTAAACTAATGCTAGGGTTTGATCTAATTTCTATTTATCCTTATAGAATAGAACCAGTAGAGATTTAAGAGCTCAAGACTTTATTGGTGGAGTTGGAGGATAAAGGGTTTATCCGTACGAGAACATCACCTTTGGGATCTATGGTGTTGTTTCATAATAAAGAAGATGGAACCTTACATTTATGTATCGATTAACATAAGTGAAAATAGATGAATATTAAGAACTTGTATCCACTTTCGCATATCGATGATAATTTTAATGAGATGGAGAGTTCTTGTGTGTTCGCTAAAATTTATTTGAGATCAAGGTGTCATCAGATGAAGGTGAGACCTTTAGATATAACACATATTACTATTAGGATTAAATATGGTTTTTATGAGTTCATTATGATTTTTTGGGATAATGATCACTCATACCATGTTTTTGGATTTGATGACCTTAATCGTTCACCCATACTTGGATTATTTTTTCATTTTATTCATTGATGACATCTTGGTGCCCTCTTAGAAACATGAAAATCATACTAAACATCCTGAAATCATCCTGAGTACACTGAGAGAGAATAGGACATATGCTATGGTATCTAAGCGTCATTTATGGACCGACATGATACATTTCATGGGTCACATCATTTTTGAGAATGGTGTCTCTGTGGACCCTAAAAAAGTTCAATTTTTTGTTTCTTGGAAGCATCCTATGTACTTTTTTAGCATCCAAATAATTTTTTATTTGTAATGTTACTACCAAAGTTTCATCAAATACTTTTCTCTATTAAAAAAAATCACTCTTGTGACTAACCAAGAAGTTTGTAAAGTTTGAGTGGTATGAAGAATGTGAGAACACCTTTCAGAAATTGAAGAGGAATTTGAAAACATCACCAATTATGATCTTACCCAAACTAGGTGAATAGTATACACTATTTTTCAATGCATTTGGAATTAGTCTTGGGGAACTGTTGATGTGGGGGGATCCATTTGTGGTGTATGGATCATGATAGTTGAGGTCATATTAATAGAACTTTACTACAGAAGATCTCCAGTAAGTTGTAGTGGTGTAAAACTTCACGTGTTAGAGAAATTATCTTTTGGGTGAACATTTTATTATTTTTATTGATCATAAGAGCTTCAGACACATATTTACCGTAAATGATTCAAATATTAAGTAGTGAAGATGCATTAAGTATATTAAATCCCTTGATTTCATTCTTGACTTTATATTTGTAAAGGTAAATAGTATTGTAGATGAGTTGAGTTAGAAGACTCAGAGTCATGTAGTTTAGGAGTCTGGTTCTAAGTGGGAAATTCTGGCTTTGTTCGTTGAGATGTATCTATAAATTTAATTGAAAAGGGAACCGATGAACCCAATGTCTTTATCCATCGAGCCCTCTATTTTAACATTATCAAAATGAGACAGTATGAGGATATGGAGTATCTATATTTGAGTGAAAACATTGGTGGTAGAGATATACCTCACAATAGGGATATTGATGATGATGAGATCATGTAAGTTCTTCAACAAGTTATTAGGAATACATGTATTTAGGAGGAGTTGATGTGTGAGTTTCATGCCTTGATTTAGAAAATTATCCCTAGTTTGACCAAAATGTATCATGATAATTATCTACATTATTGGTGATCAGGAATTAATGAGGGGATCATAGGTAATGGGGTGTGAAGTTACATCTATGATTAGGTGAAGGCTGAGAACCAGTAGCTTGATGGTCTGCTAAATCCATTACCCAATTCAGAATAGAAGTGGAATGATGTTTTGGTGGATTTTTTTGGCTTTCCAGGGATCCCCCCAGAAGAATGATGTGGTATGTGTGGCTGTGGGTTAGTTAAATAAAGTATCCCATTTCTAACTTATCTAAGAGAGTTAACTTTTTGATTAGCTGGGTTACTTGTATATTTGGAAGATAGTGAATTTTCATGGGGTTCCTGAGAGCATAGATTCCGATAGAGAACCTTGTTTTTACATTGCAATTCTAGAAAGTTCTAAAGAAGGTTCTTGGTACTCAGGTGTTATTGAGTACTAATTTTCACCGATAGATAGATGCACAATCCATACATACTATTATAGTCTTGGAGGCAATGTTGAGAGAATATTCTTGGATTTTAGGGGACCTTTGAAAAACACCTAGTGATTTATGAGTTCACCTATGAGAATAGTTATCATTAGCCTATTCAGATGAAACCATATGAGGTGATCTACAGGGGGACATGCAGATAACTATTATGTTAAATTAAAGCATGAGATTTATAGCTATTAAGATCGAGACTCATGTCATAGACATAAGAGCATGATCAATTGATCCGAAATCATATGTCCATGACTCAAAGAATACCGAATTTATAAGTTGATTGACATCATCAATCCCTCAATTTTTTCATGGGTGAATGTGTATTAATTCAAGTTTCAATGTTATTTCCTCTCCTTCAGAATCAAAATTAGGGAATTTGATAGATAAGTATGTAGGTCCATTTGTGATTATGGAGAGGATCAGACCAGTGCCATACTAATTGGATCTTCCACAATGGTATAATGCTATGAATGATGTATTTCATGTATCATATCTTTTTTAGTATCATCTTAACCCTTATAATGTGATTGATGTTCATAATGTTGAGCATGAGGGTGATGCATCCTTTGATTATCATTCGATTCGTGTTCTGGATCCAAGTGAGAATGTTTTTTAGGGAAAGATCATGCTATTAGTCCGAGTGCTATGGTAGTAGTGTAGTTTTCAGTTGGATACATGGGAGTGGGAGGTTGATATGAAACCCTAGTGGCCTAAAATTATTACCTTGGAAGCATTATGATTATTGGGAGAGTATCTTGAGGATAATATATTATAAGGTGTGTATGATGTAAGATACCAACCTTTCAATGAGGTATGTTCTTGTTTAAATTTTAATTTTTCTCCGTTTAAATTTATTAATGGAATGATTACTAAGAGAAGAGAAGGTCTCAGGGATATCATGGGGGTTGAATATGAAAATGGGAGAAATTAGACTTATAGTGAATATTTCATTGTTTTATTACACATAGTAATAACCAAGAACTGTAACCATGAATCCTCGTGGAGGGTGGTTCATGGTTTAAAAAATGTGCGAGGGGTTCCAAGAGATCATGCATCTTGATCCCCTTAGAAAAAGGCAACCTTATTGATACCACACGGTTTTTCTAACCATGTGGGTGGGACAAAAAACCCTTATGACATGGTTTGCTCTCAGATAGATATAAATTCACAGTTGGTTCACATTTTGTAAACCATTTATCCAAACTGTGCACCTCTTTAAAAGAGGGAAATTGACGATTTTCCCACCTAATCATTATGTAATTTTCACCTAATTGCTCCCCCATTTCTTCTCTAATAACAAGGGTTAAAAACTAAATCCTCCCAATTTCTCTAAGGATGGTTCTCCTTATATTAGTATGTATTTTGAGTGATGTTTAGTGATTATCGAAGCATCAGATAATTCTTCAGCCCCAGTTCCTTCTATTTTCTAGGAAAATCATTATGGGATAATTTCTCTACTTACAAATCCATAAACCCTTATTTTTGAAAGAACTATTATATTAGGCATTGAGGGTTGTTTGGGGTAGAATAAAGGCCCAAGTATGATATATATTTTTCCTATGTGCTTGAGGTAAGTAGTTTATAATTTATTTCCCATATTCTTGATGTTTAATCATTTGTATACAGTTTCTAAATTTCAACTGTTTCCTTTCTTAATTGATTCCTAGGCATGGATTGATAAATTAGGTGTCTAAATGGTTTATTGAATCTTTCATGGACCCTATTGTATATATTTAAAATGAGTATAGTGATCCTAAGGCCACCCATGGTGTGTTCCACTCCCTTGGACTTGGGAATTGAGTTGTTAAATAATTAATTAAATGGTTTCAGATATTAAACTGATTGTATTTATAAACATGGTATAAAGGATGTATTTTATTAACTTTTAAAGTTAAATTGGCTATGGTATAATTAATGTGAAAAGTGATAAATGGTTAAAGGGGTCACATCCATGTTATAAAATGATTTGGAAGTATGTTTGATGGTCGTGGCTATGAATGAATGGTAAAATATGATAGTTATGAATTTTGTTAAATCTATTGAAATTTATGAACTATGAAAATGTTGTTAAATTAAAAGTTTCACCCTCATTATTATTGTATGATAAATGGTCAACAATGAAGAATGTCGTAAATTCTAAATGATGGTATTGTTGGGTTGTTTGAATAAGGCTCCTTATCCTTGGGTCGGGCTAGATCGATGCTCGAGGCCCCACCAATGAATGGTATTATTTGGATGTGAGAATGATGCTCCAAAATTCCCTGGTATATATATTATGTGGATACCTAGATTGAATCTTCAAGGTACAATGTTTTTATTGAATTAATTAACGACCTCCCATGTGTTGTAATGTGTTAATAACCTTATATTACATGGTTCAAACTTCTGGAATGGGCCAAAGTAGGTTTGATGTGTTGGTATCATAGTGGAAACTGAGATCCCATGGGGCTAATTAATAATACATTAATTAAAAATCTATTTAATTTCACTATTTTATTTACTGCTTATATGGGCTAATGAATACACTAATATTAGACTAGATATTTTTGTATACACCATTAGTGGTGGAATACTAATCTATACTCACACCCATCTTGGGCCTCCATTGTGTACCAAAATAAAATTCATTTTTTCAGGACTGAATAGAGGAAAGTTCCATCTAAAAAATGGTTGATTTGGGATAGAGAATGGATGTGGGGACCAGACATGTGGTCGGGACCCATTGCAAGGATTATATCGGGTGTCTTATTTTTGTTTTTGTTTGATACTTTAGTCCATAATGACATGGCATACTTTTTATTTTGGATTTTTTAATAATATTATTTTGGGATTTGATTAAGTGATGTTAGTTGTTGGTTAGTATTACATATCAATGTTTTTTTAATGATTTATACTATTTTTTTACTTTGTTAAAGAGGGAATAGTCTCCCCATGTGTTTTATAAAATCCTCACTTCTATTTGGTATCCTCTGACATACAGGGAGGTGCACCTGAGGTTATATAGCAAATCTAATAGGGGAACTAGTTTAGTGGCACCCTCTCCAGGATGTCACAATCCTTATGCAGTTGTCCATGGATACATGACATGTAATCTACTATTACATTCTGTGTATCCTTATCATGAATCCAAAAACCTTGGAACCTCTTAATGGGATCTAGGAGAAATATTCATGTGTTTAAACCTAATCTTGTCCATAAAAACTAAGATGAATATATTATCTAAACTTTGGATTAGGAATGAAATTATAGAAACCATAAATTAAAAGAAAATTATTTAAATTGATTGAATAAATTATAAATAATTATAAATTAGAGTGTGACCACTTAGATAATAACTCAAACATGAGTTTTTATTATCTTTAAAAATAATAGATGAAGATCAAGGGGCGTGAAAGTGGAGGAGAAAAATACTGTTACCACTAATAATACTCTTAAAATTTTAAGAGATAGAGACAATAAAACAACATATGATAATGATCTCAGTAGTAATCATATGGATGGCCATGGCATCAGCTAAAAAAATCCCTTCTCTCAGTGTGTGGCTTACCTCAATTCCTTGGTCCATGATCATTCTACAATTACTAATGATATAAGAAATTTCCCATGTTACGGTAGCTCTATTACTAAGAAACCTGAACAGAATAGTGGATTTAGATTCAACCATTGAAATATCAAGGTTATAAGGATTTCAAAGAAATATACCACTGTACAAGTCCCTCGCTTCCGTCCTAATTGAATTACTTAGGCCATAATAAATAATGAATATAAGAAGCACCAAACCCCTGTTATCCCAAACCAGAACACACCCTTACAAAACCCCATTGCTCACAAGATCCATCCACATTTATATTTAGCCCCATGTTTAGAGTAGTCCATTTAACCCATCTCCCTTGACCTAAACAATCTCTTTCTAGTGAAGTAAAAGTAGTCTTCCGTAGGATCTGTAAGAACCCATTTTTTCACTCTTGTATGGATCCTTTAAAATTTCTATCCGAACCTTTACTTTTGACATAATATAGATTCCTAATGAGTTAGAAATGGTCTCATGGGTGTCTGGGGAAATTTCAGAGCCCAGATCCCATCTTTTTGGGAAAAAATGGGCAGGTCATACGATTAGAGCATGGTTGGTGCACGGTTTGAAAAACCATGTAGATTGAAATTTTTAGACATAACCAATTCACATGGTTTTTTTACAGATGTGTGGCCTAAACATGAAATTTTCCCCTTCTACCTAGAGAAAAACTCATGGTTTACACATGGTTTTTCAAATAGTGAAAACAAACTATGCACATGATATTTTTCTATGTAAATTGAAAATTTATCCCTTAATGATCTATTAAACCTCCTTCTTCCTCCTAACACAATAAAAATAAGATTAACCCCTTTTTATCCCAATTTAGAGTTTTTTATTTCTAAATATAGGTATTCAAAGAAATTCTTCATCCAAGATCCGATCGAGCTTCCATTCATCACATTTGATGCACAAAGATAAGTACTCAAGTCCACTTGAGCTCTTCTCCTTCCTTCTTGCTCTCGACCGAGTTATCGGGGTATGAGTATTTTTCAATTATTCAAATATCTACTCTAATTTGAGCCAAATCATGTGCTGATATAGGAGGAGAATAGTGGCACCACCCTAAGGTGGGTGGTCTATAACTCATCCCTAATGTTCTTTGATTTTAGATTTTTCGTTTTGGGCCACCGATTTCATTGGGTGCTGTTAATAGAATTTATATTCCATGTTTATACTCATTGTACCATATGGTTATGAACTTTCCAAATATGTGATTATTTATTAGTGGTTACAACCACAATTACAACACTTATTTGTCGAAGGTTATGGGATGATTGAGTTTTTGGAGTTTTAACATGTTTGTGCCATCGTTCGGGTGTGCCTTGGATCAACCTTTCTAAGGTTAAGCTTTCATATATTAAATGGATTAATTTATATTATAAATTGTATTATGTCAATTACCATTTATTAATACCACTTTACCTGCCTATGGTAAGTGAATAAATTGATAATTAAATGTAAAACATGAATTGAAAAGTATAATAAGTATATGACTTGGCCTTAAATGTAAATGAATTGTAGGTTGCATATCAGTATCACCCTTTACAATATTAATGGAAGGCAGTGTAATGAAAATTGAATATAGAATATGATTTATATGGTTTTATTAAAAGGTTTGATGCTACTTGGCCTTGTCACACTAATGAGAGGCAATGATGGAATCAAATGGACTTGTTGGTTAATTATGACTTGATTAAAAGGTTTCATGCTACTTGAAATTATAACACTAATGAGAGGAAAGTGTTGAAAAAATGGTTGCATGATAATTGAACTTATGAAACTATTTAAAGGAATGTTTTAAACTAAATTAAATATTACTTGACTTCATAATCAAATAGGAATATATTGACTCGATATCACCTTGGATTTTGATCAGGGAATGCCATGAGTACTCGGGAACCCCATTATGATTCAATGATTTGGCTTGCTTATGTTGAGATCCATGTAGATACCGATCCTTTTCTATTTTTGGATGCTCAGTATGAAATTGTAGGATCCATTCAATATCATTACAAGATTCCTTGGATACACTCTTTGGATTCAACATTGAAAAATTGGTTCCATGGTTAAATCCCATAGGGTCTTATCTCTAATTAGCCCGTTTTACATTGGATGATCACCTTGGACTTGGTATGTTCCTCATTATGGAATTCCATGGACTATGATTATTAGATTACAATCATACCCCATTCCAGGCTACAATTACTACCGAGATGGAGATCCTTGAGTTCTAAGTCACCTTGATTACTACCTTGGGACTTCACTATTAAATATAATTTTAGGTTGCCTTGTTACATCTTGGAACATTCTATATTTATACTATCATGAGGTGATGTCAGTTCTAGATATTCCCCAAGTGACCTATTAATATAAAACAATAATTTATTAAATAAATGGATTGGTTATGTTCATATCCCATCCGAGGGATGAAGGAGGTACTTGGGTATTGAGTTAAATTGTACTGCTTTACTTTATATATGCATTCCTGGACACTGTTACATTTCCGTTACATGAGCCTGATGTTATAGAGACCATTGGTAGTTTCCCACTGAGATTTATCTCACACCCTCTCTAAGCGTCGTTAAGTACATGGGGAAGATTTCTTGATTTCAGGTGTTGACAAAGGGAATCATATAGATTCGAACACTTGGTTGCTTGCTGTTTAGTATAGATCTTGATAGTATAGGACCAAGTTGGAACTTAGGATGCTTAGGATAGTCTTTGATTTACTTTATACTTTTGTGGAGCATGCTATGACTGATGTCTTGTATCCATGATTTCTAGTTTTATAGTGACAATACATATCATCATCATTTTTTGTATGCTTGGATGTTATTCCAGTTATTTCAGTTATTGTTACTGTTGTATATATTTTCCATTGTTACTTCTATTTACATATATAGGTTACTATATTTATAGATATTTACTTCCATCAGTTGTGATACACTTTGGTAATAAGTGAATAGTCTCACCAAAGACACACCCTAGGCCCTCGCTACTAGTCAGAAGTATTTGGGGTTCTGGGAGATGCACTTGTGGCCATGTGGCCCACTAGGCTCAAGGCACCGTTTAAGTGGAATTCGGGTCTGGGACATCAAAAAGTGGTATCATAGGTTGTTTCTTTTATTTCATTACTATTTGGAGACAATAGATTAGAGATTAGGAACTCTTGGGACTTAGTAATAAGCCATGCTTGGGCATCACGAACTCATGTTCAGATTAAAAACCAAGTCACTTAAATTATAATTATTGTTCTACTTTTTCTTATTATAGTTGATATTATTTCACCATTGTGTGATGGACGTGTTGTGTGGAGTTGTTTATTATTACTCTGTTTGAGGATTTTCTTTTACGATTGGCCTAATTATATGATGGAAAGTATTATTGTTTCATGCATCATTATAGACACATAGAATTCACATGTCATGCATATTGCCATTCCATATAGGTCCATTTAATACTTTGAATTTCTTGATATTCATTTGATTACTGAGTGATGTTGTGATAGTTAACATATTCTTGTATTATTTTTGGATATAATTAAGTGATTTCTTGTCTCAATTCATGAGGTGTATGGAAACTCATGGGTTAGGATGAGTAATTTACTGAGTTAAGCCATTATGCTATAAATAAATGGGTGTCATTTCTAGTGATAGGTGTATGAGAACTGATTCATCAAAAATGGATATCTATTATGAAGTGAATTGTGAAATCTAATATTAAATGGTTGCACATACTTATCCCACCTTGTCATGTTTATAAAAGGTAAATGAGTGAACATGGTAATTAAATGTAAAATGAAATGAAACTTATACTTGAGAACTTAACGATACATGACCATCTAAGTGGGTAGTTGGGGTAATATGCCTTGGGCAGTTGGTTTTCTTTTGTTCTGATTTCGCAAGTGATGATATCTTTATGGTTAAGCTTGTTCTGAGGCGTGTTCTTGGATATTGTAGAAACAATATTCTGCGATGTCCTCATATTGTATGCTAAGATGGTGGTGAAGACCATGCTCAAGATGTGATGGGTGCTGAGTCACCAATCTTACATCACAGAGTGCCACTCGAGAAACACCTTCTATAACTGATCTGGGATCTAATTCCAAAGACTATGATAGTTTCCTATATCTAATGTAGTCTATTCAAAGTGCTTAATATGTTTCACATATGATGGTATATCTGACTCGTGAGTTCTAGCAACATCATCCTTATACTTTCTTAGGGTATGTCGGATCATAGGGTACCTAGTCTTGGATAGAAGACACTCTATCTATATTTGACCATTTGGAGATGCCTCCAGAGTGTAAGGTCAAGATTTCCACATACATGCTTCAGTATTTGACTAATCATTGGTGGGATGTGATTACCTAGGCTGGTCATCATCAGGGCATGTTATGGGTTGATTTCTAGACTGCCTTCTATGATCAGTTCATTCCTCAGATGTTAAGATTTGATAGAGATAGATAGTTCATGCATCTCAAGTAGGGTTATATGTCTGTTATGGAATATTCAACACGTTTCAAGGAGTTAAAGCACTTTGCAAAACTTCTTTCCAGTGATGAGCTTTAGTGTGCTAGACATTTTGAAGATGGGCTCTAGTATGCCATCCATACAAAGGTGAATGTATTTCTCCTGCCTAACTTTTCTTCAATAGTCAATTAGGATCTTATAATTGAGCGTAACTTGATGGAACAAAATATTATAGGGTTTAATAGACCAATGTCACATTAGGCGAGTAGTTCTTCCGGTTACAGGAAGCGTTCCCTCAAAGTTTTTCATCAGGACAGTGAATGAAAAAGTGTCTATTTCGATAGATCTAAAGTGTGTCATCAGTGTGGATGATAGGGGAATTCAATGCCTCACTGTGATATAAACCCACTTGAGTTCTAGGATTGTAGTTTTATGGGGATTCTTCAGTGTTTTTGTAGGACCTTTCCACTAGCTTCGAGTGGAAACAGATCAATACTATTTTCAAGTTTATGAGAGGGTTCTTTTATGTTGCGTCAGGCATGGAGTTTGAATAGAACCAGTAGGTCTGGTCGATGAGGAGGTTGTGGTCATGGTAAACAAAACCCTGATCACTAAAAGCACCAATAGAGAAGTTATGATTATGTTAGTCCATATTTTTCATAGGGCCAAGGATCATTCTAGTTGAATGCACCACAACTGATACCTGAGGATCAGGCTGAGGGACCATCTATAGTATGAGGTACTATTCTAGTAGCCTCTACTATAATATCTTCTTTATGTGATACATGTGCTTCAAATTATTTTATCACTGTATCTATTGAGGAATGTATTGAACTGAAGATACAATATTACTATGGTGTAACGACCCTATATACAACATTAGGGGTATAAAATGGGGGCATATGACAGTACATGGACTATCCCTTTGAGGTAGGAAGTTACCCTTTCTTAAGAAACCTATTTTTTCTTAAGATGAAAGGCTTAGATGTTATACTCAAGGTGGACTAGTTGGTTCACTATCATGCTTTTTATAATTTTTTCCTCATAAGGTATCTTTTAAATCACCATAGGGCAGTAGTTATCTACATAAGGGTGAGTGGGATGTCCAAGTTTGTAGAGATAAACTAGAGAATCATGGGATAGGTGGAGTGATATCCTAGATAAAAAATCTCTTCATGGAGGATTATGGTTTATGAAAAGCTGATTTCCCTCTAGTAGTGGATCATTTCAAGGATATATTCCCCAATGATTTTTCTAGCTTACCTATTAAGAGAGAGGTAGAGTTTACAATTGATATTGTTCTAGGAGTATCTACAATGTCCATTTCTCTATATAGGATGGAAGCAACAGAGATTAAAGAGCTCAAACGACAGTTATATGATCTAGAGGCCAAATACTTTATACATCCCAATACATCCTCTTGGGGTTCACCCATGATTTTTTCCAAGAGTGTGGATGGAACTCAATGTCTATGCTTGGATTAAAAAAGGTTGAACCAGCTTACAGTCCAGATCTGATATCCACTTTCGGCAATAGATGATCTCTTTGACCAACTCTGAGGAGAAAAGATCTTCTATATAATCGACCTAAGATCTAGTTATCATCATGTGCGAGTTAGACCATCAGACATACATGATACAAATTTTTGTAGTAGATATGGTCTGTTGAGTATGTTGTTATGACATTCTGTCTTACTAATGAGCCTGATATTTTCATGGATATGATGAATGGGTTTTTCCAAACCTGTTTGGATTATTTTTTCATGGTGTTCGTGGATGAAATATTAGTGTATTCTCACACTCATAGTGAACATTCCAAACATCTTGAGATCATTTTGATTACACTAAGAGAGCATCAACTTTATTCTATGCTTGATAAGTGCCACTTCTGGATCAAGAAACTTCACTTCATTGGTCATATTATCTCAGAATCAGCTGTTTTGGTTGACCCAAAAAAGATTACTGCTGTAGTTTACTAGGAGAATCCCAAGATTTTGTTTAATATATGATTTTTTTTGGGGATGGATGGATTTTACTAGCATTTCATACAAGACATATCAAATCTTTCTTCACCTCTTACTGATATTACAAAGAAGGTTATCAAGTTCATATAGTCATAAGCATGTGAGAAATCTTTTTAGAAGCTAAAAGGGAGGCATATATCAACACCTATTTTGACTCTTCCAGATCCAGGAATAAGTTATACCATATTATGTGATGCATCATGCATCAGCCTAGGAGTAGTGATAATGTAGGAGGACCAAGTTGTTTCATATGGATCTCGACAGTTGAGGTCTCACTAGAGAAATTACCCGATGCACAACATTGATCTAGCAGCAGTTGTCTATGCCTTACATTGCTGGAGGCATTATCTATTGGTTGAGAGATTTATGGTGTACATGAACCACAAGAGGCTCAATTATATATTTTCTTAGTGTAACATGAACCTCTAATTGTGGATATGGGTCGAATATTTACAATCCTTTGAATTTGAGTTTGTCTATACACCTATGAAGGGCAATGTGGTTGCAGACACACTAAGTCTGAAAACTCAAGCACATGTTACATGGGAATCCAATTAATAATGGACGTTAATGGGACTAATTTTTAGATGCATATGGATTTTCATGATATTAACAAGTAGTCTTAACTCTCATTCTTGACAGTTTACTCTTCCCTCATTGAGATGGTGAAGAGTGGATAATATTCAGATCCTAAAGGCTTGGTACTCCAGGAGAGTATATCAGGAGATAACCCACCTATAGATTGGTATATGGATAGAGACAATGTACTTCATCTACGTGGATGTATCTGTGTTACTACAGTTATGATAGAGGAGTTGATGAAAGTGTCCCACGCTTCTTTGTGGGCTATTCATCCAAGCATCTCAAAGACATATCGAGATATTTGATGCCATTATTAGTATCCTGGGATGAAATTTCAGAGAGCAGGCTTTTTTACTAGGTGTTCCACCTATCAATAGGGGTAGGAAGAGCTTCAGATACCTATTGGATTTCTATAGTCGCTTTTAGTCATATAATAGAAATGGAAAGATGTTTCCATGGATTTAATTATTGTCTTACCTAGGTCACTGAGGGGAACCAATTATATTTTGGTAGTCATTGACCAACTAATGAAATCATCCCACTTTATTCTTATTTTGGATACTTTCTCAGTCGATTAGAAAGGAAGACTGTATGTGTGTCAGATCATATGATTACATGAGGCTCCTCATACAATCATTTCATATAAGGATTCTCATTTCACGTCATTGTTCTGGAATGGATTGAAAAAGGCTATGGGAACACATGTGATTTTAAGAACATCTTTTTAGCCTCAGGCGGATGGAAAATCAGAACTAAAAATAAAATTTATAGAGGATATGATCTAAGCATGTGTCCTTGATTTCAATGGTTCTTGAGAAAATAATGTCCCTCCCATTGAGTTTTCCTACAATAACAGCTTTTAGTGGACAATACAGATGGATTCTTTTGAGGCCTTATATGGTAGGCCATTAAATTCACCCCAGTTCTAGACAAAGGCCAGTGAGGTAGCCCTACTAGATCCTCGTCTTGTTCAGGAGACTTTAGAGAAATTTTAGCTGATCAGAAAGCTTATGACTACTGTTCAGTCTAAACAGAAATATTATAATGATCACTATCGAAGACCTCTTGAGTTCAAGGATGGGGATCATGTTTTTCTTTGGGTATCATCGAGGCAAGGTCATAGACAGTTATGAAATCAGGGGAAGCTATCACCTTGTTATGTAGGGCCGTTTGAGATTTAGAGAGAGTCGGTATGGTAGCCTATTAGTTTCTACTACCTCAATGGTATCGGGCCATGCATGATATCTTACACATCTCATAGATTCACCAGTAACATACTAATATGTCTCATACCTTTGATCCCAAGGAAGTTGAGTTAGTTTCTAATTTTACCTTTGAGGAGTATCCAGTACGCATCGTTGATCGGAGCACAAAGGCTCTATGAGGCCAATCTATCCCTCTAGTATGGGTGCTGTGGCAGCATAGATGAGTATAGAATGATACTTGGTAGAGGGAAGCCGACGTATGTGCCCAATGGCTAGAGTTTTTCTCAGACAATGTTTCTAAACCCTTGTAAGGTGAACTTGGGGATGAGTTCTTTTAAGGGGAGAATATTGTAAGAACCCAGTTTTTCACTACGGTATGGATCATTTAAAATTTCATTCTAAATCATTACTTTAGACCTAATATGGATTCCCAATGAGTTAGAAAAGGTCTCAGGGGTGTCTGAGGAAATTTTGTAGCTCAGAACCCATCATTTTTGGAAAACTAGATAGGTCACATAGTTAGCCGATGGTTGGCGCACAGTTTGGCTAACATTGTAGATTAAAATTTATGGACATAACCACTTTGCATGGTATGCACATGACCATGGAACCTAACCATTCAATTTTCCCCTTTTAACCATAAAAACTCTCTTGGATAGCACAGTGTTTGTCAAACCGTGCATAGACCATTTTTTGGGTAAATTGACAATTCTTCCTTTAATGTTCTACTGACCCTCGTCCTTCCTCCTAATACAAGAACCAGTGAGATTAAGCCAATTTTTCTCAATTTGGATATTTTTGAAGGCCAAATATAGGGATTCAAAGATCTATTTAATCTAGGATCTGATCTGTCTTCTGTTCATAATTTTGGATGTGCAACGGTAAGTACTCAAGTCCTATTGAGACATTCTCCTTCTCTCTTGCTCTTAACTTAGTTATCAGGGTTTGATAATTTTTATTTTTTTGGTCTACTTAAATATTATCCAAATCGAGGTCCAATACTAGAGGAGGAGAGTCATAAAACCCTAAGGTGGGTGTTCTATAACTCATTCTTAAAGTTCATTGATTTTAGATTTGTCACATGGGGCTCACCGATTTCATCAGGTACCATTAATAGAATCTATATTCCATTATTATTCTCATTAGAAGCATATGGTAATGATCCTTAAAAATATATGATTAGTTTTTAGTGATTACACCCACAATTACATCCCTTCCATGTTGAAGGTTATGCTATTATTGGGTTTTTGATGTTTTGACACGTTTGTGCCACCGTTCATGTGTTCCTTGGATTGACCTTTCTAAGGGTAATATTTCCTATTATAAATGGCTTGATTGATATTGTGAATTTCATAATGGAATGTACCATTTATTCATACCACTTGAACTACCTAATATAAGTTCATCAATTGATAATTAAAAGTGAAATGTGAATTGGCAGGTATACTAAGGATATGACTTGGCCTAAAATGTAATTGAATTGTATGTTGCATATCCGTAGCACCCCTTAACACATTAATGGAAGGTAGAGGAATGAACCTTGAATATGGAATATGCTTTAAATGGACTGATTAAAAGGTTTCATGCTACTTGGCCTTTTCACACTAATGAAAGGAATATCTTGAACCAAATGAACTTATTGAATAATTATGACTTGATTAAAAGGTTTCATGCTACTTGAACTTGTCACACTAATGAAAGGCCTTGCTTGAACCAAAGGTTTCATGATACATGACCTTATCACACTAATTAAAGGAAAGGATTGAACCAAAAGAAATACTACATGACTTCATAATCAAATAGGAATGTCCTAACTCAGGATCTCCTCAGATTCTGATCATGGAATGCCATGAGCACCTGGGAACCCCATTCTAATTCAAGGATTCAGCTTTCTTAGGTTGAGAGACACCTAGATCTCGATCCTTGTCTACTTTTGTATGCTCTGTATGACACCATAGGATCCCTTCAATATCATTACAAGATTCCTTGGATACACTCCTTGGATCCAGTATTGAAAAGTAGGTTCTGTGGTTAAAGCCCATATGGCCCTTTCTCTGCCTAGCCATGTTTTACCTTAGAGGATCACATTAGACTCAGTAGGAACCTCATTGTGGAATACCTTGGACTATGATCCTTTTATTACACTCTTATCCAATGTGAGGCTATAGTTACTACCATGTTAGTGACCCTTGATGTCTAAATCACCTTGGTTATTATCTTGGGATTTCACTATTAAATATAATTAAAGGTTTCCTTGTTACATCATGGAACCTTCGCTATTTATACTATCAGGAGGTGATGTCAGTTTTGGATATGCCTCACATGACCTATTAATATAAAACAATAATTGATTAAATAAATGGACTATTTATGCTTAGACATAAGCCAGGGGATGAAGTAGGTACTTGGGTATTTAGTTACATTTTACTGCTTGACTTTATATAGGCATACCTACACACGGTTATGTTTCCATTACACATGCCAGATGTTATTGACACTGTTGGTCGTAGCCCACTTAGATTTATGTCACACCCTCTCTGAGATCTGTTTGGTATCCATGGAATATTACATAGTTGCAAGTGTTGAAAAAGGGAAGCATACAACTTTTAACACTTGATTGCTTGTTTTTTAGGATGGAGCTTGATAGAAGAGGACCAAGTTGGAACTCATGATTCTTAGGATAGTATTTGATTTCCTTTATATTTTTTAGGAACATGTTATCCCTACTATCTTGTATCCATGTTTTCTAGTTTTCTACTAACAAAACACATCATTATATCTTGTTGTATTGCTTGATTTTACTCCAGTTATTCCAGTTATTGTTACTATTGTCTATATTTTCCATTTTCCTTCTGTTTACATATATTTCTTCCTGTATTTAATGATATTTACTTCCTTCCACTGTGATACACTTTATTAATGAGGGTATTGTCTCCCCACAGACACACGCTAGGCCCTCACTTCTAGTCGACAACCTTTGGAGTTTGGGGAGATGCGCTTGAGAGAATATATCCCACCAAGATCAGGGCACCGTTTAAGTGGCATCTGAGTCTGGGATGCCATAGGATCTCCCATAACGGAACCGATGACCCCACACCTTTAATAAGATAACCAAGATCCACAACCATGAAATTCACTTAGACCATCAAGACTAAAGGATAAGACCATCTACCATATCTCATGGAGTTTCAGAGATCCCGGATAACCCAACATACCCCTATGATGATAATAGCCTAAATTTTTATTTCAACACCAATATGAATAGTTCCCTAAAACCAAGAAACAGTGAAATACGAAATTTAATACTCTATAGTGCGATCCCTACGAACTGCCTAATAAAAATGCAAAAATAATGAGCCTAGTATCATTTAAAGAAGAAATTATACACTATTCTCAAACTGGGTGAGGTGCAACATCGACATCACGAAGCCAACTGAATCCAATTCCCTTGAATATTTTTATCCACAAGGATAACATGATTCCAAAAATTCCATACCTAAAAATTGATTTTCACTGTGATCTATTTGAACTATAATTTGTATTCCAACTCATATGGACTATTTATTCCATGTATCCATGCATGAAAGACCTTTCTATATATGTGACCAGAAAATGATGTTGAAAAATGCCCCAATTAAGTTCATTCACCAAAAAAATACTCACATGAAGGGATTTATAATCCTCATAATGTGTCATGTTGATGATACCAGGGAATTGGATAACATCTTGGAATTAAATGTTTGGAACTAGGACCTCCAGGAAGTATAGGGGGTTGGAAACATTTTATTTATCCTTTCCATAGCTAGAATTTCCATTGACCACTGCCCAATACAAAATTCTCCTTCAATGGATACATCTATTCGAGCATAAACACTTCCAAATTAGAATTATCCTCTAACCATATTCCAATTATCTCCAATCATCACCATAACTATTTCACATGAATCTATCCCATAAGAAACTCCAATCGATAATATCCCAGGAGATCTTGGTCTGCATGACTTGCACGGTTCCCATGAAACTACACAAATTGATCCTTCCATCCTCGATTAGTTTCACCAGTATCATTCATGAGGCATAGTGAAATATTCTTTATTTATAAGAATCGTAGATAAATTAAATTTGAAATTTATCTATCCCATTTATGGTTTCCTTAGGTTCCTTGATGAATAAAAGTATGGCATTTGTATATAGGTGAGAACGGTATTTAGTATCATAATCCTCCCTCCAAATGACAGAAAATGATTTTTCCAAGTAAGGATATGCCCTGTGATTCTTTTGATAATATTACCGAACAAAGAATTATTGATAAATCCATCTAAAATGGGTGCACCAAGGTACCCCATCATAAATGAACACTTACATACATCAATCCTAACTTGTATGGTTCTAACACACCATCTGGAACATTATTTAGGTAGGAATACACTAAAATTCCATTTTTAATCCACTTCCCACTCTAAATAGAGTATGTATCTAGTATATTATTGAAACCATAAATGTAAATTTTCTATATAGTGATAAAAAACATATCATCATCAAAAATTAAATAAGAAATCATTCCGTCCCAAGGCCTTTTCTTAAAATTTGAGATAATACCTTCCTCCAAGCCATGATGAATACTCTTAGAAAGGGCCTCATAAGAAAAAAAAGGATTTGTGACATTAAAACACCTTGGATAATTCCTCACACATATTTTTAGAAACCAAAAACCTTACCCATTATAGAAATATAAATCCATGGTGACACATAGTATCTAAATAAAAAAAAATCAAAAGTCCATTATGTGAAGAAGAAATGTCTCATGAACCTCAATATAAAACTCCACTCAATCTGATCATAATAACTCTCCATGTATACTTTAATCATAATAATATAACCAATAGTTTTCTTATTAATTTCAACAACCATCTATTTATCAATTCTAATATTTCCTTGTATTCTACTCCCTTGAAAGAATCCATGTTGTTCTTATGAGATAATCCTTAAAAGAACACATTAAAGACTTTTAACTACTCGGATACCAATTTAAGGTTATGCGGCATAGTATAAGGGATGATTCAACTATGGATTTCAATTTATAATTAGTTTCAATGAATACATCCAAGTTACATGAAAAATGAAACCCCATAAACTTCTAGTGTGGATCTTTCACATTTAAATTGTAATTAAGTTAAAACAAGAATTTCCTTGAACATGATAATTCTTATTGATCAATTTTCAATGTCACTCTTATGTAATTGTAATTCCCATTCAAAATATAAATTAAGAATCTGATAGTATTTTCCACACATGCTTCATGAATCTCCAAAAAATGTTTTTAATATTCCAAGTGCTTGCACGGAGGAATCTAGAGATTCACGTTATTCATTGTTGGTCACAAAAAGGAGTCATCTTGTTCTATTTATGTTCTTTATGGGGAGGGTGAATGATTTTATCTCAATTCATTGATATAATTATCAATAATTTTCCTACTGTTCATAATAAAACACTCTCTCTTTATTTAAAAATGGTATGAATTTGACTTTCTAATTAGGGTTAATATTTGATAATTTCACAGTGTCACTTTATCAAATATTTCTTCCATGAAATTACCCATGAATAATAATAATAATAATATTATATCCAATGATATGTGATAATTTAAATATAGTTTTTTAAATGAATAAATATTTTTGATATAATATTAAATAAAACATATCAATTTCATTAGGCCATTAATTCTACCCATTAATCCCCTATTGAACTTATTTATCCTTTGAACACTAAATTTTTTTATCAAATAAGTGTCATTAGATAAATAAATAAATAAATATTATACCCCCTAAACCCATGAATAAATATTTATTTTAGTAATCATATAAATATATAAAAATTATGTTATTCTATTTATTAAATTATTGATCAAAATGATATTTATTTATTAACTTATGAATAATAACAAAGTGATAATATTCAATTCATATATTATATAATCAAATATCTCATGATTGAATTTATGTAATCAATAATACTTAAAGAACTATTATTCCACAAGCTGAGAATAATATTTATTCTTAATATTATATTCAATAAAATTTAATGAGATTCGTGATACACATAGTGTGTGACCATCTAAGCTTCTTTCTCAATGGCATTATGTCAAAATACCTAAAATACTATATCAATATCTAATTACAAGTTATGGAAACCATATACAAAGAGGTTAATTTTTCAATGATAACAACCTTATTATGAACACTATTGTGTAATATATTCCCTTAGTCTACTAAAATATCATCAAATGTGATGAATACTTGTTTCATAACCCCATATGCTTGATTTATCTATGTTTGTATTTTCAAAATGAACTCATAAATGAGTTACTATGTCTACGTATTTAATCCTACAATTCCATTCAAATCAAAGGTATATAGATATATTTTTTTGTTAACTTGAAAGACAAAAAACCTTCATTCACTTATTCAATCAATTTCATATCACCTATGACGCACCCAAATTATGAAGCCCCATCGTCTGCGTATGTCATCCCAGTTTTCTTCTATGCATCTATGTACATGATTCATTATATACATTAATAATATTTTCAAGTATAAGGAATAATACACTTGGTTTCAGATAGAAATATACAACAAAACATAAACAATATGAATTCTTATCAGTATATATATCCTCATAACCTATCTTCTTTGAGGTTAAATAGTGTGATCTTTTTGAGAAGTATCAAAGTTTCATGAGAACCCAAACCTGATAGTCAAATATAATCTGTTTCTATTAGATATATTTTATATTGTCTATATAAAATATGTTTATGAATATATTGATATCATTTATAGGTTCTCATTATAGTAGGAAACTTCTAAAATATATTAACGAGATAGATTATCTATGAACATAACCTAATAAATGTTATATAGAAGAAAAATCATCATGTGATAAGAGTTATATTAACATTCTGGTAATATAAGTTACAAAGTTAGTTGGTTTTATGGAACAATCATCAACACTTTTTGGGTAAGTATTTCATCCACATGGTTATATTTCTTCAGGGATTAAAGGTATAAGTATCTATAAATATGATGATAAATGATACTTCTTTGGGAATTTCAGTAGAGAGGATTAATATGTATACATATTGGGATATTATAGTGGGAAATGTTGGGCATATATACTATTTCATTTTCCTCTACATGAAAATATTTTATGTTATTTTTTTTATGAAACTAGTCACCTATTTTTATCCCACATTGGATGTTATATTAGGCTAGTTTCTTTCCATACTCTAGCAGGTATTTAGTATTTACTCATGAGATAATTTTAATTCTAGGAAGGTTGAGTTAGGATGTATTTGGGGTTAGTTAGATCTTCCATTAAGAAAATGGAGAGTTTAATGGTCAAGGAAGTTGATGCTAAGAAGAAGAGGGTATTTGATTCTATATTAGACCACTTTCCTAATGTCTTTCATAGATATTTGTTAGAATTATATTAAAATCATGAAAATTACCCATGAATGTCGTTGAGATCTAAATTTTTATGGGACTTGTTGAATAGTACCGATGCTTTATTTAAAACTTTTCAAATTTTCATTATCAATGTGATTATATAGGATAATTTTGTAATAACCAATGTTTCCTTATAACTATGACCATATGAAAATAATTACTTTACCCATGATCTAGAATAACCCATTTTAGTGTGTGATATAAAGTGATTGAGGCACTATCTCTTTGGAAAAATATTCATTGTGTATACTTATTATAAGAGCCTTAAATACATATTTTCCTAATAATATCCACGTATGAGATAGTTTCAATGGGTATAATAACTATAATTATTTTATTTTGAGATTTTTTTATCATAGAAAATGGAATGTTGTTTTAGATTCCCTTATTAGGAATTCATAACCATATAATGTTTATGATTCAAATGATAAAAGGAGATTGACATCTCTAATAGTTTTGCATAGCATGGAAGTTCTTAAGGAAGATAATGGGATTTGTTTATTGTATATTTGGAGTGAATCATCCATTGTGAAGTGAGTTAAGAATTTTTACATCTCAGATCACGATTGTATCAATATTATAGAGATACTTGATTGTTGGGAGATCCCCAAATGACAATTTCAAGACTCAAATTATTTCCCTTTTGTCCATGGAAGATGTATTATTCAAATAAGGATTAAAGAAGAATTCACGTGATGATTTCAATCTTGCAGGTGGATTATTTATCTATGCGTATCTAAAATATATCTTGACATTCACATGAAATTATCATTGATAGGGATAAAATTATAGATAACATTTATCATCTACATATTCCTCACATTCCGAAAATTAGAATAAGAATAGCTATGACTCATAGGTGATGCGACCATTTTTTCTAACAGTATAGAAATTGGATTATATCACAATAAATTTTTTATCTAGTATATCGAGATCTATAAATGGTTGGGATGTAGTTTGGGTAATCATGGATAGTTTTGGACAAAATGATTCAATTAATTTTTATCAAGAATTTACATCCATAGATGAACTATGAAAATTATATATATATAAGATAGTGAAAAATCATGGGTTTCTAGTGAGTATAGTTTCTCATAGTGATTTGAGATTTACTGCAAGATTTTGGAAAGGGGTTTAGTGATATCTCAGTACTAAAGTAATTTTAATTACAAATTATCTCCCTCAAAGCAATGAAAAATTAGTGTAGACTATTCATATACTAGATTATTTGAATTTGGAAAGTATCCTTTAT
The DNA here is from genome assembly GCA_963277665.1 of Viscum album. Taxonomy (NCBI): domain Eukaryota; kingdom Viridiplantae; phylum Streptophyta; class Magnoliopsida; order Santalales; family Viscaceae; genus Viscum; species Viscum album. Next base: position 2,096,592,425 of record OY728141.1, read on the forward strand.
TTTGGTGGCTCTTAGGAAGATCATCTATCTCTAGTAGTGTTTACTTTACATTCAAATAATCAGATGGTTCTTTTTAAAAATATTTATATTGTAATTTTTTAGTATTTAATTTTCTAGAAAAAATTAATGAATTTCCCGTGATTGAATCAGATATAGTGAAAGAGTTCGTCTACCACCTTCAGGTTTTCCAACTAAACTCCCCTAAGATCTATTCTCAACCTATCATCATTTATTCTCTATTTATCCATGGTGGTTTAATCTTGAATCTTGATTCATATTTTTGGGAAAATTCTACAAGATCAAACTTTTGGAAGGTCTAAGATGAAGCTATGATCTTTTTCCTAGATTTATTATTATTTTTACAATTGAACAAATCTATAAATCCTTTTTGTCTAGGTTTTTCAAATATATCAAGGGTGGGGTGGGGTGGAATATGTTCATACATTATCTTATAGATTATATCTCAACAATTTATTTTGTATGTGAACCTCCTATATCATATATTATTACTTTTTTAGGTTATAATAGACATGTGGTATAGTGAGTTTAAAAATAAAATAAAAATTTCCACTTAATAAATTTATTTTTAAAATTATTTTCTATAAATATTTATTTGGATGGGATTTTTATAACCATGATATTAGTCATGATTTATCATTATTCTGGCCGATATTTATTCTTTTTAGTCCAAAAATTTATTTCTTGTTAGTATGGAATAATGGAATACGTCATGTTGGATAACGAAATTGTATATATATATATATATATCAGGGTGTTTGTATTGGGTAAAAGTTATAAGTAGTTCTAAGGGTGTAAATATTATTATGAACATATTTTATGTACCTATATCCATTTATGATGGAAACTAATAATTTATATAGGGGTATATAATGTAGGCAATATGTTTCCCTTTATCCCATATGGGTGTGCTTGTGGAATACAATTAATTTTTCATATTTCTCTTAAAAGGATGATCCTATGGAATATGGATAGTTTTTAAAGTCTCCACCACCATGGATTCCATTAATTGATAAAAAAAGGTATGGTTGGTTTACACCATGACTTGTTTATAATGTGGAAACTAACACCCACGTTATATTATTTTATTTATTTCAACACTTAAATAATAAAATGATTAATTTTATAATCTATTTACTTTTATATAGTCATGAATTTACCTTTTTAGGAATTATTATTAATTGGAAATGATATTGAGAGTGACAGCTACACCTTTCCTCTAGTAGTCCATGAGGTGGAGACCATAACTTATGGTGTAAAACATAAAATATTTTAAGGAATTGCAATTTTGAAGTAAACTAAACAACCCCAAATAGATATTACGAGCATAAAATTAAATATTCATGTTAAACATAATAAATAACACATGCATGATTATTTGAACATGTTTACCAAAATATAGCACTATATGTGACTCCCTTACCCCAGAAGCCCAGAGGCTGTGCATTATTTCATTACCTTGGTATGAATATAAGGAATTAAATATAGAAGTAATAGATAGTATAGTAGTCTTGTCAAATACGATACATACATGATTTAAACATTACAACTTTTAATGAAATACACTATATAAATTATATTGGAATCATCCACAACTCCTAGATTATCACTAAAATTCATTCATAATATACTTATTTACATTATAGGAAAAAATAAAACAAAAGAAATGGGTGAGATCAGATACTGAAAAATGGTAAGTAATACAATGTAAGTAATTATAAACATAAACACTAGGAATGATGAGAAACTAAAAACACATGCCTTTAAACATATGCTTGTGCATAATATTATAGGAATAAAAGCTAAATGAACAATTTCATAATAAAACATAACCATGGATATTCTACTAGTCAAATAATCACATGGAATATCACTTAATTGTTTTATAATGAGGTAAATGCAGAAATATTGATATATAAAACATACCTTAAGGCTTAATTACAAGAATATATCAAGTATTCCTTCAAAAATCTATTATTGTCATGGCTACATGCCAAGAATCTTTTTAATGGGTAAGGCCTCGGCCAAAACCATATCTAGTTTGTCTCAAGAGACATACCGATGCATTGAGTGGATATAGAGGGCTCCAAAAATCACTTACTAAGTCCAATGTATTCCTCATATTAATGGGGTTAAATATAAACAACATATACATATGAAATTTAAATAACTTTCCCCAATCTATAAACATAATAACTAACCATTATGAGTAATAAGGTTAATGGAATCAAAATAGAACATCCAAAGCCAAAATGATCATAAAAAATTTAATAAAATATGTTGGGTGATATCATAATATATTAATCCCAATTAAATGTACGAATCCACAATAGTTTTGAAATAGATGAAAATACTCTTATAAAATCATTGAGTAATTCTTGAGTGAAATAATCTTCTACTTTGAAAAGAAGAGTTATTTTGGAAAAACTATTTATATTAAAAAATTGAAATAATTTAGTTTTTTCATAATAAAATGAGTGATTTTCGAAAAATAACGGTGGAAAAAAACATATTATATAGTGCATTTTAAAATAGGTGAGAATTAGAGTAGTTCCTTTGAAACGAGCTTCTTTATCATGATTAATTTATGAAGGATCCTTTTAAAAAATGTAACTCTACATAATATAAATAAGTATTATATTTGGTACACATATAAAATAAATTAAAATATAATTAATTTTGAGTAAATAATAATAATTAATAATTTCATTGAGGTATGTAGATAATATGAGTAACCTGAATGAAAATGGAGGTTTGGGTAAAAAACCTTTACCACTTTGTAATCAATCAAATAATATGACCTAAAATTAATAATAATAAAATAATAAATTCAATACCATGAAAATAAATATATTCCTGATATGATACATAAATTTTCAGTATAAATACACCACACATGAGAAATAGTGGAATGTAAGTTATATCTCAAAGAAATGAAAGTGAGTTGAGAAAATCCTAACCTTGTCCGAATGTGTTCTGTACTTGACCTTAAGGTTAAAGAATACAAAATTAGACCCATTAATAATTCAATTCACAACCTATTATACATTTATATATTTTTTTATAAATTTATTATGTTCATATATGGCCTTTTAATAAGTTATAAGATTTAATTCCATTGTTTCAGAGTGTTTGTTTCTTGATATTCATGATTGGTTTGCTTGCTTATAAGTATGGAAGTTCATGTGGAATCGATATAATTGTCCAGGATTGAATTTATATATTATTAATGAATATAAATATGTGTAAATTATTTTATATTTCATTTGTTTACATGGAATTAGGATGAATCCTAAGATAAGTCATATAGTGATAATCATTTAGATTTTTACAGCAGTTTGTCGATCACAACGAACTAGTTTTGTTCTATTATATAGTATCATTTAAAAATTATGGTTCTAGTATCATTAAATAAGATATAATACATATTTTATAATATGGTCAACCATAAAAATGGTTTCATGACCAGAATTTAATTAGAAAATGAATAATGAAGGTTCATCGTCTACGAAGGATGTAAATTAGCACCTCTAAGACGATGATTTCATTTTTAAAATAAGAGAGAGAGAGAGAGTAAGGAGATTGATGATGTATCTTCCATTAACATGATGTAATTTAAGTATATATATTATAATGGATTTAACATGATAATTTTGATAGATTAAGTGTGGATATAAAAAAAAAATAAATTTTTAACTTGAAAAGAAAATAAAAGGAAAAGGAAGTGGAATTTACCTCTTGGATACTCCTCCTTGAGAATTTCTTTAAGGGGATTGATTATGGTCTTTTGGAAATAAAAATAGGTAACAGACATGAGTATAGGATAAGGAAGAATATTTTCATAGAACATTGACTAGATCCAAGGCTTATATTAGTGATTAGAAGAGGGAGTGAGGGGTGGTTTTTATAGTGGAGAAGAGGGGTGATTTAGAATATCAGTGTCATTATTTTATTAATTTTCTCAAGAAAAGAAATAGTGTTTGATTATTATGACATAAAACAATAATAAGTGTAGGTGATTTTTAACTAAAGGTTTATTACCTCATACATGATGTAACTAATAGTGTATTTATCTTATAATGTATTTATACCGTAAATCACTGTATTTTACTATTCACCAAAAATTCAAGTATTTCAGAAATATCCAAAAAATTCACCATAACAATTTTTTGACATATAGAATAAGAAAATGGATTCCATTTTATCAAAATAATTTTATTAATAACAGATATTTAATTTTTAATTTAAATCATCATTTACACAAAAAATACAGTTTTTAAAATTAAAACTGATTTTATAACACCCTGAAAAAATTGAATAAGGACTTATTAAATTATCCTAAAATCATTGGACAAAAAATAATAATTTCTGAAAAAATTATATAAAAATGAATTTTCTTTTAAATCCATTTATAAAATATAAATTTATTATTATATAATTATTACTCACAAAATATCAACACTTAATTATTAATTTTTGAAATATTCTATTTCATTTATAAGGTGCCTAAATTTTATTTATACTTTAAGTGGTGAGGTTAATATTTATAAGGGAAATATAAATATTACTATTCATAAGTGTAAGGTACTATTCACTAAAAATTATGTAGATCGTATTAGACTCTAAATATCTTACTGCACACAACCGTGTATGTCTTTTTTTTAAATTCAATTCATAGAAGTGGTAAAATTATTTTTCAATGATAGGTCATAAATGTCTTTATTAGATAATTATAGTAACAAATTATTGTTTTGTAGATGATTAGTGTTGTGTTTATCACATTTTATATATAATTTATTTGGAAATGCTTGGGGTGTTACATTCTCCACTCCTTCAATAAATTGCATCCTTGAAAGTTTCAATTCAAAAGTTAAAGTTTGAAATGTGAAAATTCCATTACGGGATACCCACAATGGAAATGGGATGAATAAAACATCCCCTTAATAAGAGTTAAAGGAAAAATGAAAAGTTCACCACAAAATTATACCTTCGAATAAGAGACCATTTGCGTAATGTGAAAACATAGAAAAGTAAGAGAAATATAACCACCATGTTCTAATGGAGAGTGATTGAGAATATGTTCATTATAAATTTAAACATCATAAATCCATAAATATATGATCATTTAAAATACCATTAATTTCTTAAAGATTAATGTAAACAGATGGTGTTTTTTTTTTCTAAAATCATTTTCTTAGTATTGATTGTTTCTTTTACTATCCATAGAATCATTTCAGAAAATTAATTTACTTGATGTTATCATCTCATATATTGGTTGTGCTTCGTTCTATCTCCACTTCACAAATTAAACCAAAATATGGATATTCCAAAAGAATTTTTATACCTGAAGAACTTTGATCAAATGATCCATAAGTCATTCCCTTTTCCTTTAAATGCTTACTGAAACCAAAACTGCTAGAATAGTTTATCAAAAATCCTAATTTTGTCTTAATCTGTTCCATAAGTAGTTAACATTAAGGCACATCTAAATTAGGTCTATCCAAAATTTAAAGTCCAAATATTTTTAATAATGTTCACTTAACATAATATTTTCTCTCAAAACACCATAATGTATCTCTTATAAAAAACATTTGAATACCTTAAACACCTTTAATCCTTTATAAAACAAGCATGCTTCCAATAACTTAAAGGAGTACTGTAGTAAAACATAATTCATGTATCTAAAAAAAATAATTTAATTATTTTTCTCCAAATATAATAACTACATAAGATTTTCCCTGATCCATTTTCTTCCTTTGGGGTATATTCCCTTCGCGTTTAGGTCATTAATTTTCATAATTCCCCATATCCTTATAGTTCAAGAATTAGACATTTGAAAATTCTTTCTTTACCTTAAAATCCTTATCATGGTGGCCTTTTTCTCCACACTTGAATCAAACTCCTTTTTTATTTTAATCATGTACCAATGTGTTTCCTCCCACAAGTATCGCATGTTGGAAAATCCATCTTTCCCTTCTTCTCATTATCTATATTTTCCTTTTTCGTCCTCTTTTTCTCATATTTACCTTCAGAACCGTATGAGTTAGATAATTATTTCTATGTCTTGATAGCACAATATAGTATATCATCATATGATGAGAATGTTTGGGAGACTAATTCCCTTCATAGAATTGGATTAATTCGATAAAATAAATATTCAGTATTGCACCTTGTATTATGTATATAGTCTATGAAATGCCTTGATAACCATATAAATTTGGGTTCATACTTAACAAAATTTTATTACTATTTCTATATTAGAGTTAAGAACTAGCTCTCCCTATCGGCATTATGTTCACAAGCGAAGTATTTCTCAAAGAAAATTTCCTTAAAATCCAACCATTCCATATTTTCAATTTCTCTTTCCACTTTTGTGTTTTAAATTAATGACCACCATTGATCTGTATCTCCCAAGAGATAGTATACTTCCATGACAACCTTCTCTTGTTCATTAGATCCCAAATCTAGAAATATCTTCTCTAAGGAACATATCCATTGTTCTTCTACAAATGGGTTTGTAGTCCACATTGAATGATAGAGGTTATTGTCACATGAAGTGGTGTAACATTTCTCATCCACATTGTGGATCAGGATGCTATATATGGGTAATGTTATTGTTCCTAACCTAAGTCAGATATTATAGTATAGTTACAATTTTCTCAGCACCAGTCACATCTCAAGAACCAATATCATTATCTTTCATAGGAGGGAAATCCCTAAATGGGATACACCTGTCTATGCGGTTTCTATTCCTTCCACTGGGCACCATTTCTAAATAATGTAATATAATAGATTAGGTTATGAATCATAATGTGTAATTTCAACTAGAAAAACACACAGCATAAATTGAAATCTTATGCATAGCTAATCTCATAATCATAAACATGGTTTCTTTTAGGAAAAATTTACTTTTAAATCCTTTATAATGGCTTGGAATAAAAATGTGAATTATCCTAAGCATATCCCCCAAGAGTGTCAAACTAGGTACACATTAAGGCTCATTTTCATGTACTAGGTTATCCTATGTCAGGCCCGTAACACCTTGTCGAAGTTGTTAATGCAAGGTACATCTATGTCAGAACCCTGTCCAAATATAGTATTTAGAAATGGATGTATTTTCTAGAAAGTTCCACATAATCTATAACTTAACAAAATTCTAGGATGTTATTGTATTCTTATTACCGAAGTCTATCTTAGGGTTTTTTTACTAATCTACATTTTTTATATCTAGTTTTCAAGGAATCAACTACACTTCCTCTAATACAAACTGTAACGCCCTGACCCTAGAATCCCGGAGTCGATGCATTATTTTATTACATTGGTATAATTACATGGAATAAATTACTGAAATAATGGATAGTTTAGTAGTTTTGGAAAAAAATATACAAACATAATCTCAACATTACATCTTTAAATGAATTACAACATAAAAATTCCATTGGAATCATCCAAAACTCCTAGATTATCCCTGCAAGTCATTCATAATATGCTTCTTCGTATCCTAGGGAAAAATAAAACATAATAAATGGGTGAGCTCAGATTCTAAGTAATGTAATGTAATAAAATGAAAGTAAACATAAACATAAACATGAGATATTCTGTGAAAATAAAAACACATGACTTTAAACATATACTTGAGCATAATATGGAAGAAATAAATGTTGAATGAATTATTCCATAATAAAACATAACCATAGATATTCCATTATTTAAATAATCAAATGTAATATCACTTACTTACTTCATAATGAGGTTAGTTCATAATTATTGATATCTAAAACATACCTTGAAGGCATAATACCAAGAATCTATCAAGGATTCATGAGAGAATCTATTATTGTCATGGATACATGCCAAGAATCTATTAAATGGGTAAGGCCTTAGCCAAAACCATATCTAGTTTGTCTCCAGAGAACAACTGATGTATTGAAGGGATATATAGATCTATGAACATCACTTACTAAGTCCAATGAAATCCTAATATGAATGGGGTTATACAGGAACAAAATATACATATTAAATGTAAATAACTTTCCCCAATATGTAAACATAATCACTAACCAATATGAGTAATAAGGTGAATGATATAAAAATAGCACACCCATTGTCAAAATGATCATGAAAAATTTAATAAAATATGTTGTTGATATCATAAAATATTAATCTTAATTAAACATAAGAATCCATAAGATTTTTTGAATATATGAAAATACTCTTATAAAATCATCGAGCACTTCTTAAGAGAAATACTATATTACTTTGAAAAGAATAATTATTTTTGAAAAAAACAATCTATAGAACCAGAAGTTAATTAATTTATTTTTTTAATAATAAAATTAATAATTTTATAAAAATAATGGTGTCTAAAAATAGATTATATTGTGTATTTGAAAATAGGTAAGAATTAGAGTAGTTCTTTTGAAACGAGCATGTTTATTGGGAAGAATTTTTGAAAGATCATTTTAAAACATATAACTCACGTAAAAAAAGGTGGATTCTATTTGGTACAAATTTAATGAAAATTCACAAATAATTAGAGTTTAGTACATAAAAATAATTAAAAATTTCATTGAGTTATGTTGAGAATAAGAGTAACCCGAATGAAAATGGAGGTTTGTGTAAAATACTCTTACCCCTTTGTAATCAATCAAATCATATGACCCAAAATTAATAATCATAAATTATAATATAAATACCATGAAAATAAATAGATTCATGATATTATATATAAATTTTTAGTATTAATACACCACACACAATAAATTGTTTTGATTAAGGCATATCTCATAAAAATGAAAGTGAGTTGAGAGAACCCTTACCTTCTGTCTAAATGTGTTTTTCACCTGACCTTAAGATAATTTTATATGAAATTAGACCCATTTATAATTTAATTCAGAACCTATTAGAAATTTATATAATTTATTATAATTTTATTATGTTCATTTATGTTTTTTTATATGTTATAAGATTGAATTTAGTCATTTTGGAGTGTTTGTTTCTTGATATTCATGATCAGTTCACTTGATTATATGAATGAAAGTTCATGTGGAATGGATATAATTTTCCATGATTGAATTTATATATTATTTATGAAAATATATAATTTTAAATGGATATATATATCATTTGGTTACATGGTATGATGATGAATCATTAGATAAGTCATTTAGTGATAATCGTTTAGATTTTTAAGTCGATTTTTTGATCACAACTAACTAATTTTGTTCTAATATTTAGAGTCTTGTACAAATGATGGATCCCGAATCATTAAATAAGATTTAATACATGTTTTGGAATCTGGTTCAACTATAAAAATGGTTTCATGACCATCCTTGAAGAAGAAAATGAAGAATGATGGTTTTCCGTCCACAAACGTTGTAAATTAGTACCTCCCGAATGATGATTTAGTTTTTTTAAATAAGAGAGAGGCAGAGAGTAAAAATATTGATGATGTATCATCCATTAACATGATATAATTATAGTATATAAATGATAATGGAGTTATCATGATCATTTTCAGAGAGGTAGTGATGAGATAATAATAAATAAAAATGAACTTGAAAAGAAAATAATAGGAAAAGGGAGAGGATTTTACCTCTTGGATACTCCTTCTTGAGAATCTACTTAAGGGGATTGATTTGGTATTTTGGAAAGAATAATATCTCCTTGACTTGGGAAGAGTCTATCTAAAAGTATTGGGGAATAACCTTTACTATCTTCAAGAATTAGAGAAGTCAGGAGAAGAGGGAGTGGGGGGTGGTTTCTATAGTAGAGGAGAGGGGTGATTTGTGAATATCTTGTTCATTATTTTATTAATTTGATCAAGAAAAGAAATACTATCTGAATATTGTGATAAAAAATAGAAATAAGTTCACATGAGTTCGAAGTAATCATTTCTTAAATCATCCATAATGTAGTGAATAATGCATTTATCTTATAATGTATTTATACGGTAACTTACCGTAATTTACTATTCACCAAAAATTCATGTATTTAAAAAAAATCCCAAAAATTAAAATTAACGATTTTACAAAATTTAGAATCCAAAAATGGACTCCATTTTATCAAAATAAGTTTCTAAATTTGAGAAATTTAATTATTAATTAAAATCATCATTTAGTCAAAAAATGCAATTTTTAAAATTAAAACAGATTTTATAACACCCAAAAAAATTAACTAAGGTTTTATTAAATTATCCTAAAATAATAGGACAATAAAATATTGATTTATAAATAAATTAAATGAAACATATTTTTATTTTAAATATATTTATTAATTATAAATATTTATTTAAATATTTATTACATACAAAAATACCAACACTTATTATTTTTTAAAATATCTATTAAAATTTTAAGGTGCCTAAACTTTATTTGTACTTTCATGGGTGAGGTTACTATTCATAAGTGTCATATTACTATTCATAAGGGTACATTAATATTCAAATTTGTAACATTTCTATTTATAAGGGTAAGTTACTATTCACTAAAATATAAGTTGATCTTATCTAACTCTAAATATCTTACTGAACGTAATCGTGTATGTCCATTTTTTAAAATTATTTTCAGAGAGGTGGTAAAATTAAGTTTCATGGATAGGTTATAACTATTTTTCTTAGATAATTATAATAAAAAATTGTTGTTTCATAGAGACTTAGTGTTGTGTGCATCACATTTTCTATTAAATTTATTTGTAAATCCTTGGGATGTTAAACTATATATCAAATTTAAAGTGGAAATATTAAAAAGTGACTTCAACTAATCCCATATTGGTCATTATATTCATGAATAAGAGAAAATTGAAACCACCCTAAAAAAATACCATATGTTTTAAAAATAATATATCAAAATAAGGTGAGTATGCATATAAGCTTAGTAATATTCTCTTCCAATCTCTCTTGTTTTAAGTGAATATGAATAATAAATATTTAGTGAATGATATAAATAATTATAATTTAATATAACACTAATACAATACTAAAATTTATTATAAAAATTCATTTTCATATTTCGTCCCCCTCACCAACCCCATCACAAGCACATAATATCCATGATCAACATAGAAACTGCCTCATATCCCAACCAACACCTCTAAAAATAATATAAATATAACCAAAAAACTAATTATTTTCATAATAATGGAAGATATAGCTCAAAAAAATACATGAATGTAAAACCACACAAACAATAATTGTACTTATAGTGGTAATACAACATCCCTTCTACACACCTTACTCTAGGAAGGAAACATCCCTAATACCACAACTATATAATGGAATTACACACCCATCCAACATTCACAACATAACCTTCCAAACAAGGTTTTCATAATTCCCCAACATAACATAAAATAAAATATAATCTAGTAATATAAAAAATAATAAAATAAATATATACATACCCGTAATCTACATTAAAGCTGTAATATCATCTTTAAAATCACAAAGGCTTCCCAAATATTTTATACACTCATCAAATATTAATATTACATCCACATGTCCTTAGGAAATCTATTTCATCCAACCATAGTCACATCACATGTTGACTAATTAACCACAACTACTTTTCTATGTTTACTTCATCATTCTTTATTTCCAAAACACTAGAGATAACTATAAAGTCTCATGAAAATAAATAAAAATAATATAAACTAAATTCAAAATCAAATCACATTATGAATTAAAAAAAATCAAACAACCAGTTTTTATCACAACACAAACTTTCGTTTGAATTTTAATTTCAAATCATCCATCTATGTCAATTTTCTTCACATAATTTACCATAATGTTTTTTAAAATTAATTCAGTATCCCATGATTATTACACATTCACTCTTTCTTAAATATTATTAATTATGTTTGATTTCCATTAACATAAAGAAAAATACAACAATAACAAGTATTTACATCAACAAAATTATATAAATTCATTTTCCATGCATAAAAGAAAAGTTATAATACCCTACAAAAATGCATTATTCAAGAAAAAAACATGAATATACCAACTCCTACATAATCACAAATAAATATAAAAAAATTACATTCCATCAATCTCATATCATTATTTCATTAAATCCATTCATCAACCATTTATTGTATCCATGAGAATATGAAGGAATATAAGAAATGAATAAGGAATCAAGTAGATAATTCCTTTATTTTTAAGGACTCAATACCTTGAGGGAAATAAACTCAAAGATCTATCTAGGATCAATCAAAATATCTAAAGATCCAACTCTATCATCCATGGTTTTATGGATGAGAAAAAAATGAATGAGGATTAGGATAGAATATCAATTTATAATTAAATTTAAACTAAAAAATTATGGTATGGTCTTATAAAACACAATATGGTGTCGCAAATCACATCATGGTTTATTATGGTTAAGGTAGATCAAAAAACCATGATTATTGATTCCTAATTATTACTTATAACTTTTCCATTCCTTTAGTTTTTTAAATCAAGAAAAATTTCTCAAAACTTGTTTAATAAATTTTATGTCCCATGTATTTTAGTATTCTTTTGAAGAAAACATTATCTTTTATCATATATAGAAAAACTTCTAAAACAATATGAATATAAAAATCATATTCTTATTTATGATTATCGGATTGGGAATGAGTCTAAAACATCAAACATACCTTTAATAACACCATGAGTTAAACTTTTGTCTTGTCTATCATACTAATCAATATCATGACCATCCGATTGATTTTGGTACTGATTCGTCAGATTGACCCTTATAAGTATTATCTTAGTGAAAATAGATAAGTAAGTTGACCAGGCTCAACTATGTTTATAATAAGAATAAAAATAATTATTTCTATAATAAGGAATATCTTAAAAACTATAATATTTTTAATCAATATGATGTTGGACATTCAGTTACAGCCGAGCATTCAAACACCAGCTGTCTGAGGCCGTTGCAAAAAACATGGAAATTTGACTATTGGGAGGCCGCCAATAAATAATGAGTCATTTGAAGATTTTAAGTATAGATGAATTCATTCATAACTCAAGTCATCTAAATGTTTATAAACTGTGAACTTCTCATTATTAGTGTTTGTAAGAGAGTTAGGAGTTCTATGGAATCCTTCTCCAAGTATTTTCCTTATGAATATTTGTTTCTTAATCATGCTCGATCATTATTACAATCGATGGATTCCAATGATAGGAAGATGGTGAATCTGATCCATCTGATCAAGGGCTTCTGGGACTAGGAAGATAGATGACAATAATCGTATTGGGGGATTATGGGGATAGGACGACAAAGATATTCCGATCATCGTATCGAGTGATTTCTTGGTAAGGAAAGACAGACTTGAAAGTAAATATAAAAATATGGATACCTTTAGTTATGGTTATTTAATAACATACTTTTAATGTTAAACGAGGAATTTTTATTAATAATAGCTTACAATTAATTCTTAATTTTATATAGATATTGTATTTATTGCTTTCACAAGTTTCTATTTAGTTGTCTATGTTATAAAAAGTTATAAATCATGCTTATATTTCTATAAAATTGGTTTTATCAATGTTACTATGATTACGATAAAAAATACTTTTTTTATCAATCAGATCCATTGTGATTCTAATATTTTACTCGGATATAATCAGACTGTTTCATGTTCTGATTCTATGACTATGATAATCAGACTATGCCTAAGTATGATAAAGTTACTATAATTGGTTTGTATTAAAATCAGTTTAAATATTTTAAACTTAGTTTTTAAACTCTAACTCAACCCCTCTTGTATGTTTCCCATCAAAAGTTACTCTTACGATCCTATAATTGGTATCAGAGAAGGTTTTACTACTCATACAATTTTTGATTTTTTTACTTTCTTTAATTGCTGTAGGTTAAGAAAGTATTGATATAAATTTTTTTTAAAAAAATTCTGCGTATAGTAATGTGTACTTGATGAAAAGAGTTTCTATTATTTTAATATGGCAAGTATAAATTTTGTCTCTATAGATAATATAAATCCAAACAGACTATATGTATTTGATGGTGATGATTATGATTACCAGAGAGATATGATGAATGCTTCTTTATCAACACTAGAGTTGATAATTTCATTTTTCCTACTGAATACTACAAGATTCTTGATAATAAATTCACTAGTTTTCCACATAGGAAAACAATAGTATCAGGTAAATTACAGTGTTAGGAATACCCTTTTGTATTCCTTGATAAGAAGTACTTATATTCAAATATCTTTATGTGAAACTACAAATAGTATATGAAAAAATTTAGAAGTCACACACTTTGATACATCTAAAGTTTTTGATACTAGAAGAGATATGATTAGTGCATATTATTATGCCTTTGATTTCTTACATGGAGAATCAGATTCAAAGAAGCACCAAAGTTTGATGAAAATTATAAATAGCTTACAATCTATTGGTAAAAAAGGTCTCGATGATGAAATTATTATTGAAAATATTATTGATCATGCCCAATGAGTGGGAGTAAAAAATAATATTTTTGGATAAGATAATAAAGATTAGTAATATTAATCTTATTTATTTGATTGGAAACCTTTTTCAATATGAGGGAATAATTAAAATAGATACTGAAAAATCTAAAAATAAAAATTTAGGTGTTTCTTTTGCTACCATATCAAGTGTTCCTTCTAATGTTTTGTCAGCCGAGAAAGTTGTAAAATTATCAAGGAAGAATAAAGTTTTTGTTTAGTTAGATTCAAGTTCATAAGAACATTTAAGGAATGAAGTAGCTAATCTATCAAGAAAGATGAATAATATTATTGGAATGAAATATTTTCAATTATGATTTAAGAAAATTCAGAATGATAAAGGTGATAAGAGAGATTCTAAAGACACTTGTTATGAATGTAAGAATTTTATACATAGCCAGCATGATTTTCCAAAGATGAAAAGTAAAGACAGAAAGGATAAGAATTCAAAAAAATGCCAAAAAGTATTACAAGTCAAAATTCAGAAATTTCTTGAAATCTTATGACCCATGGAGTTTTAGTGTTGGAAATTCTTATGAAATTTCATTTGATAATGAATGTTTTAGATAGAGTAACATAACTCTTTATGATAAAGTACCCCTAGTAAATAAATCTCTAAAGGAAAAGGTACACACAGACGAGTCTCTTACAAAAATTTCCTCAAATACAAATTATCATAATGAAAAAAATTATACATCATTTAATGAAAAATCTTCCTCCGAGGAAGATAATTATTTACCTAGTTATGATGAGTTCCCTAGATTTGTAAAACTTTTAGAAAATTAAAATTTTAATATTTTCAAAAAACATGATAATGATAAAGAA
This sequence comes from Viscum album, assembly GCA_963277665.1. NCBI lineage: Eukaryota > Viridiplantae > Streptophyta > Magnoliopsida > Santalales > Viscaceae > Viscum > Viscum album. The sequence goes on from OY728141.1 coordinate 2,096,607,746, forward strand.
AAATGTGCTAAGGAGGACTAGAGAATAATTATTTTTACAAATTAAATATAAGATCTTTCTAAATATCATGATAAAACTATTTCTGAAAAATTTACTATTGAAAAATATTTCGATAAATTAGTTACTAAGAAATATTGTTTACAAAATTATTTTAAGAAAATTAGCTACAAAAATAATACTGATGAGGATAAAAATTTAGTCGTAAAACTAAAATATGAAATTTCTAGTTTGAGAAAAAATTTATCAAGTTTTACCATCGTTAAGGATTTTTTTGATGAAATGAATAAAAAAATAGGCCTCATGTTAATAGTTCCGAAATGGGTTTTATAAGTAAAAACCTATTTTAGTAAAAATTACTTTATTCCCAGAGCGAACCTATTTTAACTAAGTATAATAAAAGTGAGTACTGATAGAAAAATTATTCCTTAAATATAGTTCAATCATTAGGTTTTCATAAGTAATAGTTTTTTTTAAAAATGTGGTTACCTAAAGTTAGGCTTTATGAAATTACTGGACCCAAGAAGGTTTGGGTTCTGAAAAACAAATCTTTTTTTAGGATAACAAAGTCAATACCAAAAAAAAAACATTTGGTACATAGATAGTGGATGTTCTAGGAACATGACTGGAAAAAAATATTTCTTTAGAAAGAAAATCAAGTTGAATGGTGGAAAAGTATCTTTTAGAGATAATGTTCAAGGAGATTTTATTTTACAATTTATCAGAACACCAGAAAAACTTTCTATTTTTTTCAAAACCACTTAATTCCAATAGATTTGAATATATTAAATATAATATAGTAATTTTCAACCTAAATCAATCTTCCATATCTAATTTTTATTAACCCACCTCCTTCAATTAATATACTCGTTTTCATAGGGGGAGTAAATATATATTTTTTTCCTGGATTTTTTTAATTAAAATTTATAGTTTTTTATAAATTATAAGTTTTTCTAAAACTTTTATAATAAATCTTTTTCTAGACTCATGCTTTTTATAAAAAATTTCAAATCTATAATTCTCAAAATTATTTTTTTGAATCATAAATTTTTATAAAAATTCCAAAATTAAAATTTGAAATAAAAATATTGTATTTAATTGTTGTAATGAAAAAATAGTAATCAATTTTATATAATAAAACTATCATATTTAGTTTTTCTTTCAAAACTATCATAATATGTTATCAAAAACCATTAAGAGATGGTTAATTAGGCTGATGAAACCTTCCACTTCGAAAGTCACTCTTTTATTCTTTTAGTTTCTACAATATTTCATTAGTTTAGTTATTTAATTATGGTTGTGATACTTTAAGTTTTATAAAAACGTTGTTCTATTTTCAAATTTTTTAAAAAAATTATGATCGGATTCATCCTCAATCTAATAGAAGTGTTAAAAACTTCATGAGTTAAAAATTAACTAAAAAATTTATTCAAAAAAATCTTGACCATCTAATCTGAATAGTCTCGAACCTCAACCATTGGTCATCTTATGGAAGATGAATCATATCCCTTTATTCTATATAAGTTGGGACACCCCAAGTCTCACATCTGTTCTTTAGTGCTTTGGGCTCTTTAGTTGATACACCCTTTAAATATCTAAGTCTGAAAGTGTTCCTTTTCATATATTCAATGACATTAGAATCCTGATCCGATTGAAACTAATGAAGATTTTTAAAATTAGTTCATATTTAGGGAGAGGTTGATTGAAATATTTTAGTTTGAGAAGTAAGATTATAGTCAAAATAATTTAATTGGATTACATGGATGGGAATCAATATATGTAAAAAATAATAATAAGGATTTTGACATGTATTATCGAGAAGTAGTTTCTGAGTTTTATTCCTCAGTTTAGTTTGTGAAGAAGGATGGTAAAGATAAAGTATTTTTCACTATTCTTGGGAAGAGGTATATTTTTTGTTTAAAAAAATTTATGATCTTATTGAAGTTTTATTATAAGGAGAAGTGTATTGTCCTTTTAACAAGATTCATAACAACCTTAAAGAATTTAACAAGAATAAGACAGATGTCACTTCGATTTTGAAATATTCAAAGGCTAAAAAAGTATCCCACTTGAAACTGGATAAAAAATAAATATCTTTATGAATGTAGTGATATATAATTCCTAGAATGGGATAAAATGATACTTTAATGGTTTTTGATTTTTTTGATGTGAATTTCTTGGTGAATATGAGGAAGATCAACTTGGTAATGTTTATCTTTATCACTGTGGAGAATATCAGATCATCTTACATTAAGTCAAAGATTATCCTGTTTTTAGATTTCATTAGTAAAATGGTTGTTAATTCCATGGAGGTATTCAAGGTAAAAAACATAAAATATTATGTCCAATACAATTTTTCCTTTATCAGTGATGATATGTTGTTTAAGAAGAGATTATTTTTTGATGTGAATTCAATGAAGTTTTTGGAAAGAATTGATGTAATAGAATAGAAGGAAAAACTGTCTAGAAAATCTAAGGAGGTTGATAAGAAAATGAGTAGGAAATATTATACTTCCTCTCAACTGAAGAGAAATAAATACAAGAAGATTCCTAGTGAGGTTTTTGAAAAAGTGATGAAATGTAAGGCTGATAAGAAGCATGTGGATCTAGAGTTTGGACCCAACCCTACTAAAGATAAATATTAGAATATTCTTGATACATAGAATTTAAAAGAATAAGGGGATAAAAATAATCAAAAGAAGTTGTTACAAGAAGCGATGCTTTTTGAAAATTAATTGAAAGGTGTAACAAAAGAGATTCCAATAGTGTTATCCTCTGAATTTCCCACACCGATCAGATCATATTGTAAGTTGGTTTAGTTTTTCAAGAAACTGATATCGTACCATTCATGTTCCCTTCTATCATTGATAAGGGAAAGATAAAAGTTCATGCTGAAGAATAAGTCCCAATCATTCTTTAAACTAAATTTGTATCAAAGCTAGATGAAAAAGGTGAATTGAGAACCGAAAGATAGCTAAAATCTTATCTCAAAAGTGAAATCGATAATGAGGTCGAAGGAATTGAAAATGAATAAAAATAAATAGAGGAAGAAGGTGAAGTGGAATATGAAGTAGTATAAGAATAGGTATAAGAATAAGTAGAATAGGAAGATGAAAAAGAAAATAATGAAGATAATTATGGCAAAGAAACTCATTCTGATATAGAATCCTTAGAGTCACCCTCTTCATTAATTTTTCCCTTCCAGACTGATAAAAATGAAAAATATGGAAGCAATGAAGAGGAATAATCTTCATCAGATCAATAAGTAGAGTAATCATCACTAAAATAAAAATAATATCAATAATAAAATAATGTTTTGACAATGTTGATACTGATAAAGATGTAAATATTATGCTAATATCATATCATAAGAAAGTTTCTAAGAGATATGTTAGTAAAGGAAAAGTAGTGGAAGCCGATACCAGTAGAACTAAACCTCCCCAGAATGAGCCCGATCAATCAAACTCTACAGGAAGAACACATAAAAAAGGTTTGGATCATATTAGTCAAGTTTTGAGGAGATTAGAAGGAACTATTTTGTACTTTCCAAATATTTAAGCAAGGATTTAGATAATCCATTGTAGTTTCATTCAAAAATACAAATCAATAAAAGCATTAACAGAATTAGTGATATGGATTAAATCAAAGTTGAAGGGATTCCTTCCTCATCCTTTCCTTCTCCTCGAGCTCAAGCTCCATTTTCCTCTACTTCGCAAATATCCCATCAAGCTTTACCTTGCGCTCAGCTTCTTTCTTTCATCTCTCCACCTCTTCATATTTCCGCAATTCCTCCTACGACAGCTTCTTTTTCCTTTATTCCTCAAATCATAATTAGAAAAACATCTTTATGTTAGCATCCCGTTCCTGTTAACATTCCAGGATGATTTGGGCAGTTCGGTCCTCCCTCTCTTGCCACAATCTATTGAATTCCGCCTCACGCATCTTCATGGATTTTTCCAGAAAAATTACTATATTTCCCAACATGCATGATAAATTTTTTTCCCATTGAGATAACCATAGTGGAACTGCCTTCTTGCAACAATTTATAGCTCTTGTTCATGGTCATAAAGCACCGTCTCCGCCAACAAACACTAGTGAAAGGCAGCCTCATTCAATAGAGAAACCGCTTTTCTTTTTGCTCTTTCTAAATGATCCACTATTTTAAAAACTTTTTGCAAGTTCTTTTCAGTTTCCTTCTTCTCCCTGAGTTTCTATGTAAGAACCAGATCCATCAAATTTTGTTTAGTAACCTTTTCTCTCTCTATAATGGGATTTCTCTCCTTTTTACTGTGCTTTTCAGCTTCCTGGAGCAGAGCTTGTGCTTCTTCGAGTTCCTATTCCTCTATTTCCCGGAGGATTATTAAATTCTTCCTTTACTCGTAATCAGATTCAAGCCACTTCTGTTTCACCTCTTCAGTTATTTTTTGTAGTTTTATCCACTTTGACTCCTCCTCCCATTCCATTTCTAAACGATGTCTCTCATGTTCTTCCTTCCGTTTCTTAATAATTGATTTCCTTGCAAGAAGTCTTTTGTGTTCTGTATCATTATTATCTTCTAAACTAGATATAGAATCTCCTAAAATTGATTCCCTTTTTATAGGAGGGAATAATATATCCCTTACTCCATTCATCATTTCAGCCAGATTTGAGAGGTGACCATGTAGCTCTTCGGATTCAAGCATATTGCTGAAAAGAATAGCACCCTTCATGTGGTCAATTTTGATCAAAATGAAATGATGTTCAACAACATGAAAAAATATCTTTTGAACAACAGAAATATGAAAATAAGGTATGATTTGTGACAAAGTGTTGATATTTATTGTCTGATACACCCGAGATACCTGCTGAAGTGATCTGATTGTCACAAGCTTCTCTAATGAGGGGATATATTGAGACAATTCCAATTCAAGATCGAAAGAAGCTTAAGACAGTTTGGCACCGATTTTTGATATTTTTTCCACTAATGGACCTACTTTTGTTGCAAGATCCAGAGCGAGAAATTCATGTTCCAAAATATTGTAAAGCTCTTTAACTTCTTGGATCACACATGACATAACTCCTTTGGACACCAATTTTGAAAAAAGTGACGACCTTGATAACGCTTCTCTGCTATCAAGTTTCAGATCAAGGTTTAATCTTATAAGATTATCCATCCTCAAGTTTCTCTCTTCGTGTTCAAGTTCTGAGTGGGATGAGCCAAGAGTGTGATCATATGAAGAAACCGAGAGTGCAGCCAAAACAACAGAATAGGCTATCAGTTGCAGATCCTTCTGACTCAAGTTCTTATTAAAACTTTACTGATGTGAGAATAGCTTAATCCATGCATAAGCATGGTAGAGATGGCAGCCAAAAAATCTAAAGATTGCAGATAAATTGGCATAATATATAACCATTAGGGATGGCTTTGGTGTTTTCTTAACCAAACACATCAAACCATGAATATCTTCAACTGAACAGAAAGACTCCTGCCAGAGTTCAAGTTCGGTAGCAATCTTAACCTGTAGAAATCTTGAGTCCATATAAAGCTGCAGGCTCTCAGGGGATGACAAGTAAGGCCGATCCCTTTGGTCTCTGTGTTTATTGAGATTTTCCAAATGATTCCTTATGTTCTCACAATGCAAATGAAACTCAGTGGTTCACTTGTATTGCTTGTAGAACTGAAATAGCTGGTGCTCTGTCATCACATAAAGTGTTTCCAGTTTCGAATTATTTTGCAGAATTTAAAGTATTGTCCTATATGTTTCCCATAAAAATTTGAATCAAGGAGTAACAAGTTTACGATCAGACCTGTCCTTCCCTTTCTCTCCACACTGCATGAGGTCATTTAGCCTTTTATCTGTCTCTAAATTATCAACATCAAGAGCTTCCTCAAGGGCCTGTGCCTGATTACGAGCCACCTCAGCTCTCTCTGTTTGTAAAGACCCAAAGCTTGACGTACATAGACATTACATTACTTTTGTGGAATACTTAGTACATAAAAAAAACACACACACAAGGACCATAATAGTTTAGTGTCTTTGGAAACTCAAAATATAATCTTCTAATCGTGGTGAAAGATCTTCAACATCTCCCATAAAGATCTTCTTTTAAAAAAAATACTTAAATCCTTATTTATATACTGGGGAAAAGAAAACATAAAAGGGTGAGCTCAAATGATCAGTAAGGGTAAACAAAATAAATATCAATCACATCATATTCATAAGAACATATCTTTTGGAAATCATAACCTGAAAAAGAGATCATAATTTCATAACATGGGATAAATCATAGTAGTGAAATGTAATCCCAATAATCATAACTTAAAACATGAAACTTTGTGGCATACACACATAATCATAGAGAATCATTTCTTGTTAGTCAAGACTCATTTCCAAGACTATCTTAGTGGACAAAGTCCCTTTCTGAACCGAGTTCACTTCTCGTTTCAGTCCTGTTTCACTGAACCGGTATAACCTACCGTTCCAGCCATGTCTATCTCATGAGATATAAAATATTTACCCAATGCATTGGAGAGAGATATAGTTCCCACCCATCTCATAATGAAATCATTCTTACTTGTTCCACAAAATAAACATACATCATTCATAATAACCCAGCGAATAAAATGGGTTTTATAAACATCATCCCATCATAACATAATCTATATAAAAGAAATGGATATAATTTCATAATAAGAAAATTGAAACCATGTAAATAAAAGAGACATTATACTTAAAACATACACATATGAAATAATTTCATTTTATATGGAAACTGGTTTTGATAAAACACTTGAAATGAATTCTTGAGGAATATATCCTTTCTTATTTAAAATCATTTTCTTTTCACAAAATGTCATGAATTTTTAAAAGAAAAGAATTTTCTTGAAAATAGTCATGAAATCTTTTTGAGGAAGCTTCATGAAAATATGGATTTATAAAATTGTAATAATCTTTTCATGCCGTATAAGTTAAAAAAAAATTCTTCTCATTATTTTGTCGGAAAAGTCAAAAAGTACCTCGTACGAAAAACGAAAAAAGATTCCTTTCGTATATTTTACTAAAAACTCACCGATGGGTAAAATTCGATATAAACTATTGTAGAAGGATATAAATATTACATATTGAGGAAACATGGATGTGGATGATAAAATACACCCCAGTAAATTCTAAAGTATAAACAATCTCGGATAAAAATGAGATTGTGATATTTCCCTTACCTTAGGTCCGATTTGCTTCGTAAGTGTCTGAACCTCCTGTATAATGATTTAAATAATGTCATTGACTTATTCCAGAATCATAATCATTGTTATGATATCATATATGGTTCACTTATGACTTTATATTACCCGTTCATTTGTAAATTCCATGTTAAAGAGTGTTTTGGGTAAAATCGTTTCATTTGTCGTCTGTGTTTTGACTTGTAATTATTCATATGATTACTTAGATCATGATTAATTAATTTCATAATATAAAACATGATTTATATATAATATATATTCATAATATACATATATATAATAAATCTGTAAATGGAAAGAAATACACCGTTCATGGAGACGATAGGCCATACGTACGCATGAACGCTGTTTTCGTTTCCTTATTGAGTTGAATGGAATTAAGTAGATGTCATACATATATATACACAAAAATCTAGTATCATTATTATGTAATATATTTCATGATTAATTATTATATATACTTTATAATCATTCATGAATGGTTAATCATTGAGAATGAATCTCATCGCATCGTGGAGACGGTATTCCGTACATACGCACGAGCGATGATATCGTTCCCATGATAGTGGAATTTTATTGGAGTGTATGTATACTATTACAGAATCAATATCAATTTAAAATAATCATATATAGTTATTATTTACACCATTATACCCATCCAAGTAAGGTGGTGGTGGAAAATAGATTATACCACGGCGTGGAGATGTATTCCGTACGTACGCACGCGCGGTGATTCCGTTTTCCGTAGGATGGATAGATGGTGAAATAGGGTTGTTTCATACTTATAATAACATATCAGTATATGAGTGATACTTATTTTATTACTTCATAATGAAACAACCTTAGAAGAAGAAGTGGAAGAAGAAATAAATGTGAAAGAATCAGTAACGGAAATTACCTCTTCTTTGAAGCGCCTCTTTGAGATCTCCTTTTAGGGCACTAAAATTGGTCTTTGAGGAATACCAGAACCTCTAGTATGTTTCTAAGGAAGTGTATAAGATAATTTTTCTGGTTTTGGCCGATATTGAAGGCTCAAAGTGGTGTGAGGAAGAGAGGGAGGGGGTGCCCTTTTATAAGGGAGGAGAGGGGCACCTTTGGAATAACTAAAAATATTATTTTATTATAAAGCCAAATTCGGTTTTAAATAGCTTAAAATAGATTTATTTCGAATCTAAGGTGGGTATGGGTCGAAATACTCTCATCCAATAGAATTTAGACAAGTTTAGGTTCCTATTTTAACCTTATCATTTATATTTAACTTTAAGTTAGATAATTTTACTTTTACCGTATCTTCTTGTTTTCTTACACAATAAGGTTAATAAACATACTATATCAAGCCAAAAGAACCCCAAGTTGTTTATTATTAATATATATAACTTTATATAAGTCATGTTTCAGAACCTTAGATTTTTAGGAATAAAATAACAATTAATAATATAATATTTGTTTTAAAAACTATTTTATGTCAATTTTGACACTATTTAGTAATTGATTTTTGTGAAACTTATAAAAGAATTATTAGTTCAAAAAAAGTTAATTAAATCTATACTAACATGTAATAGGGACCTATAAAATTAGTGGAATTCATAAAAAGTCTCAAATTATATTTATTTGGGTATTTATAATATCAATTATTCTAATTTTCACTATTATGATAATTACTGCATCATCATTGTGTCATATATAAATTAGTTTATTTTATGTTTAAAAATTATAATTAAAATATCATTATGTAGGAAATCATATTATCTTTCTAAGGAATATTTACAATCTAATTTATATTATGTATAACCCTATATTAAAAATGATTTACTTATTAAAATTTGATTTTAACTATTTTAACCCTTCCTTAAATAAATTAATAATAAATGTCCTAATCTAATCTAAGTGGGCCTAAATGATATTATTTTATTCCTAAGGTTGTTTTTGGTCGAATTAAACTTATCCAATAGAATTAGGACAAGTGTTAGGGTAATAATAATATCATTTTTACCCTTAATTACCCTATTTACTTTTAACCATGGTAAAAAAAAGTAAAAAGTTACTATTCAACAAAAATTATTTTCATCTCATTGAACCACATTTTACTTACTGACATCAAACGTGTCTCTCGGAGTTTTGAAATTCCACTCATAGAAGCGGTAAAATTAATTTTTATGAAAAATTCAATTTTTTTAACTACCACTTATTGGTTTTACTATTCATCAAAAAATGAAAGTTTCCCGAAAAATACCAAAAATTAGGCCTAAGATATATTTGATATTATGATTTCAAAAATGATGTCTATTTTACCAAATTTAAAACATATCAGTTGAATTAATTAATTTAAAAATTAAATCCCATCGTCAAAAAAATAGCGTGTTTTTAAGAGATAATAACGATCAAAAGATTGACACTTGTTTATGTCTGGTTTAAATGTGAAATTACATCGAATGACCAACATTGTATTAAATTGTAAAAATATATTTTAAATATATTTTAAAACCACTCAAATTAATAATTTATCGCTATTAATTATTTCGATTGAAAAAGTTGTTTTTAATTGCAATTTAGTAATTTTCACTATTCATCAAAATATGAAAGTTATCCGAAAAGTACCAAAATTTCTCCCTAAGCTAATTTCGATATACCAAATCCAAAAATGAATTCCATTTTGAAAAATAAAATTTACAAAATTTCAAAAAGTGGATATTACTATTCATAACGGATAGTTTTAATAATATTTTAATAGCATATTGTTGTTTAGTGAAACTCGTTATTGCGTACTAAACACGCTATCGAGGAAGGTCGTGATTGCGTGTAATGCAAGGCAAGTCAAGGATGCGTGTTGTGCAAGCTCCTTTTGGTGTAGCGTACAACACAAGACATTAATGAAAAAAAGAATATTTTTCATAAAATCTCAGGGTGTTTCACTGTTGATAGATGCATGAAGTGTTTGATCACTTTCTCAAAAGAAGTAACATTTACTTGTTGGAAAACAATGCGATACTGGATAAGGCCTTCCTTGGAAAACCAAACTTTGTGCAACTCAACGCAAAGCTCGACGTACGTAAACATGATTTTTTCAAGTGAATTTTGCCAAGCCCTACATCTCTTTGAAGTAATAAGATCACGAAGCTCTTACAATGCTTTTTGCTTCTGCCCGACATTTATCAACTCATCAGCTCTCTTCAAAGCATTCTATGGCCTAGAAAATATCACCATCTTGTACAACAATGAACTTCTTGGGTTGAGTAACAGACAATACTAGATATCAGGCAGAGAGAATTAGCACGATACAAATTCCGGCCGTCCGAATCTCTTCAAGCACTGAGAAGGCCCACGCCGTTGCTTCGTTGGGACTCACCGTGGGAGGGTCTCACAAGATGTAGCCGCACTTATTGGCTGAGGAAGGATGCCAAAAAGCTTACCAAGGAACCGCGCACCAGCGGTGAATGATTTATAATGAAAGTAAAATTTTCCAATGTGGAGAATGATATATTAAGGGGAGATTTTTTTTTCAAGTGGAGAATATTATATTACGGTGGATAATAAGATCCTTAGGGGGAGATGATATACTAAGGGGGAAAGGATTTATTTATGGAAGAACTATTCTAATACACCATTGTATCCAACATAATTTTCAACATTGTATTCAAAAGTGTTATCAATTTAGGGATGTTCAGTTTCAAATATTAACATTGAATATGAAGTTCTTAAAAGAATAAAGGGTTGTATGTTTTTCATTTTATTTTTCCATTTATGTTTTTTGGTTTGTGCTTTATAAAAGGGTTATATTTTTAAGTCACAAGTATTAATTATTACCTTTTCATTTCTTTAGTTATTTAAAGAAACAAAAAATTTCTTCAATCATGGTTACTAACTTTTATGTCCCAAGTATTTAATATGTTTTTTAGATAAACTTATATTTTACCATACATAGAAAATGTTCAAATAAATTACTAATATAAACTTAGTATTCTTTATTATGATTATAATATTGGTAATGTGTTTGATATATCGAACATACCTTTAATCAGAACACGAGTTATATTTTTTCCTTATATATTATATTGACAAAATTCATGACAATCCTATTGATTCTATTAACGATTCATCAAAAATACTCTCATAAGGTTTATCATATTGAAAATAAACAATAAATTACATTAGACTCACCTAAGTTTATAATAATAATAGAAAGACTTATTTATATCAAAATTAAGATCCTAAACACTGTAATTATGTTAATCAACATGACATCAGAAATTCAATTACAGTTGAGCTACCAAGCACTAGCTGTCCAAGGCCATTGTAACAAACTTGGAAATATTAATATTAGGATATCAACTATAAATAAAGATCAATTTAAAGAGATTAGAGCTATATAATTTCATTCTCATCTCAATCCAACTAAAGATTTATAAAACATGAACTTCTTATTCTTAGTATTGGTAATTCCTTAGAGAGTTGGTAGTTCTTAGGAATCATTCTATGGGTTATCTACTTATGAATATTTGCATTTGTAATTGTATCCTATCATTATTACAATTGAGGGATTTTGAGGATAGGAAGATGGTAAATTTGATCCATCAGATCTAGGGTTTTCTGGGCTAGGATGATAGATGCTGATCATTGTATCGATGCATTTTGAGGATAAGAAGATAAAGCTAATTCGATCAACATATCAAGGGCTTTCCGGGTAAAAAAATATAGAGTTGAAAGTAATTATAAAACAATGGATAACTTTAGTCAAGGTTATTGACTACATTACTCTTAAGGTTAGAAGAGGTAAATTTCTGAATATTATATTTCAAGTAATTTATACTTTTACATAGCTATTGTGTTTTTTGTTTTTACAAGTTTCTATTCTACTGTGCATGTTATAGAATGTTAGTAATTGTACTTAGATTTCAATATAGTTAGTTTTATTGGTTTTACTCTGATTACGATGAAAGAAATACTTTTTTTGTTTATTTAGATCCGTTGTGTTTTCGGTATTTCAATTCGTTATAATCTGACTATGTCTAGTTATGATTTGTGACTTTAATAATCACGTTGAGTCTGATTCTGATAAAGTTATTATAAGAGGTTTGTGTATTAATCAACTTAATGATTTTAAAATATGTATTTAAACTACAATTCACTCCCCCACTTGTAAGTATAGACATCCGAAGATACTCTTATGATCCTATAATAAAGAATTATATAATTATCTTGGCTAATATTCAATAGCTATTTTCCTCCTTAATTTCATATATTTGAACAAAAAAACACCCATTTCCAAAAAACCGTGACATTTTTAACTCAAGACTCACTTCAAACCATGATATAAATCAATATTTTTTTTATGAAAACAACATCATTTCTTAAGAATAGTAAAAACCAAAATTCAACCCCATCCCTATTTCTAATATCAACTCCAACATTTATACTTACAGACCATGACATGGAAAAGAATAAATTTTTCAAGGCCACACATTAAAATAAAAATGAAAATTTAATGTAAATTTTTATGGAAAATATTAAAATTTGAAGCCTTCTTCCACAAATCATGACCACTCAACCATAAGGAGTTCAAATTTTTTTATGTTGATAGAAAATCATGATGTGTTTTGTAAGGAACCACAACATTATTTTGTATAATTTTTTAATAATTTTTTAATTAACCCATAAACTAATTACTTCATTATATAATACTGAAAGATTCACAGTGAGGTGATATTAAAAATTTATGCCTTTATATAAGATAATATTTTTAAAAAAAATCATCATTTAGAATCAAAACAAAACATAGAGAAATAAAAAATAACCATAAAATGAAACTACAATGCGAGATAGATCTCAGATGGTAATAACTCTATAAAATTTGATTAAATTTAATTGAGTGAGGAAATTTATTATAAAATGTCTCATTATAAAATAACATTTATGTTCACCATAAGAAACAAGTTTATAAAAAATGATTGGTATTGAACCCATATCTTTGACTCTCTCTCACATATACATTCCACTATCCACCATGTCTTTATAAATAAATAACCAACGGAATGGAACGTCCTCTTAGTTTATCCTCTTTATGATCCCAAATATTATTGGTGATTTTTTTAACATACCATCCTTCTATACATCTAACTCAACCCAATAATTGACATGTGATTCATTATAAATATATCTCCAAAGCAATAATATATGTAATATTTCATGAACTCACTCATCTCAGGGAGGAAACACCAAACTATATTCCACTTCACCAATCCACTCCAATACTTCAAATGGTCAATAAAACTATGGAAAGTGATTACTAACTCTACTAAAAATCCACATCCTATAATGAGAATAAAGCATAAAAAGTATGAAATTACAAACCTAAATCTCTAAGGGTATCCTCCCATGATTTTCATTAGACCTATGTCTTTTTTTAATATGCTTCTCTCACATCCAAATAATCTTCACCCTTTTTTATACTTTTTAGACATTATTCACCAATGATTATTTAATAAAAAACCTATATCCAACATAAGGGCGATATGCGCTACTAGAAATACAATTCCTCAAAAGGTGCCATATGAATGTATGAATGATAACTATTGTAATAGGTAAACTCAAACAAAGGTAAATAGTTTACCCAATATGATTTATAATTTATGACATGAATAAAGCATATATTCTATTACTTAGACCATTTTCTGTATTTTCTCATCCATATGAAGATAAATTTTTGGCTAAGTCATAACTAAGAGAAAAAATCACACTACAATCCATTATAACTCAAAAGGGGAAGTGAACCTCTTAGTAAAAAAATGATAATACATGGAATTTTATGAATCCTCAAAATATTGATGGCATAAATCCTTCTCAATCCATCTACTACACTTGAATCCTTAGTCAACTGGAAATAATCTAGTTTCATCAAGTGATCCACAACAACCAAGATGACATCATATCTTCCCAAAAATCAAGGAAAACCTATATTAAAATCCATGGATAACCCCAATTCTCTCTTGAAAATATATATAAGAAACAAAAAACTGGTTAGAAATCAATTCTTAGCCTCAAACCTATGGAAAAAGACACTATGATATGAACACCGTCATAGAATTATTCATACCAACCCATCAGAAATTATCTTTTAATTCATGATATATCTTGTAAATGCCTATATGTATTACTATAGGGGAGGTATAAAACATATATATAAAATATTATCACATAAAATATGTTACCAAAAATGTTTCCTTGGAGTAACACCTAATGTTCCCCATCCTCCATCCACCCTTAAAGAGTATCATCATAAAAAATATGATTCCTTCAAACCACCACTATAGGATATCCCAACTAATATTCATAAAAATAATGAAACAAGGGATAAATCACAATCATCTAGTATAAAAATCCCCCACCAAATACTTTTTCCAAAACAAAATATAAATCCACAATATGATCTACAATCTCTCACTCATCACAAACTTTTTGAACAACATTACTAGAATATCTTCTATGGGTCACCCCCAATTTGAGGTATGTAGCCCTTGTTTATACATTTTAATGTGTTTAAAGTGCGTGAGATGAGTTGGGAAGAGGTTTGGAGAGTTTAGAATGGTTTTGAATATGTTTGGAGGCTTTTCTAAGCGTGCATGGTTTGAGCACGGTAATGGGAAACAATGCAGATTCTCTAGGAAACCATGCAGGGAGAGGTAGTAGGACTCACATGTCCTGTGCACAGTTTTCTAAACCATGTGAGGCAACTATGTGGAACCCTCCTCTTGAGATAGTGGCGTGTGCATGGTTAGCACACGATTTTCCAAACCGTGTGGACTAACCATGCGGCCACATAAAAATAGGATTTTAAAACCCAAGTTCACTTGGTGTTGCCTCATTTGTCTCCGAATCCTCTCCCACTCAAGCCTCACTCAGGATTTTGGGTTCTTAGGGGTTGAAGGTGCTCTCCCACTCATTTTGGAAGCGTTTTGAAGAGGTTTCTTGGTGTTTTGAAGGTGGTTCCTCTCAGAAAAGTCTTCTCTCATAGTTCCTTTTGGTTTTCTCTAGATCCACTATTCTCCCTTCTTTAGTATTATAGATCTACATCCTTTTCATGTAGATCTATGGTTTTGATTTCCTTGGATGTTGATTTTAAGGCTTTTTAATGTTAGGGAATGGAATCTAGAAAGGTTTCGATGGTACGTTAACCAGATTTGAGGTGCGATTGCTTGTGGGTCAATTTTCCAGAACGCTAAAGGTAGGTGGATTCTCACTTGACTTCACTTGGTTAGAACATGTGATTTTTGTTATAATTAATTGGGTTTTCATGAAATTAATTATGATTTGATGTGCGAAATTAGTTAGAAATCCCTTTGGTCATGTTTTGGGGATTTTTGGGGAGAAAGGGGTTTTATGGTTGAATGTTCTTGTTGTTAAATTTTAAAATGTAGATTTTAAAATTGGTTTCTTGGGTCATGGATATGGTTTATGAAAATGGTTTTCAATAAATAGGTTGTTTTATTGAATCGAGGTTTTGGCACAAAAAATGGTTTAAGGATGGTTTCAATAAATGGGTGATTTATTGAAGTGGTTTGTCATGTAATGGAAATCGTTGATTGCATGTTGTTGTGGATTTGGTGGGTTATATTCTTGGTTAAGGATTTTTGGAATGTTGTGCGGGAGTGGGAGGGAAGTACCACTATAATAAGGGGATGGTTAGTGGACGGAAGGTCCACCATCAAAGGATAAGTGGGTGGGAAGTACCACTAGTTGTGAATGGGTGAACGGGTTGGACAGAAGATCCACCATTTTGGTTATCTTGTTGTGAATTTATTTGCAAGATGGAAATTTTTGTGATAATGTGTAAATGATGAAAATTATTGTGGCATGTTTTTTTGGATTTCTCTTGGTTGCTTGGTTTGGGTGAGATGACTTGGTAAGGGTGTGTTTGGGTTTCAGTATTGGTTTCACTTGTGATTATTTTATATAAACTGCTTTATATAAATGGGATAATGGTTTTATACAACTAGCATGTGTAGGGAAGTCATTTGGGGAAAACCTGCCGAGTAGTAGTACTGACCCCCTGCTTTGGCACTTTAGTGTCTTTGCAGATGTTTTGTACCATGACATGGGCAAAGGTAAGGGATCACACTCCTTTAGTGGTGCATTATGATGTCTTCGTGGAGCTTGGTTCTTGGAGCTTGGTGTGGAGTTATGGTGGTGTCATGGCTTGTGGTGTTTTGTCTTTTAGTTTCTGCTTTGTACTCTAATGTTTTGTGGACATGTCTAGTGGAATGGTTTTCGGGTTGAGATGGAATTGTTAGTATCACATGGTTGAGTTTGAAAGTGAATGCATATTTAGTTATTGGTTGGTTTAGTTGGGTTATCCTCTTAAGGGAAAATCGTTCCCCACTGTTCGTTGAATCCCTCGGAATTTATTGTCAGCCTCTGGAGCCTTGGGAATGTAGCTTAAGGCCATGTAATCCATCACCGCCTCCTCAAGCCAATTTGGTAGGAGCGGGGTGTTACAAGTGGTATCGGTTTGTTCGGTCCTTTGGAGTTGATTCTTGGATGTGGAGTCGACATTCATTGTGGTATATTTCTATAGTTCGGATAGTAGCAAGGCGTAGGAATGTCAGAACATGGAATGTATAGCATAAAAGGGCGTAGATAACCCTTTTCTGTTGAACTTCAAGTTACCAGGGATTTGGGTACATATGTGTTTTAGAGATACTTATAGGAAAAGGAAATCTCATTGTTGGGGGTGTAGCGAATGAGATGTGCATGGCATATATGGTAGAAATGACTTCCCTCTAGGATGTATATTTCATTGGGCAGAATGATTTATGGGCTGAATTGAGAAATGGTTTTTCAAATGTGTGAAATTGTAATGTGAATAAATTTGGTATTTTGAAAATGGTTTGGTTTTCAAAAATTTTGAAACATGGTAAATGTGGAAAGGTGTAAAGCCTCGTTGTGATAGTGTAGTGTATTGCGATTTGAAATGGGAATTATTGATGTCTATGGAAGTGAGACTCATGGTTGTTTGATTTCTGTTTATAGAAATGGCACCAGGTAAGTGTCGTAGAGATCAACCGTCAGAGGATACTGAAAATGTGGTTGGACTTGATCCTCAGGTGAACCAGAAGTTAGTGCCAAGTATAGTGCAAGCTTTCCAAGCTATGGAAATTGGAAATAAAGTGGATGAACCAAGGAATGTGGATCATGCGGTTTAGTTTCAAAAGAAAAATCCACCCATCTTCAGGGGTGATTCAAGGCCAGAGAGGGCAGAAACATGGTTGAATAGAATGAACAAGATCTTAAAATTCCTGGGAACACCAGTAGAGTTGAAAGGGAAGTTGGCCACATATATGTTGGAAGATCTTTCCCTTCAGTGGTGGGAGTTGGCAGTCTAAGCTGGAACGGACCAGGGTATGACATGGGAAGGCTTTGAGGAATTATATAATAAACAATTCTACCCACATACGTTCAGAATTCTGCGCACAACTGATTTCTTCAGTCTGAAGCAAGAGTATATGTTTGTGATGGAGTATGCAACCAAGTTTATGAATAGTGATATTTTCAGCCGAGGTGGTGGGTAGTACATCGTTGAAAGATTATATCATTGAAGCTGGTTTGAGGTAGGACATTTGTTCCAAGATAGCGGTGTTGTGTATAGATGATTATATGGAGATGGTGAATTGAGCATCGGTGGCTGAGCGGGATATGTTGGGAGCTCCGGGAAGAGGAAGCATTGTGGTACCCATGGGGAATAGTGGGAACTCTAACGCTGGGTTCAAGCGGAGGAGGGACACTTATTACCAAGGTTGGAGTATGGCACATAATCTGATGACATGATCATTGAATCTTCCTCTGAAGCCTCAGAGTAAGCTGAGATGTTTTGAGTGTGGTTCTACAAGCCACATCAAGTGGGATGGTATGACACAACCTCGAGCATGTCATAATTTTAAGAATATGGGGCATCTGCAACGTTATTGTCGGAATGCTCCGAGGTCGGGTGTGCGTGACAATCCTTAGGGATTGTAGACATCGTATGCTTCGACGGGATGGGGAAAAAAGTATACCCCTCTTCAGTAGAGAAAAGTCAGTCATGGTGATTCTCAGAACACCACAACTCCTCATAAAAGAAATAAAGAGCAAAGTGTGGCAACCAAGGCGTTGTTCGGAGCCAAGAAAGTTGTGGTGGATGATCAGTCGGGACCATCCACGGTGCGAGGTACTATTCTTTTAAATTCTACCTTGATGAAAGTGCTGTTTGATACGGGTGATTCACACTCTTTTATTATTGCACGTGTGGTTGAGTTGCTAGGATTAAGGGTGGAAATGATGCCTTCTTTTTTGAAACTTCAAAATCCTCTGGGTTGAAGAGAGTGTCGAGCCTTCTTGTGTAGAGCATGTTGTATCTTTGTGGGTGAGGTTGAGATAATGTGGAATTTCTCAATGCTTGAGATGGATGGGTATGATGTAATCCTGGGAATAGATTGGCTGGTGGAGTTTAAGGCCAACATCGACTGTAATGTGCGAACAATGGCTTTTACGACACACAATGGAATTAGACATCTATTTATAGGAGAGAGGCATGAAAGTCAGGGTTAAACGGGGTTGTTGGCACCAGCCGTGGACACGTTATCGTATTAGTTTGTGTTTTTGTCATTGGAATCGGTAGAGGGTGTTGAGCAGAGCGTTCTTCCAGCAGTGGTGGATCAGTTCATGGATGTTCTTCCAGAATAATTTTCGGGGTTACCTCCCTTAAGAGAAGTGGAGTTTATGATTGATCTTCTTCCGGGGACCAGCCCTATCTCACTTTCAGCTTACCTAATGACACCTACTGAATTGAAGGAATTTAATGTCCAGTTAGAAGAGTTAGAAAACAAAGGGTTTTTCAGGCCCAACGCGTCTCCGTGGGAAGCGCCGGTGTTGTTTGTGAAAAAGGTGGATGGTACTTTGAGGATATTTTTTGATTATTGTAGACTTAACCAATTTAATATGAAGAACATATATCCACTTCCATGAATTGATGATTTTCTCAACCAGTTGAAGGGAGCCTAGTGGTTCTCCAAGATCGACCTGAGGTCGGGATATCATCAATTTCAGGTGAGGAAGGACTATATTCCTAAAAAAGCTTTCAGAAGTAGTTATGGCCATTATAAATATGTGGTTATGCCCTTTGGTCTAATGAATGCACCAACAATGTTAATTGAATTGATTAATTAGATATTTCAGAGATATCTGGATTCATTTGTGGTGGTGTTTGTAGATGATATTCTGTTGTATTCAAAGACAAGGGTGAAGCATGAGCAGCACTTGGCGACAGTGCTGGGGATCTTGAGGGATCATCGGTTGTATGCCAAATTTTCAAAGTGTGACATTTGGATATAGGAAGTCCGTTTTCATGGCCATGTGATTTCTTAAAGGGGTGTTTCAGTGGATCCAGAAAAGATAGAGGCAGTTATCTCATGGAAACCACCAAAGAATGTGTTTGAGATATAGAGTTCCCTTTGTCTAGCTAGGTATTATTGGCGTTTTGTTCATGATTTTTCACGTTTGGCTTCACAGATGATATATTTGACAAGAAATAATGTTCCATTCTAGTGGAATGAACAGTGTCAGTAGTGTTCTGAAGAGAAAATGGGTCGCCTTACATCTGCACCAATCTTGATTTTTCCATAACCAGGAAAATGGTACGTAGGGTATTGCGATGCATTGAGATCAGGTTTGGGGTGTGTTCTCATGCAAGGGAATCATGTGGTTGAGTATGGCTCATGAAAGTTGAGGGTTCATGAGAATAACTACCCAAATCATGATTTGTAATTGGCAGTAATGGTCTATGCTTTGAAAGTGTGGAATCATTATCTCGTTGGTGAGAAATTCACGGTATATACAGATCATAAGAGCTTGAAGCACATTTTCTCACAAAAGGATTTGAACTTGAGGAAAATGATATGGATGGAATTTCTCGAGATATTTGATTTTGAATTGATGTACACACTAGGTAACAGAAATTCAGTGGTAGATGCATTAAGTATAAAATCATATGTTTAGGTGGTGAAACAAGCATCAGACCAGTGGCAGTTGATGTCAGTTATAGCTGACATGTGGTTGGAATGTGAGGACCCGGGAGATAGAGCGGTATTTCTTCCAGTTTGGTTGATTCGTGACTAGGTTGGCCTAGTTAAAGAGGCATAAATATCTGATTATGAGTGTGTGGACATATGGTCGAGACTCAAAGGTGGGGAGACCGTTGAGGGTTGGAAATTGAATGAAGATTCTGTTTTGTGTTTTAGAAATCGTATGGTTGCGCCAGTTTCTTATCAGGAGGATATTCTCAGGGCGTATCATCATTCTAGGTGGGCTGTTCATCTTGGAATTCAGAAAATGTATAAAGCGTTGAAAGTACAATTCTGGTGGGCTCGTATGAAAATAAGAGTGGCTGAGTTTGTTTTGAGATGCTTGACTTGTTAGCAAGTCAAGGCAGAGTACCAGAGGCCAGCGAGAATGTTGCAGTCTTTACCAATCCCTATTTGGAAATGGGAGAAATAGTGATTGATTTTGTCACAGGTCTCCCAAGAACGCTCCGAAATCGTGATGCCATTTGGGTGTTAGTGGATCGACTAACTAAGTTGTCCCATTTCATTCTAATTTGTAAATCTCATACGGTGGAGGATCTGTCCATAATATATATCCGGGCGGTGGTAAAGAGGCATGGTGTTCTAGTTTTGATCGTATCTGATAGAGATCCGAGGTTTACATCACATTTATATAAATACTTATAGCAAGCCCTTGGAACTATGTTGACCATGAGTATGGCTTATCACCCTCAGACGGATGGTCAATTAGAGATGACGATACAAACTTTAGAGGATATTTTGCAGGCTTGTGTCATGGATTTTGGTGGCTTGTGGGTGGAGAACTTGTCATTGGTTGAGTTCTCGTATAATAAAAATTATTATGAATTCATACATATGGCTCCGTTTGAAGCGTTGTATCGGTGGTAGTGTCGTTATCCACTATGCTGGGTGGAAACAGGCGAGTCCTTGATGGTTGGACTGAGCCTTGTCCTGGAGACTACAGAGAAGATCAGGTTAAACTGGAAGAGAATGGAGATGGCTTAGATTCATCAGAAATCATATGCGGATCATCTTCGATGGTCGTTGTTATTTGAGGTGAGTGATCATGTTTTCTTGAGGATCTCTCCTAGGCTAGGACATCATCAGTTTGGGAAGCAGGGAAAGTTATCGCTGATTTATATTGGACCTTTTGAGATTATTGAGTGGGTTGGTGAGGTGGAATATCATTTTGCTTTGACACCTAGGTTCAGTGTGCTGCACAATGTGTTTCATGTGTCACAGTTGAAAAAGTATCAGCCGGATCGTGACCATGTGATTTGATGGGATCATGTTGAGCCAGAGCCGGATGCTTCGTTGGTGCACGTGCCAGTGCGGGTTGTGGATAGGCAAGAGAGTCTTGTGTGGAAAAAGCATTGGTTTACTTTGGGTTTTGTGGTAGCATGTCTAGATCCAGGAGGAGACTTGGGAGCAGGAGAAAGAGATCGTTGAGCAATGTCCCAAGCTCTTTCGGCAAAGGGTGGGTTCACTACTTTCTGAGGACAGAAATCCAAATCGTGGGGAGAATACTGCACCCCCAGTTTGAGGTATGTAGACTTATTTATACCTTTTCTTGTGTTTAAAGTACATTAGATGAGTTGGGAAGAGGTTGGGAGAGTTTGGAATGGTTTTGAATAAGTTTGGAGGCTTTTTTAAGGGTGCACGGTTTGAGCACGGTTAGGCGAAACCGTGTGGATTCTCCAAGAAAACGTGTAGGGGGAGGCTACAGGATTTTCTCGGCCATCACACGGTTTTCCAAACCATGTGAGGCAACCGTGCAGACCTCTCCTCTCAAGATAGTGGCGTGCACATGGTTAGAGCATGGTTTTCCAAACCATGCAGACTAACTGTGTGGCCACTTAAAAATAGGGTTTTAAAACCATGGTTCACTTGCACTTGCCTCATTTCTATCCAAATCCACTCTCACTTGAGACTCACTTGGGATTTTTGGTTCTCAGGAGTTTATGGCGATCTCCCACTCATTTTGGAAGCGTTTTGAAGAGTTTTCTTGGTGTTTTGAAGGTTTTTCCCCCCAGGTAAGTCTTATCTCATGGTTTCTTTTTGGTTTTCTATAGATCCACTCTTCTCCCTTATTTATTTTTCTAGAGCTACATCCGTTTCATGTAGATCTAGGGTTTTGGTTGCCTTGGATTTTGATTTTATGTCTTTTTAATGTTTGGGAATGGGATCTAGAAAGGTTTCGGTGGTGCGTTCGCCAGATTTGAGGTGCGATTTCTTATGGGTCGATTTCACCAGAACCCTAAAGGTAGGTGGATTATCTCTCGACTCCACTTGGTTAGAAGTTGTGGTTTTGGTTATGATTAATTTTTTTTGATTGAAATTAATTGTGATTTGAAGTGAAAAATTAGTTAGAAATCAATTTGGTCATGTTTTGGGGATTTTTGGGGAGAAAGGGGTTTCATGGTTGAATGTTCTTGTTGAGAAATTTTAAAATGTAGATTTTAAAATTTGTTTCTTGGGTTAAGGAAATGGTTTATGAAAATGGTTTTCAATAAAGAGGTTTTTTTTTGTTGAATCATGGTTTTGACATGAAAAATGGTTTAAGTATGGTTTCAATAAATGGGTGATTTATTGAAGTGTTTTGTCATGTAATGGAAATGGTTGATTGCATGTTGTTTTGGCCTTGGTGGGTTAAATTCTTGATTATGGATTTTTGGAATGTTGTGTGGAAGTGCACATGAAGTACCACTATAGTAAGGGGATGGTTAGGGGACAGAAGGGCCACCATAAAAGGATAAGTGGACATGAATTACCACATGTTATGAATGGGTTGGACGGAAGCTCCACTATTTTGGTTGTCTTGTTGTGCATTTCTTTTTAAGATGGAAATTGTTTTGATAATGTGTAAATGATGGAAATGATTGTGGAATGTTTGTTTGGATTTCTCTTAGTTTCTTGGTTTGGGTGAGATGGCTTGGTAAGGGAGTGTTTGGATTTTAGTATTGGTTTCAATTGTGATTATTTTATATAAACTAGTTTATATAAATGTGCTAATAGTTTTATCCTAGTGACGTGTGTAGGGAAGTCATTTGGGGAAAACCTACTAAGTAGTTGTACTCACCCACTTCTGCAGATGTCATGTATCATGACATGGGAAAAGATAAGGCATCACCCTCCTTTAGTGGTGCATTGTGTTGTCTTAGTGGAGCTTAGAGATTGAAGCTTGGTGTGGAGCTGTGGTGGTGTCAGGGCTTGTGGTGTTTTGTTGTTTAGTTTCCACTTTGTAATCTGATGTGTTGTGAACATGTCTAGTGGAATGGTTTTGGGGTTGAGATGGAATTGTTATTATCACATGGTTGAGTTTGAAAGTGCATGCATCTTTAGTTGTTGGTTGGTTGAGTTGGGTTATCTTCTTTTAGGAAAATCATTCCCCACTATTCCTTGAAGCCCTCAGCATTTATTTCCAGCCTTTTGTGCCTTGGGAATGTCACTTAAGGCCAAGTAATCCCTCCCCACCTCGTCAAGCTCACGAGGTTGGGGCGGGGTGTTACATTCTACTTAGATCATCAAATACAAAATTTACTCTTCCTGGAGTATATAAATCTCAAAATCAAAATCCTAGAGAAACTCCATGCATATTAGTAAATTATGGTTCAAATTTCTTGGAAATAATATACAACATATGATATTTTAGTCCGTTAGCTAACAAATAATTCATCAATAAGTTGAAATCTTCATAGCTCTAGTGTAAACACCACTACTGTACAACTAAATATCATGAGTTTCACAATTTTGTTCATGGTTTCATAAATTTTTAGAGCTATATGATATAATTTATCTCTCTTGTATTAATATACACCCCATTCCATGATTAAAATCATCACAAGAAACCACAAATATGAATCATTCCTCAGGAAAAAAAATATTAGAGATGTTAGTAAAAATATCCTTTAATAAATAAAATACTTATTGGGAATAAAATATCCATACTAAATCATAACCAATTTTGGTCAAAGACGATAATGAAGATGAAATATTATAGAATGTAGGTACCAAAGAAAGGTAATATCAGCTGAAGACAAGAAATATGTGCACCTCAGATAAATTATTTGGAATATTTGAATAAATTACCACATCAATTCTAGATTGGTATATAACTATAAAATGTCAAGATATAGCCTTTATAAGGAAATGAAATTTATACACCTAGAAGATAAACTTTGAAATATTCTCATAAAACTGATACTATTGAAGGAGTTACAAAACCATCAAAAATTCTCAACATACTCTTCCTAAATCCTTAATTAAATCAATATGTATTCGATAAAAAACCATAAAAATGACCAGGATAAGGAAATACCAACCAATTAATTAATCCCATAAATACTATTGGTGCATTGGTTTATCCAAAGGTAATTTTGATCAAATAAAAATTTCTATAACAATATCAAAAATTAGTATTATGAATATTCAAATACCCTCATTTTATGAAAAATTGAACATATAATTCTATTTGAAAACCAACCAACATCAATTATATTATTGAATAAATCATCAATCCTTGAAAAGGTATGCTTCTAATTCATTATTAATTGATTTAACCATTGATAATCGATGCATAACCTCCAAATTACATTATTCTTCTCAGATAATAGTGCCAATGAAACCTTTAGATATGTACTAGGGTGAATTAAACCCTTATAAAATATTTCATTGATTTGAACATGAAATTATTGATCTGAAGGAGTGAAATCTAATAGGAATCCAATGAAGTCAATTTCACACATGAGTATAGATTTATAAAAAACTTGATCTCACACCTTGGTGGAAAACTCATAATCTCTTCAGGGAATATATAAAAGAATATATATCTAATTTAGGAATCTTCTTCATCACTATATTAGATAAAAAATTAATTAATCCTATGAGAATATATTTAATGATTTGTGGTTTAATATTCCACAACCCATTAATTTGATCTCTCTATCCAACGAACAACACATGATAACTATCTACACTTGAGTATATAAACCTCATCTAATTATATATTATATAGGATTACTACACATGAGACCAATCCATGAAAATTATGATATCTTTGGTTATATATTTTATAATACTAGATCCAACATTAAACAATTTCTTATAATCTCCAATTCAAACCAATTAATTGCCTCAACCAATATCGATTGATCCCCTAATAGTGTTAAAACACAATGTTTAATGGATCCACTTAAAAATATATATAAAAATCCCACTATGTTATGTATAATTAAATAATGAGGTACACCATACTTAAATAAAGTATATGAAAGATTAAAAAAGATAAAAATCATACCCATCCTCATATCAATCATTCCTAGGTTGATATTCCCCAAACATGAACTCCCAGATCTGGTGCTAAAAATACATTATTTAGACATATTATTTGATATAAATTGAGCTGATCCGTGCTAAACTTTCATATGTTTCAAATTGTTTTCACAATTTAAAAATTACATCTTATGAATAATCTCACTACCTAGATAATTGATAAGTTTGGTGTCTTGGGAGAATAGGTATATCAAAAAATAATTGTGATCATTTATCCAAAATCACACCATACTAGATCACCTTCTAGACATATCCTAGGACATACTAATCTTTATAACATGGGGAATGGAGGCATAAGTAAGAGGTGAGTTTATATTTTCATTAAGGGTAAACATAAGAGATAAAAATTGATGTTATTAAGTGAGAATAAGATAATATTATGGGTATGAGAGAATGACCAAGGACCATGAATTTAAAATTATAAAATAATTCCTAAATAAAAATAGATAGTTAGTAATAAATAAAGGAATAAGGATATGAGAATAAAAAAATACATGAGTTATCATATATTGATAATGTTATGAAACATGAATTTTTTTGTTAAACATAAGAATAGAAAATAATTTCCTTTGTTAAGGAGCACTCTCAAATGAATCATCATATAATGGATATCATACCATAATTTATTGGGTTCACTCCACAATCTCATAAAGATAGTGTATAGAGTACCATATTGGATTGTGTTTACCCTTGAATCCTCCTACGACCGTGGTTGATCCTCTTCTACACAGGGTGTTCTCCAGCTTTTCTAGGCTCGTCGCTCTCCCTTTCCTCTGTTATTACTTTCTCCTTTTGGGGTTTTTTTGTTGCGTCTTCTTTCACGGTGTTCCAGGACCAAAGCTTCAATCCACTCCTCCACTACTCTTTTCGTCTTTCCTATCATGCTAGACCTCATATTGGTCAAGTGTGATTGTTCTGATGATGGCTTGGGATGGTGTCAGTGGTGCGTTGGATTGGGGATTCAGTCTTTCTGGTTCGGGTTTTTTTGTGCCTGTTGTGTTCTACTTTTCCACATTAGTTCTGGTTTTCTTCCTTTTTGGTCTTGGTCCTCGTGTATGCTTGTTGATGGTCCTCTAGTTCACCTTCATGTCGACGCCAACTTCTTTCATAACGCTTCATTGGCCCGATGAAGGTTGTGCTGATGAAATCCTTGGCCGATAAACCTGCTCTGACCCTAAGTTCCTATGTGCCTATCCTAGTCAAATTAGGCATAGTGGTTACTACAAGGTTTTGGGAGTTGTGGTTCAGTATTCGAAGGGATTCAAGGTGGCCATTTCTTCATGCGTGAGTCGTTCATTGTCGGCGACGTTCTATTTTGGCTTCGACTATGTTTTTAGAGAAGTTTACGATGGTGCAAAGAAGATCGATTCGTAAGATGGTGTCTCTATACGAAGATATTTTTTGGATTGGTGGTTTTTGTTGTTGTTTCTGTGGTGTTCGTTTATGGGTTTTCTTAGCAGTGACCATGTTTTATGGCGATCAGTTGTCTTTGGTATTCTGCTGCGGTGATGAATCGGTGATGATGACGACATGGTGATTAATCAGGGACGACGACATTGTGTTCGGTGACGATGGTAGATGATGAGATGACTGATGTGTTAGACGATGGAAGACAACTTTTTTTGTGACTTCGACTGATGTGAGAATATTCCTCATTTTGTGCTGGATTTTTGAATCTTGTATTTTGAATTCGGAACACTGCTGTTGTATCCCTCCACTTTGAAAATCAAATAAAAAGTTAATTTTCAGTCAGTATTATAGAGAGTACCATAGTAGGCTGGATTGACTCCCCAATCCCATAAAAATAGTGGATAGGGTCCCATAGGTGATAGGCTTCACTCCCCAATCCCTGACTTGTAAGATCAGGAGATAATAGTCTCTACCTAATTCATTGAAGGGATATATAATTCTAGCCCAACCCATCCTATAATGGATATAGTCCCATAGGAGTTTTGGTTCACTCATCATTCCTATTTTTACATGAGATATAACTTTACCCATTGCATTGGAAGTATATATAATTTTATGACCACCCATAACATAATTAAAATAGTACATATTTTAACCAAGAGAACATGAAAACACTCAAATTTTAAACATCACCCAATTAATCTAAACAAATGAGACTAGTTTTAGGAAAACATCAATAGAATATTTCATTATCCAACCATCGAAATGAGTTGGATTGTATCATAAGAACATATCCTAAGTGAAATATAAGGAATTTCCAAGGATGTTGAAATACATGAAAACAATCCTTTAAATATTATTGGACAAATCAATTTAAATGAAAATTATATAGAAATATCTATTTTTAAAATACATGAAAACTCCCTTATTTTATTTTCTTTAAAACTAAATACTATAAAACTCAATTTCTTTTAAAAAATTTCCTTTAAAAATTATCTTAAATAAAATTATAAAAGAATGAATCTTTAAAAAACATTCTATGATGAGATATAAAAACACTGATATATTCTTTAAAAAAACACATGACTTCAAAATCCACTTAAAATGAATAATTCCTTTTTAAAAGCAATATTTTACTTTTGAAAAAAATAAAAAAAAAATTATTTTTCTTTTAAAAACCATTAATAATTAAAAATAATTTGTATAAAAAATTGAAACATAAAAATAAATATTATTAAATAAGAATGGATATAAAATAAAATGTTCACATAGAAAATGTTAAAAAGATGCACTTTACATAGTTTTGAAAATAACCTGTGTGAAAAATGTTAATTTCATTTTCAAAACATTTTTAAGAAAGTTATAATAGTTTAAAATGAACAAAATTAATTATTTAAGGATTTATAATGACATACATAAAATAATCAATTTAATTTGGACAAAGAGGATGAATATTCCCAATCAAAATGAAAAGGTGGGATCAATTTCAGTTACCATTATTACATTATTTAAATTATTTACCAAGGGAAAATAAATTTATATTGGACATGTAAAACCTAAATAATAACTATATGGTAATTTTTTTGGGGTATTATGGATAATGTTAAAATAATTTTTCCATATATGTAAATTCATTCATAATAATCTTGATTTGAAAATGAGAATGGAAAAGAACCCCTGACACCTTCTTTACCATTCAAATAAAAAACCTATGAAAGGTAGAACATAAGATGGATTTGTGAATACCTTTAATTTAATGTTTAAAAAATTAAAAATACATATATGGTAAGTATATAAACCATAAAATAAAACAATTTTTGAATATAAATCATATCTTAATGAAGTAAAATTGAGACGAGAAACCCCTAAAACATCAGTAAATTTTAAATATCAACTGTTTAAAATAGAAAATTTAAAACAGAAATTTAATTTCCATGAATAAATTAGAATCATTATAAAATATTTCACAAAGGAATTACATACACAATATAAATAAAATTTAGTGTGTAATATGAAACATGCATCAATAAATAAAAATTGAGATTGATACCCTTACCATGATTCTTACTTTCCACAAAATTAATTTAATATCATGTATAATAAATGTAGAAATATTAATAACTTTTTTATAATCCTTATTAATATATATAATTATTTTTAATATTTTTTATTCATTTATTATACATTCACTAGTTAGTTATTTCTTATATTAAATATCATATATTGTAATTTAGACTGTTTCACACAAATTTCCTAGTGGAAACGTCAAACTCAATTATTTGAAAATAATTTCATCTTTCCAAAATTATAATATATATTTAAATCATTTAATTATTTATTTATACATCCTTAAGTTCATATTATGGGAAAAATGAGATTAGTTTGATAGAATGAGATCTATAATATGCGTATTTTGGGTAATATAACAACAGATTACTTCATAATGATCATAATTTTTTATAACATACCTTCATAATAATGATAATGATATATATATATATATCCTTTTTATATCATATATATTGATAAAATATGTTTCAAAACCATCCATCCATGGTGGATATGAAAAATAAAACACATTACTCCATTAAAGGTGGTAGTCCACATGTACACACAGATGCCATTTTCATCTTCCATATAACATAATGATGGTAGAAATTAATTTATCATTTAATAATGTTAATAATGTTGCAAATATAAAATTTATTCATTAAATTCCACCTTTTATCTGTCCATGAAACGTGGTTATGAAAAAAAGAACACATCGCACATGGAGGCGACAGTCCGCATGTAACACAAACGACATTCTCATTTTTGAATGGCTGGGGAGGGAATAGATAATAGTTATTACATTGATAATTTTTTTACTATAAAATAATAATAATATCAGTGTTTTTATTTTATGATACTATAATAGATGTTGAGGTTGAATAAGAACACTTAAATAAATAGAAATGAAAAGGATTGATTTGGAAAATTTTACCTTACTCATTAGAATAATTCCCTTTCAAATTGGATTAATCCATTTTTGTGTGGTCCTTGGAGGATATAAATACCTTTAGGATGTGTATAAGAGTGTTTTTGAGAAATTCTTGTAGATATGTTCTTAACTAATGGGATTTTTGTGTAAGGAGAATTGGGGTGGTGAAAGTCTCATTTTATAAGCAAGTGGAGTGACATTTTGGTAATAAGAGGTGATATATTCTAGGAAAGTGGTTAAAAAAGTTTGAAACAATGTAAGGGAATTCTTTAATAGAAAGAAAAATCTTATAAACATGTTTGGGAAATTTTTTTAGAGTTTCTAATATCTTTTTCCAAAGTATTAACTTTTTCCCTAATTTATTTCAACTACATTAACGCTTTTTTTACCACCGATAAATGGTTTTTATACAGAAAAATAAAAATAAAATTATTATATAACTTGGGTATTATGATTCCAAATATTTAAACCATTTCATAGTATAAATTTTTAAAATTTATAAAAAATAATTCAAAAATAATAATTTTTAAACGCATAAATACATTTTTTAGAAGAATATTAATTATGTTGCAAAAATCTAATCATAGGTTTCTAAATTAAAATTAAAATTTCAAATGTATATATTTTATTATAAAATAAATCTTTTATTATGAATAATTTTTCATATTTTTTTAATCCATGATTATCTCCTAATGATTCAATAAATGTCATATTATTTATTAAAACTATATTTTCACTATTCACCTAAAAAATAATCTTTTGAAAAAATATGAAAAATAATCCTATGATAATATTGTTATGATTATTCCAAAAATGGATTTTATTTTTTCAAATTAAGATTATATAATTTATGAATTTAACTTTTACATGGAAATATAAAATACAATGAAAACTATTTCCTAGCAATAAATGGATTTTTCTAATATTAACTTTTTTAATCTTATTTTATTTTATTTTCAATCAAAAAAATATCAATATATTATTCCAAAGTTCCTTAAAATAAAAGTTTATTGTTTATAAAAATAAAATTTTATAAAAAATAAATCCTTAATCGTAAAATGATATTATTAGTTTTATAGCTATACTAATTTAATTTCATTGGTGATTTAGTACTAAAAGTGACCTTTATAATTATTTTTACATATATTTCATAATGTGGCTACCTGTATTTATACCTACCAATTAATAATATATAGTATAACCATCACCATTTAATAAATTTTCCACTTAAAATACATCATAGTTTGATTTTAGTATAGCATTTTATGTGGATAAATATATCCAACACAATATTTTATTAAAATAAAATATATACTAAAGTATCTTTGGGTTTCATCATACCACCCTTAAATAAATTTCACTCTTGAAATTTTAATTTCTCTCAATGATGAAAATATATGACGATCTTATTAATATTTCCATGGATATAGTTTGTAATAAAATATTAACCTCACTAACTTGGGTAGGACCATATTTTCAACTTGATTAAAATATCACCAATATTATGTTTCTCTATAACCATTTGATCTAGGAATCCATTGTTATTCGATATCATGACTCACATTATATAATTATCTTTCTAATAGAGTTAATAATCCTCCTTGTATTGATAAACTATCATACGTTGATATGAAATGTGATTTCTTTATTCAAGCATTTTTTTCCTTTTAATCAGAGAAAAGAAATCAATTTCCAAAATAACATTATATTCAACTAAATTATGGATAATAATATTTTCACAAGGATAATTACAATAAACTCTAACTTGGGATAAAATAATCTTAACACTATAACTTTTCTCCTATAATCATATATCAAAATATTGAGGTGGTGATTCGATGATATTAGAAAAAATATTTTATATACTAAAGTTACAACAATTGAAATCCAAAAATAAATCTACAACTTTGGATTATCAGATAAGTGTACCTAAATTATCATAATACACCTTAGTAATTGTTAGAACATAGGCCCTTACTTGTTCCCATTGTTTTGGAGGCTATTTATGGTCATCACACTTATTATCCCTTGTATGTAGGAATTGACTTGGATAATTCTAAAGTTCAGCATATTTAAGGCATTAAACTATTAGTGGTATCTTAGGATGAAAACAATTTCCATCTATCATGTTAATCTAACTCTTCATTTTTACTTAGAAACTAGTTTCTCTGTGACATCATTTTTTACACATAATACAATTTCTAGTTCCTCTAAGTCATCTCCGGGGGTATTTCTTCCAAAATTGTTAACATATTAAAATTTAAATATATTTTTTTCCTTGGTATTTATCCAAAAAATACATAAACCTATATCCTTATCTTATTTTTATTGTTTGGAGATTCAAAGAGGTTCAAAAGGTTAATTAATTTTTTTGATATCTTGTTGAAATAAAGAAAATATTCCTCACTGTGGATCCTATCTTGATTAATTTCTCATTGGGGCAATCACTACATTTACCGTCACACATATAATTAAATTAGTTTCTCCATTCTCCAATCATTACTAAAATAAAGAAAATTTTATGTATGGTAAATTTAATAAATACAAAAAATAAACTCATAAATGACACGAATAACCCAACTTATGAATCTCTATGTTTCAATCTAGGTCACCCATGATCACATTTCTATTAGGTTCTCTAACATAACTAGTCATATATTAAATCATTAAATTACAATATATCCCTCAAAATAGTTTATAAAGAGTATGTGAATCATCAAAGCATATCCCCAGAGAGTGTAAAATTTTGTGTAAAGTTCGAGTTCATTGTCATGATCTATGTGAATATTAAGCCATCACCCAACTGAACTTTTTTAGGGTTTTTATGCCAAGGTGAATCTTTGACTGAGTGTTTATCTATTTGTTTGTATCGAGATTGGTTTTTCATTTCTAGAAAACTATACAATATACATTTTACCAAAATTTCATGACATTATCATATACTTAGACTTATCCCTAGAGTTTGCAGTAAATATTTTCCATCCTAATATCAAAAAATAACCAAACTAATCCCCAAAATAACTAAACCCTACGTTGATACCAACTAAGATATCATAGACACCCACTCTCAGATCAATTGATAAAAAACACTAGTGATTCATATTATTTTATATTAACTGAAATAATACAAACTAAAATTTTATATTCTTCACATTGTTTTCCTAATTTAAATATTACATCTAATAAATAATATCACAATCTATAGAATTTATAGGTTTATTGAATTTTGATGTTAGCAATATAAAAATATTATTGTGAACATTTACTTATAATCACTCCATATTAGATATAATTTTAGGCATATATCATAGGATATAATCATCTTTGTAATCTAGTTAGTGGAGATATTGAAATCAGTGTGGTTAGATTCTTAGTAAGGGTAAACAAAATAGATAAAAATAAACAATCATAAGTGAGGGTAAGACAAAAGTGTGGGAATTAGAGCATATTCAAGGCCCATTAACATGAAAATAAAAAATAATAACCAAATAAACATCAACCATAAATAGTTAATTGAGGTATAAGGTTCTAAGGATAACATAATTCATGAGTTTTCATATCATGTGAATATTGTAAAATATAAGATTTATGGAAAAATAATAATAATTGAAAACTATTCCCTTTTATGAAGATCACTTCCAAGACCATCATCATATTGTGGATAGAGTCCCATAATGGATCAGGTTCACTCCCAAATTTCATAAACATAGTGGGAATAGTCTAATAGTAGATTATGTTCACTCTCAAATCCCATAACCCTTGTTTAAAGAGTCCCATAGTCAATTGGGATCTCTCCCAAATCCCAAAAACTTAGTGGATGGAGTTCCATAGTGGTTTGGGATCACTTCAAAATCCCCCACATGTCATCTCATGAGATATAATACGTTACCCACTTTATTTATGCGTTTTATAATTTTAGGCCTGCAATCACATAATGGAAATATTCACATAGGGTTTTGGGTTCACTTCCCATTCCCATTCATATCATGAGATATAACATTACACAATGCATTCGAAGGATATATAATTCATGGACCACCCCCCAAAAAGGAAAATCATACATATGTATTCCAAGAGAACATAAAAAAATCAAAATTTAAACATCACTTAACTAAGATAAAAAAAGATATGGGATTCAAAAAAACTTCCATATAAAATTTCATTTTCAATCATGCAAAAGGAGGTGGATGGTATCATAAGAACATACCTATAATCTAACATAAGTAATTCCAACGGATGTTGACATAGATGAAAAAAAACCTTATAATATTATTAGATAAATCTCATAAAACAATAATAAATATCCATTTTTTTAATGATTGAGAACAGCTTAAAAATGTTTTAATTAAAATTTTCTACATTTAACTTTATAAAACATTTTAATTTTTTTTCATCAATACCTAAAGTTATTTTGGATTTTTTGATGAAGTATTTAAAGGTTTTTATTTGTTTTCAACATTATTGAAGAACTTGATATAGGTGTTTAGTTTGTTGAAATTCTTTTGGTATGTCTGAAATGTGTTTGAGAATGTTTGCATACAACTTGAAAAGGTTCATAATCTATTTTAAAAATTATAAGATTCTCTCCATCCTAAATTTTTTACAAAGTACTGGATGTAACGCTTTAAGAACTAATCCAAAGACATCATGTCTAAGTGTAATTCATTTAGAACATAGTGAAAGGATTAGACATTCTAGAATAAGTATTTTATCTTGTACGTAAGACTACATTTTTGAGTGTATGTCTTTAATCACGAGTACAAATAAATGAAAAAATATTTCAAATCATCGTATGACATGAGTGAAAACATTTTCAATGAGTAGAATGTAACACCTTGAGATTTATAACATATAAATATCATATTCAATAGAGTGTATGACATGTAATTCCAAGTTTAGAAGGGAATATAGCATCCCAAGACATTATGATAAATTATGTTTTATATAATTTAATCTCTTTGATAACTTTCTATGTATGTAGCACTGAGTTTGAACCAAACACGATACTCTATTAAAATATTATTATTTAATCATGACCATTATAACATAGTTGTTAAGTTGGTGAGTATGAATAGTAATAAGTAAATTATAAAAATTATATGTTTTAAACATATATAAAATAAATTAAATGGATATATATTAATTAAAAATAAAATAAGAATCATTGGGAAGTAAAAGAAATGTTTTTTTTGAAAAACTATAATTTTCAATGAAAACAAATTCATTCCTTCTTGCGCAATTATGATAAAATTATTTTTTACAACTTTTAAAAAATTTATTTGAGAAGATAAAAATATATTTTTGAAATATATATTAAAAAAAATATCATAGGGTGATTTTTTTTTGTATTTTTATGAGAAGTTTTATTTTTTGATTATTAGTAAAAAATACTAAATTTTAATTAAAAACCGCATATTCATTTAAATTATTTATAAAGTTAAATTATATTTGAAATTGGTTTTAAAGTTAAAATATTTCAATTATAAATCTATGATTCTAATTTATGTCATTTTAATCAACTTCATACAGAATTTTGACATAAAAACTATGTAATCATTTGAATATTTTCTCTTTGAAAGCTCACTCTCGCATCGCATCTGTGAAATAAATTTTAAATTAAAAATTTTCACTAATATGAATGAAAATTTTAAAATGGGGTTTAATATTTGGAATCATAATAATTTATATTATATAATAATTTGAACTTATTTTTTGACCAACATTAATAGTGAAAATAGTGAATTAATTATCGTGGTTAAGGTAAAATGTGTTTACCATGGGTTAAACTAAAATGAAAAGGGTTAAAATTGCCAAAATATTTTTAGAAATAATTTCCAAGATTTATGTGTACCTTATAATGTCTATATATCTATAATACTCCATTTTTAACCCTTTAGGCATGTGAAAAAACATGGGTATCACTTTTTCTTTTGAAACACTACAAGTGTGCCGCTCACCTCACCTATAAAAGGAAACCCAATCTCCTCTCATGATCACACCGTCAAACCATTTTTGATTAAGAAATAACTATCCATATAACATAAAAAATTCCCTAAAATCGTACTATAATCCATTGTTCATGTAGAAATCCAACCTATGAAGGATTTTGGTGAAAACATAAGAAGGTTACCTGAAGAAGTGGTAGAATTATTTGATAAGAGTTTTTATTTTATTTCTTCCTACACCTACTTAAATTATTATTATAACATGATGATATTATAAAATTAATATCTTCCATATAATGAAATTTTTATATGTTAAGAGAATTACCCACAACCATATTCACTTTCATCTAATGGGTTACAAAATCATCATTCGTGCGTATGATAATCTACTGCCTCATGAACTGATATAATTCATTTTTCCATTACTACCTATCACAGTTTGGTATAATGATGGATACAAAGTATATATATGATATTATAACATAATTATACCTCTTTATTAATTTTATCATATATAACTTTTTTTACTTTACATTTATTTTGGAAGATGATAACATCTTTCGTGTGTGATGGAATACCAACTCACGAAGCGATGTGATTTGTTAAACACTAATGATTTACATGGGAGGTAATAAGGAAAAATTTAATGAATATATTTTATATACATAAAATAATTATTATATTAATGAAATATGTATCTTTCTTAAAATAAAATATATAATATTATTTCTTTTAATGAAAAATGATAACGTCATTCATTTACTTGTGGACTACCACCTTCACGAATCGATGTGACTATATTTTCATCAACAAACCAGATGGATGGTATATATTTATATATATGTATATTTAAAGAAATATTAGGTTATATATGATATTATGATCATTATGGAAAAATAAAATTTTACTTACCTACTTTCTATAATGATTAATGAAAAATGTAAACATTACTCATGTGTCTGTTGGGAATACTGTCTCCATGATTTTAACATAGTTCATTTTCACCACCATATTTCATGATTGGTTTTAAAATTATAATTTATG
The DNA here is from genome assembly GCA_963277665.1 of Viscum album. Taxonomy (NCBI): domain Eukaryota; kingdom Viridiplantae; phylum Streptophyta; class Magnoliopsida; order Santalales; family Viscaceae; genus Viscum; species Viscum album. Next base: position 2,096,644,760 of record OY728141.1, read on the forward strand.
TATAAATATTATAATTATTTCATGATTATTATTCTTTATATGTTTAAATAATGAACTCTTTGACCATAGTCAACCAACCAATGTCATTTTTGACACAAAAGGAAAATACATTCAAAACATCATATGTGAACATAATTGATTAATTAATAATATATAACATAATAATAAGTGAATTAAATTGAATAATAAAATTGAAAAATATTCATAATAAAGTAATTAATTAATAAATGTTTATTATTCAAGAAGACAAATGATATACATGATGAGTCAGACTTAAGGTAAGGGTCTCACGTCTCACTTTTACTTTTGTGAGACATACACCATATTAACCACTTATTTATTTTTTGTGGTGTATATAATACAAATTTTTATGTAATATCATGAATTAATTCATCTTAATTTTATTTAAATTTCCATTTAATGTTATTATTTTCATGGGTAATTTGATTCTGATGTTCCCAAAGTGGTAAGGAATTATTTTACAGTCTCACTATTATTTGGGATGGTTTTTGTTTAAGTCTCACATGGGTGAATTATTGGATATTTATATCTAAAAATAAATATGTTTTACTATCATTTTATTATTAATGATATTTTTTGAGCAATAGTACCATTTTACAACAATTAGGTATTTAAAATTATTGAGAAAATGTTTTTAATAAAATCCATCTTTATTTCTCTCTTTGGTTGAAATTAATTTTTCATCAAAACACATGTTTTCTATAAATGTTATAAAAAATGTTTTAACAGCATCCAAATGATTTATTAAATTTTTTTGTCCATTTATTACTTTTTACAAAAAATGGTATGAAAGGAATCTTTTTTTTCTTCGGTCAATGCACTTTTCTAAACTTTTGTACAATTCAAAATGAATGTCCTTTTTAACTTGTAAAAAATGTGTGGAATTACCCACCATCATGATTTTCATTTTATTAAAAATTCATTTTAAAGTTTATAAGGCATTATTTAAAGAAAAAATTTATGAAATATTTTTGAAATTATTAGTTTTTAAAGTGAATTTTGATGACAGGATTTTGAAAATATTCTATGAATTTTATAGTTTTAAGATTAAAAAGATATTTTTAAAGAGAGGTTATTTTCCTCTAGGAATGTTCCAATTGATCATTCAAAATCATGTAACATATAAGAATAAATAATTCAATTTTACATATTATTTAATGGGGATATAATACAATAATACCATTATTATTATTTCTATGGATTGTTTATGATCAATTTGATTGGGGATGTACTATGTGTAACATCCCAGGTGAATAAAGAATATGAAATATTCATATTTATTATTATTTGTGAATTAAATATTAATTTTACTTTAAAGGGTATGTCATGTTTGATGGCATACCCGATACACAACAATGAGTTTCTTTGAAATCATTGGTTACACACAACATTAAGTTATACTGAAAAATAATATAATAATAATATTATTTTAAATGGTAGTTAACTCATAGCCGTTGTATTTGAGGGAAAGAACATGACTAACTAAAATATTATTATAAATGTTTTTTAAATATTATTACCTTTATCCAATAAATGTTATAATCTAAAAATGTGAATGAATCCGATTTTAAGCATAAATACTCTAATATTCATTAAAAGGTTGATTTACCGCCTTTTGATGGAAAAACCTCTTTAAATATAATTTTGGAAACTTTTCTATGTTCTATTTGATAAAATAAAATTCTTATTTAAAATCAAAACATAAAAATTTACTTTCCGTAAATTTTCAGTATTTTTATGATAAAATTAATTTTTAATGAACAGTGAAAAACAATGTATTTTAATTCAAAACCGCCTTTTAAGATAATTTTTTATATGGTTAGATTATATTTTTAGTTTATTTTAATGTGTAATTAGATTATATTTTTACCATTTAATCCAATTTGTTCATTGAAAGTAATTCACTTTGAAATTGGACATAAATAAGTGTCAATCTTTTGATAGTTATTATTTCTTAAAAACACACTTTTTGTTTTGATAACGAGAATTAATTTTAAATTAATTAATGAAACTTCTATTTTTTTAATTTGGTAAAATATTTATAATTTTTGAATTCGGAATATCAAATATACTTAGGCTGAATTTTTGGTATTTTTCTGAAAAACCTCAATTTTTGATGAATAGTGAAAACACTCAGTAGTAGTTAAAAAACCGACATCTCCATTTAAATGAAATTTTACCACTTCTGTGAATTAAATTTTAAAAATCCAACATACATGGTTGTTATTAGTAAGTAAAATATGGTTCAATAAGATGAAAATAATTTTTGGTGAATAGTAACTTCTGACTTTTATTTACCGCGGTTGAAGGTAAATAGGGTAATTCAAGGTAAAAATAATTTTATAATAATATAAAATTACCTTATCACTTGTCCTAACCTTATTTGATGAGTCATAGATGACTGATACAATCCTTGGGTGATATCTTTTTTCCTTTGAAATCCATTTGGGTAAGATAATGACATTAACAACTTTTTATTTAAAGTAAAAATAAAAATATCCTAAACATTTATTATTTTACAAAAAAAACTTTAATATGGAGTTATATAATTGATATATTTGACTATAAATATTATTTATAAATCTATAGAGATTTCCTATGTCATGGTATTTTATTTATAATTTTGAGACCTCATATAAATAAAATTATTTATGACACAATAATGACGTAGTGTTTACCTCATTAATGAATGATTTAAAAAATAAGATTATAAAGATTAAAAAAATATCCCAAACATGTCCAATTATTATTGGATGATTTTATTTCGAACAATATTAATCTTATCCCTGACTTTAATAAGTTTTGGACCTTTAGAAACAGAAAATAATCATGTAATAAAATAATATTTTCAATCTTTACTAAAGAGCCCCTCCTCCCACTTGTAAAAAGCACTCACCTATACCCCATTAATAACACCTATTAAGCGACATGGATTGTCCAAAATCTTCCCAAATAATCTATCAATATCCATATCTTCCACCTATAAGTGTTACCTTAGGCAAAAGGCACTTAAATTAAACCTTTTGGTTCAAACCAAAGGGAAATACCTGATTTAAAGGTAACGTCTGCTCTTAATTTCCTTTCATTTATTTTACTTCTCCAACCCCCTAAACTCTCTTTATTCCTTTCTTTTATAACAACACCAGAATGCTCAATATACTAGGTTATTTTTACAATATTTATTCTAACTACACTTTCATACACCTCCATCTAATGGATACGAACATACTGTTTCTATGGACGACAAACTACTGCATCACAAAACGCTGATTGTTCAAATATCTCCAACCGCCTCTCATGGTGGCCATTATAATGGAACTATAATTATATATGACATATATTTTATTTTATTTTATCAATATGATTCTGTAATTATCATTTGTAACATAAATTTAAGATTTTCATGTCGTCTAAATACTATAACTTCATTTGAGGAAGTGCGGAATACCACCCCCTCAAAGTGATATAACTCGTTGATACCATACATGGAATGAATAAATTATTGTGTTAATGATATTATGTAACATATATAAAATATGATATTATACTGGAATTATAATATACATATGTATCATTATGTTTTCATTTCATTAAAAATGAAAAAAAGAAATGAAAGTAGCATTCAGGCATATGCACAGTTTACTGTCTTCATTTTATGATCTTTTATTCAAGTGGTTTATGTTTCGTAAGTTACCAAATAGGTAAGAGAACATTTCACCGTACTCTTTTAGTTAAAGAATAATTTTATGACTTTTAAATTTCCAATTTTTTATTTTGGGATATGTTTTTATAAATTCTTATTTCTTTAAATTTTATGTCCATGTGATTAGAGACCCTTTCCTCTCTCATCAACTTATTTTTGGAATTTTATTGTGATGCCATTTGGCTGTCGAATTTCTGTAAGAAAACTTCTTAACAAAATTTCAATTCTTTGGGTTAAACTTCTACTTCATGATTATGTCATTCTATGAATATGTGTGAATAGACTATGATTGTTTTAAACTTAACATCTTATTATATTGGGTGTATTATTATTTTTCACAATTAATAATGTCATTGATTTGTCCTTAATCTATGGATATGATCTGGGTAAAGTACTTTTTCTCAATTTACATTACATTGAAACATATTTGTTGTTATACACCTATTCAATTTTATATGGTGTATATACTGCCCATTGACATATTATATCATGAATATCTATATTCTGTTGATATTACATGCTTTTATTAATGTTATTCTTCAATTATTTGTATTCAAGTGTCTCTCATTTGGTTATGAACTCTTTAACTAAAATATCATTTAAATTTTTATAATGATTTATTCTTCTAAATATTTCCCAATAATGTCCATGTTTTAAAAACAGTTTTAAGGATTTATTTATATAGACATGAATGTTCTGAAATTAAAATTTATTTCAAAAGTTTCAAAGTGGTATGAGACACTTTGATTCAAAAATCTCTTTATCAAATATTTTAGATGATTTTGAAAATGGTTTATAAAGAATTGATTATGTCAATATATTGAAATGATATATTGTGATTACAATGTGGAAATGTTATCTTTACTTTATGCTTATTTTATGGGTAATGAATATGTTATGGTTCTTGGGAATTGTTTACGTATACGAATAGTTCTTTGATAAACCTAGGGTGGGTGATATCGAGATAGGATTCCAATGCATTGGGCTACGTAACGGGAGGTAAATGTTAAAGTTTGTCCTATGATATTTAGGGAATATACTGTGATGGGTATTCCAAACGTAACTCCCTATGTAGTGGTGAAAGCTACAATGTAAGTATGTTATGAATACCATTAGTTACCTTCATGATTTTTGATTTTTGTGTGTTATTCACAAATATTATGATTTCATGAGGTATGTTATGATGGAAAAGTATGGTTTCATTGATTTGTATTTATTGTTGTGTTAATGTTTCCTATCTATATTTTAAAACCATTACTGAGATTTTTATCCTTATCCAAAGTTATGAAATGTTTTTCAAAGGACTTAATGATAAATAGGGTCAAGGATGAGATCAAGGAAAAGCCATGCTGTCTAAAACATGGAACTAGACATGACTCTTTGATTCAAGAGTTTTTATTTTATGTAAAAATTGGAAACTGAGTCTAACTATCTACTTTGTAATTTTTGATATGTAATGTAATAATTATGGCCTAATTCTACAATAATCTAAACCTAAAAAGATCAAAAATGTGAATTATTAATTTAATTTAAGATTATGTAATGTTTTAAGGCTGGGTCCTTATAGTTTGTATCAGTGGTCAGTTTAGACAAATTTTGGGATTATGATTTTTTTGACACATGATTAGTCTCTATGTCTATTCCTCAAGATAAATACTTATTTTGTAACTTTTTTAGATCAAGGAAAGTCTGTTACTAATGGAAGGAAGAGGATATCAAATGACATTCCTATCTCTTCCTAATGACTTGGTTGCAATAATTATTGCAATGTGATGTTCAGATGACTCTGATACATTTTCTAACATATAACTCACTTACAAGAAATTGTTTGAGATATCAAACACCTCCGCAATACCTCGATAGCATCTTGGATCATGGGTTGTATTTAATAAAATCCTATTTTCTAAATATTCTAATATATTCATGAAAGGTAAATATTATGAAGGTATTTTTAAATATTTTTCCTTATCACAAGATTTTGAAGCATACTATGATTTTGAAAAAGGTGCGGAAGAAGGAGACCCTTTCACAGCCTAATTATATTTGCTTTTAAATTATATTCTTTCAGCACATACTTATGGTATTTTAAAACGACCATTGATTGAATGTTTTAACTCAATATTGGTTAGAATATTTTATAGAAAGTAAGATTTATCATATGTTTTGAAATTATTTGTCATACATGATTATTTACTGAGACTATTTTTCTGTAATCACCCATATTACCCAAGTTGTGCGAGGTTTATTTGGATAAAGTAAGAGGATGATTTTGAAGGATCTCTAAATCATTGTTGCAATGCATGGACCATCTATCTATGTGAACAAGATGATGATGAAACCAGGTGGACACCAAGATCAAGGTACAATGTTCTTCCATTGGGAATAATGTTATTTTATAGAGGCAATTTTTTTTCAATATATATATGACTTCATGAATTAAGATATTGAGGTCATTATGAGCTGGGATGAAAATGAGAGACATAAGACAACCATTGAGGTTAAATCATGTTACGGTTATTTTTGAGGAGTTTATCTCATTTTTGGTAATGTTAAAATATTATATAGTTTTTGAAAAAGGAAAACATGTAGACCGAGTGAAAACCCATCATGTCAGACAAAGCTGCAAGAATCGAACCCACAACTGAAGTGCGATTGGGATTTATTGCCTACCATTAAACTACACGATGTCCCTGGTTAGTATGACTTATTCTTTTAAGTGAAATTATTTTATTGGTCAAGAATAAGTTGATTTGGGATATTATGTTTTATATAATGTATATCCATAGTATAGGAAAATGATTTGACGATTAAGTGATAATGGTTATTTTGGAATACATTTTCTCTTTTTGGGAAACTATATGCGTAAGTAAAATAGAATACTTTGGGATTTCAGTTAATGAGTAATGGTGGAATTTTATTTCGGAAGAATCTATGTTTTTATAATTGAAAAATGGTGATTTGGGTTTTTTATGGAAATGATTATCCTATCATAGAAAATATCTGATTTGGTTAATTACACTTCAGTATGAGACATTAAGAGTAGTTTATGTTATTTGAAGATAAATGTTAAGATTTACTATGGAAGACTATGTGATAAAATCCTTCTGAATTTTGGGTTTCATACATAGTTTGGTTTATTTGAATGAATTTTAAAGACATTTGTGTATTGAATGATCTTTGTTGAGATTTGGGTATTGATTATTCAATTTTTAAGATTAAGAGTAGTATTTCTTTTTTATAATAGATTATCATTTTTGTGGATTATCTGATCTTGTACTAACCATTTTGGTTTTGGTTAATGTCTAATGATAGGGGAAATATATGGTTTATCTTTTTTAAATTATGTGATTCTATATAATTTCATTCTAGTGCTTCATGTGTGAGCAAGTCATCTTGAATACTCATTGTTTGGAGAAAAGATGGGTTTTTGGTAGAAACTTACTAAATGATGAAACTCTACTTTAAAAGTAAGTATATTTACTTATGTCCTTAGTCAATATCATGAATAAATTCTCCAACATTATGAAATGGGAGATAAAACAAAAATGTTGTCTGTTAACTTTTCCTAATAGGGAATCAAAGACCGTTTAAGTCGTCACAAGTTTGTGATTTTCTAGTGGTTAAATTTATCCTAATCAAGTTTGTTATCACTCTCTATTAGAAGTTGACACTTATTTTCTCCTCCATATCCATGTTTTTCTACATGGAATCCTAGTATAGGTTATCTCAGGTGACCTTTGTACTTATCTTTCTTTCTTTTAAAGTGATATCTTTATTGATTATTTTTCTGATTTGGGACTTCTAATGAATTTTCAGAGCCTAATTTTAAAACTGCGAGGACACAATTCCCAAAAGGGGGGAAGGATGTAACATCCTAGGTGAATAAAGAATATCGAATTTTCATATTTGTTTATATTTCTGAATTAAATATTAATTTTAATTTAAAGGGGATTCCATGTTCTATGGCGTACCCAATACACAACAATGAGTTTCTTTTAAATCTTATGTTACACACAAAGTTAAGTTATACCGAAAAATAATATAATAATAATATTATTTTAAATGGTAGTTAAGGCATAGCCGTTGTATTGGAGGGAATGAACATGACTAACTATAATATTATTATACTTGTTTTTTTAAATGTTTTTACATTTATCCAATAAAATTTAGAAGCTTAAAATGTGAATGAATTATATTTTAATCATAAATACTTTAATATTTATTAAAAGGTCGATTTAAAACCTTTTGATATAGAACCCTCATTAAATATAGTTTTGATCACTTTTATATGTTCTATTTGACAAAATAAAATTCTTTTTTAGAATTGGGACATCAAAATTTACTTTGGGTAAATTTTTGGAATTTTTCTGATAAAATTCATTTTTAACGAATAATGAAAAATATTGTATTTTAATTCAAAACTACCTTTTAATATAATTTATTTATATGGTCAGATTATATTTTAAATTATTTTAAAAGTTTATTGTGAATATATTATTACCATTTAATCCAATTTGGGTCATTAAAAATAATTTGACTTTGAAATTGGACATAAACAAGTGTCAATCTTTTGATATTTATTATTTCTTAAAAACACAATTTTTATTTTGACAATGAGAATTAATTTTAAATTAATTAATGAAACTTCTATATTTTGAATTTGTTAAAATTGAAATCATTTTTTAATTCGGAATATCAAATATATCTTAGGCTGAATTTTTGGTATTTTTCTGAAAAACTTCAATTTTTGATGAATAGTGAAAACACTAAGTAATAGTTAAAAAACCAACTTCTCCATTTAAATGGAATTTTACCACTTCTTTGAATTTAAATTCAAAAATTTTACATACATTGTTGTTATTAGTAAGTAAAATATGGTTCAATAAGATGAAAATATTTTTTTGGTGAATAGTAACTTTTGACTTTTATTTACCACGGTTAAATGTTAATAGGGCAATTCAAGGTACAAATAATATTATAATAATATAAAATTACCATAGTCCTTGTACTAACCTTATTTTATGATTCATGGCCAACCCATACAATCCTTGGGTGAGATTTTTGGTTTTTTAATGTCATTTGTTTAAGATAATGACATTAATTACTTTTTATTTAAAGTAAAAATAAAAATATCATAAACATGTATTGTTTTACTCAAACAATTTTAATGCTGGGTTATATAATTTGATATATTTGACTATAAATATTCATTAGATAGATAAAGAAATTTACTACATCTTGGTATTTTATTTATAATTTTTAGACATCATATAAATAAAATTATTTATGACACAATAATGATGCAGTGATTACCTCATTAATGACTGATTTAAATAAATAATATTATAAAGATTAAAAAAATATCCAAAACCTTTCCAATTATTTTTGTATGATTTAATTTTGAACAATAGGCATCTTATATTCTACGTTAATAAGTTTTCGGCCATTAGAAACCGAAAATCATTATATAATAAAATAATATTTTCCAACATTCTTAATGAGCCCCTCCTCCCCCTTATAAACATCTCTCACCTCTAACCCATTACTTACACCTCTAGAGCCCCTTTTCTCGTCCAAACTCTACCCAAATAAACTCTCAAGATCCCTCTCTTCCTACTAGAAGCCTTACCTTAGGCAGAAGGCACTTCAAGTAATCCTTTTGGTTCAAACCAAAGGGAGGTACCCGATTTAAATGGTAACACATTTTCTTAAGTTCTTTTCTTTTATTTTACTTATCAAACCCCCTAAACTCTATTAATTCCATTATTTTATAAAAACAACATTATACTATATATTATAGGTTTTTTTTCTGATAAGTATTCTAAATACACTTCCACACACCTCAATCTAATGGATAGGAACATACTGTTTTCGTGGACAACAAACTACTGCCTCACGAAACGATTATTGTTCCAATATCTCCAACCGCCTCTCATGGTGGCCCTTATGATGGTACTATATTTATATATGATATATATTTTATTTTATTTTATCAATATGCTTCTGTAATTCTCATTAGAACATACATTTATGTTTTTTGTGTTGTATAAATATGATAATTTCATTTGAGGAAGTGCGGACTACCGCCCCTTCGAAGTGATATGAATCGTTCATACCATACATGGAACATATAAATGATGATGTTAATGAAATTATGTAATTTATATAAAATATGATATTATACTATAATTATTATATACCTATGTATCATTATGTTTTCATTTCTTTAAAAAATAAAAAAAATAAAAGAAAGTAGCGTTCATGCGTACGTACGACTTGCCGTCTCCATGAACGGTGCATTTCATTTCTTATGTCTAAATGTTATGGAATATTATAAATAAATATATACGATATATATATATATATGATATATATGATATCTAAATTATTAATATAATTTTGTATATAATTTACTTTTTACCACATGGACAAATTTTAATTATAACATGTTCATTTTAACTCAAATTACGAACATCGACAAAATGTCCGATATAAACTCAAATAATTAACTAATTGTTATTTAAAGGTAATAAGTGATATAAAAAGAATAATAAACTTGAAAAATGTTCTTATTAAAGTAAAAATTATCTTAATTTTATTATTTAGGAAGAATAAGGAACAAACTAGTCAACTCAGACACGAGGCAAGGGGTTTTCATCTCACTTTTTATTCCCGTGAGATACATGCTATATTTTACACTATTTCCTTTTGTGCGGTGTATGTTCTACACATGATTTTATTCTTTTTTTAATACACTTTAATTTATGGTAATTTACAACTTTATTTTATGATCTTTCTTTCATGTGGTTTATGTTTTGTAAGTTACCAAATAGGTAAGGGAACCTTTCATCGTACTCTTTTAGTTAAAGACATTATTTATGTCATTTAAATTTACATTTTCTTATGTTGGGATATGTTCATATATTTCTCTATTTCTTTACATTGTATGTCCATGTGATGAGAGACCCTTTCCTCCCTCAGCAACTCATTTTTTGAATTTTAAATTGATGTCATTAGGATGTCGAATTTCTGTAAGAGAACTTCTTAACCCAATTTCAATTATTTGGGTTATACTTCTACTACTAAACTATTTCATGCTATTAATATGCGTGAATGAACTATGGCTTTTTAAACTTAATATACACTTATATTTGGTGTATTATTATTTTTCACACATAATCATGTCATTGCTTTTTCCTTAACCTAAGGATATGATCCTTCCATGGGACTTTTTCTCAATTTACATTCCATTGAAACTTATTTGTTGTTATACACAAATTCAATTTTATATGGTGTATATAATTCCATTTGATCTATTATATCACGAATATATTTATTCTCATGATATTATAAGCTTTTTTTAATGTTATTCCTCAATTATTTGTATTCAAGCGTCTCTCATTTGGTTAGGAACTCTTAAACTAAAATATCATTTTAAATGTTTTAAAGATTTATTCTTATAAATATTTCTCATTAAATTACATGTTTTAAAAATGGTTTTACGGATTTATTGATATGGAAAATAATTTTTTGAAATTAAAATCTATTTCAAAATATTCAATGCGGTATAAGACACTTTGATTCAAAAATCACTTTATTAAATATTTTAGATGATTTTGAAAATGGTTTTATAAAGAATTGATTATGTCAATATCTTGAAATGATATATTGTGATTTCAATGTGGAAGTGTTATCTTTACTTTATTCTTGTTTCATGGGTTATGAATATGTTATGGTTCTTAGGAATTGTTTATGTATACAGGTGATTTCGTGATAAACCCGGGGTGGGTGAGCCCGAGATTGCTCTTCAATGCATTGGGTAACATGACAGAGGTAAACGTTAATGTTTCTCCTAAGAGATTTAGGGAATATACTATGATGGTTATTCCAAATGTAACTCCCTATATATCTGTGAAAGATACAATGTATGTCTGTTATGAATTCAATAAGTTACCTTCATGATTTATGATTTCCGTGTGTTATTCATAAATGATTTGATTTCATGAGGTATGTTATGATTGAAAAGTTTGGTTTTATTGATTTGTATTTATTGATGGGTTAATTTTTCCATTCCTTATTTTATAACCCTTACTAATATTTTGATGCTCATACTGAGATTTGGAATGTTTTTCACAGGACTTAATGATTAATAGGGTCAAGGATGGGATCAAGTAAAAGTCATGCTGTCTAAAACATGGCACTAGACATGAATCTTTTTTTCAAGAGTTTTTATTTTATGAATAAAATGGAAATAGAGTAGAAGTGTCTAATTTGTAATTTTTGAGATGTAATGTAACAGTTAGGGCCTAATTCTCTAAAACCCTAAAAATAATAATATCCTCAATGTGAATTATTAATTTAATTCAAGATTATGTAATTTTTTAGGGTTGGGTTCTTATACTATGTTTATATAATTCTTTATACTTTGTATGGTTTATGAATATGTTTATTTATTGGGGAATTATTTTCATTTCATATTATAGTTTAATTAAATAGGTTTATGTGTATTATGTTTCACCCATTTCATATGAGAAATGAATTGGACTTAGTAAGTGATAGGAGGGGCCTGCTATACCACATCGATGCGTCGATAGGTCTCATGAGACAAACCAGATATGGTTTTGGTTGAGGCCTTACCCATTTACATACATGTATTGGATCAGGGACTTGATTATATTTATATGTCTTGAAAAAAGGCCTAACTGGTATATTTATAAGTCCAGAATTTTTGTATTCCATCATTATGAATTAATTTGTTGAGATTCCGTGTGATTATTTGATTAGTTAGAATATACTTAGTTGAGTATTCAAGATCATGTGATTATTTATATGCAATTACTTGGTAATCATTTATTCCTTCCATATTATGATCAAGTTATTTGTTAAATGTAATGTTTTTCAATTATCTAGCTTCTCATTTTGATTATAGATTATTTATTCATATATTCCACTATACGCTTACCCTTAATAAACATCTGATGTAACCCATTTATTATTTTTTATTTTCCCCAATATATGAATAATTATTTTGTGATTGATATCTACAGATAAACTAAGGTTAATAATGGTTTAAAAAAAATTATTTTTTATTTTATGTTTTAAAATGTAATTTCAATTTCAAATATGTATCTAATTCAACAATACTACTAAACCCTCTAGTCCTTTGGAATGTGATTCTTTGTATCTTGTGTCAATGTATTAAAGCAACCACCGACTCTAGGTTAATGGGGCTGGAGTCAGAACATGAAATTCTGTTTTCTATTAATCAAAATTATTTTCTAATAATATTAATTATATATATATATATAGTGTACATCTTTAATAATTAGTAAAATCATGAGTTTTTTCTTGGTGGAATTTCAAGATACCGAAATTTGTATATTTGGAATAAATTAAACCTAGTGATGATAAAACTGATCTTCATCATAAAAAAAATAACATCTGAAATTTGATTCTAGATGATTCTTGAGAGTTTTTGAAAATGAATATTATTGTTGATATCAATTAGATGATCCATTCTATAATATATAAAAATTTACTATTTTTATTGAAGTTGAAATTTTTCAAAAGAATGATCCAGATATGACATCTAGAATGTTTTTAGTGACGATGGTGTGATGATCCTAAGAAACTAAATCACCTTTTACTCAAGTATTTATGTAAGATTATCTGTTGTGTTAATTTTTAAAAGAAAATCTATGTAATATTTTTTTTCATTATCTATTTAAAATAAAATGGAATAATGATACTAATCAAGTTGAGCAAGGAAGTGATAACTAAAGAAATTGATTTTTTCAGCTATAATTATTACACCTTGAGTATGAAAAATAATTTATTACACTTGATATCTAGAAAAAGTGTATTTTGATCATCCGACTTAAAATAATATGAAAAGATACTTCCTGTGATTTAATTTTTTGAAATTTAAATATAAAGTAGTAGGAAAACAAAAATGTAAATTCTATAATGGTGCATTTTTTTGGAAACCTTAAAGTCTTTATAGATCTCCTTCCATGGATACATAGTTCGATGAGAAAACTTAAATTCTATTAAATTCAATTAATATTGAGAATATATATGATGATAAGATTTAAATATAGTGAATAAATAAATAATAATGATAGATGAATATTTTTGAGATGAAATTAGAGAGAGGACAAGAGAGTTGAATAGAGAAGAATAGAGTATGACTCCCATATCTCAGTTCTACTCATATATATTACTAAGATATAGAGTGTTCAATGTGTAAATATGAGGATGATATTGATTGGAAGTTCTAAATAGGTTATGTGATAAGTGATAAGTTGTTCTTGAATATTCCCAAAGGCTCATTGAGGGAGATCTACATATACTGCAACTGAAGTAGATGGACTATCAAGAAGATATTTCCCATCTTGATTATGTGTATTTTGTGAAGGTAGTGTGAAGATATTTTTTAGGTGAATTAAGATAGTAATAGTGGGACTCTATTCCATTACTCTAGTCTTTTAAGCCGTTGAGATTATAGTAAAGAATCTAGGGTTGGGAGAGTAACCAACCAAGATAAGGAGTAGGTTACCAAGGATGGGGTAGAACCTTGTAAAAATCATCATGTTCATTATCTATTTATTTTTTTATTCACGAGAAAGGATGACACTCTCTACTTGATTGAATGGAATCCTAATATACTAAAAGGGTTGATTTTATAAATTAGAAATTATAAAATCTAGTTTATAATGATTCGTCCTTCCTTTCATAGTGGAGTAATAGGATATTAGGCACTAAAATACCTAAAATATTCAATAGATTTTTTTAAAGAATAATACTTAAAAACATTATTATATAGGACATAAAATGACAAAATACTTATTCTTAAAAATACAATTCTTTAAATTCCATTTTTTAATCAATAATCTATTTTTAAAATCAACCATATACTTTTGAAAAATATAAAAAAATTCCCTTTTCTTTTTAAAATCATTAATAATTAAAAATCATTTAGAAAAAAATTCAAAACATGAAAATAAATCTTTTTAAATCGGAATGGTTATAAAAGAACTTGTTCAAATAGAAAATACAAAAAATAGGTTTCTTTTGAACATTTTACAAACAATAGATGATTAAAACATTTAAATGTTTCTTCCAAAATTTTTAAAGAAATTAAGAATAGTATAAAATGAAATTAATCAATTATTCAGTCATAGATATTGATATGAAAAAATTATCCAATGAATATTGACATAGAGAAAGAAGACTCATAACTAATTTAAAGTTGTGGGGTCAATTTCAATTACATGAATTACATTGTTTAAATTATTTACCTAGAATAAATAAATTGAGGATGGACATGTAAATATTAAATAATAACATGATGAGAAAAAATTGTTGGGTTCTTATAAATAAATTTAACACAATTTTCCCCCAAATGGAAATTCATTAATAAGAGACATGATTTGAATGTGACATTGGAACGAAACCCTTATAAATTCATTACCTTTCAAATAAAAATACCATGATATGTAGAACATATTATGGATTTTATAATCCATTGATATTTCTGATTATTATTTTAAATATAAATCCATGATAAGTACATACACCACAAAATATAATAAATTGTGAATATGAAACATATTTCAATAAAGAAAAATTGAGATGAGGGAACCCTTGAAACTCCAGTAAATTTTTAATCAAAACCCTTTGAAAGAGAAAATATTAAATGGGACATTAATTACTATGAATAAAAAATAACCATGATAAAATATTTCAAATATCTAGTACAAAAACTATATAAATTAAAATAGGTGCATAATGTGAAATATGTCTCAATGAATCAAAATTGATATGGAAAACCCTACCTTAATCCATACCGTATATTAATGTTTTTAACCTATATTAAAATAAAAATAAATTGATTAATAACTCATTTTATAACCTTATTCATATATATAACCATTTTTCAATCTTTTTAAAATCATTAATTTTCGATTTTTTAGTTAGATATATCTTATTTTCGTCATTGGATGTTGTAATTCTGATTATTTTTCACATATTTCATAATGGCGACATTGAACCCTATTATTTGAAATAAATTTAATCATTCCAAGATTATAAAATATATTAATATAATTGTGTTCCAATTATTTATAAATCACCAATTTAATATTATTTTAACTATGGCTACAGTTTTATAGAACGAGAACCATATTGAGGTTGTTTCGGGTGATCTACCAATAACAATAGATTAGTTCATAATGAACATCAGTTTTTGGGTTATACATTAAAAAACATATTAATGATATATATGTGTGTGTCATTGAAATCAAATATATTCATAAAATATATTTTAGATCCATTTATATAGTGTGGTAATAAAAAATAGAACACATTGCTCCATGGAGGCAATCGTCTGCACATGCACACGAATTATAGTTTTATTTACAATTTAAAGGATAGAAGGTACAATTTTATTAATCTTTTAAGAATATTAATAATTTTATAAATATCATATTTATTCATTAAATATCCCTTTTAACCAACAATGTATGAAAGTTATGAAAAATAGACCATGCCACTCATAAAGGAAGTTGATTGAACGTAACACGAACGACGTTCTCAAATTTATAATAGATGAGAAGGCAGTAGGTATTGATTGTTACATAAATTAAATAAAAATTCAGTATAATAATGATATATATTATACTATTTTATGATTTTATAATATATATTAATTATAAGAAGAAGAATTAATGAAATAAAAATGAAAGGGGCTGATTTGAGGATTTTTACCTTACTCCATGGAATAACTCTTTTAAAAATTGGATTAATCCATCAAGGGGTGGTATTTTTTGGATAAAAAATATCAAGGATATTTTTAAGATATTTTTGTATATTTTTTTTGAGTTTATATGAACAAAGGGGATTGTTGTGTGAGAACAAATGGTGTGGTGAAAGTCACCTTTTATAAGTGAGGTGAGTGAAATTTTGTTAATATGAGGTTCGCTATTCAAGGTAAATGGATCCAAAAGTAGGAAATAAAAGAGTGGGTATTTTTTGGGGCTTTAAAAACCCTCCCCAAATGTTTATATATAACATTTTATGATTTAAAACCTTTTATCCTTAGTTTTAACTTTTACCATAATTTTCTTTTACCACGACAAATCTTTCTTTTAAGCACGATAACTTATTTTTATAACTAAAAAATATAATTAACCTTATCATATAATTTATGTATTATGATTCCAAATTTCAAAATAATAATTGTTATTACTGTTAATTTTTTAAAATTTATAATAAATAATTTAAAAATAAACACTGTTAAACATATAAAAATAGTTGTTTAAAAATATAGTACTTAGGAAAAAAAATGTTAATAATTGGTTTAAAAAATAAAATATTTTAAATCTATAATTTTACTATTTAAATACACAATTTATTAGGTTAAAAGTTTCAAATATTTTTAATTCATGCTTATATTCTAATTATTTTATTAATGTCAGAGTACTTATAAAAATTGTATTTTCAGTATTCACCTAAAATAAATATTTTTAGAAAAATTACAAGAATTCATCCAAATATAATATTATTATTATTAATAAAAAATTAGTTTTTTTTAAAAAATATGAAATCAAAAATTTAGGAATTTATATTTTAAATGGAAGAATAAAATATAATGAAAACTCTTTTTATGGAAAAATGAATTTTACAAATATTTAGTATTTTTACTCATATTTACTATCATTTTTAACTAAATGAGTGGAAATATAATAATAATATATATAATATATTGTATAATAATTTTACCATAATATTATTAGTTCCTTAAAAAAAAATTCACTGTGCATAAAAATCCAATTTTAGAAAAAAAAAATTCAAGCATAAAATGATTTGATAAGTTATTTTGATATACTAATTGAATTTTATCAATGAATTAGTATTAAAAGTGATTTTTATTAGTATTTATAAATAAATTTCATAATTATTTTACCTATATTTATAACAAACAATTCAACTACTTTATTATAATGACCAGGTAATAGCCCAAGTCTTTATAATATATTTCACATTGAGTGAATTTCTTTAATACCATGCTCTATATACAACAATGAGTTTAAATGAACTGAAAAAAATTATTGAAATATTATTACATTAAAATTATATAATTGTTTAGTTCATTATTCCAATATTAGTTTAGGTTTAAATTTGAGGTTATTTCTGAAAAGAATGATTTTTTCAGTGAATAGTGAAAAAATACACATTTTTATAAAACTATAATTTAATTTAATTTAAAATTCCACATAATGATTTGAATTTAATCCTAGATTAACACAAGGCTCATTTAGTAATAAATAATCTAATTTATTATATCTTAATCATTATGGTAACTAATTTTTGTATAGGTTCATAATTGGACTTAAAAACAACTTTTTCAAAAAAAATTATTGTTTGTGTGTTTTTCATTTTTATATTAAATTTAATCCTTCATATTATGTGAATTCAATTTTATAAAATTTATTACATATTTTTAATTAGTATGATTAAATTTTTTCAAATAGTTCCCTTTTATTTTTGGTTATTATGAACAATAACCTTGGGGAATATTTATCTTTTTGGTAATGGTAAAATGGGTAAAATAAGGTTAGAACATTTAGATAATTCTTTAATTTTTTTATAGAACCTTAATTAAACATATTTAATAAATTTAATTTTTCTCATTCCATCCAAGTCTCTAAAATATGGCCGCTTTTTGTAATTGTTTTTGATAGTGGCCTTTATTTTTCTTAAAGAATATAATAAAAACAAAATTTCTCAATCTTGAATTTAATTTCTATAATACTTTTCCATAAGGATAAAAATAGGTAATGTTTAGTTTTAGATGATAATTTTAAATATTAATTATGTTTTTATCATGATAATATATTTTTAAGATTTAGTGATTTAATAACTATCTTAAATATTTACAAAACGCCGATATAATATTTTTTCAACTAATAGTCAAATAAATTAAATGATTTTTAAAAATATTAAAAGTAATACAATTTTGATGAATTATTATGTCATGTGAAATTTATATATGAATATATTATATTAGTGATGTCTGATAATATTATACTTATATTACATCTTTTTCTTGGTTTCTTTAATGTTAAATTAAATGAGTAGTTTTAAAAATTACATTAATGTTTTTTATGAAAATAATATTTTATTAAATTATTGAGAAACCCTAAAAATATATAAATAGGACAAGGGGAATAATATATGGTCAAAAATGTCATCCATTTTCCATTTATGATCTAATTTTCACCATATAAGTAAATTTTTTTCCCTTGAATATTGAAAAATTTATTATCATAACTAAGGTTAAAATTGGTTAACTAAGGTGTTAATCCAAAGGATTAGGTTCAAAATTAAAAGTGAGAACATAACTCGCCTGAACATATGACTTACCATCTCTATGTAGTGTTCGGATTTATTTTTCAACAGTATTTTACTTATGTTGTTAAAAAAAAGAATAACTAATGAATATATATAATATTTATGACATAATTTTGCTTATGAAATTATAATACCATATATCCCTTCTTACCTTAAAATCCATTGGAAAAAGATAATGTCACTCGTGCGTATGTATGAACTTCCACCTCAAAAAAGAGATGTGATCCATTTTTAATTTCTGATTACATTTACGAAAATAATGATAAATTTAATCAATATATATGATATAATATTGATTATATAAATGTTAATTTTTGTTTACCTTTATTTTTTCAATCTAATGAAAAATGAAAATAATATTCATGTGTATGTATGGACTACCATCTCCTTGAATGGTGTTATTTATTATTCTATCCCTAACTTTTATGGGAGAATATAAATTTGAATATAATAAATATATATGATATTTATACGATGAATAGAATTTTATAGATGATGGAAGGAGAATCAAAGACAAGGACTAGAACTATCGAACCAAAATTCTCATGGAAAATGAAGTATTTTACAACAAAAATAATGAGAATAATAAAATATTGTTAAAAAATGGGTGATAGGATATTATAAATAGATCATATATGATATTATAGATAGGATAGACATGTTTTCATGTTATATATGTTTAAAAAATATAAATTTATTCTGACTGGGGATAAAATCACTTACTAGGAAAGTTGAACTTGAGGTAAGAGATTTATTCGAAATTTCCACTTCATGGAGTAATATTTGGTATGGTACGCCTTTTTAATTTCACATGGTTTATATAAAATATATGTATTTAACATGGATATATTTTTTCCATGATTATTAATGTTTTAATTAATGTTTACTCTTTCTTGGGTTTATAATTTAGAAGTTACAGAATAAGTAAGAATTTGTTTTAAAATTTTATATTTTTAGATTGAAATTATTTTAATTGAATAAAAATTATAATATATGTAAATAACCTATTTTTTCTGTGTAATAATTTAAAATATATCATGTAATATTTTTGGATCTTGACACTGAGATGACATGAGATTCTGAGTCCTAGTGAGCTTGAAATTAATTTTTAAAAATATTAAAAAAATTATATTATTTGTGTGTCATATTTTATAAATCATGAAATATATCTAGAAAAGATTCTTGAATAGAAAATATGATACCATGACTGAATCTGGAGAATGGGGTTTTCCCTAGGTACTACCTAAAGATCATCGGTGTTGGACGTTCAGACGAGGTAGCAGCTGGGAGGCATGCTAACTGGATTAATGAATGAATGAATTAATTTAATCAATGAATTTAATTTCTAAGACCTATTTACCTATATAAATATCCTATCATAGACCATATCTAGGTTTATACACATAACCATGGGACTATTGTGAAGATGTTCCACCGCTTTCCATTAGAAGATTGAGATCATATGATGAGTGATGATCGGATCAAGGTGAACCGACAGGAAATGAATGCAGTGGATCATCCTCATCATTTATAAATACATTTATCACTAATTATTGATAAAATATTAAGGTATGGGTTATCAATTGTGGTTTTTCACCCCTTTTGATTAAATCTTTGAAGCATGGTTTTCAATATTCTTTTGATCCTTCATTTTCACACCCATTACATAAGCCTAGTTGATTAATAATTTGTTTATTCATTTATTATATTTCCATGCCATGGTTTCACTATAATTATCTATAATGATGAAATTTTTCCCCAAAAAAACTTGTACAATTATTGACACATATTTATTCTTTTACTTTCCTTACATCTTTATTTGAATTATTCATCGATGGCTTATGAGGCCATGGTTCGTATTTTTCAGGTGGGTTTAAGCACGTTCGAACCCTCAGATTTGAAGAAAACACACATGTGATGAATGGATTGGTGATTTGAGGAAGGGTTGAGATATATCGAGGTATGTGGGTGATGAAACCCATGTATTTGGGTTTTAGGACCAACGGTAGTGACTGGTGATGCTTTGGGTGGCCTGCGTGATTCATGCAGAACAATGAAATCCTATTTCCAGCCACTAGAGGAATAAAATTGACTAGAAATGGATATTAACCCCATTTTCATGTAGTCAAAGGGTTATAGAATCAGCGATGAAGGAAAATATGTATTATGTGAGAAATATTCCTTAGTTTCTGGAAAATCCTGATATAGAATATATGTACAATTATGAACACATGCCATATAGTCCGAATTTCTATCATGACTAGGGTTTCATATTAAGTTTAATATCACTCACCGTGTGGATAGACTACTTTCCGTGTGTCACCTATCTATCTGACTTGGCATGTACATAGGGAACATTCCTAGTATCACATGTTTCACTACATGTCATGTATGGCGGGGCACACACTATTTACATAGGAGAGTACACAAGCTTAGAAAGATGACACACACTAAGTGATAGCCTGGCCATAACATTCTATGTGTTTCTAGAACACTCCATGTACTAGAACATGTCCAGTGTACATAGGCACATGTTTGGTTTACACGGGAGGGGCCCTAAGTGACTATACAAATTGTGCATGAGAGGTCCACACCGTGTACGAATAAATGACTTATGATTTGTGATGAAAAGTGAAATGAACAGGCAACAAGTTTGGTTTCAACATCATGTGGTCCACCATAAACACTTTACACATTCGTTTATAGCTTATTTCTCTCATATATAATTTTTTATACTTATATTTTTCTTGTAAGTAGAATATTCTTAGTTTTTTCCACATAGAAAGTGATGGTAGCCTTCATAGTGGATTTCTAGATACGATGCAAGATATTATGAGTAAGAAAATTCTTTAATTAATTCTAGATGGGAAGGCATGATCATTAGAGAGTGGATCCCTACTATGGTAATAGGGTATGCGTCCTCTACCTATTGAGGAGAACCCTCATGTTTTACCAGAGCAAGTGTCCTCTACCTACTAAGTGGAACCCTCCTATTGTACCAGGGTACGGGTCTGCCACCTAATGAGTGGAACCCTCATGTTCTATTTGGACATGGGTCCTCTACTTACAAAGTGGAACCCTCTCAATATATCAGGGCATGATTCCTATACCTATTGAGTGTAAAAATCCTACTGTACTAGGTAATGGGTCCTCTACCAATTGAGTGAAACCCTCATATTTTTTCAGGGCATGAGTCCTCTACCAATTGAGTGGAACCCTCCTGTTGTACCAGGGAATAGGTCCTCTACCTACTGAGTGGAACTATCCGGATGTACTAGTTAAAGGTTCCTCTATGTATTGAGTGGAACCCTCCTACTATAATAGGGTATGGCTACTCTACCTATAAAGCGGAACCCTCCTCTTTTACTAGGGAATGTGTCCTCTATCTACTAAGTGTAAACCTCTTGTTTTATCAGGTCATGAGTCCTCTACCTAGTGATTGTATCCCCTAGACTGTTCAGAATAGTAGTGAGGTGTGGCTCCACAATGTTACTTCTTTTAATAGACACACAAGATTCTAGGAATCAAGGATGATCCATTTTTAGAGCTACAGGAAGACCCATTTTTCTAAGTTGGGATTTAGAGATGGACAACTTATTTCTCTCTCATTTGGGATTCTTGTTGAGCATATCTACATTTTCATTTCATGTTTTTCATATATAATTATTGACATACATTCATTTTGTTGAGATTACTACTTCTATAAAGTCTCAAATTTCTCTACTTCATTTTTTGGGGTGTCCTACTAGGTACATATATAACAACCTATGCATGGGATTTCCCCACACATATCATATCTTATGTAGATGACTAATAGGATGGTAGTTATTTTAGATAAGCATGGGGTATACTCAGGTTCTTAGACCATGTATGATTTTTAGTATTAGAAAAGAAAAGCCGGTATCTCTCAAAATTTTCTATTCTAGTAATTTTCATGTTGGATCATATTTTCTAGGTGGGTGTGTATTTTTTTCATTTTCATTTTGGTTCACTTTTTCGTTCACTTTTGTATTCCCTCAATATTATCACATGCATGTTTTTTTACCATAGATGTTACATAGATATGGTTCAGTGCATTATTATAGGTAATTTAAGAAAATACCTCCCATTTTAGTTATGAATTTTGGCACTTATCACTAGACCTTGGTATATAAATGTAGGTTTGGGGTAGTGCAACTCAACATTGAACCAACCAGACATGCCATGGTGAGTTGAGTCATGATAGATTGTTATCAAATCCAGTTCATTTGTTAGGATGGTGTTCAAATTTGTCCCTTATGAGGATTTACTTAAGACTTGGGGAAACAATGTTAGAGTGTCTTGAGTGCATCTTTCAAGTGAGGGAACTAAGTGTTGGTACGATATCTAAGATATACATACACCAATACTTCCACTAACTATATAGAGACTTGATATAATAAAACCTCATGTGTATGAAACTTGGTACATACATCTTATAGGATAAATTAATTTGATTTTCCTTATTTATTGATCTCCCTAGATATTCTTTTTGACCATGGTATGTATTGATAACTTTAAAGATGACTCTATGATGAAATCCATCTGGGATTTTGATATAGTGTAATGGAAACAACTATTTGAGTGATAAATTCTTAGTTTAGGTACCCACCCATGAGGTGTTTTCTCAAGGAAGACACCAAGAAGTGCTACCACTTGTTGAGAAATGCATGGATCCTTCTATAGATTAAGAAGATGGTCATACATGCATTGATATGTCTATGGATCTAACAGGGAATGATGATGGTATGCACATGTTTAGTTCATTATATGTTTTCCATCGATGGGGATCATTGAGGTTCTATGAAGAGATAGATCCTCAGGTCATAAAGATTTATATCAAGGTAGCGGTCCTAGTTTTCTGGTATGTGTGGGTCCTGAATGATTAGATCGTGGTGTTGACAGCAGTCTTCTCCATGGAGAAACATTTGGATTTGGAGGTACCAAATGATGAAGCAGTAGTATTGAGTTCACATCATTGGTTTCAAAGATATAGATCACCCATGTTTTGTGTGGAGCCAGGATACCCCCTCTCATTTAGTTATGGACTGTCATGATCCTATAGTGTGAATTTCCCAATTGTATGGGACCACTTCAGATGATGGTCCTGGTTTAAATACTTCTCTACGGTGGCATGGAGAATCGATATATCCATGTATTGATGATGTTATACATAGAGTCAATCATGCAAGGAAGTGGGAAACATCCCCCACTAAGACACATTATTATGACATGTTTTGAAATCCTGAGGGTGATTAATTTCCCCCAAAATAAAACTACTTCATGGGGTGGTAGATGATTCGCTTAAAATTTCATGTTTGAGGTTGTTTTAATATTCTAATTTATCTTAGTGATCCCTATTTGTGGTGAGAAGGCATGGAATGGAATGGATAAATTCAGGTGGTAGGGTCTTGTGGCTTAATATATTTCAGTGTGGTCCATGTAAGATATGAGTCTCCACTCTTCCAGTTTGAATTATAGCACAAATTGTTAAGTCACATTTCCCTATACGTAGCCCCTGTTAGAGATCTAGAGATATGAATGTGGGACTTTTTGGTCTACCCTCGATTTTAAGGATAATACAAAGGGGATCGGTCATAAAAAGTTTTGTGGATGGGGTTACCTTACTCTATTAGGATAGAGATAAATCCTCTCATGATGTCATTCAATAGTGGTAGTGGGACCCTATAATGTTTTCCTCAATATGGATAGATGTTTATCATCCATGATAAGATGTTTGCAACCAGTGAGTGTAGTAGAGATTTTAGTATTTTAGTACGAAGTTTCATCCTTTGATAAGGAGTGATCCTTGAGCAGTGAAGGATGAGATCATTCACAGAGCTTATAGCCTCTTTTTTATCATATTGGATTGTATTACCCTTGTAGAAATTAAATATTTAAAATTCCATTTTTTTTATAATGGTAGAGGAGTATGAAGGAATCCATCTTGAGGATATGTCAGGATTACCTCAACATAAAGAGTTTTTTATGCATGGACTTGCAATAGCGATGACCTGATATCTACACTTGAACATTAGATGACCATGTCTAGCTTTGAGAGATGGAGGTTTAGTTTGATGATTCTATAGAGTGGGGGATTTGTAATACCCAGTGTATTTTCTGGGGTAGCCCTACATTTTTCAAGAAGGGGCGGATGAGAGATTAAGGCCTGGTGTGGATTGGAATCACTTGAGCAATGTGACTACCTGTGATGAGTATCCACCCTTTAGAATTGATGAAAAATTAATGCAGTGGATGTAGGGGAAGTGTATCTCAGAGTTCAACCCCTGGATGGGTTATCCACAACTTTAGGTTTGAGAGGTGGATGTACTGAGTAAGGATTCCTAGAGATGTTTTACTTTTTATGAGTTCTTGTTGATACCCTCTAGCATGTTGAATGCCCCAGTAGAGTTCAAATAACGCATGATTCATATCTATAACCTTCCTTACCTCTATTCATGGTATTATTTCACAATGATACCCTCATGTCCTTAATTTCCAAGTTGGAGCACAAAATACACAAGAGTATGGTTCTAGACATGCATCATAAGTGTTAGTCGTATGAAATATCTCATGCATTAAGTTATAGACATGATGGTCTAATTTTCATAATATGTCTTCTCATACAAGTGAGTGATAGTGGAACATATAGAGGTTGAGCTATGGTGATATTGGGGGGTTACCCATGGCATGGATGTGGCAGTAGATGCTCACTGTGAGGATGTTGGAGTTCATTCTCTAGAAAAAACATCTGGTACTTTAGGATAAAATGTATTCTTTGTTTTGAATATTAATGAAACTACTTATCATATCATGATTGTTCTTATATGTAATATTTTATATGATAATGTCCCAAGATTTTCTGTTGAACCAAAAGGTCATATCAGCTCCATCCTATTATGAAAACCTCAAAGTGCTACGACAATATTCCTAAATATATGTTCTATAGCTGGATTATATCATTTGAGG
This sequence comes from Viscum album, assembly GCA_963277665.1. NCBI lineage: Eukaryota > Viridiplantae > Streptophyta > Magnoliopsida > Santalales > Viscaceae > Viscum > Viscum album. The sequence continues at coordinate 2,096,670,885 of OY728141.1, forward strand.
GAGAAATTATATGAGCTATCATCGGAGGAGACTCATAGAAATTTAAGACACCTTATCATGGTGTACGTCCTTGGTAATATAGAGTAGGATATTAGGATAACGAGACCCTCCAGTAGGAAATCCACATTTAAATATTTCATTGGACGTTCCAATCTCCAAACATGGGGTTTTTTCCTTAGACTTTAATATTATTTTTAATGAGTATCATGAGTCACATAATTTTATATATTGATGAAAATTGTGATAAAAGATGTTTTTAGTGAGGTAGGATATGTTGGGTGCGTCATGATTAATATTTCATTAATGAATAATGTGATAAATGATTTTAACCTTTTATTGATTGAAAAAAGTTGATATCTATGTCCCTTTGATAAAAATGATATATCCTAAATAAATCCATGGTCATGGTTTTATATAGGCAAGTTCTATTTCTGGGATGTTAGAGAAAGATACATCAATCACATGAGTTGATGGAACTGGAACGCAACCTTCTTGATTTGAGATATCATTATAAAAGGATTGTAAAACATAGTAAGCATCTGTATGAGGTAATATTTCATTGTGACATTAAATTCTTTATCTATGGGTGCCTTGGAGTGTCACTTTATGCTAATCTTTTAATTTAGGCTTCTTTGATTAATTCCATAGAGAAAGAGGCCTAGAGGTCCACACACTATGTGTATCCAGAATCTTAGTTAAACAATATATTATTGTTATTTTTTATTGAACAAGTTGAATAAATATTATTCCTACATGTGGTTTAATAATTATTAATGTATTCTTGATCACATTTATTCTTTCACTAGTTATTTGATAAAAAATAATTCGAGTAGAATATTTAATAAATATTTATTTTCTATTTTGTGAATATAATATTTATTTATTTAATAGTGAATAATACAGTGATATTTATTTAATAAATAAATAGTCATTACTCATGGACCGATAACTACTTATAAGGAATGGAGGACCGAGTTTAATGGTCCAATAAGAAATAATAAATATTGAATATTCTTTGATTAAATAATATTTAATTTAATTCACATGTTCACTGCATGTTAGGGAATAATAATAATAATATTACTGTTATTTGACATGGGGTTCTACATGGATTAAATAAATAATATCATATTTGTGAAATTATTTTATTTTAACCCTAAAAGTATATAAAAAATTATGTTATTTTCTCAAGAATCCAATTCATTTGTCTTGGTTGTGCAAAACGATATTGGAAAATCCTCTCATGACCTTGAGAGGTCCCTCCTCCAAGAATGATACTAAGAATGGATAGAAACCTTCCTCTACTAGATCAAGAAATATTTGGAAGTGATTCTCATAGAGATCAATGGAGGATGAAAAAAGTGCAAGGATCATCCATGCTAGCACCCGAGGATTCCTTCAGTGATGTCTGGATATTCGTGGAAGACATTTGGATCAGCGCTATAGGAAATATACACTTGGTTTCTACAACATGATTGTAAAACATAGATCTGTCACAAATTCATCAATGAGGAAATAATTCCTTAAAGGTAATTCTATATTTAATAAAATTATTTATACATAATATGTGATGATCCTTTATCTAGTTCTGGCATAATTATGCATTATCTATTTAATTGACTAAATTATATGGGTCATGACAGTCATCGTCATATAGATCTCAGATTTATTATCGATTATGGAAAAATTAAAAGTCGAGAACCACCCATCACACGCTTTCACTGCACCTAGAACGTACATGTGGTGTCGTAGGGGCCCATAATTATTTACAATTATTTAACGATTGTTTTTTATTTACAATTTTTTAATTTAGTTTTGATATTAAAGTTTAATCTTTCTTTTAATATGAATCATGAGATCTGCTTCTTCAACCTTCGTTTCTTGTAGATCTAATTGAGACAAATAATTTTATGATAAAAATAAAATTGAGGAAATCATTCTGAGGTTCCATGGTTTCTTTCAGGAAAAATAGGACTACATGCCTTGTAACTATATTTACACTTCGTGTAGTCATATTCAATGTATTAGAATTGATTCTAAAATCATTTCAAGATTATGAATTAATTACACAGTTTAAATGCACTATGTGTTGACCAGAACATAATGGAACATAGTCAGCTGGTTCACACATCATGTAGCCCATGTACACCTTGTGTAATCCCTTTTACTCACAGACAGACCTCGTATTCCATACACGTCCTACCTAACTAGTGACTGTGTAACTCAGAGTTGACACGTCGTGTTCCCAAATGGACATCACGTGTAATCCAAAATTTTTTGAGGCATCGATAACATGTTGAGTACCGAGGAATGTGTCTATCATAGATTGTGAGAGATGTACAGACTGTCTAGATCAAATCCAGATGCTGTGTAGTTATACCAAATTATGCAGATTTAAAATTTATTTATTTTACTGTTTAAACCTTGAAAAATATACTTTCATTTTGTTGTAGAGATAGGATGTACCATGTGATAGGTTTTAATATACATAAATATGTAAAACTTTAATTATAATCTGAATAATTTAATGATATAAATATCATGTATGGGTCATGTTACAAGATTTCATTCTACATGCATTGAAACATAACACATGACCAAAAAATCATGTAATTCGTGTAATAATTTGTGAAGTACACATTGTGAAAGTTCATGATAAGTCATGTATCCCATATGTCACAAGAGTAAAATAGTATACAAGTATAATATATGTGGTGTATAATCGGACGAGTATTCACCTTATTGCCTCAATGTTACATTTATGTACATAATAAATTTTAAATAAATTTATTTAGTTTTTTTTAAAATTATAATGGATCAGAATCTCAAGTAAATTTAGATAAGAATTAAGATAAAATAATTGATTAATTAATGAAAAATAAATAATTGATTCGAGTAGGATTTAGCTTAAACAATAATGATTAAGAATTGAATTATAGTTTTATTAAATTTTTAATTCTTTGCATATATATGGATGATCCTATGTGAGAAAAAACCTTTGTGTTAGATTGGTTTTATTTAATTTATTATTAAATTAAATTGTTGGCCTCCACACCTTCTCTCCTCTTATTATGTAGTTCCTGTGTGCCCATGGTTTCTTTTATGTAAACCCACTTTTCCCTACAACTTTGTATGAGTTAAATAGAATACGTAAAGGATGGATATCCCAAGCTAGTGGAGGTGGTTCATTTTTGGAGCTGATGAAAACCTTATCCAAGGAGATACATAGGTGGATAGGTGGAAAGCTATAACACGAACCTTAATTGGTTCAAGCTGTTTTCCCCTAGGTCATCGGTAAGCTTATCAGGCACTAGATAAACAAACCATTCGTAAATATCATGATCATACCACTTTATTATTTTATTTCTTTCAAGTTTCATGGTTTGGTCACATTATTAATTAATTAACAGGAATGAAATATAGAACTAAAATAAATTGGATTATGCATAAATGTTATCTAAGACTCGGTTAAAAACATAATTAAATAAAATTAATATTAACAATCATTTGATAAGGAAAATATTTAGAAAGTTATGAATAAAAGGATAAAATCCATCAACAAAATATTAATCGTTATAGACTTCCACTACTTCAGTTAAACTCAAACCATAGTTCAAAGTGCTTGACTGGCCCAAGTTGGGGTGCTTTAAATTATCGAGGAATTCTTGGTTGAAGTTTTGTGTTGATTTAACTTATTTCGCATTAAGGGTTGACTCCTAATGAAGGATTTGGCTTAATTGAGAGGCAAAGGTTGTAGAAATCCATTTTTAGGATTTTTTTATTGGGAAGTCCACTGAGTAGAACAAGGAACTGTGAGTTAATGCAGCTAGCATCTAGAATTCCTACTTAAAACCATTTAAATTGATTGACCAACCCAGTTTGAGGTAATGAGATGGGGAATATGGATCCTTTCCACTAGAATGACCAAAAAATAGAGTATTATGATACTAATGGTGCAGCTATTGGGTTTCAATAAAGTAGTGGGAGACTAATAAATATAATATCTATTTATTTTTCAAAATTTTATCAGATAAATTACTCATATTATGATTATATTGTTTTGTAAAAATAGAATTAAAATAAAATCAATCATATAATTGTGATCTATAATTGATAAGGAAAACCTTCTCACCGGCATAAATTTCTATGAGTGGAAAAGGTTCCTACATTCCATCCTTCTCCATGAAAGAAAATTATATTTGATGGAATAACCTTTTATAGTTGTTACTGTTAATGAGGCAAGTGAGAAAAAGATATCTCTCTATGAGAATCATCTAAATGATGCTAAAAATTTTCAATGCTTCAGGATATTATCCATGTACAATGATATTTTGAAGCAACATGATGACATGGATGCCTCTAGCATGATGTAGTACCATCCAGATATCTATCAGGAGAAGGAAAGACAAGAGAGGTATGAGATCTCCAATTCTATGTTCACAACTAATCTTGGAGAGTATCAACCATCTGGGCCTCAGGTAGTCAAGATTATAGGCCACATTAAACATGTGGACATCTTAGGGATTAAATTCCTAGATGAGTTGCATACTGATATCATATATTCATCACTGCCAAAGACCTTATTCAACTGTATTCTTAATCACAATATGAGTAATAATGAGGGGAGTATTTAAGAACTTATTACTTTAATATCCCAAGTGGATAAGGACTTGGGGCGTGACGAACCTGTGGTCCTTTTGGTGAATAGTAAGAGTAAGAACAAGGAAAAGGGTATCAATTTCTATAAACAGTCTAAATCTCCCAAGCACCGTTATTACAAGAAGAAGAATATATATAGGTAGTGTAAGTAAAATGAGGCAGTATGTTTTTCATGTGGAATTTTAGTCCAATGGAAGATGAACTACACCCATAATTAAGGGGATGATAAAGGTGTGTTTGTTATCGAGTGTAATCTTTCAATATCAACACATTGGTTATTAGATACTACTCGTGGGGATCACATCTGTATGCAAATATAGAAACCAAGTAGATTGAGAAAAATTTCTAGAGGATTGGAGGATTTGAGAGCTAATAATGTTGCAAGGTTGGTTTCTCTACCCATTGGTGACTACCACCTCTCATTACTAATGGGAATGATTTTGGTTTCGAAAGATTGTTTTTATGTACCTAAAATTACGAAAAATAAAATTTATATTCAATGCCTAGATACAGATGAGTTTATTTTCATGTTTGGAAATAAAAGTTGTTTCTTTTATAAGGACAACATATGTTATGGTAAGGCACATTTAAATAATGGTCTTTATGTAGTAAATTATGAAAAGAAAGTTTTTAAAACTGATAACATATCCTGTTCACACGACTCATACAACACCCAGGTTTGGAATCATTGTCTTTGTCATGTAAATGAGAAGTATTTAATAAAGAATAGTAAAGATGGTTATTTAGACTATTGTGAGTTAAAACCACTTGAAATATGTCAATATTGTTTACATTTAAAATGAGAAAACCACTATTTGGTGCATAGGTTGAAAGGGCCACAAAGCTTCTAGTATTGGTACACAAGGATATGTGTGGATTGTTTCTAGTAGAATCTAGAGGTGGATATTCTTACTTCATATCTTTTACAAATGACTTGAGAGTAGATATGGATATGTCTACTTGATGTGGTATAATTTCATGTCTTTTGATAAATTCAAGTAATTTAGGAATGAATTAGAGAATCAACTTGGTAAGAGGATAAATAAGTTTCGACCGGATTGAGGTGGCTGGTATCTTAACCAAAAGTTCATTAAATTTTTACGGGAGTTTTAGATTCTATCTCAACTCAGTCCATATTACACACCACAGTGGAATAGTGTTAGTGAGAAGTGTAACATTACCTTGTTAGACATGGTAAGTTTGATGATGACTCTTTAGGAGATTACATTCTATTTTTGGGGATATGCATTACAAATTATGGGATACACATTAATCCGAGTTTCAGATAAAGAGGAAAATGGAATTCCCTTCAAGCTATGGAGTATAAAGAAATCCATTTTATCACACACATGTGTATGGGGTTGTGAGGAATTTGTTAAATCCTTATTAGGAAACCAACTAGCACCTTGGGACACAAAGTGTATCTTTATAAGGTATCCCAAGTAAACAAGGGGATACTACCTATACAATCCTTCAGACAAGAAAGTGACTATCTCTAGACAAGTTGTTTTCTTGTGTGGGATCACATCCTAAAAAAGGATAGTGGTAGAATGATTTAATTTGATGAAGTTGATGCTCAATATAAAACAGAGTTGCTAAAGGAATATATTCCATAGGTCCCCATGGAAGACATAGTTCTTGAAACACAAGTACTGTGTATGATTGTAAGAGAGGTAAGATAACCAGAGAGATATGGGTTTCTAGTCACAGAATATGGTGGCTCATTGTTGGTTGAAAAAGATGAACATATCTATTATAATGAGGTAGTAGATAGCTCAGATTTTTTGAGATGAAAAAAGGCCATGAATTCTGAAATGGATTCCATGTTTCAAAACCATGTTTGGGTTCCGGTCAATGCACTAGTTGGTGTAAAGCCCATTGGGTGCAATTGGGTATTCAAGAGGAAACCGAAAATGGAAGGTAAAGAAAATACCTAAAAAATAGGGCTAGTAGATTAAGGTTTTAAACAACATCAATGAATTTAATGCAATAAAATTTTTTAACCACTTTCCATTTTTAAATCACTTTTAATTCTACTTTATATAGAATCTTACAATGGCAATTGGATTTAGTAGATGGATGTAAAAACTAAAATCTTTAATGGGAACATTTCATGAATATGTATATATAAAGATACTAGAAGGTTTTATGACTCCAGGTGATTCCAAACGGAATTTTATATTTCAAAGATCCATTGTCCAGGTCATGGAACATTCAATTTGATGAAGCCAGAAAAGAATTTGGTTCCATTAAGAACAAATGTGAGTTGTGTGTTTACAATTGGTTTAGTTGGAATGAAGACTTTATCCTAGTACTATATGTTGATGACAGATTACTTATTGTAAATGAAATACTAGTCTTATAGTTAGTTATGGACTGATTAAAAAAATGTTTCTTTATGAAGGAAGTATGTGAAGAAGTCTATATTATAGGGATCAAGGTCATTAATGATAGATTTAAGAGGCTACTTGTACTAAGTAAATATACATATATTGACCGGATACTAAATATATTAAGTATGGAACTATCTAAGAGGGTATTGGTTCCAATGTCACATGGTTTACACCTTTGTAAGAAATGTGTCCTCAGACATAATAGGACAAAGAGAGAATGAGTAAGATCCCATGTTCTTCAGTGATAGGATAAATCATGTATTCCATGTTATATAGTATACATTATGTTTCCTATTCATTGATTATGGTAGGAATATATCAAATAGATCCAAGAGAAAAATATTGAAATGTTGGTAAGGTTATTTTTAAGTATCTGAGAAAAATTAAGGACATGTTCCTGGTGTATAGAGGAGATGAGGATCTATTCATCATGGATTATATTGATGCTAGTTTTTAAATAGATTATAATGATCTGAAGTCATATTCAATATATGTTTTTTTATCAATATAGGAGTTGTGATATGGAAGAGTTGAAAGCAGTTAGTTGTCACTGATTCTAAAGGGGAGTCTGAGTATATAGCAGCTTATGATGCATTCAAGGAAGTGTTTTGGATTTATAACATTTTACAGAAGCATTATCTAGTACCTAGTAGTAAAGACCCTATCACATTGTTTTGTGATAATATAGTAGTGGTGGCTCTGGAAAAAGAGTCAAGGTCACACCAATGGACTAAGAATATACTCTCGACACATCAAAAATTGAGGGATTTCTATCAGAGGGGTGATATTGAAATAATAAGAGTACCCACATAAGATAACATTGAAGACCACTTGACTACAGGATTATCTCAATAGAATAATGAGTATCATGTGAGAGCTAGTGGACTGAAGGTTGTTAGTAGTTGACTCTAGTGTAAGTGGGAGTCTATTGGAGTTTGTTCCCTAGAACCAACTTCTGTGTACTTCATGATGACATGTATTCATTTTTTAATATTCACTAAACTACTTACCATATAATGATTTTTCTTTTGCACCACATTATATGTGATAATTTGCCAACAGTAGCTATCGCACTAAAACATCATAGTAGTTCCCCACTCTAATGAGAACCCAAAAGTTCTATGAAATTATTCTTAAATATATGATCTATATTCAGATGATATCATTTTAGTAGAAAAATTATTTAGGAGATCAGGGGTGGATACTCATTAGAGTTTGAGGCACCTTCTCATGGTGTACACCTGGGCAATATCCATTAGGATATTTCGAGAAGAAGACCCGCTAGTAGAAAATATAAATTTATGTATGTAATTAGATGATCCTATCTAAGGATTCATGTATTAGTCCTTAGACATTAATATTAAGATTAATGAGTATTATGAGTCATGTACTTTGATGTATTTATGTGAACCATGCTGACAGATGTTCGCGACAAGGAAAAATATGTTGGGTGTGTCACAATTAATATTCCATTAAGGAATAATACAAGTAAGGATTTGTCCCTACTATTCATTGAATAAAGTTGATATCTCTTTAAATTTGATGGAAATGATATAGAATAAATAAATCCATGAGACTAGTGGTCTATAGGTAATCTCTATTTTTGGGAAGTCAATGAAAGGTAAATCGATCACATGGGCTGATGTCACTGGCATGAAACCTGCATGATTTGAGATATCATGATAAATGGATTATATAACATAGTAAGCATCTGCATTATGAAAAATTTCCTTGAAATTTACTTCTTTCTCTATGGTTGCCTTGGTGTGTTGCTAAATGTTATCCTTGTACTTTAGGCTGATTCATCTAATGCCACTGAGAAAGAGTCCAAGTGGGTCACACACTATGTGTATCTATAATATTAGTTAAATAATAATTTTTTATTTTTTATTTAACAAGTTGACTAAATATTATTCCTGCACATGATTTAATTATTATTCATGTTTACTTGATCGTATATATTCTATGACTAGTTATTCAATAGAATATTATCTGAGCATAATATTTAATGAATATTTCTTTTCTATTTAGTGAATATAATATTTATTTACTAATTAGAGAATAATGTATTGATATTTATTAAATAAATTAATAGTCATTATTCATGTCCTGAAAAAGATTGTAGAGAAAGATAAGACCATGTTTAATAGTCTGGTTAAAAATAATAAGTAATAAATATTATTTTTTTAAATAATATTTAATTAAATTTTCAAGTTCAATGCATGTTGAGAAAAAATAATAATGTTATTATTATTATTTGACATGGAGTTCTATAGGGATTTAATAAACAATAAGGAACTTTTGCAGTCTTTTTATTTTAACCTGAGCAGTATATAAACCCAATTATATTATTTTCTCAAGAAGTCAATTCATTTGTCTTGGTTGTGCATAAATGAATTGGAGAATCCTATCAAGACCTAGGGATCTCCCTTATCTAAGAATGCTCCCATGAACAGAGAAAATTTTTCCTCCACCAGATCAAGGAGAATGCTTTGGAAGTGATTCTCATAGCGATCAAAGACGAACAACGCAAGTGAAATGATCTACCATGATAGCACCTAGAGATATATTCATTGAAGTGTAGTGATTCATGAAAAATGTGGGGATAATCTCTTGAGAAAATCTATATTTGGTTTCTATAATTCAACGATAGTGGACAACAGATCTATCACTAGAATCAACAATAAAGAATTAATTCCTTGAAGATAATTATTTATATAACTAAATTAATTATAAATAATATGTGATGATCTTCTATATGGTTCCAGTGGAATTATCAATTTTATATTTCTATTATTCAATTCTATGGGTCATGATATTCATCCTCATATAGATCTCATATTGATCATCGATTATGGAAAAAATAAAATTTGGGAACCACCCATCACACAATTCCATTGCACTTGAAAACTATATAGCTTTCCCATATGCTGTTGTCGATCATCGTGACATAGGAGTTGAACTCTTTATAGTTTACCCTTGTTGGTGAGGATGGTGTACTATACCTCCAGATTATATTTTAATCCTATGATTCAACAGTGTGTGGGGGAGGCTTATTTGGGAGACATCGACTATGAGGTCCCATGTGACCAGATATCCCCATAAATTCACAAGATTAATTCTCTTTTGGGAATCACATCATCCTTTTCCAGGGATTAATAGTTGTTCTAGTTCTAGTTTTGGAGGAATTGATGATGGAGTCTAAGACATCTCCTTTGGATATACATCCCTATTTGAGGAATATGTAAAAAGACGTTGAGCAGTAGTTATGGTTGACATGCATGATGAAAAGCATGGATAATTTTTCCCCAGAGTGCCCCAAATGTAAGCAAGTAAATGATGAGATCTAAGTTCTGGAAGTTTTGCTATATCCTCTGGTGTTATCATTGTAGAAATGGGGTAGCATATCTATGTAATTTGTGACAAAGATTCATCAGTATGTCAGGGGTGTTGATTCAATATTGGTGATAGTTGACCAACTTACCCAGTCTGCATAAATTCATGCTATTAGAAAAAAGATTTCATTAGAGAGTTTAGGGAAGTTGTATGTACAATATATTATTTTCCTTAATGTGGTTCCCTCCAAGATTTCCCCTAACTGTGATGCGTGGTTCAAATCATTGTTTTTTAGAGGGCTACAGTAGGCATTTGAGGCCTAAACGAGGCTGAGTACAACTTTCCACCCCATGTTAGATGGCTAAACTAAGTGCACTATCTAGGAAGGGGAGAATAATTTGAGGGCTTTTGTGTTACTCTTCGTCCAAATATGGGAGGATCACTTACCTTTTGTATAGTTTTCTTACAATAATATATATCAATCTATTTTCAACCTAACACCTGTTGGGGTCAAATATAGGAGATCATGAAAGTCATGCTTATATTGGACTGAGATTGATGATGAATATATTTTTGGGATAGATATGGTGTATGAGTTAACAGAGAAGGTCTAGGTGATCTATGAGAAGATGAGGAAAACTCAGACCAGGAAGAAATCTTATGAATATCAACATCATAGACCCCTGGAGTTTTATCAGTGGGACCATGTTTTCCAAAGAGTCTCCCTATGTCAGAGATTATAGAGATTTTCCATGGAAGCATGCTATCTGAGAAGTTTATCAGGATGAAATCTTGCAGAGGGATTATGAGGTTGCTGGTCGTACATCCTTACCCCTATTGTTAGAGTGGGTGCATGAAATATTTCTTTTGTCATAGATGAGGAGATAAGTGAATGATCTTATGCATGTTATTGAATGAGGTGAGATAGAAATTGAGGATAGAGAAACCTTCATAATGTACCCATCAGAGATCGAGGATTGGTGGAAGAGGATTCTACATGGATGGACCGTTCCCTCATTTCGTGTGCTGTGGAAGCATAGGAGCATGCACGAGAGATCTTTGGAGTGAGAGAGACATATGCAGGCTCAATATCCTCATATGTTTTTCTTAGTTTGGGTTTCATAGTGATGAAATGAAAGAATGATGGAATAGTGTAGAGACCCTGTTTTTTACGTATAAGACTTTGAAATATATCAAGGAATATTTTTGGATCTAGAAGTTGATATGACATGATATTCCAAAGTCAGGTGAGGCTAGAATTAATTTTATAAATATATTTAATATATTATATATAACACACATAAGATATTTTATAAATTAAGAAATATCTCATGAATAGAGTATCAAATCAAAAATATGAGACCACATTTGAATTTGGAGCATGGGGTTTACTGTAGGTGAGACCTAAAGATGGTTAACACCAGACGTTCAGTTAAGGTATCCATTGGTATTCATGTTAAGTTAATTAATTAATAAAATAACTTCATGTTTAAAAACTATTTCACTATATAAATGTACTATTATAGAGAGTCTCCAAGGTTTATCACATAGTCACATGATCATTTAGAGGGGGTTCCACCTTTCTTCCTTGGCATAATGAGATCAGATGATGACAAGTGATCAGATCGAGGTGATTTGACAGGTAGTGAATGTAGTGGATCATCCTCATCACTATAAAACACATTCTTCACCAATGATCATTAAAATATTTAAGTACATATCCTAAATTTTTGTTTTTCCACTTTTGATTAAATGTTTGAAGTACAGGTTTTAATCTTAATTTGATCTTCCATTTTCTTAGTCATTGTATGAGCCCCATTGATGAATAATTTTTTATTCATATGTTATATTTCCATGGTGTGGTTTCACCCCAAATTTCCTTGATTATGAAATTTTTGGCCAATAATGCATGGATAATGATTGAGTCCCCTTCATTCTTGTGGGTTCCCCTCGTTATTCTTCATGTTATTTAATGTTGACCTATGAGGCCATGGTTAAAATTTTATAGGTGGGTTCGAGCATGATAAATCCCTGGGATTCATGATAGATACATGTGTAACAAATGTATTGGTGATTTGAGGATGGATTGTTATGGATATCGAGATGCATGAGATAAATCCCACACATCTAGGATATAGTACTGAGTGATAACAATGAGTGGTGCATAGGGTGATGTGTGTGATTCATTTAGATTAATGAAATATGATTTCCAAAAATCGGAGGTCTAGAATTGATGAATGAAGACAATTGCCACCAATTTTGTGAGGTTTAATGGTGCTAGATGTTGAAGAAGAAGAATCTAGATTCGGTGTGAAACCTTCGTTGGTTTATGGAAAATCTCGATACACACAACACCTACTGCGATAAATACACACCATGTAGTTCGGATTTATTTGGATGATAGGGTTTCATATTATGTTAAATATCACATGCTATGTGGAGAGACCACATTCCATGTGACACATAGTTGTCTGAATCAGTGTGCATAGAGGGTAAATGGGTAGAATCTCTTATGGACCTATAAGCCTTGTATAGTGGGGCATACACCATATACATTAGATAGTACATGCGCTTAGGTAGAAAATACATCCCAAGATCTGGCCTAACCCAGACAGACTGTGTGCCTGTAAAGACACACCATATACTTGATCAAGGCTAGTGTACATGGGAATGAGTTTGGTTTACATGGGAGGGACCCTGGATGACTACACATTCCATGTACGAGACCCATATTCCTTGTACAAAGACAACACTTCTAAGTCAGGTGTAGATGATAGATGAACAGGAAACAAGGAATTGTCAAAAACTATGTGGACATCCATAGATGCCATGTACTTACCTCTACAACATATTTCTCTCATATCTCCCTCATTTGGGCTAGGATTTTATCCCATGAGTAGCTTATCCTATGTGATTTTCTATGTAAAACTGATGGTTTCCATTATAGTGGATTTTAATATATTATTCAACATGTTTTGAGTGTGTTTCTTCTTTAGGAGAATCTCAACGATGGTAGTGATTGGGTGGGATCATTAGAGACTAACACCCTCCTATTGTATAGGCAATGGGTCCTCTACAAACATAGTGGAGGCCTACTATTGTACCAGTGCATAGGTCCTCTAAATATTGAGTGGAACCCTCCTGTTATAACAGATATTGGTAACTTTACCTACTTAGAGGAACCCTCTTATTCTACCAGGGCATAGGTTCTCTACCTACAGAGTGAAACCCTCCTATTTTACTAGGGCATGGGTCCTCTACCTATAGAGTGGAACCCTCATATTGTTCCAAGGAATTGGTCCTCTACCTACTAAGTTGAACCCTATTGTTATACTATGTCATGATTCCTCTACCTACATAGGGGAACCCTGTTGTTGTACCAGGGCATGGGTCCTCTACCTGTTGAGTAATACCCACCTATTGTAAGAGGGGATGCGTCCTTTGTAACACCCCGGGTTTTTATGATCTTTTTTTGAAAAAATTAAATCAATTTTATGGATTTTAGTGCATGCTAAAATAAGTTAAACTTTAGTTATATGATACACTAAGTGAATCTTCCACTACATGTAACTTCGGCTTAGCTTTCGTTACATGCAATGCTATGTTTATACAAAACAATGTTTTATTATTATAATTATTTAACCAAGAATGTTATTACATAGCCATTAAAATTAAAAATATGGGAATTAATAACTAAATTTTAAGTACTTTTTAAAATGGTTTAATATAAATAATTCAATATGGTAATGAAATATATAATTTTTAGTAAAATCGATATGTTTTCAAAAATACGATTTTCTCAAAAGGACAAATTTTTATGTCCTTCCATGAACAAAAATAAATTTAATTTTAGAATTTTTTTTAAATTGAATTAGATAAAATAAACTTAATTTTTGAATTAATAATTTGATATATATATATATATATTAAGTATAATTTTTTGGATTTTTTAAAAATATTTTATTTTTGGATGAATAGTGAAACATTATCAATTTTAATTTAAAACAAAATTTTCATCTAATTTATTTATATATTTAAATTATATTTTAAATTGATTTTAGAATATAATAAGTTCAATAATACATTAATAAATCTAATTTAGGACAATGGATTCAATTTGTCATTAAAATTTGATATAAAAATATTTGAAACTTTTGAACTATTCTCTTTAAAAACTCACTTTCTCGCAGCATATGTAGGATTAATTTTAAATTAATTTTATACAATTATTTGAATTGTATTTGAAAAAAAAGATATAAGTTTTTTGGAATCAGTATGAAATATCTGTTGTAGTAATAATGACCTAATATTTTTTTTGCAAAAATGTTTAGTGAAAACAATTAAAATTAATTACAATGATTAAGGTAAGAACATGCTTACTTAATTATTAAACCAAGAATATAAGGTGTATAAATGACCCAACACTGGTAAAACACCCATTTTCAAGAAATATTTTAACCCTAACCACCTTAGGATCTATTATTATGAGATATTATGATACTATTCCATGAAATTAAAATTTATAATAAGTTAAGTAAAGAAAAGGACAAAACATGAACCTAACTTTCCTTTAACACTTATAAATTATTAGAGTAGAGAGGAAGCTAAATAGGTTTGGTTATAAATATATTTTTTGAATATAAATGAGTTATTTTCATTATAATAATTTATATTTAATTTTTATAGATGATAAAATTACATTAAATTCTTAATAAACACTAGTACATGCATTGGTTTTTTAAAATTTAAATATAATAAATTACCTTTCATAAAATAATTAAAATTCATGAAAATATTATCTTCTTCCAAGTCATTTTTAAATGTTAATAAATGTAAAATATGGTCAATTAATGGGAAAATTAATATTTTATAATGAACATATTGACCCATAAAAATTAAAAACATTATTAGTGCAGTTAGGGTTAAAGTAGTGTTTTTACTCATTACATGTGAATCTGTTAAAAGTAATTTCCAGAACATATGTTTATTTATTTAATTAATTTTGATTTCTTATTTTTGAACAATTGGATATAAATTTTCTCATAATTATCACTTTAATTTTGATATAATGGATTAATTGCATAGGTTTGGATACTAGATGCCTAAATCAAAAACCAAAATGAAAAAAATAAAGAAACTTAATGACTTAGGAAAAATGGATAAAAATGATTATATTTTTAAATTTTATGAGCATAAATTGGCTATAATTTCCCTTTTAATCCATTATTTGTCAATTTTAAAGAACATTAGTTAAGGGAGACCTTCAAATAGTGTTTATCATTTTATATTAACTAGAATTCGACTCTTCCTCCACCATAAAAAGAAACTCACCCTCCCAACTTATTTTAATATATTATTCAATTTGGATCATCCAAAACCTAAAAAATTTATATATAAACATACATACTATCAAACTAAAATCTTAAATTTGGGAAAAAACAAATCCAAGTAATTCTTTTCCTGTAAACCAAAAGGAGTTACCCGAAAACGAGGTAACATTTTTCAATGATACCTCATTATATTTTGTTAAACAAATTACATTATTATTATTACATGATTATATAATTAAATAATTATACTAAATATACTTATTTTTTATGTTAATGGTTCAAAATAAACCTAAAAAACTTCCATCAAATGGGATATGCAATCATCATTCATGTGTATGGAAAACTACCACCTCACAAACTGATATCGTCTATTCTTCCATTACCACCTATCAAGGTTGGAAATAATGATGAGATTTATATTTTAATAATATATATATATATGATATTTATGATTATATAATTATTATATATCACATACCATCATGATTTCCATTTTGTGGGAATACGATAACTTCATTTGTTGACGTGTGGACTACTGCCTCTTCAATGTGATGTGATTTATTCACACTTTACATGAAATGTATTAAGGATGGGTTTACTAAACCTATATGATATATATGAAATAATAATTCTAATTTAATTATAATATATATATTTATTTCATTTACTTTCTTTCTTTCAATATAATAAGAAAATGGAAACAACGTTCATGCGTACGTACGACCTACTGTCTCCATGAATAGTGTATCACATTTCATATTTCTATAATATATATATTAATATAAATAACTATATTATTAATATATATGATATTTATATAATGTTATAATTTCTTGTAATAAGTAAATCATGATCTATGTAAGAGTATCAATAACAACAAGTCAAAACATATATGAAAAATAAAGCCGTTATTACCTAAAACACAACATTTCCTTGGAATTGTTAATAAATAGGTAATATAAATTCATAATAAAATAATATATTGTATGATATATAATAATATGGTTTTGGTAAATTTATAATTAAATTATATTTATTTTATATGAGGTTTTAACATGTATGGATAAATTTCATACTTAAGGTAATTAATTTTTCGTCTCACTTTTATTTCAGCGAGATATATGCTATTTTCATCACTTATTCTTGTTGTGTGGTTTATATACTACCCTATGACGTGTTATATCATGAATTTTTTTTTCATGATATTAAAATTTTATATCGATGTTATACTTTCATGGATCTCATGATTCAAAAGTTACTCAAGTAGTAAAGTGATTTCTAGTCTAACTTTTATTTCTGCGAGACTTATGCCTTATTCACCACTCGATTATTTTGTGTGGTATATATAATTAACATGAATGTATTATATGATTATTATCCTTAAATTTATGGTTATTCTCATATCCATTATATATTCTATCTTTCATGGAGTTTACGATTCAAAAGTTACCAAATTGGTAAAGAAACTTTGTCTCAATTTTCCTTCTTTGAGACACATATTAGGTTCTGCACCTATATTCCTTTACAAGGTGTATATAATACCCTTTTACATTTTAGGTCACGAATATCCTTATTTTAATGAGATTTTATTCTGAATTTAATTTTGTTACTTCATGGGGATTAGGATTCAAGGTTACTATATTGGTAATAGTTTATTGATGCAATCTCAACATTTATCAGGATTGATTATTATAATGTTTCCATTGATAAAATATTATGATCCATCTCTAAAGAATACAAATTAATTTTCTTATACTATGTATATTAACTATATATTCAAGTAATGGTGCCATTTTACCACTTTTTGGTACTTAAGATAATTAAGAAAATGTTTTTTCTAATATATGAATTTATTTCTCTTCATTCAAAAATAAATTTATTCAAAAAAGAATTATAAAAAAGTTTTCAAATATTTTTTCATATGATGTTTTTTTGCTAATTTTATTGGAAAAATATTTCAAAAAATATTTATTTATAAAAAGTGTTTACAATTATTTTTAAATATTCCATTATATGTTCTTTAGGTTATCTTAAATGGAATTTTGTTTTCAAAATATTTTATGTTTAAAAAAGAATTTTTCAAAACAGAAATGATATTTTACTAAAGAAATGTTTTAAATAATGCTTTAATAACTATTTTCCATATAATATGACATAGTTTGATATAGATTATGATTTATTTGGGATACGATCCAAGGATACCATTCTTGTCCTTATTTGAATGGTTTGTGTCTAATATGACACTTTTTTTATGAATCCAGTTTCTCTTCCATGAGTTATACCCTGATAAAATGCTCATGAAACCCAATTCTCTACATGCATTTTGATTTTATGAAATTACTATTAAAACTATCTCTTTTTCATAGGTTATAATAGGATGAAATGTTTATGATACCCATTTCATTTCATAGGTTATGATATGATGTTTATAAATTCCATCTCTTTTTATGTGTGACGATATGATGAATATTTTCATATATTATAGAACACATATATATGATATTATTATGTGAAGGTTGAGACCTATATCTTCCTATAATTCATTAGTTAAATATTTATATCTCATGACATATATAGGGATGAAAAAAAAGTGAACCCGATTCAGTAATACTGGGATGGAATTGGGAGTGAACCCAATTTATTAATGGACTATATCCACTAAGATGGTCTTGGGAGGGATCCTTGACTACTAATATGATTTGGGGAGTTAACTCATTCCACTAATATTGAATTTTAAATAATCATTAACTACTATAGAAATCATTTTACATGTTTATGAGTCTACCAAAATTCCATGTCTTATTTATATGTTATGATTTCATGGATTATGCTACTGATTACATTATGATTCATGTATACTGAAATTACAATATTTATTCCATGAACCATGTATATGATCTTTGATATGAAGGGTATTATCTTATAATATTATTCTATTTTTCTCATGCCCTTATTCTCATGTTATTCCTACGCTTCTAAATTTATTTACCCTTACTGAGCATCTGATCTCAACCTTTATTTTATTTCCTTTCCCTAGAATGTTATGAAAGGTTTTAGGTGGGAGTACTGAATCTTAAGATCTTTGTGCAAAACATTGAAGATATTTCACCAAGATATAATATTGTGTTCCATGTTTCCAAATACACTAAAATATTACTGTCCTTGGGCATCTAGTTTTGTAATACGATGAATATTCATCTAAAATTATAAAATATCCTTGTATGTTATGCCTGGGTAGTTATATTATCTACCTAATTAGCTGAAACATCTTGTTATACTAAGGAATGAGTAATCTATCTAGTGAGTGGAACCCTCCTGTTATACTAGAGAATGGGTCCTCTTCTAGAGATTGTGTCTCCTTTAATATATCGAACAATGGTCAGGTGTGGATCCACATAGTTACTTCTTTAGAAAAATATACAAGATGCTGGCTATCAAGGTCGATCACTTTTTAGAGCTAGAAGTGGAATCATTTTTCTTAGCTAGGATCTAGATATGGATATCCCATTTTCCCCATTTGGTCTTCTTATTGTTCATATTTGGGTTTTCATTACGGTTGTTATCTCATATATGGATTGACATAACATTACTATAATGAGATAACTACTTCAATTGAGTATTCTAGTGCCCCCCCTATATTTTCAGGGTATCCAACTAGGTATTTATATACTACCCCTATATGGGATTTTCTTGCACATTTCATGTCTTATACAGATGACATATAGGTCAATGGTGATTTAATTAAAGAATAGTGTATAGTCAAGTGCATTGATATTATGTGGTGGTCAGGATTATAGATCTACATATGAGATATCTAAAAATATTCTATTCTTTTTGTTTTAAGGTTCTGGCATCTTTTCTAGGTGGCCATTTATTTTTTTCCTTCTAATTTTGGTTCACTTTTTCATACACTTTTATATTCACGAGATTTTATTACATGAAGGGTTTTTACTCTAGATTTCACTATATTTTATTTTTTTTCTGTACACTTATCCATGATTATAGTTGGGTGGATATTTACAAGTACTTTATATAAAGGACTCCTATTTTAGTTATTCCTTTCGGCTCTTGTCACCATCCCTTGGTCTATAAAGGTGGGTTTGGCGTAGTTATGTCCTGACCATCCACTGACTAGGTGGGTCCATATGGGTTGGTTCATGATATTATATCCCTCATATAATCAAATTATTTTATTATCCTATGAATATTTAATGTGTTTACATATTTCCATCAAACTGTAACTCTATTTTACTCTAAAATATTTAAAATAAATGTTTAAAATAAAATATGATCTTATTTCTCTTTTGATTGGTTATATTTTTCTTGCATATCCATATTTTACAAACATTTTTTTACAAAATTCCTATTTATTCACTCCAAACATTTATCAACAACCTTTCATGTTTTCATTTAATTTTTATTTTCTAAATTAATCATTCTAATGTTTTGGGAAACATTCATTTTTTTATTTTTTTTCAAAAATCCAAAATGAATGTTTTTTGAATGTATATAATGTTAATGTATTTTCCCACTGTTAAAACCATTTTATGTTCTTTTATATTCTTATACAAGATTATACTAGTTTTAAAAATAAAACTATTTAATTAAATTTTATGAAATTTTTTTCCTACCATTTTCCTTTATTCTCCATAGGACATTATTTGGTTACAAAACATATATTTATAACGAATTTATTTCCACCTTTATCTCTTATTAATTTTGTGATCGTTAAATTTCTCGTGAAACAGTCAATTTCTTGGGATCATTTTTAATTGAAAAGTATACTTCTCTTAAATATACTTATTCTTGTTATCATGGATATGATTATTTCCGACACCATATACTATTTTATATGAGGTTTTTTCCTATGAAATTTATTAGTCTAAGTGTGGAAATATTAATATTATTTATTCTTCACTCAATACAGTTAATGTTTTATAAGGTATATTGTTTATGAATTAAATTTCTCAATAAATATATAAGTAATTAATTATACATGAAGTGATGGATGGTTCCCAGTTATAGATATCCCCTTGATCCATTGATAGGTCCCATGAGACAAATCAGTTGGCTAAAATTATTAATTTTTTTGGTACATACCATCCCATTGATTAAACTATCATAGAATAAGGCTTTGATAGTAAAGATATCATGATGTTTGAGATCAAAATGTCCAAAATTAAGTATTTCCTTCACTGAAAATTTAGCTATTATTATCTATTAGATTACAACATTTATATTATCCATTAATATTATCCAAAATTAAGTATTTCCTAAGGTTGTAATAAAAAATTACCTTGTCATATTTTATTTCTAAGGTTTTTTGGGCAGAATTAAACTTATCCAATAGAATTAGGACATGTGTTAGGGTAATAATAATATCATTTTTACCCTTAATTACCCTATTTACTTTTAACCGTGGTAAAAAAAAGTAAAAAGTTACTATTTACCAAAAATTATTTTCATCTCATTGAACCACATTTTAGTCCTTGATATTAACTGTGTCTCTCGAATTTTCGAAATTCCACTCACAGAAGCGGTAAAATTGTGTTTTATGAAAAATTCAGTTTTTTAACTACCACTTAGTGGTTTCACTATTCATCAAAAAATGAAAGTTTCCAGAAAAATACAAAAAATAGGCCTAAGCTATATTTGATATTATGAATTCAAAAATGATGTCTATTTTACCAAATTAAAAACATATCAATTACATTAATTAATTTAAAAATTAATTCCCATCGTCAAAACAAATAGTGTGTTCTTAAGAGATTATAACTATCAAAAGATTGACACATGTTTATGTCTGGTTTAAATGTGAAATTACATCTAATGAACAAAATTGTATTAAATTGTAAAAATATATTCTAAATATACTTTAAAATCACTCAAATTAATAATTTATTACTATTAATTATTTCAATTAAAAAAGTTTCTAATTAAAATTTAGTAATATTCACTATTCATCAGAATATGAAAGTTATCCGAAAAGTACCAAAATTTCACCCTAAGCTAATTTCGATATTCCGAATCCAAAAATGAAGTCCATTTTGAAAGATAAAATTTATAAAATTTCAAAAAGTGGGTATTACTATTCATAATGGTTAGTTCATAATAATATTATAATAATATCTCATTTAGTGAAACTCGGTATTGCATACTACACACGCTATCGAGGAATGTCGCGATTGCGTGTAATGCAAGGCAAGTCAGAGATGCGTGTTGTGCAAGCTCATTTTGGTGTAGCATACAACACAAGACATTAATTAAAAAGAATAATTTTCATAAAATCTCGGGGTGTTACACCAGATCCATCACGGTTTCAGAATTTAGTACATGATGTTACAGGGTCATCCGTTTAACAAACTGAAATCAAGGATGATGTTGATTTACCTCTCGAGTTGGAACCATATGAATTTGCTGAGTTGTTCAGGTCAGCTGAGGATGTATTATATCTTGGTTGCAAGATAAGAAAATTAGAAGCAGTTGTAAATCTTATGGATATTAAATCAGATAATGGAATGTCAAATAACTATTTTGATAAGATATTTTCATTGGTTAAAGCACTTTTACCTGAAGGAAATGTGTTGCCTGCTAATTATTATGAGAGCAAGAGACTGGTTCGTAATCTGGGCCTTAGTTATCAGAGGATCCATGCATGTTAAATTTATTGCATCTTATATTCTGGTGAAAATGAGTCATTGGATATTTTTCCCACATGTGGACAATCAAGGTATAAAGAAGCTCAATCAGGGAAGTCTTGATTGATTCCTGTAAAACAGTTGAGATATTTCCCGTATACACCTAGGTTGCAGCATTTATTTATGTCTCAGAACACAACAACAATGATGTCATGGAACAAAACCAATATTTCAAATGGTAAAATATTGATTCATCCATCTGATGGTGATTCATGGAAAAATTTTGATCAAGTGCATCCATCTTTTGCATTAGAATCCCGGAACGTGTGATTGGGTCTTTCTACTGACGTTTTTTGTCCATTTGGATCTTTTGGTAGTCAATATTCCTGTGGGCCTGTCGTTATAACTCCGTACAATTTACCTCCATGGATGTTGAGGAAAGAGCC
The DNA here is from genome assembly GCA_963277665.1 of Viscum album. NCBI lineage: Eukaryota > Viridiplantae > Streptophyta > Magnoliopsida > Santalales > Viscaceae > Viscum > Viscum album. Next base: position 2,096,693,687 of record OY728141.1, read on the forward strand.
TTATATATTTTTGAAATTATTAATCCAAGGACATCCAAAAAAGAATATTGATGTTTATTTGAAACCATTGATTGATGAGTTAAATTTATTGTGGAGTCATGGTGTTGGTAAATATGATGCTGCTGCGAAACATAATTCTGTAATGAAAGCTACTTTGATGTGGAAAATTAGTGACTTCCCGACATATGGCATGTTATCTGGCTGGAGTACACATGGTCCAAAATCATGTCCTTACTGTATGGGAGACAAGAAAGCATTTATGCTCGTGAATGGAAAAAACCTTGCTATTTTGACTGTCATCGCAGATTTCTTCCAATCGATCATCCTTTTGGGAGGAATAAATCTCATTTCAGAAAAGGAAGAATTGAAAGAGATGAACCTACAAAAATGATCTCAGGTACAAAGATACAATCAGTTGTATTTTCATTACCTTCCATCACTTTTAGACCGACAATAAACCAACAGAAAGTTCATGGCTTTGGGAAAGAACACAATTGGAAAAAACAGAGCATTTTTTGGAATCTTCCATATTGGTCTGATTTGTTGGTCCGACACATGTTGGATGTCATGCATATTGAGAAGAACTGTTTTGATAATTTATTTCATACTGTTTTGGATACACTGGGGAAAACTAAAGATAATGTAAAGGCACGATTAGATCTTGCCCAAATTTGCAGGCGACCAGAACTTTAATTGTTTGAAAATGTCAGATCATAGATATTAATGAAGCCAAAAGCAAGTTATACACTGACTAAAGAGAGTCTCTTATTATTTTGTCTGTGGATTGCAGATTTGAGACTTCCATATGGCTATGCTTCCAACTTGGACAGATGTGTTAAAAATGGTCATATTACCAAATTAAAATGTCATGTTTTTCATGTTATAATGGAAAGAATTATGCCTATTGGATTATGTGGATTGTTGAATTCTAATATTTGGGATTCGATAACATATATATCTTATTTTTTCCGAGACATGTGTGCGGTGACAACAGACTACGATACACTAAGAAAACTAAAAGAAGCTGTTGTTGAAATTATATGAAAACTGGAAAAAATCTTTCCGCCAGCTTTCTTTGGCTCAATGGAATATTTGATATTACATTTGCCACATGAAGTAAAATGTGTAGGTCCGGTTCAGTTTCGATGTATGTACCCATTTGAGATATGCATGTAGAAATTGAAGAAAAATGTATGTAACAAAGCATCAGTTGAAGGCTCAATTGCTGAAGCTTATTTGCGAGAGGAAATTGCTTTATTCTTTACTCATTATTTTGAATCTGAATATCCTTAAAAATTTAACCGCATGGGCCAGAATGAGGTGAATGTTGATAATGATATGAAAAATAAATTATCAGTTGTCAATCATCCCGAACTTGGCTTTGGTGGAGTTCATGATAGATGGATTTTAGATGATGAACATCATAGAGCTCATACATATGTTCTACTCAACTGTGAAGAAATATCACCAATTTTATAGTGAGTGCTCCAATCCCTTATTCTATAGATTATGTTACAGTAAATTAATCATATTGTATTTGTAGGTTATATGATGATCATATCAAGAAACAATTTCCACAAATTACAGCAGTTGTCTTAGAAGAACGTCAGCAAAAAAAATTTACCTACTGGTTTCGAAAACTGGCAACGTTCATTATTTTTTGGTTTTATATATAAAATCAATTTATTAATTATAATAGAGATAAATGTTTGAAAAATTATCAGGTATCTGTACATGCTGATAAGATTGGTAGTCAATTGTGTATATTGAGTAGCCTTCCATCCAAAATGGTTAAATCTTATAATGCATATGTGGTGAATGGTTATCTCCTTCATACACGTTGATATGGGGAATCAAAGAAAATAATGAATAGTGGTGTTTGTTTGAAGGGATCACATCATAGAGATATTGATGTTGACTTTTAAGGCATGCTTGAAGAAATTATTGAACTGTGTTATTTGGGACAGAATTATGTAACAATGTTTAAATGTCGATGGATGGATACTGAGAGAGGCTTGCGTATTCATACGAATCATGTAATTGTTGATATTAAAAATAAAATTATTCTTGAAGTAAATGAACCATTTTTATTGGATCATTAGGCACATCAAATTTATTATGCAAAATACTGTGCTACTGCAAAAGAGTTGGATGATTAGTGGAGTATAATAAAAGATAAATCTCGAGAAAATCAGTTTACTCAAACTGAATGTGGTTCCACTAAAGTGCAAGGAAATGAAAATTTTCCGGAAACTCCTCAAAACACATCTTTTTCACAAAGATACATGAATATCGAGGATGACACCCCATAGTTAAGGGTCGATGGTGACGATGTTGTCAATGACGTTACAACTGAATTTGAAATTACAAGAGATGATGAAAGTGAAAATAATATGGAAATTGATGATGTTGATGAGGAAGATGAAGACATTGACATTGAAAACTATGAATATGATGATGAAGATGAACATTGACAAAGTAAAATGCTGGTTAGAATCCTAAAAAATATATATCTATACATAATAGTTATTTTCAACTGTTTTCTAATAACAATCATTTCATGTTTCAGATGGACTCAGAAACGTATCGTTAGTTGCTGGAGGCTGATCTACCTACCGATGATGAGGTTCTTGAGTCATCTGTCCCTTAGGCTATTGGCCCTACAAGGAGCACTCGGAGGGGGCATGGTCTTTTGAGACTAATGATTCCAGATCCTATCTCGGAGCAACGCCCACCTCTTGGATTCGATGCACACATGTGGTGGTATAGTAACCTGTATATTTTAGTTATCTTTCATTATAATTTATTTATGTTCTATTTTTTTGATTATTTGTCCTTTTTACACAGTTTTATGCATATAGCTATTGGACAGGGGAGCACTATCTTGCGCAATTATCTTTCTCAGCCCTGGATCACATAGGATTATATTCCCGCTGATGTGCAGGCCACCAAGTTCGATCATTGGCTGGTACGTAATTAAATATTATTTATTTTGAAATTTAATTCATTAATAACTTTATATTAGGGTTTATGGTATCCCATCGATAAGAGCATGCGTGCCACTATCCACGCGGCATGGGTGGTGTCTATGTGTGACCATTTTCGTCATTTTTTTGCATAATTTGAGAAAGGAGGATATGAGGAAAGTCGGACTGACAGAATTTGATGAGTCCTATAGAGCCCACCAACTAGAGTACATTTCTTCTCACGTTTGGGATGGATTATGTACACACTGGTTGGGTGGTGGGTTTTTGAGGAGATCTGCATTGGGTCGAGAGAATCGGGGGAGACAAGAGGTGACGCATCGAGCCGATAGTCGTACATTCAGTACGCATAGAGAGCGTCTGGTAAGTACTTTTTTTTAATATTTTATACAACTTTAAATATAAAAAGTTTATTTTATATTCATATAGGAAGCTGAGAAGCCCGATATTACGATGTATGATGTTTATCAGAGGATGTACACTGATCTGGCTACTGGAGAGATTAGAGGTGACCGCCAACATCAGATTGTGGTCAGTATTATTTTCTTCTCAGTTTACAAATTAAATGCATAAAATCTTTTGATTGTTTTAATTTCTAATTGAAACTTAAGGAGTCATATAAGGCTGTGACCTCTCAGACACAGGCTGAGAGTCAAGACGAGACATATGATCAGACTAGTGCCCACCATTTTGATGAGACGACATGGATACATGCAACCCAGTATGGCTTTGAAAAGGGCTGAGTAGTTGGTATCGACTCTCATTTGACTCCTGCAGCTTATTATGGTATTGCTGCGATGACGGCGTCTGTATTGAGAGGAGATCATGGAGAGACATCATCTTCTGCCTCATAGTATCAGGAGCAGCTGCATGCTCAGAGTCAGCTTATAGAGGATTTACGTCAGGGGTAGAAGCAGATGCGTCAGCAGCACGATGAGGAGATGCGTCAGTAGCAGGATGAGGAGAGGCGTCGATATGAGGAGCAACATCAGGAACAGATGGAGTATATGCGTCGTTTGACTCATAGTTTAGGGATGGAGTTTCCTCCACCACCTCCTCCAGGTCCTCCAGATTATCCACACCCAGTGATTTTTTATATGTAATAAACATTTGAGTTCGTAGTTTATTGTCATATTAACTATTTACAATTCCTCTTTCATATTGGTACAAATATTACATGATTTAATTTGTTTTTATTTTTTGTAATATTTTATTACTTATTTTTATTATTTTTAATGTATGTTTATTTTAGTGATATTACTTTTAATATATTATATTTATTTTTAATATTGAGAAGTTTATAATTTTATAATTTTATTAATATTAATATTATTAATATTATTTTTTCATAAATATGTATGTTTATTTTAATAATAATATTATTATATTAAATTTTTATATTATTACTATTAGTATTATTATTATATAATATAATATTATTTATATTCATATTATTATTATTTTTTGTTATTAATACTTCATAATTATATTATATATATTTTTTATTGTTAATATTATAATAATATAATTTCTTGATATTATTAATATTATTATTATTATTATATACATAATTTAATAATAATAATATTATATTAATTTTTTATATTATTTATATTAGTATTATTATATAATATTATATTATTTATATTCATATTATTATTATTTTATATTAATATTTCATAATTATATTTTATATAATTATTTATTTATATTATAATAATAGAATTTTTTTATATTATTAATAATTTTTTTATTTTTTATGATATTATACGATTTTTTATTAATTATTTTTTTATTTTATTTTTTTATTATTTGCGATGGGAGTTTTTGCGATGGGGTGTCCCGTCGTAATTTTTTTTTACTTTCCCATTTGCGATGGGAAGAATACCTGCCGTAAAAACTATTTCTGTGACGGTCTGTCGCAAATACCTACGTCGCAAATATTTTTTAAATTTCCCATTTGCGACGGGTCAGAAACCCATCACAACTAATATATCTGCGATGGCCCATCGCAAATACTTTTTTTATTTATAAACAAAAACCAATTTTCGACGGGGGAAAAATACCGTTGCAAGTACTATTTTTGCGACGGGACCGCCGTAAAAACACATATTTGCGACGCTTTTTTCAGCAAAGGGCGATTTGCGATGGAGCCCCATCACAAAAGGTCTTTTGCGATGGGAGCCCGTCGCAAATCGCCCGTCGTAAATATTTCATTTTCCTGTAGTGATGAGCCACCATCTCTATAATATCCAGGAATACTATTACTTCATTATTCGAAAGGCATGTAGAAATAGATACTACCTATTATTTAGATAATAGGGACTTCATAAAATACTTATTCTCTTTATTTTTCCTATCTGTCAAGGTCTTGCAGGATATAGACATGTTCTCAGAGGTAACTGAATCTTCAAAAAAATTTACTTCATGGTTCACATAGGAAGGAGAACTCAAATACTCCAATGAATAGAATTAATGTAGAGTATCCAACATACCGAAACCTACCAATGATACCAATTGAAGGAATCTAAATCACACTGAGGGGGGTGAATTAGTGTGCCACATTTTTTTATTAAATTGATGAATCTTGTTCCCATGCTGGTAGGAACTTATCTAACCCTTTATGATGGATATGTGCATTAACTAAAACATTCACATGTATAATTAAAGCAAAAAACTATAACTTAGTTCACAAATAAGGGATACATCCATGGATCATACACCCTCAAGTTGTCGGTCATACAAAATTACACTAATCTTCACTAGCTATGGATTAAAATGGTTTGGGCACAGTCACTCTAGCCCAGGCACACTGCCTTTAAAAAGGACCAGGGATAACTCATTGATTCCCTCGAATATCTTCCATTGACTCCTCTTACTTATTGCCTTGGGTGAAATATTAAACAGTTTGTCGACTAGAAGGTCTCTTCAATATATTGGAATGGAAATATTTTTCTCTGTTCAGTAGGAGACACTGCTTCCATCGAATCCTCAAATTTATGTTCTTTTATATCCAGTCTTCTCCTTTAGTGTAATAACTGAAGGCACAAAAACATCTTGTTTTCATCTTGAATCAAAAGTACCTATGTGATTTTTCTAGAAAATAAGATCAGATCACTGGGAATCATCAAACATAACTACTTATCCCTTATTCTTAACATATATGCAAGAGATCCTGCACATGACACATAGATAAAATCCTCCCTTTCTTCCACTTCTTCTTCTTCCTTCTCTCAAATTTTCACCCACAGTTGTGGCTCTTTATTTAAATGTCTTCATGTGTGTGTATGAATGCACAAGTGCATACTCTATCCACTTCTTCTCCTCCTCTTCCTCATGGTTCCGCTAATATTTGTTCAACTAAATTGCACCCTTTTACGAATTTATGTGAGCATGCATAATCTTCTCACATACACTTTTTCCTCCTTCCTTCTTCACAATCACACACCCAATGTCTTATTTAGTTCATTCGATTCTTTTTTCATGTATGTGTTTTTCTATGAATCTTCTTTAAACCCAAATAGTGGTAGTATACTGTTTGGATTGTTCTTGTACACTCTAGTGTCTCAAATCAAGCACATGATTTTCATGTGCATCATGCATGTGATCTCCATTATTCTTCAAATACACACACTCCCCCGAGTTTATTATGGTTTTCATGTTCTCCTTTTTCACACCAATGGTATGGAGTTATTATTTTCACAGAGTGTGAAAGCCTCCTTCACAAACCAGGATGGTTCATGGATCCTTCTCATGAACGAGATGCATGGAACTCCAACGTACAGAGAGTATGAACCTCTTTCACGTACCATGTGGTATGCGATAATCAAAAGTGGTGCATGATTACCATTTACAGAATCAGATGGTACACTGTTTACCTTCACAAACCAAGTGGTACACGGTTCTCCACTTCACCATAATAGAGCTGGTTCGCATGACCATCGCTTCACATAACTAGAACGGTATGTGGTACCGCTTCTTCACAAACTCAGAATGGTTCGCGGGACTCCTTCACTTCATAGAACTAGAGTGGTTCGCAGTTAACTCTTCAAAAACCTATAATGTTTTGTCGACCATTCTTTCCCCTTGAGAACTAGAAGATCAGATAGACTCTGTTTCATAAAAGATGAGCTCTCAAAAGTTTCGGAGTAGCAACCTCTTTTTGGATTGGTGGTTCTCTTTTTATAAGAAGAGGTCAATTCTTTTCTGCATTCAAATTCCACAAGATATTCCATGAAGATCATAGTTCTATAATCTTCAAACCACGGGTATGTGATACACCAATATTATTGGGTGTTTCCTTTCCATGCATGCGACTTTCTCCTTTCTCGTGAAAACATTACGTTCATGTAATGATAATCACATGAAAATCTTAATCACTAGCACCCAATATTCCATTATGTGGCCTCAAAACTTTTATTACTTCAACCACCTTCGAACTCGATCATTTAATTTCAGGAATGCTTATGAAATTTTATATGGGATATCATATATTACTTATGACTATAATATAGTGGTCTCAATCATCAACTGTGGCTGGACAGTCGATCAAGGAGGTGCAGTTGCGTATCTGGAGGAATGTAGAATCAGGAGCCCCTCTAGGGTTCTAAGGTTGAAGATGATGGAATGGGATCTCCTCGGTCATTAGATCAGCTCAGTTTGAACAAGGATGGTAGTGATTTCATCACAGGATGCGGGATGAGGTGTGTGACCAGGATCACGTAGAAGATCAGATGGACGACTAAGATGAGCTTGGTGATTAAAAAAATCTTCCCACATCGAAATGTAGATGTGGAAATGCCACGGTTTAAGTTTCATATCGCTCCATCTTTAGTTCAGAATTCTCATCCTCCCTCCATGGTACTACCATGTACCATGTTTGGAGGGTACGCTCTACGCCCACCCTCTCCATGGGCTTCGACCCACTCTCTATGGGTGTGCTCTATATACACAATACCTCTATCGGGATAGCCTCACCCAACTTCCCCATGGGAATGGTTGACCCCGGTGGTCCCTCTTGAGCCTCAGGATGAGGCTGGTTGGCTAGCTATAGGTTGACCCAAATTTTTTAAGGAAACAAAAAATGTAACCATTAAATGCATACCATAAAATGCATGGAAACATAGTATAATAAGCCTCTTCTTCAACTACCTTCTCCTTTTCTCTTCTTCATTTTATTTTAGGAAGATAAATCCCAAATTACTTCAATCAGTGCAAAAATTTTATGAATTTTAGTTCTCTATTTTACCTAGGAGAGTTCCTTTCTTCATGTTGATCATCATTGACATCCATTGACACCCATTGACAATAAATACAATCTCATACACAACATGGTCCCATCAAAAATTTCTATTTTCCCAAAAAAAAATTTATAACCAAAGTTTCATTTTCATTATACATTTCAAAACAAAGTGGAAACTGTGGGAGCTCTCCTCTTGTGTTATTATTCAATTTCAGATCCCTTATCCATCCAACATCTGATTCAAATGCAGTTTTTCTTCTTATATCCACAATGATAAATACTTAATTCCATTTTATAAATTCTTGATTCTTCTTGATATCATTTTTATTTTTTGGATTTAGGCTCGTATTCCCTAATTTTTTATTCTTCATTCATTATTTATATTTCTTCCAAACTAGGATTAATCAGATGTTAATAATGGGTGAGATATAAATTAGGAGCCTAAGGTAGGTGGTCTCATTCCTTTAACTAAATTTTAGGCTATTTATATATGTCAGGGTGTTGTGCACCCATTTATATAGTGTTGTTTTGAATGGAAATTGAACTTTGTTATATCCTATCCTGTTTTTTAATTGAATAGGTGTGTTTTTTCATCGTATAGGTTGTATACCTTGAATAGGGACCACCCCATGGGTGTGTTTTCTTAAATCGCCCTTTTTGGATTTATTATTTGGACACCCTCTAAGGTGTTACTTTTACCCTATTCATGGGATGTTTAAAATGGAATTGAGTTTTATTAGGATTGAAAAAATGATAGATTTTAATCAAATTGGTTAAAGGGTATGGGATGTCAGATTTCCCATTAATCCATGTTTTATTTATTTTTTAAAGGAGGGTTTCCCTGCCTGTGTGAGTACGTATAGGATATGAATTCAATCGATGAAATTGGTTCAAATTGATCAAATTTTTTATTCACTAACAAGATATATATGATAATTAAGCCATGTGATATATTGATGGGATAATTAGGAATATTATGATAAAAAATCCCATGTGAGTATTTGAAGGCAAGTCCTTGAGCTTGGCCTTGTTTTTTGATTGCCTTAATAAGAATGAGTTGCACCTTATAATGATTTTCCCATGTAATTTATAGGATAACCAAGCCATGTAGTAGCTTGTTATACCCCTAAATCCTATTATAAAAAATATGACCACGTGAGTAAATGAAAGACCAAGCCTTATAAGGTTTTCCCACGCGTGAGTCGCCCCCTTCAGGTGAGGTTGATACTAGATGCTCTTGGTTCAGAACATGGCATGTCTAATGAAATGTTTATATATAATTGAATTAGTTAATGATAAATATACTTGGGTGATACATGGATTCAATTTATAATCCCATGGAATTACTCATGTGACTATTGACCTTTATACCTTGGGTGACACATTGATCCACTCTAGGATTCCATGGACTAACTCAATGGTTAATATGATATTGTCATGAGTGATACATGGATCCATTGAGGAATTCCATGGATGGAATCATTGAGTATTGAATTATATTCATAATGATACATGGATTCTTATGAGAATTACATGGATGGGCTCAAAGGGAATTTGAATATTATTTCAAAGGTGATACTCGAGCTTACATTAAGGAGTGCCGAGGATGTACTCAATTGAATGGAACATTATACCTCACCTAGAGAGATACCGGGTTCCTAATAGGTTTTCTAGGTATAGGCTCATAGGTTATTTTTTGAAATTACACATTTAGTGACAATTTAATTCCAACTTAGGAATGTCAAGGATGATAACAGGTTCAGAATTGAATTGTAAATGAAATGACTTATGACATATCTTCAAAGACAATGAACAATATTTGATTTGGTTTTCACTTATAATTGTTTATATGGACTTATGAGGCATTTTTTGTATTACCAGTTACACGGGGGATGTTGGGATTTATCTTAATCGTGATACATATATATTTAATGTAATTAAATGTTAAATTAATATGAAATGAATGTAAATGAAAACCAGTGCATATAAGAGGTTTTCTTTTGAGTTCTACCTTACATACTACTTTTCATATTTCACATTTCATGTCATATATATTGACTAACTAATTGGAACATGAATTGGGTGGTTGAATATTGGGATTTAGTCTCACACCCTATTTGGGTCTTTATTTTGGGACCAACCCAATTATATGATGGCAGGTAATGATAAGGTAAAGCACCCTCCTTCAAGGACTTGATAAGCTGCTTATGATCTTGAGTGCATGGGACCATGATGATGTTTGGGATGCTACTGGGAGTCTTTTGGACCTCTTTTTTACCTTTTTTATATGGATTTTACAACTTCCTTGTACACCTATTTTTGATATTTTATTAGAAACATGTGGCATATATCATCATCTTGTGTGTGATATGTCTTCAGGATTTGTTTTTAGTATCAATATTTCATTATTTATTTTTGATGTATAGTATTACTCTTTCTGCTACTTGTATGATATTTCTACCGAGTTACAACATTCTAATGAGGTCATAGTATCCCCACTAACTCACGTAGGCCCTCACTACTAGTCTGAAACCTCTGACATTTGGGGAGATGCACTTGACACCATGTGGCCAATCGGGCTCGGAGCACAATTGAGTGGTATTTGGGTTCAGGATGTTACAAAGTGGTATTAGAGGACCATTCTTTTCTAGTTTGACTTACTATTTGGTGAAAATAGATAGGGATAGGAAGGAAATGTAATTTGGTGATGAGTTCTGCTCAGGTAAATCTAACTCATGTATAAGGAAAATCAAAATTACCTCAAATGGAATTGTTGATTTCTAGATTTGGAGCTATTATAGTTGATTTGATTCCACTATTGGGTGCTGAACTTGATTTATATTATTATTATAGATATTATTTTGGGGTTATATTGTGTTAAAACCTGATAAAATGAGGGCATGCCTTCTCATGCAATATATAGGAACTTTTTAGAAATTACATGCTATGCATTATGCCACGCTATTTAGGATGCATTATTGATTGCATGCTATTGTGATAGATTCCTTAATAAATATGTTGATTGTTTTGTAAAGTGTATTGTGATATGTTATTGTGTGATATATATGGATGCCATTATTTGGTCCTTGAGGTGTATGGGCCCCCTCGGATCATAATTTGGAAAATCATGCATCAACCTTAAATAGGATTGTGTTATGATGTTCCATAAGTGGATGCCATGATTTGATTTTTGGGGAGTACAGGCCCCCAGAAATAAGAATTGGGAATACCATTGGTTTTCCCTTCTAAAATTATTTTGATAATTATGAAATTAGTATCAATTTAGTGAATGTGAATGTGAACTTGGTTTGAAATCAATTGAATATGAAATAATTTCGAAATTGAAATGTTTATGATAGAGAACTTGACTAGACCCAACCTTAGTAGTAGGATTTTGGTTGTGTATCATGCTTGTTTGATGCCCAAACCTGACCCAAGGGGTAGGAAAATGTGTGAGTTTTTATAGAGGAAGGTTTTTACCTATCATGTTTTGTTTTGAGTTTTTGAGCTGTGAACTCCTTAATGATCGTAATATAAGGCATGTGTATGGAATTGTGGAGCCATGTCACTACAACAACCTCTAGGTTTATAAAAAGAGATTGGAGATGACCACACTCTAGAGGTGGTAGGCCATGGGCTACTAGTGGACCCTCTTGTTGGGCTAGATGCGACACCAGTTGTTATACTGGATGCAGGTGCTCATGCATAGTTTTGTGAAGGCTTTATGAGGTTCACACAATCTGTTCATGGAGCACTGGGACCTGCCCCGACTATGGTAGAGATGATTCATGAGTTTCACCACAGACATCCTCCAATGTTTTAAAGGGACGGTGGACCATAGGCTACAGATTCATTGAATTATTCCATTCTTTCAATCATCAAGAATTTAGATATTCCTCCTTTAAGGAGGTTAAAGTTCACTAGAAACATATTGCACGATTCCACTAAGAGATGGTGGGATGTTATCACTCAGACTAATAATCATTAGGATTTTTCTTGGATAGAGTTTTCTATGACCTTCCACTATAAGAAAATCACCGTATAGTGGAAATTTTTTAATATGGAGGTGATTTAAACCATTTTCATATGTTTCTACGATGGTTTCAAAAACCGCTGCTAAATCGGGTGTCAGCATCTAACCTACAGAAGTTTCTCTAATTTAGTGGTGGTTTATGGAATGTGTCACAGTAAACATATTTTTTGGTAGTATTGGTGGTTTTAAAAACAGTTTAATGTGAAAATAAATTAATGTATTTAGAAGATCTTTTAACCACCGCTGATGTTTTTTCATTTTTACAATAAAACCACCACTAAAACTACCATAACTACCACTAAAAAATAACACACATTTATTTAGTAGTCGTTTTAACCACTGACAATAATGAAATACCAACCTATAACATTAGTTTAAATTACTGCTAAATATAGTCAATTTTATTAGCAGTATTTTAAACTGCCACTAAATGTAGATTTAAAAAAAATGCTGCAAATTCGGCATCACCAATACCAGTACCTTGAAAAAAACCATGTTCTGAGAACATATAAAAGAATAATATACCCTATATAACAGTTTTTAGTTGTCAAAAATCTAAAAATGTTTCATAAAAAACCATGTACAGAGAACATATAAAAAAATAATCTAAACCATAGCATCTCAACCATCTAACAATGTTTCATAGATCAAAATCTAAGACATAAAACTATATAGAACCAAAATTTGAGCTGTAAGCCTTCAAACTACATAGAAAAAACTTATGATTTACAAGAATTTAAACTACCTAGCCTAAAATGGACCATCTTGGACTAGTATGTAATGAGTATGATATTCTAGTCCTTTCCTAACAAAAAATTATATTATAATGATGGCTATCTACCACACTTATTTTCAAAAATACATATGGATGGATTATAAGTTTTATGGGATACAAAGAGATTCCAAAATCTCATATCTTTGTCCCATCCCAAACTACGAACAACCTCAGGGCCTTCCCCTTGATAATGGTATTGAATCTGTCTTATATATTGGATAACTCAATGTTCTCGAACACATAGTGGCATAGATTCCAAAGCATTGAAATATGACAAAAAATCAATTATAGTTCACCTTCACACTTTAGGTCTCCCCTAATTGGGATACCCATAATCCCCTAAGTAATATTCTCCCCTATAGTGATGGTGTGTGGACAAAATTGGCTCACCTACTAACAAGGTCACACACCTCAAAGGATGTCTTCTGAGAAGGGATTATTCCAGGGCTTCAAATTTGGTAAATGGTGGGCCCAAAATTTATGGGCCCCATCCTTGAATGACACGGCCGTGGGGATTTTTTTTCCTACATGAATAAAATTAATCAAATAAACAACATTATAGTTAGTCCAAAATACTAATATACACATCCTATAACTTAAATGATAATATTAAATATCTCCATCTTATATATGGAACATTGATTACATAATACTCCACCATGTTCATAGTCCACCAATTCTAGACTCACTACCTTAATAAATCATCAAGCCATATCAAATTACAATGCCTTTATCAAACATTGGAATTCATGAAAATGTTAGTTCATAAAAAGGTTAGGTGACTACTCTGTTTGACACATGATACATGATAGATGGACAAAACCTTTGATTCAATAATTCTCCAACATATCAATTAGACCACTAATTACTATCCAATGATGAACACTGCATGTCACCCTCTCCACCTCCATCTCCACTTCTAGCTATTGGCACCAGTAAGTCAATTATATTGAAAATTAAATAATGTTTTATAATTATATATAAACTAAAAACCAATAAATTTTTTAAAAAATGATTTTTAAGTTGTGTTATTTACCTTCTCACCACCCACCATCGTTCCAATATCACTAAGGACAGATCCTGTCATCTTCTGATATAAATCAAGAAATGCTTTCTACAAAGTGGATATCTAAGCCCCATGTTCTTGAATTGTGTTTTTCATAGAAACATTATCTATCTGAGCATCTCGACTATAACCAAGAGTAGATGCAGCTTTAATCCTCTATGGTCTTCTAAATAACCTTATGGCAAGGGTCTGAAACCCATCGCACACACTTGACCAGGATGCTCCTTCCCAAGCACTTTACCAACTGGGTCATCCTGGGAGGCTGAGTAGGGCTGTGTGGGATTGGCATCCCATAGTTCATTAGTTGTTACCTCTAAATAAAATTTATGTCATATTAGATGAAATATATATTAAAATAGTGAAAAATGATAATAATTTATAATAATGAAAAATGAATTTATACCCCAACATCATTGGAAGGATCATTAAAAAAACTCATATCATATTTTTTTTGAACATCCAACCACACTTATGTTTAGGATTCTCGGTGCCCTATACTATTTTAAAACACTAAACAATGAAATATCAACAATTTGATGTATTAAACGAATAATATTGTATTATAAATATTTAAACTTATGAAAATATTACCAGAGTTTATCAGCTTCTAGAAAAACACTTTGACCCCGCAGTGCGAGGGATGAATTTCTTATCCTGACTTGATGCATTCTTCCTTGAAAGATACTAAAATAAATAAAATTTAATATTATAGTAATATAGGAAATTTTATCTAATTTTCACATACATGTATAAATTTAAAATGAGATTAATATAATAATATATATTTAAATACCATGTGATTCTCATCATGATGGCTTTCAATAAAAACTTTTCATTTCTATCTAGGTAACCCATTGGGTACCTTGTCATACATATGTTGGGAAATCAAAATAGTATCATTGATAACGTCCAATAATCTCCATTTAATGTCCTTCTATTTCTGGCCTATAGTTTTCAATTTCCACTTTCATGCTAACACATTAGCAACCATAAAGTGGAAAAACATCTGTACGCAAAAATTCATTTTGAAAATATTAGAATTTAATAACATACTGACATTTAATTACGTCATAATTTATTAAAAGTACCTTTATTTTTGAATCATAAAATCCATTTTATTAAGATTAAGGAATATGCCTCAAATCATCATACGTAATCTGAAGGGAAATCGGCTCCAAAACCAGATGTCCTAGAATCTGGTCAAGTAATCTTGCGGTGTCATTCGTAGGTACCCCATAAGAATCAAATGGGACAACTATCTTTAGTCCAGTCAGATTCCATATATCTGAACTTTCCATTTTTTTCTCCATAGTTTCATTATTTCTATCTTTTATGAACAAACAGTTAGTAGAAAAAAGTGCAATAAATTATTTCATATTAAAATTTGTACCTATAAGAGTGACCATACAATATCCCCATGATGAAAAAAGAGTGTCACCCTGCTCTCTCACTGACGAGACTACTGAATGGGAAGGCATCAACTGAGCTACTAATGGGATTCTCACGAAGTGTGTGAGAGATGGTGCAGGGGGGCAAGAAGATGGTGTCTTAGATGCTATAGGTAGGGAGACAGATGAATTATGATCTGTCTGTGTGGTCGATGGAATAGTATAACAATTCCTCATTGGAATTCCTATAATTTAATCAACTAAAATTAAATTCAGATCTAATTTTTCAAAACATTTTTTTAGAAAAAAAATTAGCAACGATTACAGATTCATAGAACTAACAAACAAAATATTCATAACAATGATAAATAATGAAGTATTTTAAATAAGGTTTTCCATTGACTTCTTACTACAACCTGTTGTATAGACTTCTCTTGAGTACGACATCTAAATATTTGTTTTATTTATAAAACATCCTCAAATGAAAAATAATATTTTCTTGGTCTAAAATTATGCATAAAAGAAGGTTTTGTTCAACATGTTGATATATAGTTGAAAACAACTGTAAAAAGACATGATGCCCATGGTAAATGATGAAATGGTTGATAGGTGGAGAATCATATAATAATGGTCAAATCTAAAAGGACTATTCCCATGGTGTGAGGAACATCGAAGGACTCATAGTCAGCTAGTCTATATGTGTATATGTAGTGAGATGTGGTGTTGTAGGTAACATAGAAATAGAACTAAGTTTCACTATGAGACAACAAGGAATACAAGATTTCATACTCTATATTTTTATGTGGTAGGATTAAGATGTAAAATAAATGAAAGAATTATATATAAAAGGGTATGTATTGAAACCATATTTTCCACATTTCATTACAGATGTAAAACTACATAGGACAGTCTTATGATATATAGTGGAAATGTAAATTCAGTTATCTCTATGCCATAATGAAAGTGTTGTATTTTAAGAGGATGAACCATGTTTTAGTGGTTTCTGAAAACTATACATTTTGATTCTCCGGTCTAGTAATTATGACCATAAACTATTTTTAGAAACATAGTCCATGTTCTATGAAATTACACTAGGATTCATATTTTGAGAATTGTGACCATAGACTATATTAAAACCTGTGGTCCAAGTATTGTGACCCTAAACTATTTTTTACTTCTTAGTGTGACTATTATGACCATAAAATACAAAATAAATTAGGTAAAATGCATGTGAGGTTGAAAACCATAATGGATAGCTGATCCAAAGTCAGAATCCACATGTCAGGTCACTCCCAATACATAGGAAAGAATACAGTGATATAAGAAAGAGGTACTAATCCAATAGGAACCCACTAGGGACCCCTATAAAATCTTGGATATTTTGTTATATAATTTTTATAAGACATAGAAAATTATGGAATCATAAATGAATAAATAAAAAAAAATAATAACCATTCCCCATATATAGAGTAAATGGAAAAGGAACTATGCTAATATGGAAACATCCAAAAAATGATATATAAGTAATATATGAGATGATTCATATGTATACATTGTTAAATATCTCACATTAGGTTAATCATATACAGAAATAGGTTTCAAAAATAGTAAATAAACAGATACCAGACCCATCAAAATATTACTCAGTGTCAACTCTGATTGTTCTCTTCACACTCTTCTTCTAAACTTTCTTCAACATCCACCGTTCATCATTTGAACATTTCCTTTATATGAATAATGATATATAACATCAAAAAAAAGAAAGAAAATCTCACATTTTGGGTGTGGGTATAAAATACTCAAATGTTTTCCACTTATCACTCCTAAACATCTTTAGTGGTACAATAATTTATGCATATGTAATCAATGTATGTAATGACATAAAAACCACAATCAATTTCATACATAGTAATGAAATATTTTTGTTTAAACCACTACAATGCATCAATGTTCTTACTAGGAACTATATAATTCATACATACATGCATTAGGTCACTCCTAGGTTAATCATATGGACCAAAAAGAATTTTGTAAGGTAAAATTTTCTAAAATTCTACCAAGGAGGGAAAATAAAAAAACCAATAAACTAAAGAAACATAATTTCATATTTAGGAGAGAAGAGTAATGTAAATATCATTTATACTAGGGTACCCTCCTTCTATAACCGTGTTATAAGGATATTGTACCTTATATTCTGAAAAGCGTAACCTCCTTTTAAAAAATTTCATAATGGTAAACATATAATCATAAAACAAATAATCATATTAGGCCATATAAACCTAGAATAATATAAATGAAACATTTCTCTATCATATCAGGCCATAAAACACATAATCATGTTGTAAATGCAAGCATACTATGGGTGGCTACGTGCGTCGAGGTGGGGGATAACAAGGAAATGATCGGTGAGGGATAGTGAGGTGAGGAGTGGAGAGGGATAGTGAGGAACGATGATGTGAGGCGTGGCGAAGAACAACAAGAAGAGGTGTGGCGAGGCGAGGCACAACGAGGGTAGGTGAGTGACGAAGATGGGTGGCAACAGGTGGTGACGAGGCTAGGGCTTCGTGGATTCGACAGGGTGGGTGGGGGTCGAGGGTGTTGGGGGGGGGGGGGGGTTGGGGTTTCAGGGGAGGGGGAAATTATCAGGTTTGTAAAAATATTTAAAAGTATAGAGGCGGTTTATAAAAAACTGCAGTGAATTTTTTTTTTTAAATATTTGTGGCAGTTTACTAAACCACCGATAACCCCCCCCCCCTCCCCCATGCTAAACGCTTAGTTTGGTGTAGTTTTATTTGAATAATTCTATCCCAAGATGTTGAGGGATGATAGATCTTAGGAGTTCATACATCTGGAGTAGGGCATGCTATCAATCATGGAAAATTCATCATATTTTTATGAGCTCTAGTGCTTTAAACCTATTCTAATGGGTAATGAGTTATCACAAGACCGTCTACTTGATGATGGTCTCAAGTATGACATACAATCGTAGGTAAATGTAATGCAGATGACTACTGTATCTGAGATAGTGAAACAAGTAGTGATCATAAAGCATAACCTAAGGGAATCTGGTGGTGTGAGTCAGGGCTATTCGACACCTAGGTCTGGTAATACATCAACCAACTGTAGGAAGCATCTCCCGGAGATTCCACATGGTGATGTTATCTATAAAAAATCTCCTCCGGTAGCTAGGTGAGGTGCTACCAGTGTAGTAGTCTAGGATATATGAGGTCATAATTCATGAATGACCGAGTCAAGTGTCAATCTTGTGGCGAGATAGGCCATCTATAGCACTTCTGTAGAACTATTCAACCAGTAGCCAGTGAGAGAGGGTCTACACCGACTCCAAATTCAAGAGAAAGGTTAGAAGATTCTCTCCATACATGGAGTTGGGGTAAATTAGGCTTATTAGGCTGTGGTGGTGGTCATGGATCAGGTAGCCAGATCCCAGGTTCACAATGATAGTTGGTGGGATCAGCTCAGTGGATGTAGGAATTGTCACAGGGATGTGGTAAATTCCAAGAATATACAATGCAATAGACCCAATAGGAGCATGATCTCTGACCATATACTATCATAGGTACTATTCTAGTATCTTTCATTTTATTTTCTAGACTTTTTGATATAGTTGATTCACATAGTTTTATATATGTTCCATTGGAGGAGAACTTTTGGGCTCTTGCTTATTCTTATGATGGCGTGATGAAGATAGACACTTTGTTAGGGATCATGAAGGAAGGTGTGAATCAGTGGAGGGAGTTCCCCATTAATGTTTGTGGGTGTCACTTTGTATGGGACCTTTATATCCTCGAGATGACATGCTTCAATGTCATTCTTGGGATAGAGTGGTTAGCTCGTTTTTATGATTTCGTATATTTATTTAACTGTAGGGTGAGTTTTACATCACCAGAGGGTGGGGAGATCATTCAGAAGGGTAAATGGGATGTCCATGTAAGCCAAGAAGGACCTAAACATCATGGTATGGGCTGGATGATAGCACAGATTTCAAGATTATATCAGGATGATTAGGAGACACATTAGATCAATTTCTCTCTAGTGTTTGATTGTTTCGAGGATGTCTTCCCAGATAAATTCTCATGATTACCACTAATGAGGGAGGTAGAGTTATCTATCTAGATTCTACTAGGAGCTACACCGATATCAATTCTTCCTTATGGGATGACTATGATGGAGCTTGAAGAGACCAAGATGCATCTAGAGGATTTAGAGGCAAAGGAATTCATCCAACCCAGTATTTCTCTGTGGGGTTATTCAATACTTTTTCAAAAAAGGTGGGAACTTCCCTTAGGATATGAGTTGATTACCAAAAATTGAACCTGTTTATGGTTAAGAACCGATATCCTCTTCCACGGATAGATGATCTCATTGAATAGCTACGAGGATATCATGTCTTCTAAAAGATTTATTTGAAATCTGGTTATAATCTGTTGCATGTTAGACCATCAGACATATATCACACATGCTTATAGAAAAGGTGTGGTCTATATGAGTATTTGTTTATGTTATTCGGTCTCATGAACACGCTAGCAGTCTTCATGGAACTGATGAACAGAGTGTTCAATCCTTACCTCAATTCATTTTTGTGGTTTCCATTGATGATATCTTGGTTTACTCTCACAATCGAAACAACCATCCCAAACATCTTGATATTAGTTTGAATACATTAAGAGAGCTTCAATTATATGATATGATCAAAAAGTACCACTTTTGGATAGGCCATATTCACTTCCTGGGTCATGCCATCATAGAGATAGGAGTATTAGTAGACCGAGAGAAGATGGGAGTGGTAGTTAGTTAGGATAAGCCCATGAACATCTATGATATGTGGAGTTTATCATGTCTAGCTGGTTACTACGGGTGTTTCGTACAAGATATCTCACAATTAGAAGCACCATTAATGGGCCTGGATAAAAGGGTTCGTAGTTTGTATGGTCAGATTCCTATGATATGGAATTTAAATCATTTAATGGGAGATTGACTTCAGTGTTGATATTTATTTTTATAGAGCTGGGAAAGAGTTACACTGTGTACTATGATGCCAAAAGTATCATCTTGGGAGAAGTTCTTATGTTGGGGGATCATGTCATTACGTACGGGTCTCGGTAGTTTAGTCCACATGATAGGAACTACCTGATGTATAATCTCGAGTTCGTAGTGGTTGTTCACACTTTTCACTATTGAAGACATTACTTACTGGGAGATCATTCTGTGGTGCGCACGGACCAAAAAATCCTCAAGTATATATATAAACAGCATGATCTAAACTTGAGGTAGCGAAGGCTGGTCAAATACATTCATTATTTTGACATCGATATAGACTACACACCTAGAAATGGGAATGTAGTGTATGATACACTGAGTAGGAGGACTCAGATATAGGCAGTGCAGCAGAACAGTAACGCCGGGCAGCTTATGGAGTTTTTCTCTAAGATGCACTTGGAGGTGCAAGATAGTCAGGGGAAGAAATTTCTATCATCCTTAGTTATTACCTCATACCATATGGATAGGGTGAGGATGAGGTATCTTTCAAAATCTAAAGGCCTAGTTCTATGGGAGAGTTTGGCAGGTGAGGACCCTCCACCTAGATAGACCATAGGTGAGGATGAAATCATGCAGGTACATGGCCTCGAATGGGTTTCTTCAAACATGCACGAGGAAATATTATGTGATTTTGATGTTTCAACTTGGGCAGTGTATCCTAGTGTCACCAAGATGTACCGAGATTCGCATCATTAGTATTTTTTGCCAGCTATGAAAAGAGAGGTAGTGTTTTTTCAGTGGATATTTCACCAGATTGTGGGTGAAGGAGGAACACCAATGAACAACCAAACTTTTACTGCAGCTAACCATTCTTTAGTGGAAATAGAATGACATCATGATAGATTTAATTAAAGGTTAACCCTGTTCTACTTGAGGTAATAATGGTGTATGGGATTTGGTTGACATGATCTTAAAGGTTGATAATTTCATTATAATCAAGTAAACCTTCAGTGTTGATGAGCTTAGGAGGATGTACATCCATGAGATTGTACGACTGTATGGGGTCCCGCATTCTTTCATTTTAGATAGGGATTATCAGTTTAGTTCTTGATTCTAGAAAGGGATAGAGAGGGATCTAGATACACAAGTTCTTCTGGGAAAGGCATTCCAACACTAAATAAATGGCTAGTCATAACACAAGATTCATGTGCTTGAGAAAATGCTATGGGCTTGCGTCCTAGATTTCAAGGGATCTTTTGAGAGTCATATACTGTAACACCTCAAGCTTCCACGATATGCTTCCCTTTCAATAATACAGTAGCATGTGTTGTACACAACTTCGAGTTCTAACACACACACCACAACCAATCCAACTAGCAGTTATGAATAGTAATACCCAATTTCTGAAATTTTATAAATTTTACCTATCAAAATGGACTTCATTTTTGGATTCGGAATATTGAAATTATCCTAGGGTGAAATTTCGGTATTTTCGGAAAACATTCAATTTTTGATGAATAGTGAAAAAAACACTAAGTTATAGTTTAAAACCGATTTGTTTATTTAAATAATTATTTATTTTATTTAAATTTAATTAAGGTCAAAATAGATACATAATACCTATATATGTTCAATTTAATTCATTGGAGTTAGTTTAGAATAATTTTAGATATATAAAAATTTTAATGAACTTTTCACCGTCTTTTACCCACCTCCTAGGAGAATTTGGAAATTCACATAAAACTTTATTTTACTTCTTTTGTGAGTGGAATTTCGAAAATCTGAGAGACACAATTAATATCAAGGAGTAAAATTTGGTTCAATGAGATGAAAATAATTTTTGGTGAATAGTAACTTTTTACTTATATTTACCACTATTAGAAGTAAATAGGGTAATTAAGAGTAAAAATGATATTAATATTACCCTAACACATATCATAATTCTATTGGAAAAGTGTATCTCGACCAAAAAAAACGTTACGAATAAAATATTATCATTTAGGTCCACTTGGATTAGATTAGGACATTTATTATTATTTAATTCAAAGAAGAGTTAAAAGAGTTAAAATCAATGTTTATTTACTAAAACATTATTAATATATGGTTATACATAAGATAAATTCAATTATAATAATTCATTAGAAAGATAAAAAATATTTCCTATAAAATGGTATTTTATTTATAATTTTTAGACATTAAATAATTTAATTTATTTATGACACAATGGTGATGCAGTAATTACCTAATAATTGAAATATTAAAATAATTGATATTATAAATATCAAAGTAAATGTAATTTGAGACTTTTTATGAATTACACTAATTTTATAGGTTAATATGACATATTATTATTGGTTATATAAATTGTTTTCGATGTAATAATGCTTTTATGAAATTATCAAAAACAAAATACCCAATAGTGTCAAAATTGACATAAATGAGTTTTTAAAACAAATATTATATTATTAATTTATATTCTATTTCTAAAACTCTAAGGTTCGTCCAAGAGACTTATACTATGATAGGTGTATCATTAATGGATCACTTGGGGGTATCTTAGTGGTATATAGTATGTTTATTAACTATAGAATATAAAGATACAAAGTGACATGGTAAGTGTCAAACTAATTAACTAAGAGTTAAATATAAAACATAAGGTTAATATAATGACCCAAAACTGTCTAAATTATATTGGTTGATTTTTTTTCGACCCATACCCACCTTAACCTCTAAATAATCCACTTTGGAGCCATTAGAAACCGAAAATGAATTTATTATAAAATAATATATCTAGCTTAACCAAAGGCACCCCTCACCCCTCTTATAAAGGGGCACTCTCCCTTCTCACTGATTCATACATTCAAAGCCTCTTGGATCAGCCAAACCCTAACCAAATACTCTCTAAAATTCCCTAACTACAACCTAGAGGCCTTAGTTTGATCATAAATCCAACCTATGAAGCCCTTTTTATCAAATCAAAAGGAAGAACCCGAAGAAGAGGTAATGTTTTCACCGCCCCTTTTCAAGTTCATTTCTTCTAAAACTTCTTATTTCTTTGTTATTCCCATTCTAAAATAATAAATCCAGTATCTCCTATAAACTGTGATATTATTATAAATATCGTACAACCATATTCAGTATTCTATCCATCCTTTTAATGACATGTCACCATACGTGCGTACGTACGGCTAACTGTCTCCACGTCGTGGTGTAATTGTTATTAAATATATTATTATTTGGATGCGTATAATAATGTTTTGTAATTCATGTAAATAATAAATATAACATGATAATGATTCTTTATATATGAGATACCATTCAATTATATATTATTTTAATATCAAAAGAATGATATTGTCGCTCGTGCGTACGTACGGACAACCGTCTCCATAAACGCGATGAGATTCATTCCCCATCGTATCCATTCAATACTAATTATCATTTGATGATTAAAAGTATCGTTTAAGAACTTTATATCTTTCTTAATATGAATAAGGTATAACCTATCCATAACAAACATGACTTATGTAACAAAACATATAAAAGAAAACGAGTAAGTTAACACCCGAAACAATGATAATACTAAGATATTATTAACAAACAATGTTAAAAGATCATATATGATATAATAATTATGTATATGGTTCTTGTATAATATAATAACAATGTTTTAACTATTATAAAGGAGGTTAACATACCATCGACTAAGGAAAAGTAGAAGGTAAGGGTTTATTTCACAATCTCTTCATTATCCGAGTTTGTTTATACATGATTATCTATTGGGACCTCTTTATCATCCACATCCATGTTTCTTAAAAATGTATTCCAAATCATTATTACTATTTTAAAGACTATGGTATAAATTTATTTATACCCTTGTTGACTTTTTATAAGAATTTTATAAAGGAATCTTTCTGTCGTTTTCCATGCAAGGTCCTTTTTAAGCTTTTCGACAGAATTAAGGTAAGAATGTCTTTTTAAACTTATACGACAGGTGTGTATATTTTCCATCATTATAAAATCTTTGAAGCTTCACTTACAAGTTTATAAGAATATTTTCAAAGTAAATGTCTTCTTTTATAATTATGTGACTTTTAAATTATTTCAAAAAAAGAGATATTTCTCTCAAATGGTTTTGATTTCATCTATGTCAACATCCTTTGATGGATTTTAAGCTTATTTGAAGTTTATTTATTATGAAACAAAACTTCCATATTGTATTGAAGTTTTTGTGATATGTTTGACTATGGATGTGTTATTTTTATACCATTCATGGTTTGTAGAGAAAGTATTGACAATTCGTATGCTAGTTTTAATACGAATGTTTATGTTATGTTTAAACCTGTTCATATGAGGAATGCATTGGAATTAATAAGTGAAAGGTGGAGCCCAC
The DNA here is from genome assembly GCA_963277665.1 of Viscum album. Taxonomy (NCBI): domain Eukaryota; kingdom Viridiplantae; phylum Streptophyta; class Magnoliopsida; order Santalales; family Viscaceae; genus Viscum; species Viscum album. The sequence goes on from OY728141.1 coordinate 2,096,718,566, forward strand.
TATAGCTCCTCGATGCATCGGTAGGTCTCATGAGACAAACTAGTTTCTTGGCACAAGGCCTTGAAAATACTTATTTGTAGTCTTGGCACGAGGCCTTGGCTATGTGGTTATGATAGTCTGGAATTATGCATTCCATCATTATGAAAGTGGTTATTGATATTTCATGTGATTATTTGATTAGTAAAATATCCATGTGAATAAGTAAATGGAATTATTTCATTTTATCTTTGCCATATTATGCTGATGTTCAAGTTTAAAATGCTTTTGTTTTAGCTATACATTGCCTTAAATGTTTATGTTTATTTACGAATGTTTCCGCTATATTGTTATCCTTACTGAGCATTTGAGCTCACCCATTTCAATGTTTTATTTTTCCCAGGATGTGAAGTAGTAATTTATGAATGACCTATAGGGATAATATGAGGGGATATGAAGACAAGATGTTTTTGTAGTAGTTTTCACTTTATGATGTAATGTAAACATTATGAATGTATCTAGTTATTCCAAGGCTACTAAACTAATCAGTCTTTTGAGACTTGATCTTTCTTGTGATCATGCCAATGATATGTAATAATCCACCAACTCTAGGTAACTGAGGTCGGGGCGTTATAGTTGGTATCAGAGGAAGTTTAGTACAAACCTTGGAAGCTAGATTTAGATAAAATTTGATTAGAGAACATAGATCTAATATGGACTTTGAGGATTAGTATAGATGAACTTCCTAGAATTTTGGTATTGCAGAGATTTTGTGAGTTTTCCGAGAAATACATCCATGTCTGGATACGAGTAGGTGGAGACGGCTCTGGGACAAATGTACCTAGGGGTAAAACCCGAAAACACCGCTTTGAGCTAGACTCAAACGGGAACTGGTGCATGACAACAGGCCTTGTTGCACTCTTGGTTATGACACTCCTGGGGGATATACTTAGGATAACTCTCATTTTATTTACAAATAATTATGAAGGGTTTATTTGAATATACCTCCTCAAAGAAAACATGTTTATGATTAGGGATTATATCCATAAATAGTTAAATTTATGTTAAGTGTTTTATAATTATGGAATTATGTATTTTGATTCATAAACTGATCTAGTTTATGCCATTGTTTAGAAATGGCTCCTAGTAGAAGAAATCGAAACCATATCAATGCACGCACTCCATGTAGGGATTTCCCACCTGCTCAAGATAATTATAGTGGAGCTGGTGATACAACTGGTGTTGATCAGCTTATCACTATACTGGGAAAACTCACTCAGGTTATGAATAATAACCTTACCCGTATGGAGCACCCTGATCTACAGCGTGGAGGATCAATATTAGATCTCTTCATGAAGCAGAAACCACCAACATTTAATGGGAGTACAAATCCATTAGTAGCTGATCAATGGATAAGTTCCCTAGAGAAAATATTTCAGGCTTTGCGGAGTAGTGAAAGGGAAAAAGTTGTCATGGTAGTTTATCGCCTCACTGAAGATGCTGATCAATGGTGGTCACTGATTCAAAACACGAAGGAAGATGATGAAGTATCAAATATGGAATGGAGGGAGTTCAAAGATCTGTTTTTAGAAAAATACTTTCCTTGCGACCATCGAGTAGATATGGATAGGCAATTTCTGGGTCTGAGACAAAAGGAGGATGAGAATGTCACAAAGTATGAGGCTAAATTTACAAGGTTAGCAAGGTATGATAGAGATTATATACGTAACCCAAGAAGTAATATTGATCATATATTTGATGGGTTAAAACCATTTCTCTGTCGAGCATTAGTCTCACAATCCTTCTCGTCGTATGAAGACATTGTCTCATGTGGTATCAAGACAGAAAAAGAATTCTCTAAGTCTTATGACTTTAAAGAAAAGAAATAGAAGAAGATATATTCTGATCAATCTGGTAATGGAAATAAGGGGAATAAGGGAAAGGTTGAATATCCATACTATGGTAAATGTGGGAAGAAACACCCCAACACTTGCTTAAAAGGAATGGGAGTCTCTTACAAGTGTGGTGAAAAAGGCCAGCAAGATCGTGATTTTACGGGGAAGTAGGAAGCTACCAATGTCCAATTCTATAATTGCAGGGAGATGGGACATTATGAAAATAAATTTCCTAAGCGTCAGGGGGACTTACCTCAGAAAAGGCCAAGAGATCAAGGACACGCTTATGCTATCACTACTGCGGAGGTAGAAGCTCCGAAAGACAAGGTGGAAGGTAATTTAATGGTTTCCTCAAGTTTAGCAAATGCATTATTTGATTATAGATCATCGCATTGTTTCATATCTTCCCAGTTTTCTAAGAAAATTAGATATTTCCAATTTTATTTAACAAAGGAGTTTTTAGTTAAAACTCCTAAGGGAGGTATCATTACAACAATGTTTTGTGAATCAGTCCCCATTAGAGCACATAAATGTTCATTATCCGCTGATCTCATCGCCATACCTATGGTTGAGTTTGATATAATCCTCGGTATGTATTGGCTTTCGGACCACGATGCAAAAATTTACTGTAAGAAGAATAAGGTTACTATTTTCGATGATAATGATAAGGAACACCTTATCTTTAGGGCAGAATCATCACCACCTAATTCTTGTCTAGATCCACCCCCACTAGCTCAACTAAATTCAATTATTGGGGAGGAAGTGAATGAAATGAATTTGGGTGAGGAATGGAATGTTCAAATAGAGGATGTACCTATTGTGAAATAATATTTAGATGTATTTCTGAAAGATTTACTTGGACATCCACCAGAACGAGAAGTTGAGTTTTCCATTGATTTAATTCCTGGATCAAGGCCTATATCGAATCCCCCTTATAGAATACCCACTATGGAATTAGTTGAACTAAACAAACAACTAGATGAATTGAGTAATAAGGGATTTATTCGACCTAGTGTATCTCCATGGGGAGCCCCGGTCCTTTTTGTTAAGAAGAAAGATGGATCTATGAGGTTATGTATCGACTACAGGGAAATCAATGATATAACAATAAAGAAAAAGTATCCCCTACCTCGCATTGATGATTTATTTGACCAACTGCATGGAGGTCAATAGTTTTCAAAGATTGACCTTCGGTCTGGATACCATCAGTTGTGTGTGAAGAAGGAAGACATTCCAAAGACAGCACTTCAAACTAGGTACGAGCATTACGAGTTTACAGTAATGCCTTTTGGGATGACTCATGTTCCCTCTGTATTCATGGATCTAATGAATAGAGTTTTCAAGGAATATATAGATGAAATTGTGGTGGTATTTATTGATAATATCTTGGTATACTCCAAAATCGATGAAGATCATGAAAATTAATTGCACATTATCCCGAATACTCTGAGAATACATGAATTATATGGGAAGTTTAGCATGTGTGAATTATGGATTCAGGAGATTTCTTTTCATGGCCATATTTTCTCCTAAATTGGAATCTCTGTTGATCCTTCTAAGACTAAGACAATCCAAGAATGGCTAGCACCTATGAGTATAACTGAGGTACGCAGTTTTATTGGTTTAGCAGGTTGTTATCGACGTTTCATCCAGAATTTTTCCCGGTTGGCTAACCCATTAACAAAGCTCACGCGTAAAGGGGTTAAGTTTTTTTGGACAAAAGAGTGTGAAGAATGATTTGAATAACTAAAGAGAAGATTAGTAAATGCTCCTATATTGACTCTACCATCGAGGAATGATGGGTTCGTTATTTATAGTGATGCATTGAAGAAAGGACTTGGTTGTGTCCTTATGTAGAATGATAGGGTTATTTATTATGCATCACGAAATTTGAAAATTCATGAGCAAAACTATCCAACTCATGATCTCGAGTTAGTAGCTGTGATCTTTTCTTTGAAGATATGGAGGCACTAAATCTATGGTGATAAATGTGAGATTTATACTGATCACAAGAGTTTGAAGTATATTTTCTCACAAAAGGAACTCAACATGATGCAAAAGAGATGGCTTGAATTACTCAAGGATTATGATTGCACGATACAATACCACTCAGGGAAGGCAAAAAATGTGGAAGATGCTTTGAGCAGAAAAGATCATGGAGTTTTGAACAATTTGAGAATGGAAAGGGATCCAATTTTCATGGATCTAGTGAATATGGACATGGGAATAACCATGGAAGGTGAAACATCAATTCTTTCTCAAATGGTTGCCAAACCATCTTTACTAGAAAGGATTAAGAGTTCTCAGACTGATGATGAAGAATTTCAAAAGAAGATTAAAGCTGTAAATGATGGGAGATTGGGAGACTTTGTGTATGAAGATGGAATTTTGAAATTTGGGAAGAGGCTTTGTGTTCCTGATATACATGACCTAAAAAGGGAATTGTGGGATGATGCTCATAGTTCCAATTTCTCTATACACCCTGGGAGCACCAAAATGTATAGATATTTGAAAGAACATTTTTGGTGGGACAACATAAAGAGGGATATTGTTTTTTTTGTGTCAAAATGCATGGTTTGTCAACAAGTGAAAGCTGGAAGGCAACATCGTGGTGGAGTATTGAAACCTCTAATTATAATTGAGTGGAAATGGGATAATATTACGATGGACTTCATCATGGGGATACCAAATACTCCTAGAAGGAACGATGCAATATGGGTCATTGTTGATCTTCTTACCAAGTCATCACATTTTCTTGCTATAAGGGAAGATTTATCACTTGAACGACTAGCAAGACTATATACTAATGAAGTTGTGAGACTTCATGGATTACCCCTATCAATTTTTTCTGATCGTGATCCCCGTTTTACTTCAAGATTCTGGAAGAGTCTTCAGAAGGCCTTGGATACTGAACTTCATTTGAGCACTGCCTACCACCCTCAAATAGATGGACAATCAGAATGGACAATTCAAACCTTAGAAGACAAGTTGAGACCCTGTTCACTTGACTTTCAGGGTATGTGGGATCAATATTTACCTCTAGTAGAATTTTTCTATAACAATATCCTCCATTCGAGTATTCAAATGGAACCATATGAAGCGTTATATGGAACGAGATAGCGCACACCGACCTTTTGGGATGACATTGGTGAAAGAAAACTTTTAGGTCTAGAACTGGTGGAGGAAACGATAGAAATGGTGAAGGTAATCCAAAATCACATCAAAGTAGCTCAATGTAGGCAGAAGAGCTATGTTGATAACTGAAGGAAGGATTTGTAATTTCAAGTAGGAGATCATGTTTTCATGAAGATATCTCCATGGAAGAGAATTATACGTTTCGTTAAGAAGAAGGGTAAATTGAGTCCTAGGTACATCGGACCTTTCGAAATTCTAGAACGAATTGGAGTTGTAGATTTCTGTTTGTCAATGCTGCCAAGTCTCTCCAAAGTTCACGATGTGTTCCACGTATCAATGTTGAGGAAATACATGCCTGACCCAACACATGTACTCACTTATGAGGAATTTGAACTGGAACCCGATCTGTCTTATTGTGAAGAGCCCGTCAGGATTCTTGATACCAGAGAACAAGTGCTGAGAAACTGGATGACTCGTCTGGTAAAAGTTCTATGGAGAAACCATAAAATGGAAGAGGCAACGTGGGAACCCGAGGAACATATGATGAAGAATCACCTGAGTTTTTTTATACTGTAATTTTCTAGAAATTTTGAGGACAAAATTATTTGAAGTACGGGAGAATGTAACACCCCAAGCTTCCTCGGTATGCTTTCCTTCCAATAATACAATAGTGTGTGTTGTACGCAACTTCGAGTTCTAACACACACACCACAACCAATCAAACAAGTTGTTATGAATAATAATACCCACATTTTGAAATTTTACAAATTTTATCTTTCAAAATGTACTTCATTTTTGGATTCGAAATATCAAAATTATCCTAGGGTGAAATTTTGGTATTTTTCTGAAAACATTCAATTTTTGATGAATAGTGAAAAAAACACTGAGTTATAGTTTAAAACCGAATTTTTTATTTAAATAATTATTTATTTTATTTAAATTTAATTAAGGTCAAAATAGATACATAATAACTATATAACTTCAATGTAATTCATTGGAGTTAGTTTAGAATAATTTTAGATATATAAAAATTTTATTGAACTTTTCAATGTCTTTTACCAACCTCCTAGGAGAATTTGGAAATTCAAATAAAAATTAATTTTACCGCTTCTGTGAGTGGAATTTTGAAAATCTGAGAGATACGGTTAATATCAAGGAGTAAAATGTGGTTCAACGAGATGAAAATATTTTTTGGTGAATAGTAACTTTTTACTTTTATTTACCACGGTTAAAAGTAAATAGGGTAATTAAGGTTAAAAATGATATTAATATTACCCTAACACATGTCTCAATTCTATTGGACATGTGTATCTCGTTAAAAAAGAATCTTAGGAATAAAATATTATCATTTAGGTCCAATTGGATTAGATTAGGACATTTATTATTATTTAATTCAAAGAAGAGTTAAAAGAGTTAAAATCAACGTTTATTTACTAAAACATTTTTAATATAGGGTTATAAATAAGATAAATTTGACAATAAATATTAATTAGAAATATAAAAATATTTAGTATATAATGGAATTTTATTTATAAATTTTAGACATTAAATAATTTAATTTATTTATCACACAATGGTGATGCAGTAATTACCTAATTAATGAAATATTACAATAATTGATATTATAAATATCAAAGTAAATATAATTAGAGACTTTTTATGAATTACAATAATTTTCTAGGTTGATATGACATATTAGGATTGGTTATATAAATTTTTTTCCAAGTAATAATGCTGTTATGAAATTATCAAAAACAAAATCTCCAATAGTGTCAAAATTGACATAAATGAGTTTTTAAAACAAATATTATTTTATTAATTTATATTCTATTCCTAAAAATCTAAGGTTAGGCCAAAAGACTTATATAATTATAGTTTTATCATTAATGGACCACTTGGGGGTCACTTGGAGGTATATAGTATGTTTATTAACTATAGAATATAAAAATACAAAGTTACATGGTAAGTGTCAAACTAATTAACTAAGAGTTAAATCTAAAACAAAAGGTTAATATAATGACCCAAACCTGTATAAATTATATTGGTTGAGTGGTTTTCGACCCATCCCCACATTAACCTATAAATAATCCACTTTGGAGCCATTAGAAACCGAATATGAATTTATTATAAAATAATATTTCTAGCTTTTCCAAAGGTGCCCCTCATCCCTCTAATAAAAGGGAACTCCCCCTTCTCACTAATTAACACATTCAAAGCCTCTTGGATCGGACAAACCCTACCCAAATACTCTCTCAACTTCCCTCAATACAACATAGGGACCTTATTTTGATCAGAAAGCCAACCTAAGGACCCCTTTTGATCAAATCAAAAGGAAGAACTCGAAGAAGAGGTAATGTTTTCACCACCCTTTTTCAAGTTCATTACTTCTTCAACTTCTTCTTTATTTGTTATTCCCATTCTAAAATAATAAATCCAGTATCTCCTATATACTGTGATATTATTATAAATATGGTACAACCATATTCAGTATTCTATCCATCCTTTGAATGACATGCCACCATACGTGCGTACGTACGGCTTACCATCTCCACATCGTGGTGTAATTGTTATTCAATATATTATTATTTGGATGGGTATAATAATGATGTTTAATTCATGTAAATAATAAATATAAAATGATAATTATTATGTATATATGATATAACATCCAATTATATATTATTTTAATATCAAAAGAATGATATTGTCGCTCGGGCATACGTACGGACTACCGTCTCAACGAACGCGATGAGATTCATTCCACATCATATCCATTCAAGAATAATTCTCTTTTGATGATAAAAAGTATGGTTTATGAACTTTATATAATTCTGTATATGAATAAGGTACACCCTATCCATAAAAAACATGACTTATGTAACAAAATATATAAAAGAAAACGAGTATGTTAACACCCAATAAAATGATAATAATAAGAAATTATTAACAAATCAATGTTAAAAGATCATATATGATATCATAATTATGTATATAGTTCTTTTATAATTTAATAACAATTTTTTAACTATTATAAAGGAGGTTAACATACCATCGACAAAGGAAAAGTACAAGGTAAGGGTTTATTTCACAATCTCTTCATTATCCGAGGTTGTTTATACGTGATTATCTACTGGGACCTCTTTATCATCCACATCCATGTTTCTTAAAAATGTATTTCAAATAAATCTTACTATTTTAAACACTATAGGATAAAGTCATTTATACCCTTGTTTAATTTTTATAAGAAGTTTATAAAGTAATATTTCTATCATTTTCCAAACAAGGTCTTTTTTAACCTTTTTGACAGAATTAAGTTAAGAATATCCTTTTAAACTTATACGGCGGGTGTGGCTATTTTCTGCCGTTATAAAATCCTTGAATCTTCCCTTCCAAGCTTATAAGAATATTTTAAAAGTAAATTTCTTCTTTTATAATTATGTGACTTTTTAATTATTTCAATAAAATAGATATTTTTCTCAAATGGTTTTGATTTCATCTATGTCAACATCTTTTGATAGATTTTAAGCTTATTTGAAGTTGATTTATTATGAAACAAAACATCCATTTTGTATTGAAGTTTTTGTGATATGTTTGACTATGGATGTGTTATTTTTATACCATTAATGGTTTATGGAGAAAGTATTGACAATTCGTATGCTAGTTTTACTACGAATGTCTATGTTATGTTTAAACCTGTTCATATGAGGAATGCATTGGACTTAATAAGTGATGGGTGGAGCCCTCTATAGCTCCTCTATGCATCGGTAGGTCTCATGAGACAAACTAGTGTTTTGGCACAAGGCTTTGACAAAATCTTATTTGTAGTCTTGGCACGAGGCCTTGACTATGTGGTTATGATAGTATAACATTATGCATTCCGTCATTATGAAAGTGGTTATTGATATTGCATGTGATTATTCGACTAGTAGAATATCCATGTGAATAAGTAAATGGAACTATTTCATTTTAACTTTTCCATATTATGATGATATTCATGTTTAAAAGGCTTTTGTTTTAGCTATACATTTCCTTAAAGTTTTATGTTTATTTATGAATGTTTCCGCTATATTGTTATCCTTACTGAGCATCTGAGATCACCCCTTTCAATGTTTTATTTTTCCCAGGATGTGAAGAATTAATTTATGAATGACCTGTAGGGATAATATGAGGGTATATGAAGACAATATGTTTTATAGTAGTTTTCACTTTATGATTTAATGTAAACTTTATGAATGTATCTAGTTATTTCAAGGCTACTAAACTAATCGGTCTTTCGAGACTTGATCTTTCTTATGATAATGCCAATGATATGTAATAATGCACCAACTCTAGGTAACTGGGGTCAGGGCGTTACATATACCTCTGGTTGAGTTTTCTTATAATAGTATCCTTCATACTACTATTCAGATGGCTCCATATGAGGATTTGTAGGGTATCCCATGTCAATCACCACTGTGCTCGATGGAGGTAAGAGAGGAAACTGTGATGGGACATCATCTTGTATAGGAGGCCACAAAATAGGGGAAGTTTATTTGAAATTGGATGGATACTATGTAGTATCATCCAAAATCATATGATGATTACTTTAAATGACCTGTAGAGTTCACAGTTGGAAATCAGGGCTTCTTACATAATTCATCGAGGTAGGGAAATAAGAGGATCAGGAGACATGGTAATCTTTTTCCTATATACGTCAAGCCATTCATGATTATGGATAGAGTCAGGTTGGAAGCCGATCATATGTAGTTACCTCAGAGGTACATGGATATGCACAAAATCTTCCATGTTTATTAGTTACAACGTTACTATTTAGACTCGTCCGACACTTTTTAACCCAAGGAGGTTGATCTTCAAGAAGATGCCTCCTTTGAGGAGTATCTAATAAGAACATTGGATCATAGAACAAATTTTCTCTAAGGCCTACCCATTACATTAGTATAGGTTATATGGAAGCACGACCGAGTACTGGATGAGACATGGGAGAGGGAGGTTGATGTGTGGACATAGTGGTTGAGGTTGTTCATAGATATTGCTTCACCACACTTGGAAGGGAAATTTGGGAATGAATTTTTTTAAGGGGGTGAGTTTGTAAGAACCTGGATATTATTTTAGGTATAGATCTTGTGTTTTCCATCAATTCATAGTTTAAATGCATATATATGGTATAAGCTTGATTTTTTTGGGGTAATGGGGGCCTCTAGGTTTTCCAGAGTTGGTATGAAGCTTGGTACCCAATGTTTGGGTGTTTTTATCCTGGAATACAGTTAGTGAAAACTATGTGGGTTAAGCCGCACAGTTTGAATAAACCATGCGACGCTGGACAATTGGGGCCTATAGGCTACAAGGATTGAAGAAACCATGATGGGTGATTCACATGACTGTGAAATAGGTTTGTAGTTTTTAGCGGATTTGATAGAGCCTCTTCATACAATTTGTACATGTTTTGTAATCCATACAGTTAAACCATGCAAGAAACCCTTTCTCCTACAATAGATCGTGTGACTTGGAACATGTCTTAACGAACCATGCAACTAAATCGTGTGACCCAGTTGTTTTGTGTAAAATTATGGTTTTACCCCTAATTTTTTTCATAACCTATGTTTATTTTCCATTATTTTTTTCATAGTAAACCGGAAACCATGGGATATCTCCTCTTGAGTTATTCTTAAATTTAGGATCCCTTCTCTATCTGACCTCCGATTTTAACATTGTTTATATCTTTGGATCCACAACACTAAGGCCATTATTTATTTTTACACATTCTTGATTCTTCTAGATATCATTCATGCTAATTAGATTTAGGATATTGTGACCTAATTTCTCATCCTTCACCCGTTCTTCATATTTCATCCCAACCAGGATGAATCATATCTTGATACTGAATGGGCTATTAATCATGAGCCTAAGGTAGGTGGTCTCATGCCTTTTGCTGAATGTTGGGTTCTTTATATATGTCGGGGTGTTTTTCACCCATTTTTTGGGAATCAATATAAATGTAAATTGAACTTATTATCCTGATTTAGGTAACAAAATAAGTGTGTTTTTTCATCTTATATGTTCTATACCTTGAATAAAAACCACCCCATGGGTGATTTTCCATAAATGGAACTTTTCGAATTTATTATTTATACACCCTCTGGGGTGTGCCTTTTACCCCTTTCATGGGATGTTAAAAATTTTATTTCTTCTTATTGGGATTGAAATAATGAAATATTGTAATTGAATTGGTTATAGGGTACGGGATGGAAGATATCCCTTAAACCCATGTTTCTTTTATTATATAAAATTGGTTTTCTTTTCCCATGTGAGTATGTATAAGCTATTAATTGAATTGATGCAATTGGATCAAATTGATCAAAATTTTTATTCACCCACATGAGATATCAGTTAATTAATCCATGTAATATCTTGATAGGATAATTAGTCTAGTTATTCTAAAAACACCCATGTGAGTATTTTAAGGCTATCCCTGGAGCTTGGACTTGTTTTGTGATTTCATTAATAGGAATAAATTTATCCTCTAAATACTATTTACTTGTGATTTATAGGATAACCAATTCATGTATTATCTTTTTATGCATATTAATCTTATTATACAAAATATGCCCAAGTGAGTAAATGAATGACCAAGCCTTATGGGATTGACCAATTCTTGAGTCACCCCCTTTAGTTGAGATTAATACTAGATTATCTTAGTTTTGACCTTGGCTTGTCTAATGAAATGTTTAAATGGAATGGAATTGGTTAAATGAAAAATAACCTTGGGTGATACATGGATTCAATTTATAATTCCATGTGCAGATTCATGTGACAATTGAGGTGACACATGTACCCACTCTATGAATCCATGGTTAGACTCAATGGTTAATATGATATTATCATGAGTGATACATGGATCCATTGAAGGATTCCATGGATGGAATCATTGAGGCCAGACTTATATTCTAAGTGAAACATGGATTCTTATGAGAATTACATGGATGGGATCAAATGGAATTTGAATATTAGTCCAAGGGTGATACTTGAGATTATGTTGATGGGATTCGAGGAAGAACTCGATTGGATGGTATGTTATACCTCACCTAGAGCGATTCTGGGTTACTAAGAGGTCGAATAGGGATGAGATTGCAGGGTGTTGGTTGAAATTGCACCTAGAGTGACACTTGAATCCCAACTTAGGGTTTTCAAGGAAAGTCTCACGTTATTAATTGAATTATAAATGAAGTGACTTGTTATGAGACTTCCAAGACAAAGAAAAAGCTTGGATTCAGTCTTCACTTGTACTTATTTAGATGACCTTCAAATGCATCTATTGTGCTAACAGTTACATGGGGGATGTTGGGCTCAAGAAATATCCAAAAACATATACATTAAATGTAATTTATTTCTTAAAAGAATATGAAATGGATGTAAATGAAAACTAGTTCATATAAGATGTTTACTTTTGAGTAGCCACTTTATTACTTATTTTCTTATTTAAAATTACCTATCATATATATTCATTGATTCAGTGGAACATGCGTCAGGTAATTGCCTACTAGGATTTAGTCTCATGACCTATTTGGGTCATGCTTTTGGTCAAAAATAGATTATATTATTGCATGAAATGATATGGTAATGTTCTCTACTTTAGGGACTTGATATTCTTCTTAATAGTAGGGGAGCATTGGGTTAAGCTGAGGACTGAGATGCTACCAAGAGTTTTTTTGGGAACTTTTCTCTAATTTTATTATATGGATTTTACATCTTCATTGAATTTCTGATTTGGATATTTTATTTGAAACACGTGGCATATATAATCATCATTCTTGTGAAATGATTTATGGATTGTTTATACTATCACTCTTTTGTTATTTGCGTATGTTTTCTGGTTTAATGCTTCATCTATTTATATTTGATATTGATATTTCACTATTATAAACTCTACTAATGAGGATATTTTCTCCCCACAGAATCACCCAGGCCCTCGTTTCTAGTTGGCATCCTTTGGTGTTTGGGGGGATGCACTTGGGTCCACGTGACCCACCAGTCCTGGGGAACCTTTCAGTGGAATCTGAGTCTGGGATGTTAAAATTTCACCCCTTCCACCATAAATATCTTGACCCCCACACTTCTAATTTAAAATATAAGGAAAATACTAAGAGGATGATTGAAATGGATAAAAATTGGTTGAAACATGGCTCATTCCTAACAAGTAAATTTACGTTCTCTATACAATAAACAAGGATTGACGTGAAGGTGGACTTCAGGGATTATGGCATTTCAAAAGATGTCTCAATAATTTTAAAAGCATTTTGAACATTTTTTTATCTTTGAAAATTTTAAATTCATGTTATGGTAGGTGTAATTTTTCAATATCACTAAATAAATATTCTCAAGCTAAAATATGTAGTATTTAGCATATAAATCCTCTCATGAATGGTAGATTTTATTTGACGAAATCACTCATTGAATGAATAATGATAAAAAATCAATTTATAAGAATTTTAGAAACTCAATATATACAAAATCGAAAAGGTAATTTAATTTACATGAATCAAATAATTTCATCAAATCATAATTATTCACTTTAATATCCATTCTTCACATTAATCTTTCCATTCTGAATTTTAATTATTAAATCACATTATTATTGAAATATAAAACATGGAATAATAGGATTCATAAGACACTAATTTCTCTTATATATGTAATGTAAATAATAAATTCATAGAATGGGAATGGAAGTTTACAGTTTAAATACAAAAGCAAGTTTTCAGACAAAAAATCAAGGAGATTAAAAGATAAACATAAAAGCTAACTCCGTTTGGACATGAAGCATTCAATCCTCCTCCATCACAATTTTGGGGGATTCCTTGTTCCATAATGGTCTGAAAAGAGTAAAATAATTAGATAAACACAAGTATCATGTTATTAAAGATAAAAAACATAGATCGAGTGGGGTGTCATGCAAAAATAATATTGAGAATAAAATTGAAATTCGAAAAATAATGTAAGGATAAATCTTGGTAGGATCCCTCATGTTGGCCTTAGATTTTTTTCCTTGTGAGGGTAGTGAAAATGGTTATCCATAATATAATTCTTCATGGTTATTCTTGGATTTTAACCACAAGATGTGGATTTTCCTACCTTCCACTTATTCTTTGATGGTAAGGAATGATCCGTGGATAGGGTATACCAGAACCATCCCATTCAAAATTAAGTATAGCCTTCAAAGCATGGATAGGATGATCTATGGTTCATCCTGTTCTATGGATGTTAGTTTTGAAACCACATATTCATTTTATATTTCTTTATCAATAGGGTATGTATGAATTTAATGATCAAAGGGAAAGTAAGAAAGTATTTTCACTTGGATAGAATTTAAATTTGAATGATCAAAAATATTATCCCTTTAGTAATGATCATCTTGTGTCTTTGTTTTATCAGGATCAACCAATTTTAATTCTTCATGAGCTTCCTCAAATTCATGTTCATCAAAATTAGGGAGCTCAATGTGTTACTTAGAAAGTGCATGTCCAGTTTCTTCAACCTCTTCTAAGGCATGAAAAGGATTGTCCAAATCTGAAAATTCAAAGTAGTGGGAATTAATAATTAATTTTGATTTAATAAAATAAAATGAGATAGAATTTGATATAATATCAAGTCCCCAGTTTAATTCATGTTCAATCACTTCTTCAATTGTAAGTTCCTATTGAAGTATGATCTTAGTGGATGGAAGAAGGCTATTGGGTTTCTCCATATTTTCTTTATGTTTAACCACTTTTTGTCTCCTTCCACTTCCATATAATGAAATATATTCAATGGTGTTGTCTGCTCAACATTTTATGGACTGAAGGGATCATCATTTACCTCACACTCATCCCAAAAAAAATTCAAATCATGTTGACCTCCCACACGTAGCTCAATAGAATAGTATTCCTCAACATGAATCCACTCTAGCTCATCATTTTAATACTATATATGATTTTTTCAAGTGTTTTGGTTTATTATATTACTTAAATTTATCATTAATAGGGTTTATGACCTCAAAAAAATTAGGGAAGACTATGGGAACTTCCTCTAGTTTATGATATTTTTTCTTGGGGAATATATGGAAATGGGAAGTTAGACAATAAATGTTTCCTTATAGATCTCGTACCATATATTTCATCCATTGGGTATTGTATTTTGGATTTATATTGACCACTTTCTCCTGCAACTGTACCAGGGGTATTTCTTCTAGGTTGTTGGGAGGAAAGAAGGAGGTCTCTTCTTGTGTCTTGGATCTTCCTTGATAAAACTTCTAGTAGTACTTTTGGAGTTTAGATAACTCTCTGGCCAATCCTTGAACCACTGGTTTTTCGAGGATCTCCTTAATATCCATGAGTATGTCCTTGAATTTCTCCTCTATGATGATTTTTTTGTCTCCCCAAATATATATTAAAAAAAATACAACTCCATCTTCTATAGATTAAGTTGATTCAACTACTGATTCCTGCACCTATGAGTTTTAAATCCATGTAGAATAATAATCATTTGAATACATCATGGAAAAAGAATTTTTATGGTATATTTTTTTAAGAAATTAAAAATATATATTAAGTGTGAAATGAAAAATGTAATAAAATTAATGATTAGTTCCCCGCTACTAGTACCAGTTTTGACAGCATGCCTGACCCAGATCATGGAAAATGAAAATTTATAAATGTTTTCTAGTGCCTCAAAGTGGTTGAACAGTGTCATATCACTTGGGCATATTCATATTTTTATTAATTAAATATTAGAATTCCCCTATAAAATATTTCTTTTTTATTTATTTATTAAAACACTGATAATGTTTTTCTAAAATAAGGAAAAGATATGAAGAATTAAATTTCAAACTAAACTAACATGAAAAGATAAAAAAATTGACTCTAAAAGAAATAACATTTCTTTTTTTGGATTAGTTTATGGGTTTTATCATTCTTATTTTTGTTGTTTAAATTCTATTTGATATCTTACTTATGAAATACCACCCTTAAGCTACAATTATTTTATTAAGTGGTGTGAAATACTGAATGCATTTTTCAATCTAAATTCCACCTCTTGTAATAAAGGTTGGTGGAACACCTCAATTGAGAGTGTCTAATATTTTAGGACCTAGATCCATATTATCCCATTTCTACCACTAAATGTCTCAAATCCATCATATAAAGAGTTGGAATCCAACAGAAGCGTGGATTTTTTTTAATAAAAGTATTTAAATGATTTTGAATTCAAGGTCATGGTGGGAAATCACCACACTCATATACATTTATATTAATAACAAAAAATGTAAATAAAAAATATGAATTGAAGATTGTAATTAATGGAAATACCACTTACCTCACCCGATCCAATCCTCGAGTTAGACACTTATTTTTTATGGTAACTGGTCACTATGGAAAGAATTTAGGGAAGAATAAAATAAGAGAATAAAATATAAAATAGAAGAATAATGAGAAGATATTAAGAGGATTAAACACATGAAATCAATAAATAAAAATAGAATAATATTAAGAGATAGTGGGAGAAGAAGAATAAAATAAAATAAAAAGAATTTGGAAGAAAGGGGAAGAAAAAAATGAAGAATAATAAAATAAAATAATAAAATAGTTAGGAATGAAATAAAAAAATAAGAAGGAGAAGAAGAAGAAGAAGATAAAGGGGAAGAAGTAGAACAAAGATAAGAAGAAGTTTGAGTGGAAGAAGATGCTTTACCAAAGTGCACGAATTATGTTTAAAATGATATAAAATTGAAATTGAAGAATAAATAAAAATATATTAATAGAAAATGTAGGTAGCAGCAAAGTAATAATGGTGGCCTCCACCCTAATGGGGTTTTGAATCCCCCACTGGGTAGTTCTGATCCCCATCAATTTATAAAGGTGGAAACCTCTTATTCAATATTAAAAATACATGGTAATGAAATCCTAAAAAATCAAAACCCCTGAGACTTGGTGTGTTCAATGTTACAATTGAGAAACTTCAGTGTTCTGATTTTTTAGCATGGAAGAAATCCATGAGGGGAAGTGTGTACTTGATTTATAATGGCTTCCCTCCACATTCATGGGGTATTCTTCGACGTGTCGTGCATGAATGTTTCTTGGTGACATGACAGTGGCTAGGTGGAATGGCAGTGACACAAGGATGTGTCGGCTTGAGCTCTTCCATCTAGTCTTCAAAGTAGTTAGTTAAACCCTTCATGACAATCATAATAGATCTTTGAGGTCTTACTTAGTGGTGAGGGGAATCAATAGTGGTAGGGGATCTTAGACTCAAGCATCATAGTCGATTCAATGGTTTTGTCTTGGTTAGAGCACCAACGACCCGTGATCTCGAGGATAGTGATCATGATGGAGGGTGGTGGCGTGAAACATGCAAGCACAGGTGAGAAGGGCCAAGAAAAAATGAAATCCTTCCATTAAAGATAAATAGTAGACTTAACAAGGATATCCCACATTATAAGAGAAGAGTGGAGAAATACTCATATATCAATCATGGCGCAGAATCATGTCTTGATTGCCTATACTGGGGTAGGCTCCTAGAATCACTTAAACACACATACATATGGGCCAAACCACACTATATATCCCATGATTTCTTGGTCCCGAACATGAACGTGGTAGTCTATGGGCTCACCTACCACATGGACCCCCGCCCACATGTGGCTCTATCACCTCAGTAAGGATCTCCCAATGGACTTATTTTACATTTGACCTCTTCATGACGCTGGCTAAGTGGAAATTGGTTGCTGTTTTAGGGTTGGTCCTTGGCTGCCAAATATTTTAGTAAAATTTTGAAAAATTATGTACAATTTATAAAATGATCAATCAAAATTTCATGATTAAAATTATAAACCACAATTAAAATTTCATTATTCATTAAAAATATTCAACTCATCATTTATTAATTCCTTATTTTGATTAAAACATTGAATTATATTTGAATTTCCATTAAAAAACCTTGAACATCCATTGAATTTGTTTAAAAATGTTCTTAAAATATGAGTGTGACACTGGTATAAGAACCCTTTTCACGTTTATTATTCCATTTACTCCACATATTACCATTTTATATATGATTACTTAGTTAATTAGGTTTTATATCAGTTCTTTTGATTATATTTGACATATGCTTCAAAAATGAAGTTGGTAGAATGATGATTGTCAAATATTTTATTATTTAAACATCCCTAGAATAATAATAATGACTTATGTATCATATTTATAAATCAACTACACTTTTAAACCAATCATTAAATATAGTTATGAAAAACTAACTATGTTACATCATAGAAATGGTAAGTCATATATACACATGGTAAAAGATTATATTTTTCATTGATAATTATGGAAAGAAGGCATGCAATATATTATATTTACATAATGATAATAATATCATTTATAAAATTTTATTTATTTAATGATACATATATATATCATCCATGTGGTGTGGTGATGAAAAGAGAGTCATATTGCCTCATAAAGGCTGTAGTCCACACATTCACGAATGACATTAACATTTTTACTTGTAATAAAGAAAATGATATACTATCTTCTTAGAATGATAAATATGTAATATATATAAAAATTAAGTCACTTATATAAAATATATTAATTACCTATATTCTCATTACCTTCCATGTAAATATTTAGAGATAAATAGATCACGCCACTTCGTGTGGCGACAGTTATCCATACATAAGAAAAATGTATCGTATTCACTAAGAAATGGAATTTAAAATTGTATATATGATATTTAAACATCCCATCATAGGAGACACTAAATTATGCCATAGTTTGGTGGATCACATGGACTTAATCATGCCTCCCAATACTCCATAGGCTGCCAACTATCAGCAAGGGTGTGTCTTTGGGGAGACCATGACGTCATATAAGAGTGTAACGCAGTGGTGTAAGAATATAATTATATATAATAATAATAATGTAAATAATTTATAGAAGATAAATAACCCAAAATACTATAATAATGAAATGGGTCTAAAGTAGTCCTATATAATATGATGATCATGTCATGTCCCTACACAAAATGGAAAGAAATACATGGAAATAGGAAACTAGTACAATACATGTGTAAAAATAAAAATAAATAAAATAAAAAAGAACTATATCTAGATAAAATCATTATCCTATCTTGATCATGTTGTCCCTCTCTCTTAATTACAACCAATTAATCACTGTATAGTTAGCACTTGACTCGACCACTACCTGCATCCATGAAGTATGTCTAGGTACCCAATAGTGTCCCAAATAAGGTGTGAGATAACACTCAGTAGGCTACCACAAATGGAGTCTATAACAAGTCTAATATATTTAAAATAATCAAAAAAATAGGGAATTATATCACATGAATAAGAGTACTAAAAGTAAACAATGGTCCTTTGTAACCAAAAATGGATCTTTGCAAACAATTTTTAACCTCCCATAAATAAGGGCAGTTGTAAATCATATATAAACATGTAATAGTATACAATCTATCAAATGAAAAATAATACCGATAAAAGGGATATCTATAAGAACAGTAGAATATCCACTACAACCACACCATATAACCAAGTGTGAAAATACACAATGACCTATGGCATGTAATCCAATGTCAGACCACAAAGCACCAGATCCAAGGTATAGAAGACCAAGGAATAATTATTGATTACCATGGTAATATCAATGGAAACTAACTAAATAAAAGGGTTTATTCCTAGGATAATATCAATAGATCATGTCCAATGTGAATCCAAGCATGTCAAATTCATCGGTTAACAAAGCTCATGGCATCCTATAGAATTAAGAATCGAAGGGGTAAACATTTCCAAGTAATCCAGTACTATAAACAAGACTCATGTAGTAGAAATTTACATGGAATCTTATGGAATTAGGATCTAACAAACTCGACCAAGTCATACACTACCATAATTGTTTCATCAATCAGTTTATTAATCATTTCGTTTCATGATTTCATCCAACTCATTTTCATAATTTCCACAGGAACAATTTAACTATTTAAATCATATGCATTAAAATTTAAAGGATGAAAAAACCTTCTCTTAAAAATTCAATTCAATTTTCATTCAATTTAGAAGGCCCCAAAAAATAGTGGTGATCTCACACTCACCCATTGAGTTCGTATAAGATAGGGAAGATACAAAGGCACACCCAGTGGGTGGCCAGGCTGGGGCTAACAACCCCCAATGATAAAAATGAGCTAAGTGGGAAACCTAATTAAGTTCCAAGTGATTTAATCAAAGAATTAATTTAAATTTAGCGGAAACTCCTAAAATTATGGCATGCTGCACAATTACAACAGGTTATATAAAACACATATGCTAATGGTATATACCATATACTATATACAGGTAGTAGAACACTAATCCAGTATCAACCTCTAATTTGATCCAGATCGAGAGAAAAACAAAGAATGGATAAAAATCATGAAAATAGGGAATATTATCTTGAACCTAAATAACACTTTTGATATTAATTCAAATAAATAACAACACAAGATGAATGAATAATTCACTAACATGGATCTAACAAGACCGATGGTGCTTGAATCTGATTCCGGATGGTGGTATTATCAAGGAACCTAGCTCAAAGGAGGAGGATCTTAATTTGAGATGGAAATTCCTCCAGAAGATTGAGAAATAAAAATGGATAGGGGTTTTAAAATAATTATCCATTAAGGGAAAGAATTTAGTTTTGCCTTAAAATATTGGGTCGCAATGTTTTCCAAACAGCACACCCTTCTCTATGTCAAGGGGGGCCATAAACTATCATGGATCACAATTATACAAACCATGTTCCAACCATGCAT
Organism: Viscum album; assembly: GCA_963277665.1. Lineage (NCBI taxonomy): Eukaryota > Viridiplantae > Streptophyta > Magnoliopsida > Santalales > Viscaceae > Viscum > Viscum album. The sequence continues at coordinate 2,096,739,406 of OY728141.1, forward strand.
TAAGACTCTTCAAAAAATTACAAAGATCATACATGGGAATGCACCCCTGGGTGCACAATTTCCTCAAACTATGAAGCCTCCTTCTTCCCTTGGTCCAACCCCATATAGTTTTCTCAAACCCTATGGCTTGGGTTTCACAGTTTCTACAAACCACATGGCTTAGTTTCCTTTTCCAAAGACCGATCATATAGGATTCAAACAATACATGAATACTAATGAAACTTCTATGTACTTTTTAGGAACTCATATTAGGTAAAAACCAAGGATTAAAACCAAAAATAAAAATATACATACCTCATAAGAAAACTAGGGATCTAACAAAATTCCCACCTTAAAGAAATTCATCTTCGAAATTCCCTTGCAAGGGTGTTCAATAATTTCCGGAGAATAACCCTTTCACTAATCAAGTACTTCTCCCTTCCACTTGCAAGTCTCATCTAATAATCATAAATGCTTCCATAGTACCTGTACCAGAGGAATTGACTGGCCTTGGAGAACCTTCATCCTGCAATCAACGATATGAATTGGATAATCCTTGAAGGACACCTCTACCTATAAATCAAACTCATCCAGATGAAGAGTGTGGGACATGTCTGAGTGATAACGTTATAACTGAGATATATGTAAGTAGTTTTTCTAGGCTTAGTAAAATTGAGGTAAATTCAAAAATTGGGATACCTGCCCAAATCTCTCTAGAATCTCAAACAGCCTATCATATTATAGGGTATGCTTACATTGTCTCCGTATCTATCTATGCCTCAACCATAGTGAGATTCATAAAATGACTTGATTACTAACCTTGAACTTCAGAGGTATTCAATATCAATCGACATAAAATTTATTTCTAGAATATGAAATATCCATCCACATCTGAATCAGCTGAAACTACTCTAAATTCTCCTTAATAATATGAGTTCCTAGAAACACTCCCTCTCCTACCTCTAACAACACTACTAAAAAACGGGCTTTATCAACGTTCAAAACGGGCTTTAACATTGCTAAAAAATTATTGTAAATCTCAGCGCTGATAAGGGGGTGGGGTACCCTTTATCAGGGCCTATTTAGCACTGATAAAGGGAGACTTTATCAATGCTAAAAAAGAACCGATATAGGGAAACTTTATCAGTGCTAAAAAGGCGCTGATAAAGGCAAACATTAGCAGTGCTAAAAAGGAGCTGATAAAGGAATCCATTATCAGTGCTAAAAAGGAACAGATAAAAGTGTTTTTTATCAGTGCTCTTTTAGCACTGATAAATGTATTTTTTATCAGCGCTTTTTTAGCACTGATAAAATGATCATTTATCACTGCTAAAAAAGAGCTGATAAGTGCCCTGTCTGCTGCAACAAAAAATTTGGTAGCAGCACACCCAAACAACACCTACAAAAAATTCAGCATCTCAACAAGTATAACCATAAAAAATTAACACATAATTAATAAAGTAATTACACCAAGTATACCCATAAAAAAAGTATACCCATACACCATTAACACATAATTAATAAGTTAATTGAATATATAAGGAATTCAGTTCAGAATTCAAGGGGTGTGGGGGGGTCTATTCAGGGGTTTGGGTGGTTGTCCAAGGGGGTAGTGGGTGACCATGGGATGGGGGTGTCTGGGGGGATATGGGTGTCTAGGGGGGTTGGGGGTGGCCCAAAAGGATGGGGGTGGGGCTGTCCAAGTGGGGTGGGGTGGTGTCCAGTGGGGTGGTGGAGGATGTCCAAGGGGGTGGGGGTGTTCAGGGGGTAGGGGATGTCTATGTGGTAGGGTGGTGTCTAGGAGGGGGTTGTCTAGAGGGGGGCGTCCATGGTGTGGTGGGGTGTCTAGTGGGGCTGTCTCGGGTGAGTGGCGGGGGGGGGGGGGGGGTATCAATGGGGGTGTCCAGGGGGGTGGGATGGTGTCCAGGGTGTTGGGGGGGGGGGCTTTCAAGGGGGTTGGTGTTTCCAGGGGGTGGGGTGGTGTCCAGATGGTGGGGGCGGTCCAGGGGGGGTTGTTGCAACAATCCAGGGGGTGAGGGTGTTCGTCTATGGGTGGGGGTGTCCAGGGAATGGGGGTGTCCAGGTGGTGGGGTGGTGTCTAAGAGGGGTGGGGGTGCCTTCCAGATGGTTGGTGCGTGTCCAGGGGGGTCGGGAGGGCGGGGGGGGGGGGGGGGGGGCAGTTCAGGGGGGTGTCCAGGGGGTGGGGGTGTCCAAGGGGTTTGGGGGTGGCTTTCTAGAGGGTGGGGGAGTCCAGAGGGGTGGGGGTGTCCAGGGGGTGGGGTGGTGTCCATGGGGTGTGGGGAGGTCTAGGGGGTTGGTGGGGTTTATCAAGGGGGTGGGGTGGTGTCCAGGGGGTGGGAGAGGTGTCCAGGTGGTGCGGTGGTGTCTATGGGGGGTGGGGGGCAAAGTCCAGGGGGTGAGGGCCATATAGGGGGTTGGGGAGCATCCATGGATCATTATCCTAATGGATCAACACAATCCGAATGCATTTGGTTAGATTTTTGTAGGTCAGTTGTTTTTTCACTTAAAATTCTGTCCATTTTAAACAAAAGAGAGACACCTTTAGTGATATCGACCACAACGTGCCTTAGATTGAGGAGGGGTTGATTCTTACACGTCACCAACACACCCATGGATCATTACTCTAAAGGATAAATACAATCCTAATGCGTTTGGTCAGATTTTCTCTGGTTTGTTGTTGATTTCACTTAAAATTATGTACATTTTAAACAAAAGAGAGACACATTAAGTGATACCGGCCACACCATGCCTCAGATTAAGGCGGGTTTGACTCGTACATGTCACCAACGTACCCATGTATCATTCTCCTAAAGGATAAACACAATCCAAATGCGTTTGGTTTGATTTATGTTGGTCAGTTGTTGTTTTCACTTAAAATTTTGTCCATTTTAAACAAAAGAAAGACACTTTGAGTGATACCAGCCACACCGTGCCTCAGATTAAGGAGAGGTTGACTCGTACACGTCACCAACTCACCCATAGATCATTTTACTAAAATATCAACCCAATACGAATGCTTTTAGTTAGATTTACGTACGTCAGTTGTTGTTTTCACTTAAAATTCTGTCCATTTTAAACAAAAGAGAGACACTTTGAGTGATACCAGCCACACCGTGCCTCAGATTGAGGCGGGGTTGACTCATACACATCGAAAATGACCCATGGATCATTTTCCTACAGGATCAACACAATCCGAATGCATTTGGTCTGATTTCCATTGGTCAATTGTTGTTTTCACTTAAAATTCTCTCCATTTTAAACAAAAGCGAGGCACTTTGAGTGATACTGACCACACTATGCCTAAAATTGAGGTGGGGTTGACTCATAAACATAACCAATGCACCCATGTATCATTATACTAAAGGATTAATATAATTCGAATGCGTTTGGTCATATTTTTGAACAATAGTTGTTGTTTTTACATAAAATTTTTTCCACTTTAAACAAAAGAGAGACCATTTGAGTGATACCGGTCACACCATGCCTCGGATTGAGGTGATGTTGACTTGTAAATGCCACCAACACACCCATGGGTCATTCTCCTAAAGTATCAACAAAATACAAATGTGTTTGGTGGGATTTCTATAGTTCATTTGCTGTTTTCACGTAAAATTCTATCCATTTTAAACAAAAGAGAGACACTTTGAGTGATACCGGATACACCGTACCTCGAATTGAGTCAGGGTTCAATCGTCCGCATCACCAATGAACCCATGGATCATTCTCCAAAAGGATAAACACAATCCAAATGTGTTTGGTGAAATATGAATGTATTTTGGAGATTTTACTAGTTTTTCTTATCCAAAGCCCAATGTAAAGTGGTTCATCATTCTTGCATGTTGGTGGTGCATTTCATCTTTTAAAATGGGAAAATGACTCATTGGAGAAAATTTGTTTTATTTAATTATAATTAAAATATTCCTACAAATATTTACATACAATAATGTTTCATCATTTGATCCCCTTAACCCCTGTCAAAAATGACTGCCAATTGTACACATCCCCAAGTGAGATCTTCATGCTATTTGTGTAAAATCTTCCATTAGGAATGAGGCCCACTCATTTCTGAAAAAATCTATACCATCTTGTGAGTATGAGGATTTTTGGCAGTCAGAGTAGTACTGCAAAATATCTAATTAAATAATTAATAAATAAATAAAATGAAATAGTAGTTGTTTTTGAAAATACCTCTTTAGGGATGCTATTTTGTTGATGAAAAACAATCTCTTTCATAAATTTAAAGACATAATTACCGCAATAATTATCGTTTTTTTGTTTTGGACACTGCAAAAAATTTGATCATTAGGAGAATAAGTAACTTGTGTTGATATGTGTTTGGATAGTAAAATTTTATTATACATACCCTGATATTTGTCCAGACGTAGTACTTGATTTCCTCCTTATGCTTAGCACATGTCCTCATTCTTTTTTTAGACAATAATGATAAACCACCCTATCATAACAGAATACTTTGAAAATGATAACATAAATTATATTATTTGATGTTTAGACCTAAAACATTGGGTGTGGTGTCCTACAGATTCACAAACTCCATCATGTGTGTTCGATTTATTGGATATCCTTTCTTTGAATCGGGAAAATAAATCATTGGAGTATCCAAGTTCACCACAATTAGCAGCCAATGTTTCTTAAAATAGGATTAAGTAATAAAAGGAGTGAAAATATATTTGATATGCTCTAATCGTAGAGTTTTACCCCTGTGTGGTTGGTATTAGGAAGATTTTGTCATCTGTAATCTTTCTTTAAAATGTTTTCAGCATGCCGTTCAATATTTAATCCTTTTTTGATGTCTCTAATTTCATTAGATGTGTTGATGTGGTATGAGGACTAATGAGTCTGAATTTTGGCTCATGGGAAAATTCCTTCAACTGTTTTTTCATATATACGTCTCTTAATAGTAGAAAATGAATTTAGTGATGATTTTCACATTATATCATCTTTTAGAAAATCAATTCATTAAAAAATACCTCATATATATATATACAACTATGACGCCTAGCCAACCATTTTTAAGGATCTCATTTACAATTTTAGCAGCAATGAAATCTTGACTTTTCTCTCTGTATATATTCTTTTCGAAACCCACTATATGACCACTACCAACTCTTAGCTTCGTATCCACATGAGTCTTGAATTCTAGAAAATGTGGATAGAGAACAGGTGGTGTTATTGGGCTTTCAGTAGATTTTTGGGATCGTTTGGTCGATCCTTTAGATGCTTTTGAGCTGACATTTCTTATCACCCCTTCCCTTTCTCTGCCTATAATAACATTCATTGGTTCATACCGTTTTTTCATTAATTGTTAAAGGTTTATCTTGAAAATAAATAAATAAATACCTCTTTATCCACATGTACTCTTACAAGTTGTGAAGGCCATGCAATGAATTTCCCAATAGCCTTTTCGACCATATGAGTATCATCGTCGTCAATTGGAATATGTAGATCTGCATTTGGATCAGGAGATATAGTAATCGTCACTTATGATTATATTTCGGAAGTGTTCTATTATGTAGCTTGTCATCAAGGATGTTGATCACTATAGCCCTCTCTACAAGGTGATATGTGGGTGTTGATAGATGTAAATCACATTCATTATCACCCTATAGAAGATCAGTACATGAAAAGTATTAGTGTTTTTCTGATTCGTATTAAATGGGAATAATTACTAGAATATTGATTACCACAGCTAAGATAGCTCTTTGAGGGGATTGGCTCACCTCAAAGATGGTGGGGGTGGGGCGGGATCTTCACACGCTGGTTGTTCCTAAATTGTGTCTTCTTCTTGCTTCCCACCCATAAAAGTTGATAGCAAATCTCCCTGCCATTGAAATCATTCTTCAAGAGTTCCTAGTCTTTCGCTCATTTTTTTTCAATTTATCATCTCTATCATCCATTTCTTTTTCTTCTCAAAATATACTCAGGGTGTCACCCCAAACCACATACCTCTAACATGACCATATTGTTCTGGCTACTTCAAAGTTGTCGATAATAGGCCTGCATACACTATAGGAGTAGCTGATTCTTGTGACTATCAGATATAGTAAAATAACTAATTATTTTTATGTAATAGAAATTTAAAACAAATCTTTTTATCATCCTGTCATACTTACTCATATTTCCCACACTTTTTTGTCTTTTCATCTACCAGATTCACTTTCTTATTCACATGTGCCACTTTCCATAGCACATGACGCGGGATATAAGTGTCTTTGGTTTTAGACTCATCAATCTAAATAAAAATTTTGAAAGATAATTATGATGTTGTTTATTGGCACCTAACAATATTACTGTAAATTTAAAATACATACCATTTTCCTTTCTAGTGAAGCGTACCCCATCCTTGGTTTACGACAGGGGTATGTTGGTTTTGATGCATGTTCCTTATTTTTAGTGCTGAGTTGCTATTTCATAAATGACATATTGACAATCAAAGTGATGAATACACATATCCTCAAACAATGTTTTATCACCCACAATGTACCTGAAACTTCGCATCCCCACGACGGCCAAAAAATGCATCCCATGATTCTTGTTACTACCACCCTCTAATAACCACTTCAATTATAATGCCTTAAATAATCCCCAAAAAATCACATAAGCATCCATATAAAAATTACCAACTTCTCATTTCATTAAACATTATAATTTCTTTTATTTTTATTACCATATGCATTTGAATTGTCAACCATTTTAATGTAAAACCAATAATTATATCACTACCCACTATAATCCATTCATTAATCATTAATAAAATTTATTCTATATTTAACCATTTATTAAACATAATTATTGCAATAATTATAATTAATCATTTAACAATTCATCATTTATCATTTCCTACCCATCACCCATTACTATTTTCATTTATTCCAACCATATTCTATGCCAAAAGGAAACTATAACAGCACCCAATAACAGATAAATTTTCATGACATAAAATACCACTAAACACATTCTAAAATTAATAAAACCACTTATTTTCTACCTAAATAGCCATATCATTGCTATCATAACCACACAATAATCAATGCATCACTACTGTGTTAATTACCACACCACATTCTCCCAAACACATTAATCAACCATCACCCTTATAATCATAATGATAAATAACCCATACATTGTAGCATGAAATGGAAAACATATAATAAATTCACAATAAAAACTCCCCCTTAAACATTCTTTCATATTAAAGTAGAATTTATAGTTTAAATATAACACTATAATTATGGATTTCCATAAAACCAATTCATTACCAACCTTAAGTGACTAGTAAATAATGAAAGGTGATTATAAAATATTATTAGTAGTAAGAAATTTCTTTCACAATATCACGAACAAATAACGAATAAACAACACCAATAAATCCATAAATATATAAGAAATATTATATAACTTCATAAATCACATGGAAAACTCCCCCTTCACTTTAATGTTTTTAGTGTAATTCATTATAGTATTTAGTTTAATCAGTACTATCCATCAGATGGAAACAAAATAACATGATAATTCCACAATTTACACATAATAAAGAAGTTGAAATTTCATATCCCCAACCTCAACTAAAGATTTAACAAATATTTCATAAGAATGAGAAGAATACTCAAATAAAACATGACTTAACACATAAGGGTAATCTAAAGTTCCTATGTATGACCATTAACCATTAAAACCATAACAAAAAAACATAAAACCTGAATCAGTATTGTTGTCCCATCCTTCCTAAGAAGAAATTTCAAGAAGAGAACCAAGAAGAAGAGAAACAAATCACCTTATAGGAGGATAAGTAGGGAGCCTTCTATGCTATGTCGAGAGGGGAAGGTGCAACTTCCAGAGGGGGAGGTACACAGGAGGATCCACCAACTCCTGAGAAATTGAGGAGTAGGGTTCACAGGGAGTAGGGTTCGCGGGGAGTAGGGTCGAGCGGAAAGGAGTAGAAGAAGGGTTTGCGGGGAGCATGATCCGCGGAAGGGGTTTGAGGGGGAGGATAAGGAGTAGGGCTAGCGGTGGAGGTCCGAAAATGCTATGATCATGGGGGGGGGGGTCCGACAATGCGAAGATAGGGGGATGTGAGTTGTTGCAGGGGTACAGTACTGTAAGAGCTTGAAGGCGTGATAAACAGATGATATTGTGTGCCTGATTTTATAAAATATGGGATGACGGTTTTATCAGCGCTAAAAAAGAACTGATAAAGGCTACCTTTATGATCACTAAAATTTTAGCGCTAATAAAGTAAGCATTTATCAGTGCTTTTTTAGCACTGATAAAGGCTACCCTTTATAAGCAATAGAATTTTAGCACTGATACAAGGCTTCTTTATCAGCGCTAAAATTATAGCGCTGATACATGGTTCCATTATCATAGATTTTTTCTTAGCACTGAGAAAAGTTGGCGCTTCCCTTTCCCATTTTTGTAGTAGTTCTAACACCTAGGTGATTCTCATTTCTTACCGCACATAGCATTATAATGTGACACATTTTTAGTTTCATGATAGCTATTTTTGTGTGAAAATCAACTAGTGGTATATGCCTCTCCCATGAGCCCCCAAAATCAAGGACATATGCTTGTATCATGTCCTCCAAAACCTATATAGTGCGCTTTGACAGGCCATCGATCTGATGTTGATATTATATGCTTATAATCGCATGTGTACATAATTCCATCCACAAACTCTTCCAAATACTATATGTAAACAGGCATCCCTATCTAATACAATGGTATGAGGAACCTTGTGGATGAAAAAATCACATAGATATACAATATCTTAAGCTCATATATTGAGAAGGTATCCTTTTTAGTAGTAAATGGGTGACCTTCATGAGCCTATCCATAATAACCCATACTGCATAACTATCTCAAGGAAACCATGACAAACCAGTCATGAAATCCATCGAAACACCATCCCTTTTCACTTCAGAAATATGTAGATGTCGTAAAAGCTTAGCTAGTAACTGATGTTCAGCCTTTACCTACCGACAAGTGGAAAACATTTTGGAAAAACCAACTACCTCGCATTTCATCCTCGACCACCAGTACTGATGGTGGAAGTCATGATGCATTTTGGTAACATCGGGATGTACTACCCAAGCTAAGGAATAAAAATACCACATAATCATCTAACATATACCTTTTGGAACCTATACATGACCATTAATGAAAATAATTTCATCCTCACCGATAGTACAACAATGAGGTGGGTCCTCACTTACCACAACCTCCCATAGTACTAATCCCTCTGTATCATATAACCATCTCCTCCTCACTCTATCCAGAAGTGTAGAAGTCACTGTAAAATAATGAGAGAAGATAATTCCTTTTAACATCCCCCACATCTAATTGAATCTCTAAAAACAAGGTAATATGTTTTCACTAGCTACTGGCCTCCTGAACTTCCTGTATTTGAGTCATCATGCAAAGTGCATCAACCAATTCAATTATATTTCTAGGCATATAGGAAAGTTCAATGCCAAAATATTTTTGGTACACGTCCACTATTCAATTCCTCAAATTCAATTCATCCTATTTAAATATATATTTGAGGCTTTAGTGGTCCGTGTACACCAAAAGACTATGTCCCAATAATTAATGTCTCTAATAGTTAAATGAATCTACAACAACGACTAACTTGAGATCATGTGTTGAGTAATTTATACCATTTGGCCTCAAATTAGAAGGCCTGTATTACACAACTCATTCCTCCTACAACAATACTTCTTCTATCCTAATAACCGATGCATTATAATATACAGTATAAATTCTTCTTAGATTTTGAAGAATCAGAAATGGTTTTGATGGGAGTCTCCCTTTCATATCCTAAAAGTATTTATCACATGTATCTGACCATAGAAATTTCATTATCATCTTATTCAAGCTTGTAATTGGAATTGATAATCATGATAACCCCTATATGAAACTCCTGTAAAATCCAACTAGCCTCATGAAATAACATGTATCAAATATTTTTTAGGCTGCTCCATGTAAACTACAACTCTTACCTTATCTGGGTCAACTGATACTCTTATATCAGAGATAATATGAATCAGGAATTGAATCTCATCTATATATAAGTGTAACTTTGGGATATTAACATATAATTGATTCTCTCTTAGTGTATCCAAAATGATATCAAGATGTTTAACATGGTCATGTCGATTGTGAGAATACACCATGATATTTTCCAGAAATACCACCACAATCTAATCTATATAATCATGGAAAAATCGGTTCCTTAGCTCCATTAAAAATTTTAGCACATTCTTGAGACCGAACGGAGAAACCAAATACACATAAAGACCCTTCTTACAAGGACAATATGTGCGAGTTATTTATGAAGGACGAACATGTACCTGGGGATAACTTGACATCAAATAAATTTTTGAGTACACTCGAGCTCCTCATAGATGGTCAAATAGATCGTATATCTACAATAAGGGATATGATTTCTTAACCATAAACTAGTTCAACTTCTGATAATCCATTAATAGCCTGAGGGATCTATCAACCTTTTTCGTAAAAAGGTTCGTGAACTACATGGAGAAGTATTGGGTTATATAAACCCATTTTCCTCCATTTCCACTAGCTATCTCTTGAGCTCCTACAACTTAATAGTAGCCATCCTATAAAGAGTAATGGATACTGATGCAGCTCCTAGAATAAGATCAATAATGAACTCTACTTATCTCTTAAGAGGTAAACAAGAAATTTCATTTGGGAAGGAATCCATGAAATGATCAACCAATAGAGTAAAATCTTCCTAATATATTTCTTGATCATCTAGATATATATAAGCAATCTGATATGTTATTCCTTCCATCCTAATATAATCCGGTCTTGCTCAGCTTGCATGGACATCCCTTTCACCTTTGTGAGTAAGAACTATTCCCTCTGGTGATGCGAAATTCACCCTCCATGATAGAAATCAACATGGGGTTGATAAGAAACTGGCTAGTCCATCATGGGTATTACATCTAAGTTAGTCCTCTCAACGACAAACATGATTTCATATAGAGGGACACCCACCAACCTCAAGGGGTACTCCCTATACTGGCATAAACCCTCCATTCTGATCCTCAATAGTGTATCCAATGTCATAACACCATCAGAAAACTAAAAAAAAGGCCGAGGATCTCCAAAAAATTTAAAGATATGAAATTATGTGATATGAAACTGTCAAAAAGAGAAGGTAATAGAGTAGAGGATACTTATATCTTAACTCTCATAGTAAACATCTCTGTAAAACCCCGAGATTTTATGAAGAATATTCTTTTAATTTCGTTGATTTCTTGTGTTGTACGCTACACCAAAATTAGATTGTGCTATACGCGACACCGTATTAGCTTACAGTATACGCAACACTATTCTTGGCTCGTGTTACACACAATTTCAAGTGCGTTCTGTAGAAATTATTCTACGCTACATTAAGTATAGATTTTTTTTAATGTATAAATGAAATATGTTTTTAATTATGTTATACACAACACCAAAGGGAGATTTAAGTACACACAACCATGACCTGGCTTGCATCACATGCAATCGCGACCTTTCTCAATAGCATGTGTTGTACGCAATATCGGGTTTCACTAAACAACGATATATGGTTATAATATTATCAAAAAATATCTGTTACGAATAGTATCAACTAAATTTTGAATTTTATAACATTATTATTCATCTTACTCATTTTCTATAACATGGTATGAGAATAAAATCAATTTTTCGGGTAAAATAAGTATTTTTCAAAAAATGCAGTTTTGCCACCTTTTGATGGCACACCCACATTAAATATAGTTTTTGACATGTTTATATGTTCAATTTTACAAAATAAAATTATTCTTTGGAATCCGGATATAAAATTTTACCTTGGATAATTTTTTCATATTATTCTGATAACTTTCATATTTTAATGAATAGTAAAACACGCTCTATTTTAATTAAAAACAAATTTTTTCATCATAATAATTTATGTTTTTAAATTATGATATTTAATGGTTTTAAAGTATAAATATAATATATTTTTACCATTTAATATAATTTATGTCATTAGCATTTATTTTACATTGAATTCATAGGTTAAATCAATTCAATCTTTTGCAATGTTTTATACAAAACCCCGTTTTCTTTCGACAATGGGATTAATTTAAATTTAATTTCTGCAACTTCTATGTATTGAATTTTGAAAAATGGATTCCATATTTGGAATCAGTGGGTCTAAATTATATTAATAGACTACTTTTTATTTTTTGGCATTATGAATAGTAACTACGGTAAATTTTATTTAACATAGTAAAAGGTAAATAGGGTAATTAAGGGTAAATATATTATTATAAAATTACCCTAACACTTGTCTTAATACAATTGGATGATTATATTTCATCCTATGTAATATTTGGGTAGAAATGGAATCCATTAGAACCCACATGGAGGTGATTAAGACCTTTAGTTTATTTTATTTAAAGGAAAGTGAAATATGTCTCACTCAAACTTTAATAATTAAAGTATTTTTAATTTAGAGTTATACAGAATATAAATTCGGTTATAAATAATAATTTTAAATCTAAAATGTTTTTCTTCATCATGGTAATTTATTTGTAATTTTTAGGAGTTATTTAATTACCTTATTAGCTTATACATTAATGATGCGGAAATTACTTATTTAGTAAGAAAATTAATAATATTGTTTTTATTGAAATAGTAATACATATTAAAGGGCTCACAAACCTGACCAAAAATTATTGGTAGTGTGTATATACAACATAATAATCCAATGACCTAATATATGACCGTTTGGAGTCTTATAAAAGTGATTATGACACTTATATTATTTTATTTTATATGATGTCAAATTTTTCACCTTCATAATTTAATAAATATAAAATTTTAAAATTTGTGTGTTTTAGAAGATAAATCCTAATAAATGTATTTTTATGAAATATATAATATTTATTTTCATCATAGTATTTTATTTTTAATTTTTATGGAACAAATAAGTATATTTAATAATTATACAAAAAGGTTGTAGTAATTATTTTTTTTAAAAGAAATATGAAATAAATGGTTTTACAAATAGTTAAATAATTATTATATGAGCTATTTAATGTGATCCAATAATTTTATAGAGTACTATGACATGTTATTAACCTATTAAATATTTTAGTTTGAATATATCCACTATTTGGATTTTATTTAAATTCAAATAAATGAATTGTGTCAAAATTGACACTATTGTTATTTTATAAAAATAACATATTATTAAATTATTTAAAAATCACAAAAATATTTAAAAATTATAAAGTGAAATTTATATATTCTAAAATTTCATAAATTATCTAATTATGAATAATTAACAGCACATAAGTAATTATTTATAACAATTTAAAATTTAGAATCTTATTACCACAAATAAAATTTAATAGATTAAATAAGGATAAATCAAGTTGATAATGTTTAATATAAATTTACTACATGTATAAATTTTATTGAATGATGAGATTAAAACCCTATATCATCTAATATTCAAATATTAGTCATTTTTGGAGGTTTTTAAGTGGGGTTATATTTATTATAAATTAATAATTTTAAGATTTCCAAAGGCGCCCCTCTCCTCCCTTATAAAAAGAGAACCCATTCCCACTTCTCTTCACACCCTTTTGAGCCTTGAAGCTCGGCCAAACCCTGACAATTACTCTTCTCAACCTCTCTAGTTATATCATATTGGTTATGGTCTTCTCTAAAGTCCAAACCTAGTGCCCTAAGAAGAAGTTTAAAGGAGGTGCATCGAAGAAGAGGTAATCTCTTCTACCGATTCTTTCGATCTTCATTCTTTTTCAACTTCTTCTTCTTTAGTTGTTTCATTATAAAGTAATAACATCAGAATCACTAATATACTGATATTTTATTATACATATGAAACAACCCCATTTCACCTTTTATCCATCCTACGGAAAATGAAATCACCGCGCGTGCGTACGTACAGAATACCGTCTCCATGCCGTGGTGTAATCTGTTTTTCCAACACCACCTTACTTGGATGGGTATAATGGTGTAAATAATAATTATACATAGTTATTATAACATCATACTGATTCTGATATATTGTATCATCCAATCCAATTCAATTCAATAATTATTGGAACGATATGTAAAGACCTTTAAATTCCAAGGAATTTTTTTTTAAAAATTTTCTTTGGAATTTTACAAGAATGCAGTTTCTGACGGCGCCTGATTCCGAGGCCCGGTGTGCCCGGAATCAATTTCCGAAGTTTGGCTCAGGTACGTTCAGTGAACGGACAAGTGGGTTTTTCTAACTTTTGAACCGGTGCTTGGAATCGAATTTTGAGGGCACCGATGGAATCGCAACGCCGATAATTGCTTAGAAACGCCTCTTCCGGATTTGCATTTGCTCGAGTGTGGTTTTTAATTTTTGGGATTAAAGTTAAGAAATAAAATAAATTGTACCACAAAATTTATTTTATTTCACTTAAGCCAAATTGAAGCCACTTGAAAGCCGCTTAACCTGAGTTGAACGGATAGGGTACTATCTAAAAATATCCTACCCTCTTGGTAGGATATTTTTGAGGTGGGCCAGCATGAGCCCCGCCGTTTCTTTTCTGGTAAGTAACGCACCCGCGAAAACCTCTTCTTTAATGAAAGTCAATCGTGCGTTTTTCTGGTTAAGAAACGCCCCAATTAATTGGGCAGTTAAATCGTTACAATTAATTCAACGAATTAATTGTTCGTTTCTTATCTTTTGAATTTCAAAAGCTTAGGTCAATAATAAAATAAGGGTTGTACTTATTTTATTTAGTTGGACTTGTGGCGTGGAGAGAGTTTGGGAGGAAAGCGTTCTTCTTCGACCAAGAACGCGAAGAACGCGAAGAACGCTCCGACCTCCGACGAAGAACGCCAAACCCTCGGAGATCGACGACGCGAAGCCGTGTACCGCGACGTCAACGACGCTTCTTCCGCGATTCTACCTCCGCGACTGTTCTTCCTCGACGATCCAACCCTGCGACAACCTTCGATAGACAACAACAAGGTAGGGGGTTGCACTCCTTTTAAATTCTTTGTGGATTATAACAAAAACAAGGATTTAATTATTTTTAATTAAATCTTTTTGTTCTTGGACCTCAGAGTTCGACGAACAAGCTCGGAAGCGGAATCGGGTAGCAAGCAACGACGGCTTCGCCTTCCATCGAGTCGGGCGAACATCGACGTCCCCCTTCGACGTCGTCATCCACACGACGCCATACCGCGACGAACCTCGAACAACAACGCCTCCTTCCGATCAGCTTATACCCAAGGTAGGGGTTTGTTTTTGATAATGGAATCTTCTTTCCTTCATTTTTCCCCCTTTTAAAATAATGAATGTGGATTATCAAGGGAAGATTGTTTCAATTTTAAATGTTATGAAGTTGATTCTTAGTTTTCGTCTTTGAAAACTCCTAACGCGGAGGGTGCGGGCCGTACGAACACGGCCCGGCAACCCTCCGCTTTTTGCTCTTGTTGTACGGTTTTGTCGGCGATGAAGCAACGGGACCGAGGTAAGGATTTGAGATCACTGCAGTGAAGTTCTCGACCCGAGGAGAGAATTGGCGCAGGCGGCGGTCAAATCGGACCATCGGTGCGCGACCGGTGGTCCGTAGAGCTCGACGGCGGCGCACCACCCCGGCGCGGCGGCGCCGACGACCGAAGGTGGTGGTCAGGGTGGGACCCCTTATGGGTCCCACGTGTATGAATAACGGTCGGCCATACGCCGGCCGTTACCCAGAAGACCTGGGGGTTGAACCCCCGGTTGGCTGGAGCGGGCCCCCCACGTGGGGGGCCGTTGGTTTCTTTAAAACGGGGGGGGGGGGGGGGGGCTGTGCCCCCCGTTTCCCTCGACCCGCCGCTCGGCCAAACGGCCAAGCTGAGCAGGCGCCGGGCCGCTAGGCCGGGTCGACCCAGGGGGGGGGGGGTCTCGGGCCGGGTCGGTCTGGGCCCGAAACCCCCGTTTTCGGATCGATTACGGTCAAAAGCCCATAACATGAGCTGTAGACCTCCAAAAGATGCGCCGTCAGCAGCAATGCGATCCTTGGATCGAGACGGTCATTTCGGTATATCACACACAAGGTTTAGGAATACTCTGAGTTCGGCCTGGTTGGTTCGTACACGAAACCAACCGGGCCCTCGGAGCGGAAACGCTCATATCTTGAGTTACGGACGTCCGATTGACGTGCTGTCAGCTTTGTTGAATTCCTCTAAGTGAGACGGATCTTTTGGCTTACTCCGCTCGAGGTTTGGATGTCTTCGGAGTGCGGTCGGGTTGGTTCGCTCATGAAACCAACAGGGCCCCTAGAACGAAAAAGCCAATAACTTCCAGACCGGACGTCCGATTGACGCGTCGTCTATTGTGTTGCGTTCCTGTTGACGATACGGAACTTTTGGCATCCTCAGCTCGAGTTTTGGATGCAGTTGGATAGTGGCCGGTTTGGATCACACCAAAATCCAACTGGGCCCCTGGAACGGAAAAGCTGATACCTTTCTGACAGAACGCCCATTTGACGAACAATCAGTGGCGTTGGTGTTCTCGTTGATAAACGGTCCCTATGAGTATACCCTATGAGTGTTCGGGGTATAGTTGAGTTATGGCCGGATTGGTTCGCACACGAAACCAACCGGGCCCCTGGGACGAAAAGGATAATAACTCACAGACCGGGCGTCCGATTGACGCGTCGTCTGTTGCGTTGAGACCCCTATGACGAGGTGGTCCTTTGAGATACTTCATCGTGGGACTTTGAGATAATGGAGTATCGACCTATAGCTCGTGGAGAGGACCCTCCCAGTGATGAGCGTGCGGAGTACGAAGACCGTGTAGCTGGCTGAGACCCGACGACTGCTGATCGAACGACTCGGTGTGTTACAGAGGTGCGCTTGGTTGTAACGGCACATGGGAGCGCTTGGTTGTAGCTGAAGACCCACGACAGAGATGCGCTTGGTTTTAGCGGCACATGGGAGAGCTTGGTTGTAGCGGCAGACCCACGACAGAGGTGCGCTTGGTTGTAGCAGCACATGGGAGCGCATGGTTGTAGCAACTGGCCCAAAGTACTCGATGGGTGGAGTTCTTCAGCAGTCTTAGGTTAGTGAGCAGTACCTCGGAGTCGTGACAGGACCACTGTACACTCCAGAGACGGAGCTCTTCAGCAGTTACGGTTTCGATAATGAAAATCCTGGTTTGAGCTGAGACTTTTGACCTTTGTGTATACCTCATGATTGAGATGGGTCACTTGATAACTTAGGTATATGTATGGGCATATACCTGGGTAGTGGTTATCCGTTGATTTCATGATCCTTGTGTTTCCTCATGGTTGAGATGGGTTACTTGATAACTTAGGTATATGTATGGGCATATACCTAAGTAGAGGTCATCTGTTGAGATCTTTTTTGTGGTTATCCTTGTTGGTTTTAGAGAGACCTTGAGGGTCTCGGGGTCCCTACTGAGTATCTTTATACTCACCCCTGCACGGGCTATGCCCGCACCTCGTTGTGCTGGTTGCAGACGACAGGCAGTGCTGACGGAGGCCGAGTGTTCGAGGACTGGACAGTACCCGGAGGTGGACTACACGACGAGTCAGTACCCGGAGGTGGACTACACGACGTGACGACTCACAGAGGAGGTTGACAGACGAGGGCATGGAGGAGGCTATCTGTACCTACCCTTCAGGTAGGATCCGTGGTGGACGACCAGGAGCTGCGCTATCTGTACCTACCCTTCAGGTAGGATCCGAGGAGGACGACCCAGGAGATGCATCCTACTTCCAGCTGTTTTCTTTTTGCTATTGTACCCTGTTCAGTTGTAGTCATACTTTTTTTTGGGTTTGTATTCTAGCCCATTTACTTTTCAGCTTTTCTTTTGTACTTAGTGTTTTGCTTCCGCTTGTACTCTGTGGTGCTTGTTTTCTTTTATAAAGGCAATGACTTCCCAGTTATCGGGATTTTACGCCTTCGGTGCTAGTCGCCAGCCCCTGGCCTATGGAAGGCGGGCTTGGGGTAGTCACAAAACGGGCCCCGAGGACGGGTCGTGACACGATATCATCGCTCGTGCGTACGTACGGACTACCGTCTCCACGACGCGATGAGATTCATTATCCATGTTAACCGTTCAAGAATGATTATAAAGTATATATAAGCAATAATAATGAAATATATGACATTATAAATCTACTGGATTTATGTATATATATATATATATGTCATCTACTTACTTCCATTCAAGTCAATAAGGAAAGGAAAACAATGTTCATGCGTACGTACGGCCTACTGTCTCTATGAACGGTGTGTTTCATTTCATTTATCTATCTATTATATATATATATACTGAATATATATGATATATAAATCATGTTTTAAATTTTTTAAGTAATTAAATCATGATTTAAGTAATAATATTATCAATAACAACGAGTCCAAACACGTACGATAAATGAAACGATTTTACCCAAAACGCTAGTTTAACATGGAATTGACAAATGAATGCGTAATATAAATACATAAGTGAACCATATATGATATAATAACAATTAATAGGATTCTGTAATAACTCAATGACATTATTTATATCATTATATAGGAGTTTCGGATACATACGAAGCATATCGGACATAAGGTAAGGGATAATGTTGCAATCTCAATTGTTTTCTATCCGAGATTGCTTATACGTAAGTATTTACTGGGGTTATATTTGTCATCCATGTCCAAGATTTATAAAAAAGCTTTCATGTATGTTTAAAGTCCTTTTTACCCATTTTTTACGTTTACTACATGGTATGCAAGGAATTTTTTGATTTTTTACCATACGAGGCACTTTTTGAATTTTCCAGAAAAAGTACGAGAAGAAAGTATTTTTTTAACTTATATGGCATGAACGGATTTTTACGGTTTCATAACACCTTATTTTCATGAAGATTACTCTAAAATATTTCATTATTATTTTCAAAAAATTCCTTTTCTTTTAAAATTTAATGGCTTTTTGTGAAAAGAAAATGATTTTGAAGAAGAAGGGATATTTTCCTCAAGAATTCATTTCAAGTGTTTTGTCAAAAATATTTTCCATCTAAGATGACTTTATTTAGTATGATTATGAATCAAGTATAATGTCTCTATGATCTATATGGTTTCAATTTTCTTATGATGAAATGATATCCATTTTTTTTATATGGATTTTGTGATGATGGGATGATGTTTATGAAACCAATTTAATTCTTTGGGTTATGATGTATGATTTATAATTTTGTGGCACACGAAAGAATGATTTAATTATGAGATGGGTGGGACCTATATCTCCCTCCAATGCATTGGGTAAATATTTATATCTCATGAGATAGACATGGCTGGAATGGTATGTTAATCCGGTTCAGTGTTACAGGACTGAAATGAGGAGTGAACTCGATTCAGAAAGGGACTTTGTCCACTAAGGTGGTCTTGGCAGTAATGCCTTGGCTACTATGGAAATCATATCATTTGCTTAATGGTTTACCACAATTACATGTTTTATTCCAATGATATTTTATCATGATTGATGTTCCCTTATGATATATGCCTTACGTACTTCCATGATTTATGTCTTTGCTCAAGATTTTGATGTTTAAACAATATGTTCATGTTTTTATGTTCAATGGTATATGGTTTGTTTTATTTTCTCCATGATTACCCTTACTGAGCATTTGAGCTCACCCTTTATATGTTTTCTTTTCCCCAGGATTTCCAGAAAGATTTTATGTAAGAAAACAAAATGGGAAGATCTTTGTGGGAGTTGTTGAAGATCTTTCACCAAGATTATAAGATTATATTCCATGTTTCCAAAGACACTAAACTATTATGATCCTTGAGTTTTGGTTTTTGTTATGTATTAAGTATTCTACAAAAGTAATTTATTGTCCATGTACTTCAATCTTTGGGTCTCTACAATCCCAACACTGTTTTCCTTAGGTATAATCTATACAACATATATCTAGCCTGAACCGTGGACCTAGGAAACAACCACACTACTCGAAGTAGTCCCACCCAATTTTTTAGGTACAATTGGTGCCTATATTTCTCAACCATGACCACCAACGCATCCAGAACTACCAACACTACTCCACCTCCCAGCCTAATGTGGAGCTACAAATCCCAATATTGAACCTAGATTTAGATTAGACCCCCTTCCACTAAATACTGGTGTCAAGGTCCTATAAAAACATTATATATGGCCCATGTTAAGGCATTTCCGACACATGAATGGGTCTTTATTACACTAATTCCTCATATTACTATGTCTCCCACACTTATGATTGAAGACCTAACTGACAACACTAACAACATAGCTGGTACTCCCCTAATGAGAAGCCTCAAAACGATTCTTCCAGCCACTGAAATCCAAACTATTGGGTCGAGAGGCCAATCTTCCCAGATCTAGACCCCCAACTTCCCTTAGAATTCAGTCAATAATAAGTTCCTGGTTCACTAATTTAGTTACATAATTAAACCAAAACATGTTGAACTATAACCAAATAGAATACCCAAGACCTTTCTTGAAGCATCTCACCATCGATATGTCATCCACAAAATAAATCAGTGAAAAATGATGAAGCTCTATAAAGCATGGAAAATATTACATATCATTCCTAGAACCCTTCCCCATAGTCGTAAACTCCATGGACCATTCATCTATCAGGGTCTCTGGAAATATTTAATCATAAAAACAATATTTTAAATCCCAATAAACCATATCTTGGAGTATATCATTCAGGTTCAAAACATTCCACCATCTCTTAGAATCCCCCTAAAGAATATATGTCATGAGCTTCAATCTCTTCTTAGGAGGTTTCTCTAAATTCTCAAAGATCTAAAATATAGTATTTATCCATATCTCAGAAGCCTATGGACTGCCAACCCCTGAAAATTTGGGGGGATGCTACTAATAAAACACATGTGTCAACTCTTCTATAGATGAGGTAGAATACAAGGCTCCCTGAATGGCCTTCATAAAACAATTGAAAGTATCTAGAAACTGGGAATCCTCACCTAAATCAATAACGACTGGAAGTTATGCATGTGAAACTACTGAAGGTTCTATGAAAATCATAGGGTCCTCCACCTCCAATTTATATTTGTCTCCATGCTCTTGGTGCATGACTATATTTCATCATGGTAGAATATCTCTAAAATTCCAAACACATGACTTCGAAAATATCGATAACTACAATATAATAGATAAAAAGTAGGATAGGTTAAAGCCTTCATAAAAAAAAGTTACACCGCTCTCCCTTATCTAAAATCTATGATTGGGTATAGAAACGACCCTAAAAAACACTACAGACACATCCTTCTGGAAACTCTAAATGAAGTTCTAGGTCAGTTC
Source organism: Viscum album (assembly GCA_963277665.1). Classification (NCBI taxonomy): domain Eukaryota; kingdom Viridiplantae; phylum Streptophyta; class Magnoliopsida; order Santalales; family Viscaceae; genus Viscum; species Viscum album. The sequence continues at coordinate 2,096,760,803 of OY728141.1, forward strand.
CCTATTTCATAGTTTTAATTTTAGTTAAATTAACATTTGTTTAAAAATATAATTAAATGGTTGAACTAAATGGGAAACCAATTCTTATATATAAGGGCCCATTCACATCATGAACCGAAGTGTGGAATGCACTTTATCAAAACCATAACACATTTTTGCTCATGTTACCAATGTTCCATGACTCAAAGTGACATATTTGACTACTTAGGGTGTTTTCTATAGCCTAAGAAGAAAAACTCTATTTAGTAAACAACATGAACTCTATGTACCAACTATGTTACTAAATTTCTTGCACAAAACATAAAAAAATCACATATATATCATGCATGGAACACATCATATTGTCATGAAATCAATAAATTCACCAAGTATGGCATGGCATATTACTTCGAATGTGAATTATAATAGGTTCCTAAAATGATGCATGAGATTGAATACCCTCATCTCTTTAAGAAAAAGTAAAATACATAGTAATAATGAATAAAAACCATAAATTGTGTTACCCAATAGTGGAATCAAGTCTCCTATAATTGAAAAAATCAAGAAAAATGTGTTACGTTCTTAAAAAATTGGATTTTTCATATATGTGGATCGGATATTCCGAGGAAAAACCCATTACCAAATTATATTTCATTTTTAATCTCATATCTATTATCTCAAAATAGTATAGAAATAATAACCCCCCTGATACCACTTTGTAACATTCTGAATTGGGAGCCACTAAATGGTGCCCTGATCAGGTGGGTAACATGGCCTCAAACGCACCTCCCCATATGCCAGAGGCTTCCGACTAGTAGTGAGGGAATAGAGTGTGTCTTTGTGGAGAATAATACCTCATGTCAGAGTTTAATTTAGTGGTGTAAACATATCACGAAATAATGGATGAAAAATACAAATAACTGATAGAAGATAAATCATTCATAAGATTATAATAAAGAAATAGGTCAAAAACATTCATAAAAAATATGATGATCATGTCACGTATCTATAATAAAGTTCAGGAAATACATGGAAATATAAAAATTGTATAATAAATGTGTCAAAAAAATAAAAATACCCAAAATAAATATCTTGAGAAAGAATCACAATCTTATCTCGGTCATGTGCTCCCCTACTCCAAAGAACAGCCAATCAAGAATCATATAGTGGTTGCTTGCCTCAATACCTACCTTCATCTGTGAAGTATGTCTAGGTACCCAACGAAATCCTGAATAGTGTGTGAGATAACACTCAATAGTCCACCACTAATGGTGTCTATATCAAGTCCAATCATTTTAATATAAAAAACAGTGTGATGTATATCCCATGTATATAAGTACTAAAATATTTCTGGTCTTATCCAGTGAAAAATGAATCCCAGTAAAAAAAACTTATGCTCACATAAATAAGGGAAGCTATAAATAATATATAAACATGAAATATTGTCGAGTATAATAATATAAATCTGATTCCCATACAAGGGATATCTATAAACATAGAAAAAAACCTCAACATCCATTTTATATAACAATGTTTCAAATTACACAATGTCATATCCCATGTAATCTAGTACCAAACCATGAAGGGTAGGATCCAAGGAATAAAAGACCAAGGAATCCTTGTTGAGTCATAGGAGAATATCGATGGAACATTGGTAACGAATTGGGTGGAGTCCAAGGAGCATGTTAATAGATCATGTTCAATTTGAGTACAAGAAAGCCGGATCCAAGGGTTAGTAAGGCTCATGGAATTCTACGAAATCAGGAATCCGAGGAGTAAACATGTAAAAGGAATACACTACCATAAACAAGACCCATAGAGTATAAATTTCAATGGAATCCTATGGAACCAGGATGCAAGTATCTCATAAAAGTAATATACTACCATAATCATTTCATCAATCAAGCCATTAATCATTTAATTTCATGATTTCATTAAACTCATTTCAACAATTTCCATATAATACATTAAAACATTTTAATCATATGCATTCAAATGTATAAGAGGAAAAAAATTTACCATAACAATGTAATTCAATTCTCATTCAATTTAAAAAGGCTCCCAAATTCATCAGAGTGCTCACATCACCCAGTGGGGTGGTAAAAAACATGGCTGATATGAAGGAACACTCCAAGGGTATCCAATGTTGGGGCTAACAAACTCCAATTATAAAAAATAACTAAGTGTGAAACTTAATTAGGTTCCAAATGATTTAATAAAATAATTCATTTAAATTATTGGAAACTCTGGAATCTTCTGCATATATCATAACTAAAATAGGTTATATAAAACAACAAATCTAGAGGGAAAGGTATATACCATCTACCATATACACATGGTAGAAAACTCATTTAGCATCGACCTTAGATTTTCACTAGATTGAGATAAAAAAAGGAAAAAATCTTGAAAATATTTTATATAATCAAGCACCTAAATGAATCCATCAATATGAAGAAAAATAAATGACAACACAAGTTGAATGAAAAACTCACCAACATGGATCCAACGAGACCGATGCTTGAATATAAGTTCGGATGGAGGTGTTATCAAGGAACATAGATCAAAGGAGGAGTAAATTAATGTGAGAGGTAACTTCATCCTATCAAAATATAAACTAAAATGGAGAGGGGGTTTCAAAAAGTAACCCATTAATGTAAAAATGTAATTTTGCCTCAAAATATTTGGTTGCATGGTTTGGCCACACAGTTGAAAAAACTATGTGCCAACCATGTGCCCTTATCTACCTTAAAGAGGACCTCAAATTCTAATGGAAAATGGTTAGACGACCCATGATCCAGGTGTGCATGAAGCCTCTCCTAAAAACTACAGTGCTCCCACACGAGCATGTACCCAAGGTTTCATTGTTTCTTCAAATAGTGCAGCCTCTTATTTCCCTATGTCTATCCCCACACAGTTTACTCAAACCATGGGGCATGGGTCACATGATTTTTATTAACCATTTGGACTAGTTTACATTTCCAAAAACCATTCCTATTAGATATGAACAATCCACAACCCCCCCATACTCAGGTGACCTCATTAGGCACTCACATTAGGTCATAACCAAGGAGATAAACCAAAAATAAAATGACCAGTACATCATAAGAAAACCCAGGATCTTATAGATATAATGACTCCAGAGGTATAACAATGTTATAAATAACATATATATATATATATTATAAATCATCATACCCAACCATGAGATGTGGTAATCAAAAAATTAATGACATCAGCACGTGGGGCAGTAATCCTCTGTGCACATGAATGATGATTTAATAACACATTTGATATAAGTAGATAAGGTTTTATGTCATAACCTTAGAATAAAAACATCTCATTATATTAAATATATTAAGATTATTAATTCATAATTATGTAATAATAATTGAATGAGGTGGAAGAAGAAATAAAGTAAAAATTAATGTTGAATAATGTTACCTCTTCTTTGGGTAACCTCCTTAGGTTTTCACAAAAATACTTCATAGGTATATTTTTTGACTGAAATAAATTTTCTAGGATTATTATTTAGGAATCAAGGAATTTATTTAGGTAGTTATTGGATGAAACAAAACAGTTATATGGTGTTAATAATGGAGGATTGGAGATGTTCTTTTATAGGTTAAGTGACTTCAACGCTTTTAATTTTTCAAAAGAAAAAGGGATACCCACATTTATCACATGAAAAAAAATAAAAATGTATTATTATAGATCCTTATACAATATAAGGTCGTAAAATGGTCAGAAAATATATTTTAGACAAGTTTTTAGGTCTTTATAAATCTTATCTTTTTTATTTAGCCCCCAGTAAACCAATTTTTACATTAATCGTGGTAATTATTGTTTTACTATTTTCACAGTTCATTTGGGTAAAAAATTAAGTTGAACATATTAGATGATAGAAATTATTTTGATTCCAAATATCCAATCCATTTTTATAAACACAATTCAAAGAAGTGAAAATTTTAAATTTAAAAATAATTTCATAGATACAATGAGAAAGCGGGTTTTCAAAGGGAAAATGTTCAAAAGTTTACAAAGTTTTATATCAAAAATTAAATGAAAATGATTCTAGAAAACTAAATTGAAATAATATTTTTATAATTGAATAATTGTAACTTTGAACCCAATTTTAAATATAATTTATCTTTATGAAAAATTTAAATGACAATTCTTTTTTCAATCTAAATTTATTTTTTTCGCTATTCATCAAAAAATAAAACTGCTTAGAAAAAGCACTAAAATTCAACATAAGAAAATTTTAACATTAATATTTCAAATAAAATATTATTATTCAAAATATATTTTCTATAATTGGTAAATATTAATTTTATCATAATTTTGTTTGAATGGGAAAACCATTTTCTTTGAAAACTAAATCTTTTCAAAAAAATGTCCTTTACTTTCAAATGATTCTTATTTTATTTATAATAAAAAGATATCAATTTAATTTATTTTATACTTTTATATCCCATACAGTATTCATAGTTTAGTTATTAGTATTCAAAATAGCCAAATTAATTTCTAGGTTATAATGGACATTCCTTAATAATATTATTTTAATAGAGTATCATGTTTGATTCAAACCCGGTGTTATGTTCGTTGGAAGTTATCAAATAGATTAAATTATTTAAAATGAAATATACCATAATTTCTCAACATGTTATATTCCATTATATTCTTGGTGTTGTATGTTATACACACTATCTAATTTGATTTTTATATTTTAAAAACCTTGTGGTGTTATACATAACTCCATAAGATATTTATGTATTAGAGAGAGATGAAAATGGAATAAATAATATACGTAAGGGTTTTCTTATGAAATTTTTAATGTTTTCAGAAAAAATCCATCCTCATGTTTATATGAAAAAATTAATTTAAAAAATTTAAAAATATGTATTAGTAAATACTTATTTTAAATTAATCCCTAATAAGGGAACCATGATATGAAATAATTTTTATGTAAATAAATGTAGTGCGTAATATAAAGAATATACCAAAGTGAACTAAAATGCCATTTTAGAATTTTTTTTAATTTAATAGTGAAACCACACATCAAAGAGAGAGTCATAAAATTTATTATACAAAATATATAAATGTAAATTTGAAGATTAAATAACATAAAAAATTGTATTTCAAATTCAGAAATTAAATATATTTTGTAATAAATAATATGGGAATAATGAAGAAATAACCAATGGAAAGGATGATAATTATTCATAATAATGTCATATTTTTTGAAGAATGAAATCCATAATAGGGGACTATCTTGAAATAAAAATCAAAATTTAAATAGATATAAATAGAATATAACATTTCAAATAGATTAATGGAATAATCTAGACAATATATATGAACATTTTCAATGAAGAAAGTGTATGAACCAATGAAATAATATTGAGTCAACAATGCCACTTACATCTGATTCCCAGTCAATCTAGTAGGATATAACCTCTTATATAGTCAATTTGGGTTTATTATTCATCTACATTAAAACAATATTAATATTTATTTCACCTTTTACAATTAATTTCAAACATTTTAATATACATTAATTAATAAGTCCTTATTAGAACTAATATTATTGTTTTAATTGACATGTTTTAAGTGCTTGCTTTAGTATAGTGGTTATGTTCTTTAATCCTTTATCATCGTTTTATCATCACAACAATTTCCATGGAGGTTACATTATATTATTTGATATATTAATAAATCGAAATGGTCAGTTTATATATTTTATGAGGTGGTTCAGATTTATTAGAAAAAATATATTTTTTTTGAATTTTGAATAGATAAAAATAATTGATATTATTAATGAATATATATATATAGATTTCACCATTCTAGATTTATGTAAACATATTATATTCATAATTATTAGATCCTATTACTAGTATCTGTGTCATCTTAATCCTTCATTATTTTAACATTTTAGCATCTTTTTTCTTGGTTATAAAACTGTCCCAAACAAGAAAACCTTTAAACTAATGAATGAGTAAGAACAAGGAGTTATGTTATTATAATATCATTTTTACCAAATAATAATTATGGTAATATTACACAATTAGTGGTATTTTTCCTCTTTCTTATGACCACAATATACCATACCTAGATGGGGACTTCAGGAGTGGGATTTTGGGTAAATATTCAACAAAAAACTGAAGGATATAAGTTGTTTAGTGAGGGTGGAAGAGATATCCTTTTTATTAGAGACAATGAATGAAATTGTATTGGAAACATGAGTTATGTTATGTTTAAGGATATAATCACATAGGATTTTGGTGTTTTAGCTGATGAAATTTTGATGATAGTGTTTGGATTCACTCCTACACCTATCAAATATCTTTTAAAATAGGTTTATATAATTTTATTTAAAAATAATTTGATCAATTTTTTATTTACTACATTAACCTATTTTTAGAATTCTTATTTTTCTACAAAAGTAATTATATTATTACTAAAAAAATTAGATGTCCCCGATTATCTAATTATATTTTTTTTATATTTAAAATTTGGATTTTATTTAACATAATTCAAGTTCTAGATAAGAGGAATTTGGATTTTAAATTAAAACATATATAAATAGAAAAAAAATAGGAAATTATTTATTTAAAATTAAGTGTTATTATTATTATTTTATATAATTTACTAATCATTATATTAGTTTTAACCTATTATATTTTAATAAAATATTCCATAAACAATTATATAATTAGTTTATCAAACATTTAAATAAGATAATATTTTAAATGTATTTTTATGCATTAAAATGGATTTATTATTTATTATTACCTAGTTATAATCATTATATGAATGCTAATATATATATATATATATATATATATAAATACATATGTCTTAAAAACTGTAAGAACCCGTGTTTTTTCGGACATTCATTTTGAAAAGAAATTTGATTTTTTGCATCCAGATGCTCGTGATGGGAGAAATTGCCCTTTTCCCTAGAACATGATCTCAAATAATTTTTCTAACCACTCTATTGGTCCCATAATAGGGTGTTTACCAAAGGATATGAGTTTTGTGGAAATCTGAGTCGTTTGAATTTTGGAGGAACAATTAATATTTAGTATTTATTAAATTAAATACTAAATTATTATCATAGGTTTTATCAGCCTTATATTTCAAAAAGCGTGTCATATTGAGATTATAACTTCTTCTTTGAGTTTGGAATAGGTATTTTACCTTGACAATGTTTAAACTCATGTCAAGCACAAGGGCCTACCCGAGCCCCCTTTTCTTTTTCTTTTCTCCTTTTCTTTTTCCCTCCTCTTCTTTCCTCCTCCTCCTTGTGAACATCTCTTGCACCTCCTTCTTTTCTATGACCTAAAGAGAAATGGGAGAGAAAGATTTAGAGTGATTTGGATTCCACATGACGTACCATTGTGGAGCCCTCGACACGCGGAGTTGGCGTACAACATTCGTTGACAGTGAAATCAACCAAATCATCGGTGGTTTCCACCCAAAGGAAATATTTTTTATGTTTTCACCATATATATACTTTAAACGTGCTATTTTATGTTCTTAAAGCTCGTTTATTCTTGGGTTTTTCCTCTTAAGTCTATATCTATTATTTCAAGGGTGAAAATGAGGGTTTTAGGTAATCCAAGGTTTTTTCCATCGGGAAACCTAGGTGACACAGTGTGTGTTCTAATGGAACACTCCTTCCGTTCTTCCCATTTGAGGATGTATAAATTTTCTTAAGTACACACCATGTACTCTGAGTGCACGATGTGTGGTGGCACGTGGCCGTGTGTGCGTCCCTGTGTGAAAGAACATGGGTTTTTTGTTTTTAAACAGTACACACTGTGTACTTTGAAGTACACACCATGTGCTTTTACACAGGAAGACCCCATGTTGTTATGGAAATTTATGAGTACATATCCAAGGGAGGGATAAGAGTAAACACCATGTACTCTAAAGTACACACCATATACTTTTTCCAGCATAGTATTTTGGGATATTTTCCCCCCTTGAAGTCAGAATTGGGTGTTCCTGTAGTCCATTCTATGTGTTTTCCACATAGATCGCAATGGTGGAAACCACTTTAAATTTATATTTCATATAAATAGTGTTTTGGTGGTTTTTTTATAAATGTATAAGTTCTCCTTCCTGATATCAAGTTCAGTTCTTACCTGAGAGTGAGACTTGGCGTGCATGATAGGTTGGGTATTTAGACCAACCCAGTTGAGTCTTTTGATTTGAGATGAGCTATGATCTATCTCCCATGACATATGCTTTTGAGGATGTTCCCCTTGTTAGACGTGCACTTCGGGCCTACGAGGCCGTGAGACCAGATGCTTTCAAGGATTTGATGAGGGATGACTTTACTTATGTGCTGACTTTGGGAGTCCCTTGTTGGATCTATCTCATGTTTTCCATTGAGAGGATCTTTGTACTATGATTCCTCTGTTGTTATTTGTTTTAGGATCCTGTATAGTATTCTTCCCAATTTTTACATCATGTTTGGGTAGAGATGGTGTTTGGGAATCATCTAAAACCCATTACAAATGGGTAATACCATGGGGTTATGGATGTAGTGTTGGGTTGGGCATTTAGGCCACCCTCACTCATTTTTTTATATCTGGCTTGGTTTTTCTGATGCAACAGTGGTTACTAGAGGTGATTCTTGGTTGGTGGATTTTTAGCATGATGTGAGGTGTATTTATTTCTTTTGGGATGCTCATATGTTTTTCCTGGTATTCTTAATTCCTATTGAGATTCCCATACATGCTTTCCTGAGACCCGACTTCTGAGCCATGTTATTTCTGATATTTGTTGTATACCCATAGGTACAACATGGGACTTTTCTATTGATCATGAATGTTTATATGTTATTGGGATGACCAGAGGTTATTCCTGGTATCCGATTTTTGAGCCTTTCTCGAGGTTTCGAGAGTGATAGACCCGAGTATTTTGACCATGAGAGCTTGTCGAGGTGGTTGTATGCTTTGTTGGACCTGAGTGTTCAGGCTATGAGAGCTTTCCTAGGTGGTCGTATTATATGTTAAACCCAAGGGGTTCAGACCGTGAGAGTTTCCCAGGTAGTTGTGTGCTTTGTTAAACTCATGGGAATTAGGCCATGAGAGTTGGAAAGGTGGTTGTGTGTATTTGATTGATGTCATGTTGACCAAAGGGGTTAGACTATGAGAGCTTTCCCAGAGGGTGATGAGTGGTGGGGGTGATTACAATCTCCTCATCCTATGAATGGAATGATTACGCTTCTTTAGATCAGTTAAGATTGGTCGTTGGTATACGGTATCCTTCTTTACAGGATTGACCGCCGGTATATAGTATCCTTCTTTATAGGGTTAACTGTCAGTATATGAAAATCTAGTTTTGATTGGAGCTGAGTAAAAGTGAACCCAGGTGTAGGCTTTGTTTCTCCCTGTGGTGACATAGCTTTCTCAGAGATATGATTCTGGCACTGGCCGAATTAGGCTTTGTGTTGATTAGAATTACATACCTAAGGATCAACCATTTTTTGTGGTTTCATGTTGTTTGATAGACATAAAAATGAATATTCATATATATGTTTATATGTATAGGTATGGGGCTATACATGTGTATGTCTAAAGTTATGGACAACCTTGGTGGTACTTTCTAGTTGATAGGGATTATGGACCCTGGGTTCGAATTCGGTTTCATGCTTTCTTTACCTTCTGTTTAGTTGTGCTTAATCTAGCCTGAGCACATTTATTTTTCATATACATTAGCAACATGGTTATAGGTTAATTATTAGGGAGGCCTACTGAGATTATTTCTTACCCATACACTTGCACCTCAGTTTATGTGTAGACCTTATGTCTACTTTTCTCATTGAGCATGTGTTATATGGTGGATAAGGATGATGCCATGTGTTGAATGATTGAGTAGTGCTGCTCGAGTGGTTCTTCTGGTCAGGCTGATTCAGTTTGATAGTGTGTGGATATCGTCTATTTTGTTTGGCTCCGAGTGAGTGGTTAATCCCAGTACTTTTAATTTCAGTTTCTTTTGTACTTTTATATTTTTGGCCATCCCAATGGGTGACTAGTGTTGCATTGTATTGAATAAATTTTTGGGCTTTTTACAAAATTTTACTACTACATCTTATTCTATTTTCAGTTTTTTACTGCTCCTGGACTCTGTTACATTATACTATGATTGTTACTTAGTTTTTTTCCACTGCTTACTCTAGTATGAGGGTATAGTCTCCCCATTATACCACCTTTACACCCTCACTACTATTCGGTAGCCTCTAACATATAGGGAGGCACACTTGAGGGCTTGTGGTGAACAGGCATAGGGCACTAGGTTAGTGGCTTCTGGGCTGGGACATTACAAAGTGGTATCAGAGGTGTTCTTTTCCTTGCCTATTCTATTTGGTATTTGGTGGAAATGAGTATTAAGAATGTTTTAGAACTTATGATAGATATCAGATTGGTGTGTCACGAACACTTGTTCTGTTAGGAAGTCCTATTAGCCTGGGTTTGGGATTTCTCTTCTAATTTTGTGATGTGATAGTTGTATATGATTTTAGTCTTTAGTGATGCACATTTTGTGTGTGGGTGTTTTGATTTAATGTGGATCTCTATATCTAGTCCAATTGTAAGAGTCCAGTGATGGATTTTGACTCTTGTCTGGTAATGATAAGAGGAGTCTCAGGAATCATTCTAGGAAAGGAGGATTCAAAGCATATATGCCTACTAGTGCATGGTATTAATGACGCCTGAGACCTTTGGGTATGCTTAAACATTCTTTTACTCTGGTGTCATGTTATGTGGATCTATGTTGATGATTTTTTTCAAGAGACTGATGACTCAGTCCTCAGGTATGGAAGGTTTAGTAACCCTAGTTGGTCAATGTGGAATGTCATGCCTATTTTTTGTGAGTTTTTTTGGGTCTTTTTTCTCAATTTTGTGGGTATCTAGTTGGACTAAGGGGTATAATTCCGAAAAATAACACGACTTTTTTCTGAACTAGACCTTCCGAGGGTATTGCTGTATAGAGATATCTGATGACTTTAATTTCATTTTTTCTCCTGTATGGTTGTTATCTCTAGGGATCATTTCCTTCTTAGGATGCTTGGAGAAGATCAGAGCCCTTGTAGGTAGTGTTTTTAGTTTTGACCTTCATTAGTTATTGTAATATTTACCTGCTTTTGAGGGGTTGGATCTTTTTGGGCTAGGTGGTTGGACCTTGTGACCGAGTTTCGAGGCTTTTCCTATAAAGCTTGGTGGGATTCCAAGAGATCCTTCATTGAGACTCAGAACCTTATTGGTTGATGTTTGTTTTGTTCTAGAGAATCATGTGTGATATTTTGGACCATGTTTTCCTATGCCTTTTAGTATGTGAGCTTTTGTTACACTCATTATGTGATCGATGCATGGTAGGTGCTCGAGTTTTTCTTCTTACACATGCTAATGCCTTTATCTTTTAATGAAGCGCCTTGGGTGATAGTTTTTCAAAACTGGATTTGATGGGAAGAAATTTTCAGGTTCCTGGACTGGTTGACCAATGTTTCCATTGTTTCTAATGTAGTCCAAGAGTGGGTAGATTCTCATGACTAGAACGACGCCATGTGGATGGGTCGGGTGATAAAGGTAAATGATGGATACATGTGGCATCGTTTGAATATGAATCAGTGAGTGGATGAGTGTGAGATTAAGACCAATGTTTCAAGGATTTTCATTGGGTTGGACATTAGAAGTTCTGTTGAAATGGATTTACGTGGTATAGGTGACATCGGGAAATGTTCAGGTATCTTCAGATAGTTGAACCATGGCTAAATCCTGGTCAGGTTTTGACAAGAATGTGAGTATAGCTCAAAGGGAGGTATATAGGAAATTTGTAGAATATTAGTATGATGTTGTTAGATATTTTCATGAACTATCTTGACTCATATTGAGTGCTATAAGAGAGTTTTGGTCCTACGATGAGCTCCATTTTCTTTTCCGTTTCTTTCTCTTTCTAAATGCTCTTCTTTGTTGAGGAAAGGAACTTGTTGTGGTTGTGCTCAGGGAGCGGTGTAAGGTAAACCATATGGTGGGGTGTGCACCATTAGCAGTTTTAGGGTGGTGGACCATGCTTTCAGTTTCTCTTTGGTTTTTTTCATGGTCCTTTGGTCTCATAGGTTTCTTGTGAGTTGATGATAAGGGTATTCCTATGCTGGGGAGTACCAGTTCAATCATAGTTAAATGTCTTCTATGTAGAAGATAGTGGTCGGTGCTATGAGATTTGTCGTTGGACAGTACAAATAGATTTATTTCATAGATTCTTAGTATGGGAGCCTAGATTCTTGTCTGTTAACTAGGATTCTCAAGGATGGGAAGGTTTATAGTGGAGAGTTTGTAAGAACATGTGTTTTTTCAGACCGTCATTTTGAGAAAAAATTTGAATTTTTGTGTTCAAGTGGTTCTGAGGGGTAAAATGGTCTTTTCCACTATCATATGATCTCAAATAATTTGTATGACCACTCCTTCAGTCCTAGAATAGGGTTTTTACGCTAGGAAAATAGTTTGGTGGAAATATGAGCCGGTCAAATTTTGGAAGAATAGTTAATAATTAATAATTACTCAATCAAATATTAAATTATTTATACAGGTTCCTTTAGACATATCTTTCAAACAGAGTTTCAGATTGAGATTATGAATTCTCCGTTGAGTCCAGAACGGGGAGTTTAGCCTTGAAAATTCATAAACTCGTGTTGGGTGTTGGGGCTGGCTCGGGTCCATTTTTTTTCATCATTTTCTTTTCTCCTTTTCTTTTTTCCTTATCTTATTTACCCCTCATCCCTATTCATGTATAATGAACCTCCTCCTTCTCCATGACATAAGGTTAAATGGGATAGAGAGATTCATAGGTAGTTGGAAGGAACGAGAGGTACCATTGTAGAGCCCTCGACGCGCTAAGTTGGCGTACAATATCTGTTGAAAGTGAAATCAACCGAAGCTACGACAGTTTTTTCCAAAAGGTAGACCCATTTATGTTTTCACCACTGATCCCATTTAAATGTGTTTTTTATGTTCGTAAAGCCTATTTATGATTTCTTGTGGCATGTTAGGCCAGATCTGTTTGTTTCACGGGTGAAAACGGGGGTTTCGGGTGATTCGAGATTTTTCCCTTTGAGAAACCCAGGTTACACAGTGTGAGTTCTAGGGGAACACAATGTGTGTTCTTCCTGTTTGAGGTAGAATATGTTTTCTTAAGTAAGCTATGTGTACTTTGAGTACACATTTTTTGGGGGCACATTGTTGTGTGTGTTTTTGCGTGAGAATGAACATGGGTTTTTTGTTTTTAAATAGTACATGTCGTGTGATTTGAAGTACACGCCATGTACTTTTACACAGGAAGACCCCATGTTGTTCTAGCCATGTAGGATTACACATCCAGAGGAAGGGATAATATTATATTCCATGTACTCTAAAGTACATTCCATATACTTTTTATACCTTAGTATTTTGTGGCAGTTTTGTACCCTAGAAGTCAGAATTGGGTGTGCGAGTAGTCCATTCTGAGATTTTTTCCACATATATCACAATGGTGGTATAAAAATAAAATTTATAGGTCATCTAAACTATGTTTTCGGTGTTTATTTATAAATAAATTAGTTCTCCCTCCAGATATCGAGTTAAGTTGTCACCTAAGAGTGAGTATTGTCATGGATGATAAGTTGAGTGTTCAAACCAACCTAGTTGAGACTTTTGATTTGAGGGGAGATGTGAGATATCTCCCATGACCTATGATTTTGGGGACATTTCCATTAAGAGACGTGCCCCTTGGGCCTATGATTACATGAGACCAGATGCTTCCAAGGTTCCCCTGAGAGATTCCTTTGCTTATGTGATGAACTAGGGAGTCCCTTGTAGGATCTCTCTCATGTTTTCCTCTGAGAGGATCCCTATTATAGGATGCCTCTGTTGTTCATTATTCGAGGATTTTACCTGGGATTCATCCCTTGATCTTCATTAATGATCCCATGTAGGATGATTTCACTCATGTTTACCTTGAGGATTATGAGGAGGATGCATCTTTGTGTTTTATTTGAGGGACCAAATGGGTGCCCGTGGTTTTATCGACCCTGATTTGTACATCCGGTTTGGGTAAAGATAGTGTTTGGGTGTCAGCTAGAACCCGTTCCTAACTGGTAATCCCATTGAGATATGTATGTAGTGTGGGTCCGATGTTCGGTCCACCCTCACATGTTGGTTTATATATGACTTGGTTTTGCTGATGCATCAGTGTTTACAGGAGGTGCTTTCTGGATGGTGGATGTTTAGCCTAATGTGAGGTGTCTTTATTTCTTTTAGGATGCCTAGATGATTTTCCTGAGATCTACACTGCTTATTGGGATGCTCATACTTGCTTACTTGAGGTCCAGCTTCTGATCCACGTTATTTCTTCTATTTTATATACCTATAGGTACTACCTGGGACTTATCTGTTGAGATTGAATGTGTATATGTATATATCATGATGTATAAGTTGTTGGGATGACCATAGGTGATTCCATGTATCTGACTGTTGAGCCTTGATTGATGTTTCGGGAATTTTGGAACTGGGTGTTTAGACCATGAGATTTTTCCCCGGTGGTCGTATGCTATATTGGATCCAAGGGTTTATACCATGAGAGCTTTCCCAAGTGGTTGTATGTTATGCTAGACCTGAGTGGTTCAGACTGTGAGAGCTACCTAAGTGTTCATATGCTATGTTAGAGCCGTTGGGTTTTGAATGTGAGAGATTCGTAGGTGGTCGTGTGTATTTGATTGATTTCTTATTGGCCAACGGGGTCAGACAGTGAGAGATTTCCTAGAGGGTGATAAGGGGTGGGGATGTTTACGGTCTCCTCAGCTTATGATTGGAACAATTATGCTCTTCCAGATCATTCAAGATTGACTGTGGGTATATGGTATCCTTCTTTACAGGATTGGCCATCAGTATACCGTATCCTTATTTATACGGTTGACCATTAGTATATGGGAATCTAGTTGTGATTGGAGGTGAGTATGGGTGAACCTAGGTGTATGATCAGTTTCCCCTTGGGGTGATTTATCTTGATCAGAGATATGATTCAAGTGCTGGCCAATGTAGGTTTTGTGTCGATCAGGATCATGGACCCTAGGTTAGACTATGGTTTCATGTTTTCTTTACCTTCTGTTTAGTTGTTCTTCAGCTAGGCTGAGTATGTTCCTTTTTCATACACATTAATAACATGGTTATACGTTACTTATTGGGGTGGACTATTGAGATTCATTCTAAACCCTACATGTGTACCTAGAGGTACATGTAGACCATATGAATTCTTTTTAGGTTTAACATGAGTTGTATGGTGGATAGGGTTGATTCCTAGTGTTCCATGATCAAGCAGATCTTCTAGAGTGGTTCTACTAGTGGGGCTAGTGTAGTTCGACAGTTTTTGGAGACTGGGTATGTGTTTTGGATCGGAGTGAGTAGTTGAGACCTGTAGCTTTACTTTTAGTTTCTTTTTTTACTTTTATCTGTGTTGTCAGGATAGTGGGTGACCAGTTTTGTATTTTTCTGCATAGTTTCTCAGGATTTTTATAGCATTTTACTATTACATCTCATTATATTTTCAAATTTTTATTGATTCTACACTTTTTTACTTTCCACTGTGTATTTTTCTTAGTTTTTTTATACTACTTACTCTGGTACAAGGATATAGTCATCCAATTGTACCACCACTACACCCTCACTACTAGTCGGAAGCCTATGATGTATGGGGAGGCACGCTTGAGGCCTTGTGATGAACTAGATCGGAGCACCGAGTTTGTGGCTTCTCGGCTGGGATGTAAGAAAAACAATGATTCTAATTTATTTAAATTCATTCATTAAAAGAACGTTTTATAAAAAAAATATAATTTTAATAAATAAACAGATTAAAAAAAAATTACAAAAAATATCATTTATTATATTATTAATTAAATGTTTATAAAATCCTAACTTATACATACAAAACCCATCAATACCTCTTAAAAATACCATTAGTTATGATAACCAATAGTGTTTATTATAGGTTTTGATTCAGCTAATATAGATCTCATATTGATTCCCATGAGATTGAACATATCTTGTATGTGATTTCACTCAATTTTTACTTATTAAAGTTCATCATGTGATTGTTCAGGGGAAATCCCTTGTAACCATTCCTCCATTGTAAGATAAAAAAATGAGACTCATATGGTATACTTCTACTACATTATCACATTTATTCCCCATTCTAAAAAAGAATTTATAATGTGTTTACTTATGTTAATACCAACCAATTCAATGAATAAGATATTCCAATCATACTTTAATCGAATATGACCTAAAATTTATCTCATTAATTATTTTTATTTCTAATTCTGTTGTCAATGTTAATATAAAACCAGCAATCATATATATAATTTTTATATAACATTTGTATACTTAAAGAAAATCATTGATATCATCCTCTTATTTCTACTCAATCATGCACAGTGTAGTTTAATTCATGTGGCCTAAACATCTGTGATCCACACAACAAAACCCAATCTCCTAATATTAACACTGCTCTAAGACCAATTCCCAATGATTCAAGAAAGAATTTATACTCCTCACCTAGATTGTGTAGGATCACAATCTGTTCAATTTTCAAGAAATTATTCAACTCTTAAAAGTAATTCTCACATAGTTCTGACGATTCAAACATTACTCCCTTTTTGGTCAAGCCCAGTAGTGGTGTTTATAGATTGGAAAAGTCTGAGATGAACCTATTATAGTGCCCCATTAATCTTATAAAAATGTGGATATCAAAAACATTCTTGGT
Organism: Viscum album; assembly: GCA_963277665.1. NCBI lineage: Eukaryota > Viridiplantae > Streptophyta > Magnoliopsida > Santalales > Viscaceae > Viscum > Viscum album. Next base: position 2,096,777,585 of record OY728141.1, read on the forward strand.
ATTCCCCCAATAAATGACTACACAAACCTTATTTGGGTCCCCTAATGCACCTTCCTCTAAGATGATGAGAACCAGGATGTGTACCCGATCAATCCAAAACTGAAACTTAGATTGGTTTGTGTATAACTGATACTCTCTTAGTGTATCTAGTAATATTTCAAGATGTTTTTTGTAACACCCCAAGCTTCCATGGTACGTTTCCCTTCGAATAATGCGATAGCGTGTGTTGTACGCAACATCGAGTTCTAACACACACCACAACTAATTAAACTAGCCGTTGTGAATAGTAATACCTACTTTTTGAAATCATATATATATTTTATATTTCAAAATGGACTTCATTTTTGGATTCGGAATATTGAAATTAGCCTAGGGTGAAATTTTGGTACTTTTCGGATAACTTTTATATTTTGATGAATAGTGAAAATTACTAAATTTTAATTAAAAACAACTTTTTTAATCAAAATAATTAATATTGATAAATTATTAATTTGAGTGGTTTTAAAGTATATTTAGAATATATTTTTACCATTTAATTTAATGTTTGTCATTGGACATAATTTCACAATTAAATAAGACATAAACAAGTGTCAATCTTTTGATAGTTATTATCTCTTAAAAACACGCTTTTTTATTTTAACAACGGGAATTAATTTTAAATTAATTTCTGCCACTTCTGTGTTTTGAATTTGGAAAAATGAATTACATATTTGGAATCAGGATGTCCAAATTATGTAAATAGGTAACTTTTATTTTTATACATTTTGAATAATTACTACGGTAAATATTTTATTTACCATGGTTAAAGGGTAAATCCGGTAAATAAGGGTTAAAAAATAATATTATAATAATACAAAATTACCCTAAAACGTGTCCTAACCTTATTGGTGGACACATACCCGACCATGGGAATCCTTGGGTCGATTTTGGGACCCCTTGGAGCCACTTGTATGTGGTAGGGACACATTATAGTAATAAAGTTAAAATAAAAATAAAAATGGCATAAGCCTACATCTTTTAGAAGTACAATTTTTTACATAGGGTTATACATGTTGGATTTTCGATTATAAATATTCATTAGAAAGATAAAACGATTTCCTAGATAATTATATTTTAATTATAATTTTTCGACATCAAATAATTTAAATTATTAATGACACAATAATGATGCAATGTTTACCTCATTAATAAATCATTTAAATAAATAAGATTATAATGATTAAAATATTATCTAAAACCTGTCCAATTCTTATTGGTTGATGTTATTTAGAATATGAGTCATCTTATCTTCGACCTAAATGATTTTTGGACCATTATAAACCGAATATAATTATATTATAAAGTAATACTTTCACTCTTTCCTAAAGAGCTCGTCCTCTCCCTTATAAAAGGAGACCACTTCTACTCATTCCTAACACCTCTCAAGCCACTTGGCTCGTCCAAACCCTGGCCAAATAAGCTCCCCACATCCCCCTCCTCCTCATTGAAGCTTCCCCTTAGGAAGAAAGCATTTCAAGAAGTCCTTTGGTTCCAACCAAAGTGAGTTACCTAAATTAAAGGTAACGATTTCTATGAAATTATTTTCATTTATTTTGCATCTCCAACCCCAAACTCTTTTTATTTCCTTTCTTTTGTAACAACACCAGTATCCAAAATATACTAGGATGTTGTTATAAGAAGGATTAAAACTACACATACACACAAATCCATCTAATGGATGATGAACATAATGTTTCTGTGGATGGAAAACAAACGCCTCACGAAACGATGATTGTTCAAATACATCTTACCGCCTCTCATGGTGGCCATTATGATGACACTGTAATTAAATATGATATTAATGATATATATTTTATATATAATCTTCTGTAATTCCATTTTATTTCATACCATTATTCGTTTCATGTTGTATATACATACGATAATTTCTTTTGAGGAAGTGCGGACTACCACCCCCTTAAAATGATATGACTCGTTCATACCACACATGGAACGTATAAAGGATGGTGTTAATGAACTTAAGTAACATATATAAAATATTATATTATACTGTAATAGTAATATACCTATGTATCATTTGGATTCGATTCTTTTAAAATAAAAATTAAATGGAAGTAGCGTTCGTTCGTACGTACGGACTACCGTCTCCACGAACACGATGAGATTCATTCTCCATCGTATCCATTCAAGTCTTATTCTCATTTTAGGGTTAAAAATAATGTTAATATCATTCTGATTATGAATAAGATATAATCTATCCATTACAAACATGTCTTACGTAACCAAACATTTAAGAATAATGAATCGATTATCACCCGAAACGACGATAATACTAAGATATTATTAATAAAGCAATGTTAAAAGATCATATATGATATCATATTAATGTATATGATTCTTGTATAATTTAAAAATAATTATTTCACAATTATACAGGAGGTTATCCTACCCCAACAAAGGAAATGTACAAGGTAAGGATTTATTTCGCAATCTCTTCATTATCCGAGATTGTTTATACATAATTATCTACTGGGACCTTGTTATCATCCACGTCCATGTTTCTTCAAAATGTATTTCAAAACATTTTTAATATTTAAAAGAATATGGGTTAAATTCATTTATACCCTTGTTTGACTTTTTATAAGAGGTTTATAAGGGAATATTTCCGTCGTTTTCCAAACAAGGTGCTTTTTAACCTTTTTGACAGAATTAAGATAAGAATGTTTTTTTTAACTTATACGGCGGGTGCGGTTATTTTCCGCCGTTATAAAATCGTCAAAGCTTCCCTTACAAGCTTATAAGAACATTTTCAAGAAAATGTTTTATTTTATATGGCTCTTAAATCATTTAAAAAATAGAAAGAGATATTTCTCTAAAAAGTGTTTTGATTTCATCTATGTCAACATCCTATGACGGATTTTACGCTTATTTGAAGTTGATTTATTATGATACAAAACTTATATATTGTATTGAAGGTTTTGTGATATGTTTGACTGTGGATGTGCTATTTTTATATCATTCATAGTTTATGGTGAAATTATTGACATTTTTTATGCTAGTTTTAATACGAATGTTTATGTTATGTTTAAACCTTTTCATATGGGAATGCATTGGACTTAATATGTGACGGGTGGAGCCCGCTATATCTCCTTGATGCATCGGTAGGTCTCATGAGACAAACTAGTGTCTTGGCACAAGGCCTTGGCAAAATCTTATTTGTAGTCTTGGCACGAGGACTTGGCTATGTGGTTATGATAGTCTGGCATTATGCATTCCAACATTATGAAAGTGGTTATTGATATTGCATGTGATTATTCGATTAGTAGAATATCCATGAGAACAAGTAAATGGAATTATTTCATTTTACTTTTGCCATACTATGTTGAAGTTCAAGTTTAAAAGGCTTTTGTTTTAGTAATTCATTGCCTTAAATGTTTATGCTTATTTTTGAATGTTCCTCTATATTTTTATCCTTACTAGGCATTTGAGCTCTCCCCTTTTCTATGTTCTATTTTTCCTAGGATGTGAAGATGTAAGTTATGAATGACCTGTAGGGATATTATGAGGGGATTATAGTGTGGACTGTGGAAACATTATGTTGTTGTAGTAGTTTTTTCATTTTATGATGTAATGTAAAACTTATGAATATATCTAGTGTTTCCAAGGCTACTAAACCAATCGGTCTTTCGAGATTTGATCTTTCTTGGGATCATGCCAATGTTATGTAATAATGCACCGACTCTGGGTAACTGGGGTCGGGGCGTTACAGTTGGTATCGGAGGAAGTTTAGTACAAACCTTGGAAGCTAGATTTAGATAAACTCTGATTAGAGCATGTAAACCTAAGATGAACTTTGAGGATTAGTATAGAAGAACTTCCTAGAATTTTGGTATTGTAGAGATTTTGTGATTTTTCCGAGCAATACATCCCTGTCTGGATACGAGCAGGTAGAGGCGGCTCTGGCACAGATGTACCTAGGGGTAAAACCCAAAAACACCGCTTTGAGCTAGACTCGAACGGGAACTGGTGCATGACAACGAGCCTTGCTGCACTCTTGGTTATGACATTCCCGGGGGATATGCTTAGGATAACTCTCATTTTCTTTACAAATCATTATGAAGGGTTTATGAGTATATACTTTCTCAAAGAAAACATTTTTATGATTATGGATTATATCCATAAATAGTTCAATTTATGTTAAGTGTTTTATAAGTATGGGATTATTTATTTTGATTCATAAACTGATCTAGTTTATGCCATTGTTTAGAAATGGCGCCTAGTGGAAGAAATGGAAACCGTATCAATGCACGCACTCCATGTAGGGATTGCCCTCCTGCTCAAGATAATTATAGTGGGGCTGGTGATGCAACTGGTGCCGATCAGCTAATCACCATACTGGGACAACTTACTCAGGTTATGAATAATAACCTTACCCGTATGGAGCACCCTGATCCGCAGCGTGGAGGATCAATGTTAGATCGATTCATGAGGCAACAACCACCAACGTTCAATGGGAGTACAAATCCCTTAGTATCTGAGCAATGGATAAATTCTCTAGAGAAAATATTTCAGGCTTTGGAGAGAAGTGAAAGGGAAAAAGTTATCATGGCAGTTTACCGCCTCACTGGAGAAGCTGATCAATGGTGGTCACTGATTCAAAACATGAAGGAAGATGATGAAGTATCAAATGTAGAATGGTGGGAGTTCAAAGATCTGTTTTTAGAAAAATACTTTCCTCATGACCATCGAGCAGACATGGAAAGGAAATTTCTAAGTCTGAAACAGAAGGAGGATGAGAATGTCGCAAAGTATGAGGCTAACTTTACAAAGTTAGCAAGGTACACTGGTGATTATATACACAACCCAAGAAGTAAGATTGATCGTTTCTTTGATGGGTTAAAACCATTTCTCCGTCGAGCATTAGTCTCACAATCCTTTTCATCGTACGAAGACATTGTCTCATGTGCTATCAAGACCAAAAAGGAATTCTCTAAGTCTTATGACTTTAAAGCAAAGCAAGAGAAGAAGAGACCTGCTGATCAATCTGGGAATGGAAATAAGGGGAAGAAGGGAAAGGTTGAATATCCATCTTGTGGTAAATGCGGGAAGAAACATCCTAGTACTTGCTTGAAGGGAATGGGAGTCGGTTACAAGTGTGGTGAAAAAGGCCACCAAGCTCGTGATTGCAAGGGGAAGAAGGAAGCTACCAACGTTCAGTGCTACAACTTCATGGAGATGGGACATTATGAAAATGAATGTCCTAAGCGTCAGGAGAACTTACCTCAGAAAAAGCCAAGGGATCAAGGCCAGGCTTATACTATCACTACTGCTGAGGTAGAAGCTCCGAAAGACGTGGTGGCAGGTAATTTAATGGTTTCCTCAAGTTTAGCAAATGCATTATTTGACTCTGGATCGTCGCATTGTTTCATATCTTCCCAGTTTGCTAAGAAAATTAGATATTTCCAATTTGATTTAATAAGGGAGTTGTCAGTTAAAACTCCTAAGGGAAGTATCATTGCAACAATGTTTTGTGAATCAGTCCCCATTAGAGCACATAAATTTTCTTTATCTACTGATCTCATCGTCATACCTATGATTGAGTTTGATATAATCCTCGGTATGGACTGGCTTTCGGACTATGATGCGAAGATTTATTGTAAGAAGAAAGAGGTTACGATTCTTGATGATAATGATAAGGAACACCTTATTTTTAGAGCAGAATCGTCACCACCTAATTCTTATTTAGATCCACCCCCAGTAGCTCAACTTAATTCAATTATTGGGGAGGAAGAGAATGAAATAACTGTCGGTGAGGAAAGGAATGTTCAAATAGAGGATGTACCTGTTGTGAAAGAATTTGTAGATGTATTTCCGGAAGATTTACCTAGACATCCTCCAGAACGAGAAGTTCAGTTTTCCATTGATTTGATTCCTGGATCAAGGCCTATATCGAAGACTCCTTATAGAATGGCCACTGTAGAATTAGTCGAACTAAAGAAACAACTAGAGGAATTGAGTAATAAGGGATTTATTCTCCCTAGTGTTTCTCCATGGGGATCCCCTGTTCTTTTTGTTAAAAAGAAAGATGGATCTATGAGGTTATGTATCGACTACAGGGAGATCAATTCTATAACGATAAAGAACAAGTATCCCCTACCTCGTATTGATGATTTATTTGACCAACTGCATGGAGCTCAATACTTTTCAAAGATTGACCTTCGATCTGGATACCATCAGTTGTGTGTGAAGAAGGAAGACATTCCTAAGACAGCATTTCGAACCAGGTACGGGCATTACGATTTTACCGTAATGCCGTTTGGATTGACTAATGTACCCTCTGTATTCATGGATCTGATGAATAGAGTTTTCAAGGAGTATCTCGATGAATTTGTGGTGGTATTTATTGATGATATCTTGGTATACTCCAAATCCTACGAAGATCATGAAAATCACTTGCGCATTATATTGAAGACTCTGAGGAGGCATGAATTATATGGGAAGTTTAGCAAGTGTGAATTCTGGATTCAGGATATTTCTTTTCTTGGCCATATTGTCTCTAAAGATGGAATCTCTGTTGATCCTTCTAAGACCAAGGCAATCCAAGAATGGACAGCACCTACGAGTATAACTGAGGTACGTAGTTTTATTGGTTTGGCAGGTTATTATCGACGTTTCGTCCAGAATTTTGCCCGATTGGCTAACCCACTAACGAAGCTCACACGTAAAAGGGTTAAATTTGTTTGGACAAAAGAGTGTGAAGAATGTTTCGAAGAACTGAAGAGAAGATTAGTCAATGCTCCTATATTGACTCTACCATCGGGGAATGATGGGTTCGTTATTTATAGTGATGCATCAAAGAAAGGACTTGGTTGTGTCCTTATGCAGAATGATATAGTTATTGCCTATGCATCACGACAGTTGAAAATTCATGAACAAAACTATCCTACTCATGATCTTGAGTTAGCAGCTGTGATCTTTGCTTTGAAGATATGGAGACACTACCTCTATGGTGAAAAATATGAGATTTATACTGATCACAAGAGTTTGAAGTATATTTTCTCACAAAAAGAACTCAACATGAGGCAAAGGAGATGGCTTGAATTACTCAAGGATTATGATTGCACGATACACTACCACCCAGGGAAAGCAAACAAGGTGTCAGATGTTTTGAGAAGAAAAGACCATGGAGTTTTGAACATGATGAGAATTGAAAGGGATCCAATTTTCATGGATCTAGTTAAGATGGACATGGGAATAACCAGGGAAGGTGAAACATCAATGCTTTTTCAAATGGTTTCCAAACCATCTTTACTAGAAAGGATTAAGAGTTCTCAGACCGATGATGAAGAATTTCAAAAGAAGATTAAAGCTGTGAATGATGGGAGATTGAGAGACTTTGTGTATGAAGATGGGATTTTGAAATTCGGGAAGAGACTTTGTGTTCCCGATTTACCTGATCTAAAAAGGGAATTGCTGGATGATGCTCATAGTTCCAATTTCTCTATACACCATGGGAGCACCAAAATGTATAGAGATTTGAAGGAACATTTTTGGTGGGACAACATGAAGAGAGAGATTGCTGATTTTGTGTCAAGATGTATGGTTTGTCAACAAGTGAAAGCTGGAAGGCAACAGCCTGGAGGAGTCATGCAACCTCTTCCCATACCGGAGTGGAAATTGGACAATATTATGATGGACTTTGTCATGGGGCTACCAAAGACTCCTATAAGGAACGATGAAATATGGGTTATTTTTGATCGTCTTACCAAGTCAGCACATTTTCTTGCTATAAGAGAAGATCTACCCCTGGAACGTCTAGCAAGACTATACATTAATGAAGTTGTGAGACTTCATGGAGTACCCCTATCGATTGTTTTTGATCGTGATCCCCGTTTTACTTCAAGATTTTGGAAAAGTCTTCAGAAATCCCTGGATACTGAACTTCATTTGAGCACTGCTTACCACCCTCAGACAGATGGACAATCAGAACGGACTATTCAAACCCTAGAAGACATGTTGGGATCTTGCTCACTTGACTTTCAGGGTATGTGGGATCAATATTTACCACTGGTAGAATTTTCCTATAAAAATAGATTCCATTCGAGTATTCAGATGGCACCATAGGAAGCGTTATACGGAAAGAGATGTCGTACACCAACCTGTTGGGATGACGTTGGTGAAAGAAAACTTGTAGGCCCAGAACTGGTGGTGGAAACGGTGGAAAAGGTGAAAGTAATCCAAAATCACATCAAAGCAGCTCAAAGTAGGCAGAAGAGCTATGACGATAATCGAAGGAAGGATTTGGAATTTCAAGTCGGTGATCATGTTTTCCTGAAGGTATCTCCATGGAAGGGAGTCATACATTTTGGTAAGAAAGGTAAATTGAGTCCCAGGTACATCGGACCCTTCGAAATTCTAGAACGAATTGGGGTTGTAGCTTACCTATTGGCAATGCCGCCAAGTCTCTCCAAAGTTCACGATGTGTTCCACGTATCTCTGTTGAGGAAATACATGCCTGACCCAACGCATGTACTCACCTATGAAGAATTAGAACTGGAACCCGATCTATCTTATTGCGAATATCCCGTCAAGATTCTTGATACGAGAGAACAAGTGCTGAGAAACCGGACGACGCGTCTGGTAAAAGTTTTGTGGAGAAATCATAAGATGGAAGAGGCAACGTGGGAACCCGAGGAACTTATGATGAAGAACCACCAAAGTATTTTTATGCAGTAATACCCTAGAAATTGCGAGGTCGCAATTATTTGAAGGAGGGGAGAATGTAACACCCCAAGCTTCCATGGTACGTTTCCCTTCGAATAATGCGATAGCGTGTGTTGTACGCAACCTCGAGTTCTAACACACACCACAACTAATTAAACTAGCTGTTGTGAATAGTAATACCTACTTTTTGAAATCATATATGTATTTTATATTTCAAAATGGACTTCATTTCTGGATTCTGAATATTGAAATTATCCTAGGGTGAAATTTTGGTACTTTTCGGATAACTTTTATATTTTGATGAATAGTGAAAATTACTAAATTTAATTAAAAACAACTTTTTTAATCAAAATAATTAATATTGATAAATTATGAATTTGAGTGGTTTTAAAGTATATTTAGAATATATTTTTACCATTTAATTTAATGTTTTTCATTGGACATAATTTCACAATTAAATCAGACATAAACAAGTGTCAATCTTTTGATAGTTATTATCTCTTAAAAACACGCTTTTTTATTTTAACAACGGGAATTAATTTTAAATTAATTTCTGCCACTTCTGTGTTTTGAATTTGGAAAAATGAATTTCATATTTTGAATCAGGATATCCAAATTATGTAAATAGGTAACTTTTATTTTTACACATTTTGAATAATTACTGCGGTAAATATTTTATTTACAATGGTTAGAGGGTAAATCCGGTAAATAATTGTTAAAAAATAATATTATAATAATACAAAATTACCCGAAAACGTATCCTAACATTATTGGTGGACACATACCCGACCATGGGCATCCTTGGGTCGATTTGGGGACCCCTTTGAGCCACTTGTATGTGGTAGGGACACATTATATTAATAAAGTTAAAATAAAAATAAAAATGGCATAAGCTTACATCTTTTAGAAGAACAATTTTTACATAGGGTTATACATGTTGGATTTTCGATTATAAATATTCATTAGAAAACTAAAATTATTTCCTACATAATGATATTTTATTTATAATTTTTAGACATCAAATAATTTAAATTATTAATGACACAATAATGATTCAATGTTTACCTCATTAATAAATCATTTAAATAAATAAGATTATAATGATTAAAATATTATCTAAAACCTGTCCAATTCTTATTGGTTGATGTTATTTAGAATATGAGTCATCTTATCTTCGACCTCAATGATTTTTGGATCATTATAAACCGAATATAATTATATTATAAAGTAATACTTTCACTCTTTCCTAAAGACCCTCTCCTCTCTCTTATAAAAGGACACCACTTCTACTCATTCCTCACACCTCTCAAGCCACTTGTCTCGTCAAAACCCTGCCCAAATAAGCTCCCCACATCCCTCTCCTCCTCCTTGAAGCTTCCCCTTAGGCATAAAGCATTTCAAGAAGTCCTTTGGTTCCAACCAAAGTGAGTTACCTAAATTAAAGGTAACAATTTCTCTTAAATTACTTTCATTTATTTTGCTTCTCCAACCCCCAAACTCTTTTTATTTCCTTTCTTTTGTAACAACAACAGTATACAAAATATACTAGGATGTTGTTATAAGAAGGATTCAAACTACACATACACACAACTCCATCTAATGGATGATGAACATAATGTTTCTGTGGATGGAAAACTAACGCCTCACGAAACGATGATTGTTCAAATACATCTTACCGCCTCTCATGGTGGCCATTATGATGGCACTGTAATTAAATATGATATTAATGATATATATTTTATATATAAGCTTCTGTAATTCCATTTTATTTCATACCATTATTCATTTCATGTTGTATATACATACGATAATTTCATTTGAGGAAGTGCGGACTACCGCCCCCTTAAAATGATATGACTCGTTCATACCACACATGGAACGTATAAAGGATGGTGTTAATGAACTTAAGTAACATATATAAAATATTATATTATACTGTAATAGTAATATACCTATGTATCATTTGGATTCGATTCTTTTAAAATAAAAATTAAATGGAAGTAGCGTTCGTGCGTACGTACGGACTACCGTCTCCACGAACGCGATGAGATTCATTCTCCATCGTATCCATTCAAGTCTTATTCTCATTTTAGGGTTAAAAATAATGTTAATATCATTCTGATTATGAATAATATATAATATATCCATTACAAACATGTCTTACGTAACCAAACATTTAAGAAGAACGAATCGATTATCACCCGAAACGACGATAATACTAAGATATTATTAATAAAGCAATGTTAAAAGATCATATATGATATCATATTAATGTATATGATTCTTATATAATTTAATAATAATTATTTCACCATTATACAGGAGGTTAACCTACCCCAACAAAGGAAAAGTACAAGATAAGGGTTTATTTCGCAATCTCTTCATTATCTGAGATTGTTTAAACATAATTATCTACTGGGACCTTCTTATCATCCACATCCATGTTTCTTCAAAATGTATTTCAAAAAATTTTTAATATTTAAAAGAATATGGGTTAAAGTCATTTATACCCTTGTTTGACTTTTTATAAGAGGTTTATAAGGGAATCTTTCCGTCGTTTTCCAAACAAGGTGCTTTTTAACCTTTTCGACAGAATCAAGATAAGAATGTTTTTTTAACTTATACGGTGGGTGCAGTTATTTTCCACCGTTATAAAATCATCAAAGCTTCCCTTACAATCTTATAAGAACATTTTCAAGAAAATGTTTTATTTTATATGGCTCTTAAATGATTTCAAAAATAGAAAGAGGTATTTCTCTAAAAAGTGTTTTGATTTCATCTATGTCAACATCCTTTGACCGATTTTACTCTTATTTGAAGTTGATTTATTATGATACAAAAATTCTATATTGTATTGAAGGTTTTGTGATATGTTTGACTGTGGATGTGCTATTTTTATACCATTCATAGTTTATGGTGAAATTATTGACATTTCGTATGCTAGTTTTAATACGAATGTTTATGTTATCTTTAAACCTTTTCATATGGGAATGCATTGGACTTAATATGTGACGGGTGTAGCCCGCTATAGCTCCTCGATGCATCGGTAGGTCTCATGAGATAAACTAGTGTCTTGGAACAAGGCCTTTGCAAATCTTATTTGTAGTCTTGGCACGAGGCCTTGGCTATGTGGTTATGATAGTCTGGAATTATGAATTCCAACATTATGAAAGTGGTTATTGATATTCCATGTGATTATTCGATTAGTAGAATATCCATGTGAAAAAGTAAATGGCATTATTTCATTTTACTTTTGCCATACTATGTTGAAGTTCAAGTTTAAAAGGCTTTTGATTTAGTAATTCATTGCCTTAAATGTTTATGCTTATTTTTGAATGTTCCTCTATATTGTTATCCTTACTGGGCATTTTAGCTCACCCCTTTTCTGTGTTCTATTTTTCCCAAGATGTGAAGATGTAAGTTATGAATGACCTGCAGGGATATTATGAGGGGATTATAGTGTGGACTGTGGAAACATTATGTTGTTGTAGTAGTTTTTCATTTTATGATGTAATGTAAAACTTATGAATATATCTAGTGTTTACAAGGCTACTAAACCAATCGGTCTTTCGAGATTTGATCTTTCTTGCGATCATGCCAATGTTATGTAATAATGCACTGACTCTGGGTAACTGGGGTCGGGGGGTTACATTTTTCATGTTCATCATGTTTCTTAGATTACACCAATTTTTCATAAACAAACACAACCACAAATTGATCAAGGTATGGATGAAATATTCTATTCATCAAGGCCATAAACACTACAAGTGAATTCATTAACATGAATGGAATTATGATGAACTCATGAGGGCCATACATTCTTCTAAAATAAGTCCTTGGTATATAAGAAGGTAAAACTATCAATTGATGATACCCCAATCTTGAGTCATTCTTGGACAAAAAACAAACTCCTATCAACTAGTCAAAAAGATCATCGATACACAGAAGAGGATACCGGTTCATCATAGTCATCCAGTTTAACTTCTGGTAATCAACACACAAGAAAAGAGTCCCATTATTCCTCTTTGAAAATAACAATGGAGAACCCCAAGGTTATGTACTCAGTTGGATAAATCCAAAATCTTACAAATCCTCTAGCTGTGTCTTGAGATATTGAACATATGTCGGTGTCATTATATTAGGTGGAATAGACACTAGCTCATCGCCCAGTTTGATCCTAATAGTAAATTACAAATCACTCTTAGTTGGAAGCCTAGATATGTCTTCAAGAAACACATCCTGAAACCTATATGCTTAGGTTTGAAGGACTTTGTGCTTCACACACCTATTATCCACCAATAATATTAAAACCCGGGTGGTAATCTCCCCTAGTTTCTGGTGAACTGGCCCTGCAAGGCCCACCTTGATATCCCACTATCCATGGTGAATGTATTTTTCACCCTTATGAGATGTACAAGTCACTATCTTATGGTATAAATATATGTGGGACTAGTACACTACTAATTAGTCCATAACCACAATTATTTCTATGCCTGACATATCTAGAATGTAAATATTTGAAATGAAACAATATTCCCCAACCCCGAGAGAAAACCCTTTTCATAAACAGCTACCTCTCGATTGAAGTCTTAAAGGTGTATCAAGAATCATAAATTCACTCACAAACTCAAATAAAAGTCTCAAAACATTCAAAAGTTGGGTAGATATAATTGAATGATATGCATCAGTATAAAATAAGGCACTCGAAAGTGTATAATCTATAAGAATAGCACCTATAACTATCGATAGTCCAAACCCTCTATCCACCAGTGTAGGCTAAGCTATATGCAACTTTCATGTCCTTCTTTTATGTTATATAGTCTGAGTCCCATGAGTTTCCCCACTCTGCTGATACGGTCCCTATTTCCCAGAATCACCTTGTCCATTACCTCTACCACAACGACCTGTAGAACTCCAGCTACCACACTGATATGGGGTTGAATACCCCCTTCCAGTACCCTATTTATATCTAGATCCTCCATCACAACCCATATTTTATGGGTTCTTATAGAATATTTGTAGATGTACCATCTTTCTAAAGCCTCATCACTCTAACGGTGGTTCAGGTCACTATTGATGGAAGTGACACAACCTACCACATGGATGAAAAATGATCCATGTGTGTGACTGACCCTTCCTACTAGATACTCTTCTTACCATTACCCTGTATAACATTTTCATAGCGATTCTTCCAACTCTTGGAATTCGTACCTCTTGACCATCTAATAGAAATCACTTGTACTCCACCAGAATAGTCATACATGTTTCCCTTAGTTTTTAGTGCCCGATTCACCACTTCTGAAAACTTCTCCAACCTTAAGATATTCACCTAGGACATAATTTAAAATTTAATACCATCTTGAAAACTATACTTTATTGTAACCCCACATCCTTCCAACACTAGAGAGAAGCACTACAAATCATTAAAGCATCCAACATAGTACATCATAGACATACCCCCCTAAGTCAACCTCATGAACTCAACTAATCTCTCCTTCCTCAGCATCTTTGGATAAATGTTGTCCAAGTACATCTTTAAAAATTCCTTCCATTATATACCAACTACCTTCCCAGTCTGTGCCTAAACATCCCACCCGTGATTCACTGATCCCCATATCATATAATCATCCAACATGATCATATTCTTATTAGGATTATATATATGGTCTTGTATATTCTGGATGGACTTAATCCTAAAAATTGATTCCTTGGGTCCACTATCACTGGTAAAAGTTGGAGGCTGTTGTAACTAAAACTCACATGTCACCTTAGACATTCTCTTCACAACATGCTCTGGGTTTCCCTCTACAGACTACATAGATCAAGAAAAGTTCTCGTAGATCTTTTCTTCTAATTCCATAACCATCACTATCGATGCCTCAGGTTCCAATACTGGTGGAGCATCTTCAACCATAACCTCCATTTTTTCAATTAACAAGCGTCATCATGGAGACATATCTCTAAAATTCTGAAAACACATATTTTGACACATAACCAACATTAAAAAAATTTGAAAAGTGGTGTTCACAAGAACCATATAAATTCATCCCCCATTTCTTTACCACATGATCAACACTGAAGCACTATCAATACCCTTAACCATCCAACATCTATGTCATGGTTAACCAAGGATAAACACATTCTAATCATTCATGTTTCTCATAAGACACTCATTTTCTATATTCTTCTGAATCATTTTAAAACTTTTAATTTTACATTACGAACCATTTTTAGTTCAATTTCCCAAATAACAAAAACATATCAAACTTAACCACTTCTCCAAAACCCTCATTTCCGTGCATGCGTAAAATGATGCATGTCACAAAACAATATGGAGTGCCTAGAATAATGCATTCATACTAAACTCTCGTACAATTCTTGGCCACGATTCCTATTTCATAAAATACCAAGAAAAATAATAAAATCACACAACAAGGGAATCACCAAAGTTGAAATAAAATCAAACTGTAACAGAAAATACTAATGAAAAAATCCCACATTGGGTAATTGGGTTTTCCCTTGTATAAGGGATAGCTACTCCCATGCACAATCTCATAACCAAGGTTGAAATCTTCCTAGGATCATGTCTACCTTTCCTAAATAGTAAGAAAAAAGAAAAGAAAAGATTATTGTCCTCTGAAACCAGTTTGTAATGTCCCGAACCAGGTTCCACACATCAGTGCACCGATTCAATCGATCAGATGACCTCAAGAAAGACTCTGTATATGCCAGAGGCTTTTGACTACTAGTGAGGGTCTAATTTAAATCATGGAGAGACTACAAAATATTTATCTGAGTAATACCATAATAAAAAAAATAATTTACGAATCATATAACCAAAACTAGAACAATGCAAGTGTCACATGGTGACCAACATATGAAATAAAATATTCAAAACTAAATATTATATCTCTCATGTGAAGATGTGTCAAATGTTAATATGAAAAACCAAAAATAAATAAAGACATTGTCTACTCCCAATAATTTCTTGAATCACTCCTGATTCCATTATCCATGCTCTATCCTGACTCAACCATCTAACGTAAGTCCCTTTCCCTTAACTAGTGCTACAACCATGAAATATATTCATGTACCTAGTAGGAATCCCAAGTAGAGTTTGAGTACAACTCATTTTCCCACAACCAATGATATCTGAAACATTATCTAGTCAATAACAGTTAATAAAGTTGTATAAAGATAAAAATAAAGGTAATAAAGTAAACCGTTTAAATTTATTCAATTACTCTTTATTTAACCAAATAACACTCAGGTTCCCAAGGACACCCAAAACTCAATACCTCTTTCATCCCATGCCAAATTATGAATAATCCACAATGAATGTATATATCATAATAACAAGGTTATCATTTTTCATTTAAATTAATGTCACAACTAATTAGAACCATGGTCCAATGCTAACTCATGGACATAGAACATCGTTTCTAACACCGTGTCGGTATTTGGAGCCTCAGTCCTTGTCCCACAACACAATAATCACTATGGACTTATGATGTAGTAGTACCAATCACGCACTCATTTATCAATTTTTCACTATGGGATTTTGATGTAGCTGACCATTTACGACACATAAATGTCAATATTTTTCACTATAGGCTTTTGATGTAGTAGACCATGTCCCACACAAGAATATCAAACAATCTCATGTATTACAATATCACATGTATCAAAATATCACAATTTTACATTTATCACAGTATCACATATAACATAACAACCCATTAATTAATTCACCAATTAAGTAATCCAATTCAACACTTTCATTTACACATCATTCCATTAATTAATAAAACAATTAATTAATCACATAAATCCCACTAATTAATTTAACAATTAATTAATCACATCAATATAATTAACTAATTTGAAATTTAATTAATCCAATTTAATCAATTACATAATCACAACAATATCCATTAATTAATTCAAAAATTAATTAATCCAATTCAACAATCTCAATATCCATATAATAATTCAACATTTAATTATTAAAATTCAATCAATTATATAGTCATATTAATTCCTAATAATTAATTAATCCAACTTTAACATTTTCAATATTCCAAATTTTACAATCCATTAATTAATTAATTTACCAAATTAATTAATTCAATTTAATAAACCCAATTTATAACCATCTAATAGAAATTATATAATTACAAATGCATAATCGAAATTAAGTCTTTGGGATTTGAATAATAGACCACCTACCTCAATTTCATTAACCAACACACACCCATAAAATTCCATAATTCAAGAGGAATGATAAGGAACACGATAAAAAGGATATATTGAATAAAATCATCGAGATAATATAAAATAGATCATGATCCATAAAGCCTAGATCTAGAACTAATTCCAATAGGAGAAAAAATTCCTTCTACGAATGGGATAAGAATAGGAGAAAGGTGGAAACTAATAGTGTTGTGATTCACTAATTGGGAAAGCTCTTGATCTTCAATATTTGATTTGAATCATCAAGAAAAGAGTCTAGAAAGAATTTTAATCTATCTAGGAGCCACAAAAATAATACAAAATGATTCAGGTTGAATTGAGTAAAATTATGGTGAAGTCCGAGGAGTTTGGGATTATAAAATCTAATTTTCTTGAGAATTAAAATAGCATGCACATTTTTCTTAGACAGGGGAACAAAATTCGCCAAACCATGCCACTTAATCTTGTGCCTAAATTATGGGGGTGGGGGTTCATGGTTTCTCTTAATAGGGTGAATGGTTTGACAAAATATGGTCCATTTAGGTCAATATCCTCTATTTGGGTTCGTAGAGTTTCTCGGTTTGACGCAAAATCTTGGAAAACTATATTCCAAACATGCAAAGCCCCTCCTCATTCCAATTTTCTCTAGTTTTCAGAAAAAATAACCCAAGGTAAAACCCAAAAAAATATAATAAAAATAATGGAAAATAATAAATGAAACTAATCTTAAGACATCTCAAGAAAATTCTAGAATCTTACCAGGCAGTTTTCCAATATCTTACACCATAAAAGGAAATTGTTTTTGTCAGAAGAACCTATTCCTAATTTCCCTATAATGAGGCTAGTGAGGAAGAGATATCTCTCTATGAGAAACATTTTAACAATGATACATATGTTCATTTTATCAAGTTATCATCCAAGACCAATGATCTTTTGAAGAAACATATGGACATTGATGTGTATAGCATAATGTCTCACCTTCTGGACCTCTATCAAGATAAGGCGAGACAAGAGAGATCTGAGATCTCCAATTCCTTGTTTAAAACCAATATTGGATATTCGTCACCATTTGGACCTTATGTAGTTAATTTTATTGGATACATTGAATGATTATAAATAATAGGGATTAAATCCTCATATTAGTTGCACATAGATCTCTTAATATCCTTACTACTAAAGCCTTATCTATTTTTATTTTTAATTATTACATGTGAAATAAAGAGTAGATCCATTCATATCTTATTACACTAAAGGTCTAAGTGGATAGGGATATGGGGCATGAAAAAACAAGAGTAATTAAAGTGACTAAAAAAAGATAGAATAAAGAAAATAGAAATAGAACTCATAATATGTCTAAAGATCCCAAGAACCATCCTTACAATAAGAGAAAATCAAGAGGCAGGGTAAAGAAAAGGAGGTAGTATTTTTTCATGTGGCAAGCAAGGCTACTGTAAGAGGAATTACACCTGGAATCAAGGGTAAGATAAAAATGTTTTCATTATCAAGTGTAATCTTCTAATATCCAAAAATTGGGTTTTATATGTAGCTTTTGGTGCTCACATATGTATACAATTCAAAAACCAAGTAGATTCTGAAAGATTGTCCAAGGAGAGGTGGATTTGTGATGAAACACCATACGATTTTGTGAAATATATTTTTCTTATTCGAATGAATTAATTTTCAATGTTGTATTTCATTGCACTATGTAAAGTATTCCTTTCACATATAACCAAAATGGCTTGCAATACATGCAACACTGACATGGCATGTGTAATACACAACAATGAGTTTCTATGAAACATCATTTTGTTTTTATAATTATTTAAATGATATATTTATAGCATAGACGTTAAAATTGGTAATATGAAAAGTAATAACTAATTTTTATATATTATTGATAATAGTTTCATATAAATAAATCATACTAATAATGAAATTTATAATTTTTTATAATGTCTTTATATGTTTTTAAATAATATTTTCTTAAATAAAATTCTTTTTACGTCCCTTAGTGAATAATAGTAAAATTAATTTTAGAAACTAATAGAAATTGAATTTGAAAAAATGATCATTATTTTTTAATCCATAATGTTTAAATTATCTTAGAGGGGATTTTTGGGATTTTTCCAAGAAACATCATTCTTTGGTGAACAGTAAAAATTACTACAATTTAGTTAAAAATAGTTTTTTGATTAAATAGTGATTAGTGTTAATTTATATTTTAAATTGGGTTTTAAAGTCCCAATATATAAATTATGAATATATTAATCCAATTTAGTTCATTTGATTCACTTTTATAATGAAATATATTTTAAACAATTATTAACTTTTCAATGTTTTTACATTAAAAACCTACTTTCTCGCCATGTCTGTGGGATTAGCATTAAACTTATTCTTTCCACTTTTGTGGTTCAAATTTTGAAAAACTGATATAAACGATTGTAATAAGTATTATATTTTTATTATAATAAGATCATATTAAATTTTTACAAAAAATATTTGTGAAAGTGATTAGAATTAATCACAGTGATTAAGGTAATATTGAGCTTATTTAAGGACTAAACCTTAATCTTAAGGACCAAAATTACCTGGACACTTGTCAAAAAGCCATTTTCTACCAACAATTCAACCATATCCCCTCTTGGTTTTATTTGTATAGGGTATTGGGATATTATTAAATGGAAGTTCACTATATAAATGTTTAACTAAGGAAAAAAGAAAAAAAGGGGAACTTTCCTTACCTTTAACATTTATAAACATTGATATATATTTATAATTTCAATTTGGTGTAAATATAATAATTTTGTTTGAGTAAGTGTGGACTACCACCCATCAAAGTGATGTGATTCATTCAAAAAATACATATGAAGTTTTAGTGATGGTTTTAGTGAAATTATATGATATATATGACATAATAATGGTATTATAATAATGATATATATACATATATTTATATATATGTCATTTACTCTATTTCTTTGAAAACAAACTAAAATAGAAATATTGTTCATGCGTTTGTATGACATAGCGTCTTAATAAACAGTGTATTCTATTTCATACTTCTATATTACATATATTATTATAATACACATATAATGAATATAAATGATATTTATATTATGGTTTACATTCTAGAAATCATAATATATGTATAAGGACAAAATATATAAAAAATTATAACACAAGAAAAAAATAAAGAGAATATTACCCAAAGTGAAACCTTAACATAAAATTATTAAAAATTGGGTAATATAAAACAATATATGGTATTATATATAATAATATTATCTATAAAATATTTATAATAAACTTACATTTATTATACATGAATATTTTTCACGTACAAAGAGAGTCAAGAAATAAGGTAAGGGGCTTTCTTCTCACTTTTTATTTCTTTGACAAACATAATTTATTCACCACCCATTCCTTTTTCATTGTGTATATACTAACTATGAATGTATTATATAAATATTATTATTAAATTTGTGGGTAATTACATATACATTCTAGGATCATCCTTTTTTGGGGTTAATGTTTCAAAAGTTACCAAATCTGTATGTTAGATTTGTCTCAATTTACCTTCTTTGATACATATTCCTTGTTATGCACCTATATTTTTATATGAGGTGTACATAATTCCATTGAAATTTTATAACACAAATCTACTTCATTTCTTGATTTTTTAAACTACATGTAATTTCACGTTCTTACATGGGGAGTATGGGTTCATGTTATTAAGTGATAAAAGTTTATTAAATCAATCTCATTTCTTTTCAATATTGTTTAGGATTATGCCTCCATTGATGAAATATTATGATTTATATCTCAAGAAAACCCATGAATTTCACTATACTATATTTATTCAAGATAAATTCATGCATTGGTAACATTTTCCAACTCATTGTTATATAAGATAATTAAAAAATTATTTTTAAGAAAACCTAACTGTATTTTTCTCTTCTGTCATAAATATAATTAATTACAAAAAACATGTTTTCAAAAAAGTTTTAAAATTATCCTTGAAGATAATTTTCAAGGAAAAATGAATTTAAAAATGGATTATTGTTTTCAAATATTCCATTATAACTTTTCAAATCTCTCATAAAAAAAAATCAAAATATTTTGAAAATTCTCTTCTATGTTTTCAAAGAAAATTATATTCAAAAAATTTTCAATATTTATATATACATTTTCAATGTAATTTATAAATAAATGGTTTTAATTTTTTCAGTATTTCATTAAAAATTTTCAAAATGTTAATAAAGAAAAATGATTTCAAAATATTTTGAAGATTATTCTATATGTTTTCAATGGAAAAAGGTTTTCTAAATGATTTCATCTCTTATTTATAAATTTTCAAGGTATTTTATAAGAAAATTATTTTCAAATGGTTTTATAATCTAAATTTACATTTTCAAATAAGAGAGGATATGTTTCAAAAGAAATGTTTTTGAGAGATATTTCAAAATTATTTTCTATCTAGGATGACATTGGTTGATGTTACTCATGCCTTTATATAAAATGATATAAAGGTTCCATTCATATTCTTTTCAAAATGGGTTATTCTTAATGTAATTGTATTTATGAAATCTATTTCTCATTCATAGTTTATATTTTTATGAAATATGTTTCCCTTTCAAGAGTTATATTCTTCAGAAACCCACATATTTTCATGAGTTATGTTTATGATGAAATAATTATGAAATTTTTTTTACATAGGTTTTGATATGATTACACATTTATGATACCCATTTAATTTCATGGTTTATGATATGATTTTGGTTGATATTGTGGCACATGTATATATTATTTCACTATGGGACGGGTGGGACCTATATCTCCCTTAAATTAATTGGTTAAGGAATTATATCTCATGAGATAAACTAAGATGGTCTTGGGAGCGAACCTTTACTACTAAGATGGCCATGAGAGTAAAACATGACTACTAATATGGTATTAAGAGTTCACTAATTCTACTAAGATAGAGATATGAGTGAACCAAGACTACGAATATGGTATGCTTAGTGAACCTGTATTAATAATATTTTCTGGGCAGTGAGGCCTTATCTACTATGGAAGTCATATATTATTCTTATGTTTCTGCCAAAATTCGATGTTTTATTCCCAGGTTTTTATTTCATATATTGGGTCCCTTATTTACTTATTATTATTGTATTTTGAACTTCCATGAATTATTCCATGATTAATGATTTTTGTCTTTGAAATTCAGGGTATGATCTTTTATTTTCATGATCATGTTCTCATAACCTTATAGTCATGATTATTCTTACATGTCTCCCTTTTTTACCCTTACTAAGCATCTAAGCTCATCCATTTTTATGTTTACATCCACTATTTATGAAGATATATTTATTGTATGATGTGTTTAAGATGGGTTCTAGTCTTATAGAACATAGTGGGAGATAATGCATCTCAGTCATGTACCAATTTTTATGTCTCCATTTTTCCAAAGGCACTAAACTAATATGGTCTTCGGGAGTCTTTTTGAATAATGTATTAAGTATTTTAAAAAAGTGATGTAATTTATTTTTTTGAAAAGTGAGGGACATTATAGTTTGTATCAATGTAAATGTTTAGTTTCTCTTTATAAACTAGGATGATAAAACATTAGTGAAATCCCTAGGTATATTATAAGGATATATCAATGGATATCTCTAAAGATAAGTATAAGGATGAGTCAATGTTTAGGAAAATGTACTTGAATTTTGGTAAAGTATAGAGTGTGTGGTTTCAAAGAAATATATACCTATCTGTATACTATAAGTGGACGTGGCTTTGGAATAGATGTAACTAGGGGTAATAACTCTGACAAGATGTCCTGAGCCAGACTCGGGGTAATCCAATACACAATAATGGGCATGGGTGCACACCTAGTTTGGAACTCCCGAGGGATATGATTTAGAAATTAACAAAATCTTTAAGAAACATCATTAAAGGTTTAAAAATAATTTTTATATTAATAACCAAGGATAAATATAATGTTTCATATATTAAATAAGGGGTAATAATTTAGACATCATACAAGTGGTTTTCATGATTTTGTTATTCCCCACTATGATAATCATTTCATACTCAATTCTTCCTGGTTTTTGTCAATGGAAGGAATATGAATGAATCAGATTAATATTAAATATTATGGAAAATATGTTGATGAGAATTCAAATGGGATGGTCACTAGAGTGAAATATTTTTCTGTCATTCTTGATCTGTTTTCATTGAACATGATTAACAACGTGTACCTTAACCAACTCTTGGACTCACTAAGGAAAATAAGGAAGGAGTTCACTGATATTGTGGGTAATGGAGACCATAGAGGAAATAATTTTAAGCTTCCTTTGTTTCAAGAATGCAGAAAGAATCGGCTCAGTGAATGTCTTAGAGGAACAAGAAGCTGTTTTGACTTTGGAATGGAAGACACAAAGCAATGACAACAAGAAAAAATGAAGAGTTCAAAAAAAATGGATCAGAATATTGGCATCCCTAATGAATAATATAAGGTTAATTGTTTTAAGTGTGGAACAAATATTCATTATTCAACTCAATGTCTTAATAGGAAATATCCTGAAGATAATTATCTCTTTGGTACAAGTAATTGATTTTCTACAAATAGTGAAGAGACCACAGATGAAATATGAAATGTATGTGTGGTTTTAATAGTATTGTTGATAATTATGGTTAAATTGAGTTTGATAAATTTTAAGACATGATTCATATTTTAAATACATGGAAGTAGGTATTAAGGAATAATTTGATAAATCCTGAGTAATAGTTTGATAATAAATTTGGATTATTTAAGTGTATAATTTATGGAATTCAAATATTATATTATAAAAATTATGAAATATATAAGTATTTTCAGAATAAATTCTTTTCGAATTTTAAATGATATATTGAATTGTTTAGGTGAGGTAGAAATGTGATTTCATGGAAATTTGATATTTTTATTAAGGGAAGGTAACCCTTAATTAATTACTAATGTTGAGATAATGATGTTTGGATAATGATATTCTAGATATGAATAAGTAAATAAGACAATATGGAATACCCTGGAACTGATTATTGGAAAAGTGTTCTATGTCATCAAGGATGAATTTTACAAATTATTGGATTTAAATAATATATATAATAATCATTAGAATAAGAAAGAATTTATGTTTTCCAAAAGTATTTACGGTAATTAAGTGAATATATGGTGAGGGTATTCACAAGTTTTCAATGTGACAATCAAGTGGTACTTTTTGATATATGTGGATCAATGTAAAGCCAATTTCATGAAATTATTTCTAAACATTTAAATATTCATCTTTTGTAAGGGTTATAAGGTTAACCATTTATGGAATTTTTATGTTAAACTTTAGACGAAGTCAATAATATTAAGGTGTTATCCCTCCATATAAGGATTTATGCATATTAGATAACATGTTTAGACTACATTGGGTTGATGATAACTAGTGGGATGAAATATCATGGATCTAATGATCTGTTAGTACTTCAAGAATGAAATAGTCACCTTTCTTATTAGAAAAATAAGTGAATTGGATCAAGGAACAAAAAATAGTGACATTTTCCTAAGATCATCAAAGTATATCTTTTTCCTAAAAATTAATCAACTTTAGGAAAAAGGACCCTTAGGAAAAAAATGTTTTCCAAGTACCATTATTTTATATGAATAAGAAGGTCCCTTAGGTTATCACAGATTTATATCTTTGTGATTGTTAGCTTTTATAAAACCTTGTTCTCTATCACTCTCTGTTATAACTTGATATATGATTTCACTTCCATGTCTATGTTTTCACTTCACAGCTATGTTCTTCTTTGTGGGAATCTCATTATGAGTTACTTTGGGTAACAATTAAGGATTCAAAATTTTTTTAGGGAATTTTTAGTATTAACTTTTATGATGTTGGTTTCAATGAGTGAATCATTATGGTATGAAACCTTTGAAAACCCAGATGAATTTTAAGGGAGAATTTCATTTTAAGGGGGGTAGATTGTTACACCCCAAGATTTTGTGAATTTTTTTTATTCTTCAAATGAATTAATTTTTATTTTTGAATTTCATCACACTAATTAAAATATTCATTTCTCAGGGAACTAACTTGGCTTGAACAACATGCAACACTGACTTTGCGTGTGTTATACACACCACTGAGTTTCTAAGAAACATCCTTTCATTGTTTGAATTATATAAATGAGATAATTATAAACTAGATGTCAAAATTAGTTTATTATTATACTAAATAATTTTAAAATTTTATTTACAATGTTTTGACATTAATAAAATAGATTTATAATAAAATTTATAATTTTTTGTAAAGTCTTTATATGTTTTAAAATAATATTTCTTAAAAAACCGGGTTTTTATGTCCTTCTGTGAACAATAATAAAATTAATTTTACAAAAAATAGAAATTAAATTTTATAAAATTAAAATCATTTTTTAATTCCAAATTTTTAAATTATATTAGATGTAATTTTTTGTATTATTCCACGAAACTTCATTTTTTTTAGTGAATTGTAAAAATTACCGCAATTTAGTTAAAAACAACCTTTTCGTTTAAATAATGAGTAGTGTTAAATTACATTTTAAATTTATTTTTAAAGTCACTAAAAGTAAAATATAAATATATTAATCCAATTTAGTTCATTAGAGTCATTTTTTATGTTGAAATCAGATATAAAAACTTATTGAACTTTTGAATGTTTTTACTTTAAAAACTCACTTTCTCACCAAGTTTGTGGGATTAGCGTTAAAATTAATTTTCAAACTTATGTGATTTGAATTTTAAAAATTTGATATACGAGGTTTTAATTATTATTATATTTTTTTTCTAATAATATCAACTTAAATTTTTCCCAAATATATTAGTGAAAGCGATTAAAAAGATTCATAGTGATTAAGGTATGATTAAGCGTAATTAAGGACTAAACCTTAATCTTAATAACCAAAATAGCCTAGAAAATTGTCCAATATCCATTGTATTACAATAATTTGACCATATAACCACTTGGTTCTAATTTTATGTGTTATTGGGAATGTTTTAAATCTAATTTCCCCTTATAAAATGTTATGTAAGGAAAAATACAAAACAAGAACTTTCCTTACCTTTAATATTTATAAAATTTAAAGATATGTAAAAAATATCATATTTTCTATTATAGATATCATTTTTAAAGATAAAGGGGTTATTATAATCATAATAAATTGTCAATAATTTTTAGTGATGATTTTTTACATAAAATTATTATGAAACACCAACATAATGATTATTTTGTTAATAATTAACAAAAATAAATGACACTATGAAAGTTAAAAGTGAAGTGAATTGATTGAATTATTGTATTTAATTATTTATAAATATTAATATATCATTTTACCAATCAGTAATCGTAATTTATATTAATTCAAATATTATTTTGATATTATAAAAATAAAAGTACATAAATAATGTCAATAGTGACATTATTGGTATTTTACCATAAATGATATTTTATTAAATGATTTAAAATTAATAAATATACTATATTATTCTAGGTTATTTTTTAGGGTTAAAAATATTATATATGTTCTATTAATTAACTAATTGATATTTTATAATTAATATTTTAACCAATAGATTGTAAAAACATTGTTAGGACGGTCAAGGTTTGAGCTCTGTTTTGTGAGTCACATTTTCTTGTTTTAAAAATTAATTTCCAAAACACCTTAGATTTTTATTTTTTAATTTTTTATCATATTTATAATTAATTTGATCTATATTATATAACAAAAACACTTTATTTTAGTATTTATGTTTAAATTACTTTGGTTAGAAATCTTGATGGTTTAAAAAAAGTGAAATAACAAAATTGGGGAATCTTAGAAGTTAAGGAACCAAATTATTAAAATGATCATATTTTTGTGTGGTGTATATTTTTTAGACCATAAATTAACATTAATCCATAATGTTTCCATTTTGGAGGAACACTAGGTCAATTATACCTCATATTATTGAATACCTTTTGGTATTTACAAGAGTGTTACTCGCCCTCAACTATAAAAAGGCAAGCACTCTGCCCCTTCCTCACACCTTTAAATCCAAATTAGATCATCAAATATCTACCAAAATAGTCTCCAAAATCACTACCTTACACCTATAACCATCTCTTTGGGAATAAAATCCATCCATGGAATCCATTTGGTTAAAAAAAAAGGATTTACCTGATTAATAAGTAACACCCTCTATCAAACTCCTTTCATCTATTTATTTCTACACTCGCTAAAATCTTCTAGTTACATGATTTTATAACAAAAAAAAGTACCCTAAATAAACCATTATTTTTTTATTATATTTATCATATGTACACTCACACACACTTCCATCTAATGGGTAATGAACATACTATTTATGTGTATGATGAACTAGCACCCCACGAAATGACGATTGTTAATTTTTCCTTTATGGCCTCTCATGGTGGAAAATATGGTCAAAAAAATATTTATATATGATATATACTATATTTATTATGTATTTAATATTATTTAATATTTTGAAAACATATATTTGTATTCTATCCATTTGGTTTAAATATTATAATTTCATTTGAGGAAGTGTGGACTACTGCCCCCTCAAAGCGATATGATTCGTTCACATACTAAATGGGATGTTTTAACCATGGTTTTAGTGAAATTATATGATATATCTGATATAATAATTATACTATAATAATGATATACATAAATATTTATACATATATTTTATTAACCCGTTTTCTTTCAAAATGAAAATAAAACAGAAACAACGTTCATGAATACGTACAATCTATAATCTCCATGAATGGTGTACTCCATTTCATAATCATATATTATATATATTATAATAATAAAAATATAAGGAATCTAAATAATTTTTTTTTCATGTTTCAAATTCTGGAAATCAGTATATATATATATATAAGGATCAAAATTATAACAAATTATAAGACAAGCGAAAAACAAAGCAAATGTTACATGAAGTGAAACATTAACATAAAATAGTTAACCTGCAGGTAATATAAAACTATATATGGTATTATATATAATAATATTATTATATAAATTATGTATAATAAACTAAATTTTATTATATAGGATAATTGTTTGAGTATAAATAGTGTCAAGGCATATGGTAAGGGGATTTCATCTCACTTTTTATTTCCTTTAGTTACATGATTTATTCACCATGCATTACATTTTCATGGTATAAATAATTCCAAATAATGTATTATATGAATATTATTCTTAAATTTATTGTTAATTACATATCAATTTTAGGATTTTCCTTTTATGGTGTAAATTTTTCAAAAGTTACCAAATCGGTAAGATAGTTTTGTCTCAATTTACCTTCTTGGAGACACATTCCATGTAATAAACCTATATTTTTATATGAGGTGTACATAATACTGTTGAAAAGTTATATAATGAATCTCCTTTGTTTCATGATATTTTAATCTTCATGTATTTTAACTTTATTTCATGGTGAGTATAGTTCAATGTTACTAAGTGATACGATTTTCATTAAACAATCTCAACACTTTTCGAGATTGTTTATGATTATGCTTCTTTTGATGAAATATTATGATCCATATCTCAAGAACCATCATGAGTTTCTTTATCCTCTATTTTTTTAATATGCATCCTTGTATTAGTATAATTTTACCATTCTTTGGTACCCATGATAATTAAGAAATTATTTTTATAAAAATCTAAACGTATTTCTCTATTCGTCCAGAAATATGTTTTGTTACAAAAACAATTTTTTCCAAAAAAATTTCAAACAATGTTTTCAAATGACCATTGAAGATAATTTTGATGGGAATCTTATATTACAAATCATTTATTTTTTTCAAATATTTCATCATAAGTTTTCTAATCTATTTTTAAATAAAAATTATTTTAAAAGGTTCATAATATTCTTGTGTATTTTTTCTAGGAAAATAGTTTTCAAAACATTTTCATGTTTTCTTTATAAGTTTCCAATTTTATTTTAAAATAAATAGTATGAAAACTTTTTAAAACATTCTTTAAATATTTTCAATGTGTGATAAAAGGCAAATTGTTTTGAATATGTTTTGAAGATTATTCTATAATTTTTCAAGGATAAAGTTTTGAAAAATGATTTAATGTCTCATTTATAAAATTTCAAGTTATTTTATACTAAAATTATTTTAAAATGGTTTTATGCATTAAAAATAATTTTTCAGAGAAGAAATAATATTTTCCTTAAGAAACAATTTAAAAATATATTTCAAAATTATTTACCACCTATTATGACATTCTATGATGTTACTCATGCCTTTATAGACAATGATGTAATGGTTACATTCATATTATTTCTCTGAATGAGTTGTATTTTAGGTCATGGTATTTA
Source organism: Viscum album (assembly GCA_963277665.1). NCBI lineage: Eukaryota > Viridiplantae > Streptophyta > Magnoliopsida > Santalales > Viscaceae > Viscum > Viscum album. The sequence continues at coordinate 2,096,806,950 of OY728141.1, forward strand.
TGAAATCTATTTTTATTTCATGGATTATATGTTTATGAATTTGTTTTTTCTTTCATAGGTTATATACTTTAAAAAATTTATTATATTCACAGGTTATGATTATGATGAAATGATTATGAAACCAATCTTTATCAGTTGGTTATGATATGATTGCATGTTTATGATACCCATTTCATTTCATGGGTTATGATATGATTTTTAATGATCTTGTGGAACAGGTATGTATGATTTTATTATGATATAGGTGGGAAATATATCACCCTCAAATGCATTGGGTAAGTATTTAAATCTCATTAGATGAACTAAGATGGTCTTAGGAGGGAACCATGATTACCAATATGGTATGAGGAGTAACCTCATGATACTAAGATGGACATGGGATTGAACCATGACTACTAAGATGGTATGGGGAGTGAACCCAGACTTTTAATATTGTCTTGGAAATGTTGACATGGATACTATGGAAATCATATTATATGATTATGTGTCTTACATAATTCCATGTTTTCTTTTTATGTTATGAATTTATGGATTATATTATTTATTTCTTTATTATTCTTGTCTTATTAACTACTAATATTTTTGACATGATTCATGTTTATGATCTTTGAAATTTATGGTATAATCTCTTATTTATATGATCATGTTATCATACCTTTTTGCTCATGATTATGCATACACTTATCTCTTATTTACCCTTATTGAATATCTGATATCACCCCTTTTTATGTTTCCTTCCCCAATTTATAAAGATATATTTCTTGTATGATATGTATGAGAGGGGTTCTATTCTTATGGAACATTGTACGGGATGATGTAGCTCGCTCATGCACTAGTGTTTAGGTTTCCATGTTTCCAAATCACTATACTAATATGATATTTGGGTGTTTGTTTGTATAATGTATTAAGTATTCCTCAAAAGTGATGTAATGTCTATGAATGAAAAGATAGGGTGGTTATATGCGATCTTCCAAAGGTGTGAGGTTGGATGCTCTTTTCATTGGGGAATACCACCATTCATTTCCAACAACACTGATATTTGTTTAAAGGGATTGTTATTATGTACCCACTTTTACCAAGAACATAATGTTTGTATCATGCCTAGATAAATATGATTTTGTTTTCAAGTTTGAAAATAAATGCTTTTGCTTTTATAAATAATACATATGTTATGGTATAACAAATTTAAATAATAGTTTTGATGTATTGAATTATGAAAAACAAGTATTGAAAATAGATATCAAATCATTTTTATAAGACTTATATAACACCATGTTATGGTATAACCATCTTAATCATGTGAACAAGAAGCATTTGAAAAATATCATTCAATGTGGTTATATAGATTATTCTAATATAAAACCACTTGAAATATGTATTGTTTGTTTACAAGGAAAAATGGAAAAACCACAATTTGGTGGATAGGGTGAAAGAGACACTTAGAATTTATGATATGGTGCACAATGTTGTTGGCGGACCATTTCTGTTAGAAGCTTGATGTGGGTATTTTTACATCACAACTTTTACTGATGACTTGAGTAGATATGGTTATTCCTACCCAATGATGAGAAACTTTGAGTCATTTGAGAAATTAAAAGAATTTAAGAATAATATAGGGAATCAACTTGGAAATAAGTTAATGAATCTTTGATTAGATCAAGGTGGCTAATATCTTAACCAAGAGTTTATCTACTTTTTATGGGAGCTTTAGATTCTATCTTAACTCACTCTACACAAATATGGAATTATGTTAGTGAAATGGGGATATAAATTTATAGAAATGGTAAGGTCAATGATTAGTCATGAAGGTATTCCATTATCCTGTTTGGTATATGAATTAAAAACTAATTTATATAAATTAAACTAAGTAATAACTAAAGCAACAAATAGAATTTTATTTTGAGTTATGGAGAAAAAAATATGATTTTCTGCATTCACATGTAAGGGGTAGTGAGGTGTTTGTTAATGCCTTTTCATGAAATAAAATATAACCCTATCGAAAAAAGTGTATTTTATAGGGTATTCTATGTAATCAAAGGGATAATACCTAGAGAACCCCTCGAACAACAAAGTGATTGTTTCCAGACAAGACATCTTTCTTGATATCGAGGCAATCCTAAAAAATGATAGTGGGAGAAAGATTGAATTTGATGAAGTTGGTGATCAAGATAAAATATAGTTTTTAGGGACATATTCCATATCTCCCTATAAAATAATTTGTTCTTGAAACACATGTATTGTGTAGAAGATCAAGATAGCTGAGAGAACCAAAAGGATATGGTTTTCTAGTCACAAGGGATGGTAAATATTCCTTGGTTCACAATGATGAACCAATATCCTACAAATAGGTAGTAGATATCTCATAATCTACAAGATTTTAAAAATTCATGAATTCTAAAATCTATTCCATGTATTAGAACCAAATTTGCATTGTGTTCATTGTTCCAATTGATATAAAGTCTGTATAGTAAAAATCGGTATTCGGGAGAAAACTAGACATAAAAGGTAAAGTAAATAACTATAAATCAAAGCTAGTGTCTAAAGGTTTTAAACAGCATCAAGGAATTACTATGATAAGAAATTTTTACTAGTTTCCAGGTTTAAAACCATAAAAATACTATTTCCTATATCAAATTTCAATGAATATGAAATTTGGTAGATCAACATCAAAACACCCTTTTATAATGAGAACCTCTAGGAAGATGTCTATACGACACAACTATAAGATTTTGTGACTCCAAATGATGTTAAAAATATTTTGAAGTTGGAGTGATCCATTTATGGATTGAGGAAACTATCTAGTTCAAGGAAAATTCAATTTGATGAAGCTATAAAATAATTTGGATTCATTAATAATGAATGTGATCTATGTGTTTACAAGATTTTTAGTGGGAATTCAGTCGTTATCCTAGTAGTATGTATTGATGACATATTAGTTTTTTGAAATGAAAAACATTTTTACAGTTTTTAAAGAAATTATTAAACAATTGTTTCTCCATTATGGAATTTTGTGAAGCAGCCAATATTCTAGGGAATAAGATCCTTCATGATAGATCCGAGATGTTACTTGAAAGAATTAAAAGTACATACATAAACCAGATACTAAAGAGATTCAGTATGAAATGATCCAAGATTAGATTGTTTCTAGTGTAACTTAGTATACATATTTCTAGGAAACTTTTTCCTTAGAAATAATAGGATAAATATAAACTGAGTAAGTTCACATACTCTCTAGTGATAGGATAAATCATGTATTCCATGTTATGTACTAGACTTGTTGTTGAATTTTCATTGATATTAGTAGTAAGATATCAATGATATCCAGGAGAACAATATTGGTCTCCTGTTAAGGATATCCATATATATATGAGAAGAAATAAGGATATGTTCTTTGGTGTATAGAGAAGATAAAAAGTTATTCATCATGGGTTATACAGATTCTTGATTTTAAAAAAATCAAAATGATCTTAAGTTGAAGTTTAGATTTGTTCTATGTCTCAACAGAGGAGTTCTAAGAATAAATAGTTCAAGGTGGATATTTTCCATAGATTCTACAGTGGATTCCATTTCTATGGTATTTTTATCCATCAATATAATCCATTTGGACATGATAATTTTTATAGGATCTTGATGTGGTACCAAAATTTAAATACCATATCACATTTCATTGTGATAATACTGTAGTGATGGCTATTGAAAAATAGACATGGTCCATCCAATGGAAAAATCACATGTTATGAAAGTATCACCATTGGAGGGATTTTTACAAGAGGGGTGATGTTTTAGTAAGTAGAGATCCCATCAAAGAAAACATAATAGACCCCTTGACTAAAGACCTTTCTCAGTAAAAGAATGAGTATCTTTTGAGAGCTAGAAGACTGAAGGTTGATAGCAGTTGGCTTTAGTGGAAGTGGGAGTATGTTGGAATTAGAACCATATGACAAAAATATTTATTATTTAAGATAACATGTATTTTTTTAATTTTCAATATTAACAAAATATTTATCACATCGTTATTGTTATTCTATGTGATATAGTATGTGGCCATTTTCAAAGAGTAGTTATCTCACTAAAAGGTCATAGCAGTTCCCTGCTATGATGAGAACCCACAAGTTCCATGATATTATTCTTAAATATATGTTTTGTAGATAGATAAAATCATTTGAAGGACACAAATGATATAGTATATCAGAAGTGGAGACTCATAGGAATTTTAGGAACCTTCTCACAATATAAACCTCTGGTAATATCCAATATAGGATATTATGAGAACGAGACCCACCAATAGGAAATATATATTTATATGTGTTGTTGTATGCTTGTATTTGTAAAAAATTGGATTGATCCTTATAATTTTATATTATTATTATTGAATGTTATAAGTTGGTATTTTGATGTATTTATGAAAACCATGATGGCACATGTTCATGGCGAGATAGGATATGTTGGGTGCATCACGAGTAATATTTCATTCATGAGCAATGCGAGAAAGGATTTTTCTCTTCTATTATTTAATGGAAGTTGATATCTTAGTACCTTTGATGAAAATGATATATCATAAATAAATTCATGCTCATGGTGTTCTACAATCAAGTTTAATTTCGAAAAGGTATAACAAAGAGACATCGAGCTCATTGGTTGATGTAACCATCCTGAAATATGTTTTATTATAGATATCATGATAAAGGTATTGTATTACACATTATGTTTCTATATGATGCTTTATTTCATTACGACATAAACTTCTTTCTATATGGGTTTCTTGGCATGTAACTAGATGATAACCGTGGAATTTAGTCTGCATCCCCTAACACCAGTGAGATAGATGCCTAGAGGGTCTCATAGTAAGTATATCTCGAATATCAATTAAATAGTATATTATTTATTTATTATTCAATAAAATGAAAAAATATTATTCCCACGTGTGGTTTAATAATTATTCAGGTTTTCCTAATTACATATATTTCTTCACCAGTTATTCGAGAGAATATTATTTTAGGGAAATATTTAATAAATATTTATGTACTATTTAATAAATATTATATTTATTTATTTATTAGTGAATAATGTATGGATATTTATTTATTAAATAAATATTCAACATTCAACACCTGATATATATTGTGGAGGAATGGCAGACCATGTTTAATGGTCTAGTGAGAAATAATATATATTGAATATTATTTAATTAAACAATATTTAATTTACTTATTGAGTTTAGCGCATGTCAGTAAATAATAATAATATTATTATTATAGACATGAGGTTCCATGGGTATTAAATAAAAAATATAGGGAACTTTTAAAATTATTTATTTCTAACACTATTTGTATATAAACCCAATTATATTATTTCTTAGGACACGAAATTCAATTCATTTGTAGTGCACAATGAAATATGGAGAGTCCTCCAGAAACCCAAGAGAGATCTATTCCTATAGAATGTTCTCAAGAATGGAGAGTGACCATCCTCCACCATACACTCTTGATTCAAGAGAGATAAAATAGAGTCATTTTTATTTGATTCTTGTGATTAAATGAGAAAAATTCACGTGATAGAATCTTTCATGCGAGGACCCGAAGATTCATATGGTGATGTTTGAATATTTTTGGAACATGTATGGATCACCGCTAGAGGGAATATAAAATTTATTCCATAAATTAAAAAATTGTATAATGTAGATCCATTTTTAAGTCCATCAATGGTTAAGGAATTTCTCACAATGTAATTCTTTGTTGGTTAAATTTATTATAATTAATATATGAATATCTTTCACTTCAGTTCTAACATTTTATCCATTATTTGTATTCATTGTTTCAATTAAATTAATCATGAAAGTTATAATCATGTAAATCATAGATTGAACATTTATGGTGACCAAAATAAAATTTGGTAATGACCCATTACATTATTTCACTGCTCTTAAAACCTTTTAATGGTAAATGATAATGCTGCTCATGTGTACAATGGACTATTGCCGCATAAACATAGGTGACCAATTTTCCATCAAAAAACTCACGATCAAGTATGATGATGGATAATATATATATATATATATATATATGATATTTTTAAAATGAATATACTTCTACCAATATATTATCACATACACATTTTTTACATTCCATTCCATGGGGGATATGACTATATTGATTGTGTGTACAACCGACTACCACCTCACAAGGAGTTATGATTCATTTTTCCATTTAAGATTTACATTGAACATAATTAGGGATAATTTTAATGAATATATTGGATATATAATAAATTATAGTTATTCTATATAAATAATTATTAGTTAACTTTTTTTTCTCTATCCATTGAGAAAATAGAAACAACGTTCATGCATACATACAACCAACCATCTCCATGAATGGTGCAATTCATTTTCTATATCTACCATCAATGGAGTACTATAAATAAATATATAATTAATATATTTTATATTTATATCATGGTTAAAATTATTGAAATTATACAACCATGGTCAACTTAAAAGGACCAAAAATATCGAACCAAAACATAAATGAAAAACAAATCTGTTGTTACCCAAAACATAATTTTAAAAATAAATCATTAATAAAAGGGTAAAAAAAGGGAATATGTACATAATATATGATATTATATATATTATTATGGTACTGAAATATATTTATTATAAACTTATATTTATAATAAATTTATATTTATAATAAATTTCTATTTATTATGCTTGAGGCTAGTGTGATTTCAAGGAAAGAGGAACTCAAGGTAAGGTTTTTCTTCCCACTTTTTTACTTTGGTGTTATACATACCATATTCAACACCTATTTCCATTTAGTGTTCTATATTATTCCCATGATTTTTTGTTGATTTTTTCATGAAAATTGTGCAGATTTTAATATCCATTTTTGGATCTCTTTTTTTATGTGTATTACGATTTGATGTTAACAAATTTGTAATGGTTTTTTGAAATAATAACATAATTTATCAAGATTTTTTATGTGTATGCTTATGAGAAATAAATATTATGATCTATATCTCAAGAAACTTCTTAATTTAATTCTACTATGGTTATTTTTTAATAATATATAATTTCTTTATTTTTCTTCTCTTAATATAATAGATAGTTCAAAATAACTTCTTTTCAAGAAAACTTACTTTATTTATCTATTTGATAAAAAATAAATTTTCAACCAAATTCATGGCTTCTAAATATGTTTTTTAGAAGGTTTTAAAATAAATTCAAATAATTTGTTAATGAAATTTTTACCCAAGTTTGACTGGTTATAAAAAAATTTGAATGGAAACTTGTTGTTGTTTTCTAAAAAAATTTCCAATTCGGTTTTAGTGTAAATGTGAAAGGAATATTTTTTCTAAAATGTAAACCATGAATGAAATTTACCACCTTCATGACCACTCAATGTTTTTAAAACATCCTTTATATGTTTTGAAGATTAATTTCAAAGAAAATTAATTTCAAAGGTTTTATGAATATTTAGTTTCAAAAATTTATTTTTTTCAAAGTTGAATGGATATTTTTTCATAAATATATTAATTATTTTTAATGATTCCTTTATTATGTTTCTAGGGTTAATTGAATATATAATAATTTTGAAAATTTTTTATCTTTTGAAACGTTTTTTAAGTAGAAGGATATTTTCATCAGCAAATGTCGTAAGTGATTTTTAAAAATCATTTTCCATCAATAATGACAACCTTTGAGGTAATTTATGATTTACTAGGGATTAGATTGAATGATACCATACTTATTATTTTTCAAGATTCTTAATTATTATGTTGATAAAATTTTTATGAAACCCGTTTATTTTTTCATGGGTTATGTTATTTTGAAATAATGAAATGTTTAAATAACCCATTTTATATTTATTTTTTATGATATGATAAAATTTATATGATATTTTGGAATAAAGATTTATGGATTTCGTGGTAGGTAGGACCTATACCTCTATCCAATTCCTTGGATAAATATTTATAACTTGTTACTAAATATGATATGTGTGAAGTATATTACATGTTCAAAATGTTATGTATGAACATGATGACATTTTTAAAATGTTATGCATGAACTATATTAAATTTCCATAGTTTTATCAATGGTTCTGAACTTCATGTAAATTAGATTATGTATGGACCTGGTCTCATATCCATATGTTAGGTGAGGGCCTAATTTCTTGTCATTAAGTTATTGAGTTCTCCTGTTTCAATTTATGCATGTTCAAAATGAAATAATATAAAGTGTATGACACAAATATATGAATTTTTGACTATTTTTTGTTGTCATGGATCATGTTATTTGATTCTATTTTGATACATGTCTTATGAACTACCAATATTTATACCATGACACAATATTTTGATCCTTGATATGAAGTTTATGGTTTTCATATGTTATTATCATGTTCTCATACCCTTATGATCACATTTGGTTTATATATTTACCATTTTTACCATTACTGAGCATCAGATATCACAATTTCTTATCTTTTCCATCCAAGGTATTAATGAAAGTCTTTAAATAGGGTAAATTTTCAAGAGTGAAAGGGGGAATATCTTCATGGGAGATGTTTAAGATCGTTCTCTAAAAATGAAGATTCTGTACCAAATCTCCAATGGAACTAAACCATTATGGTCCATGGGTGTGTATTTTTGAAATTTAATTATTATTAATCTATTAAAACATGATATATATTTATGATAATTTTGGTTGTCTGTGCTAATTCCCTCGATATCTTCATGACTTTAATCAATATAATTTTTAGATAGTACCTCTATCAGTTCATGGTAGTCTTTATCGATGTTATTATTATCTATATTAAGAGAAAGTAAGAGAATTAAGATGCACTATATATTGAACTAAATTCCCTAAAAAAGAAGACATTACATGAAAAATTTACGAATTATATATTTTGGCTATAAAAGGTTTCATTTTTTGTTCATATAATACCAATGGAGGATACATCACTGGATACATAAAAGATGAAGGCTATTTAATTTTATCATAGAATAATTTGTTGAATGAGATCCTAATTTTTTCAATTTAAAAGTATATTGTCAATGATTTGTTGAAAATTACTCACCGATGTTCAATCCACTCACCAATTTAACTCAAATGGGAGGTGAATTCGTTTGGACATATGAATGTGAGTAAACTTATAACAAACTGAAGAGAAGATTAGTTAGAAAACATGTTCCTGCATGGAAATGGGTATGTAATATATAGTTATGAAATTATTAAAGGATTGGGATACATTACTATGAATGATTATATGGATATAGATTATGAATCAAAATAATTGAAGGTTCATGAGAAAAATTACTGAACTCATGATTTGGATCTATCGGCGGTAATATCTTTATTAAGAATATGTTATAATTATCCTTATATAGAAAATTTTGAAATATATATTGATTATAAATGTTTAAAGTATATATTCACATAGAGGGATTTGAACATACTCTAGATAAGATGGTTGGAGCTGATTAAGGATTATGACTAGTCAATAAATTACCACCCTTGGAAAACGAACAAGGTGGATGATGCATTGAGTCAAAAACATCATCCTAGATTATCCATGTTTAGGATAAAAAAGGATCCAATATTTAAATATTTTCAAAGGATTGATCTTTAAATATTGTAGGAATGAGAGAAATCTTATCTTTCATAAATAAGTATTCAACCATCTGTCCATATGAGGATTAAAGTGCTATAGATGGAAGATGTGGATCTCTAAAAGAAGGAAAGAAATGTTCTTAAGTTTAACCTTGATTATTATGGAATTTTAATGTTTATGAACTATTTTTTCTCCCCAAAATACCTAATTTGATGAAGTATCTATTAGAGGTGGAACATAGTTATTCATTCTCTATTAATCAGGGAAGTAAAGTTATGCATAGATATTTAAAGGAGTGTTTCTGGTAAGATTGTATGCAGAAAGATGTCATATATTATAAATCTCCATGCATGATATGTTATAAATTTATAAATGAGGGACAAAACTATAAGTTGATTTTATAACCGTTACCCCAAACAAAATAGACATGGGAAAACCTAACCATGGATTTTTCCATCAGACTCCCCAAAATATCTAAAGGGAACAATGCAATATGGGTTATAGTGGATAACATCAAAAATTCAGAACACTTCATTGCTATCAGAGAATATTTATCTTTATATCATATTTAATATATATATATATATTGAGGAAGTGATAAGTTTTCATGGAGTTACACATTCTATTATGTCTGATTGATATTGGAGGTTTACCACGAAGTTCTGGTGAAATATTTAGTTGGATCTAGAGATGGACTTATGTTTCCTCACAACACATATTCTTTATATAGATGGTAATTATGAGTTAAAAAAATTAAAACATAGAGGAAAATCTGAGATCTTTTTATATGGATTTTGATGGTGGCTGGGATCAACACCTTCTTCTGGTTGAGTTTTAAAATAATAATATCTTTCACTTGAGAATTAAAATTGTTTTTTATTGATACCACTATGAAAATAAGTGTAGAAATCCAACATATTTGGATTAATTTAAATAAATAAATCTATTAATACCTTATTTATATAAATAAATGGTATAGAATTTTAGATACTTTTAGTAACACATAATGGCAGTACGACTTCAGTATATAATTTATGATAACAATCGTCAACGAAATCTACAATTTGATGTTGGTGACAAGGTTGTTCATAGAATTTTTCCATGGAAAAAGGTAATGATAGTTTGGAATGAAGGTAAAATAATGAAAAAGGTATGTTGTTTCTTTTGATATTATTTATCATATTGGGATGGAAGCTTATTGATTGGGTCCTCCACATAACATCTATCAAGTTCACAATGTGTTAAATGTATCTCCCGTGAGGAAGAAATTTATAAATCCTTCACATGTACTAATATTTGACATCATACCATTAAGTGTTGATATTTCTTATGTGTAAAAACTGGGGTAGATTTTGGATCATACCAATAAAGGGATACAAAACAAGACCACTCACTTTTTCAATGTTTTTTTCAAAAAACCATCAACTTAAGGATGATATGTAGGAACCTGAGGATATAATGAGGAAGAAGTATCATCATATGTTTGTACTAATCTGATGAAATTTATATAAGAAAATTAATTTTAAGGGGTTATATTTTATCACCCTAATATTTTATGAAATAATTATGAATAAATTTAATATTTTAGATAGATTTTGTTTCATGAAATAGCGAGTTTTAACGAACTGCAATATACTATTAATATTATTATTTAAACTTTACTGTTATAACCTACCTGGTATATTTGGTAGTATAAATAGGAATTATTTTTAAAAAAAAATTAATTATTGATTTTTTTAGATAAATTAAAAATATTTATAATTAAATGCATAATTTTTACTAAATTATTTATATGGTTTTAAAAAATCCTTAAAAATGATTTATGATGTTTTTTATGAATAACTAATAAAATTAATTTTTTAAACTTTTATAAAAATTTTTTGAAAAAATCAACTGAATTTTTTGAATCTACATGTCAACATTATCTTAGGTTGGATTTTTGATAATTTTATTAAAAGGCTAACTTTTTTATGAATAATAAAAAAAATAAATTTTTATTAGAAATTACCATTTCATTTAAAGAATTTAAAAGCTCCATTTTAATTTAATATCGTTTTAAATGTAACATTAGTTAAATTATATATTTATTAATCTCATTTAAATCATGTGAATAAATTTCAGAAAGACTTTTTATACTAAGACTTTCTATATATATGAAAATTATTTGTTTGGGAAACCGGTTTTTCATTGTGACGGTGGGTCGAATTTTAAATTAAATTTTTTCAATTCTATGAATGGAATTGGAAAAATTTATTCTATATTTTGAAAATACATTATTTATATTATATAATAATTTTAACTTAGTTTTTTATGAAACTGAATATTGTAAAAACTAATTACCACTATTAAGGTTAAAACATTCTTACTAGGGGTAAAACGAAAAGGATATTGGGTAAAAAGACCTAGAATCATTTATAAAACTAATTTTTGTGGAATATATATTACTTATTTTAAATAATTATATATTATGATACATTTTTTATAATTTTTTCAGTTTTTAAAACATTTTTTCAGCTTTTTCTTTTCAAAAACCCCATGTGTGTCATCTCCCCCTCTTATTAAAGGATACCCACTCTCATCTCCTCTTAAAACTTTCAAAACCTTTTAGTTCGACCAATACCTACCTAAATATCTTCCATAACTCCCTCCCAACATCATAGAGGACTTATTTTTACTATGAATCTATCCTATTAAGGATTTAGGTATAAACTTATATAGGTTCCCTGAAGAAGAGGTAAAATTATTAACCTTGTATTTGGTTTTATTTATTCATTAAAATCCATTAAATATTCCAAAATAAAAACACCAATTTATACTATATAAATATATTTTATTATTTTTATGTAATAACCAATATCCATCTCTTCTTCCATCAAATGGGAAATGAAACCATTGATCGTGTGTACGACAGTCTACCATCTGGCGAACTAATGTAATTTGTTTTCCATCATCACCTCTTGCTGATGGATATAAGGATAAATTTAACATGTTTATATGATATTTATGAAATATTTATAATTATTAAATTATAATATCATATAAATCATCTTACTTTCCATTCCTTGGGTATAAGATAACGTTTCTTGTGTGTGTCGTGGACTGCTGCATCGGGAAGGGATGTGCTCATTCCTCACCAATACTTTAAATGAAAGGTAATAATGATTGGTTTAATAAACATATGTGATTTGTTTATAACATTAAAATGATTCTTTAAAAGTAATATATTATCTACCTTTCTTTCTTTTCATCTGTTGAGGAATTATAAACAACGTTCATGCATACATATGGCCTACAATATTTGTGAACAATGTATTTAATTTTCTATCTCTAACTTTAATAGATTAATATAAATACATATAAAATTAATCTATATGATATTTATATCAGGTTTAAAATTATTTTCATTACATAACCATGATCACATTAAAATTAATTAATATAAAAAACTAAAATATACATGAAAAACAAAGTAGTTATTACATGAAACATGATTTTAATAAGGAATTGTGAGTAAATGTGTAAAAAAATTATAAGTAATTGATATATGGTATGATAAATATGAGTATGGTTATATAATATTTTTAAAATAAACATAAATTTGTTATACTGGATTCTCAAATGTGTACAAAGGAAGTCAATAATTTATTTAATGTATTTTCATCTCACTTTTATTTCTCGGGGGAATATGAATTATATACCACATTTTTATTTTGTATGGTGTACATACTACACATGAATGTATTTTAAGATTATTATCCTGACAAATATGGAATATTCATATATATATATATGTGTGTGTGTACGTGTGTGTCTGTGTTTCTTTCTTTCATGGGGACTATGATTCATAATTTACTATATTGGTATGGGTTTAATGATAGAATTTCATTGTTTATCAAGATTTTTTATGATTATGTTTACAGTGATTAATTATTATGATCTAACTCTAAAAATATCATGAATTTTATTCAAATCATGTTATTTGAGAAAAATATATCATTTTATTTCATTTTCCTCTTCTTATGTACTCAAGATTCCCAAGAGAACATTTTTATAGAATACTGACATTATTTATCTCTTTAGTTGAAAAAACTTTTTCATCCATGTAAATATCATCAAAAAATATTTTGATTATATTTTTTACTGATTTCTAGTGATTTATTAAAGAAACTTGTATCCATGTTTTACTTTAAAAAAGTTTAAAAGGGAATCTCTTTTTAATTTTTTGAACAATGTGATTTTTGACTTTTTACCTAAAATGTGAAATGATTCCAGTTTTTAATGTGTATTACATTAATAGAATTTTTCACCATCATGACCACTCAATGTTTAAAATCTTTATTTATATATTTAAAATATCATTTTCAATGAAAAATATTTTCAATTTTTTTTTAAGATTTTATTTATTTTTTAAATGTTATTTCAAACATGAAAAGGATATTTTCCTGATGAAATGTTCCATGTGATCTTTAAAGATCATTTTCTATTTAAGATGAAATCCTTTAATGTTACATACAGTTTACTAGGGATATGATCCAATGATATCAAATTTATTCCTTCTCTTGATGGTTTATTTTTATGATGTTAAGATGTTTATGAAACTTATTCCATTTCTATATGTTATGCTATGATAAAGAGATGAAATGTTTATGAAACCTTCTTTTTTCATAGGTTATGACCTAATGAAAAGTTTACGAAACCCATTTCATTTTCTTGGGTTCTAATATAAGGAATGTTATATTATATTTTGGTATACATGTGTATGATTTTTATTATGTGATGGGTGTAACCTATATCTCACTCAAATGCACTGGGTAAAGATTGATATCCCGTGATAAAAATAGGACTGCAATGGAGACTGTACCCAGTTTAGTAAGGGTCTTTTTCCACTATGAAATTCTTGGGAGTGAACCTTGACTACTATGAGTGTTTAGGGAGTAAACCCATCCTATTATATTATTCTACTATGAAGGAAATTATTTTCCATGATTATGTGTGTGGTACAATTCTATTTATTATGCCAATATTATGCTCTTGTAGATTATGATCTTTGATTCATTTATGATACATGTCTTATGAACTACCATGATTTATTCCATGAGTCAATTTTATGACCTATGATATATAGGGAATGGTTTTTCAATTTTTTTTTCAAATTTTATCATATTCTTATGGTCATGATATATTTATATCTCACTTTTTCACCCTTACTGAGTATCTAATATTGCACTTTATTATGTTTACATTACCAAGGTTATGAAGAAAGGAATTATGTATGATACATCTAAAAAGGGTGTTATTTGTGAAGAACATACTGGGAGATGATGTAGTTCAAAAATGAACATGTTTTTTTTGTATCGAGGTTTCAAAACCAATTGACCTCTATGATTCTGGCATGGGTCATTTTTTATGTAATGAATACTCATTTTTTAAGACAATATATATATGTATAACAATTGTATGTCACTACTCTTATCATCCAAATATCTTCCAAAAATTCACAAACCCTGAAAGTCAATGACCATTTCTTCCGTTATTGTCCATTTAAACTAGTTTCAACCCCATTTTCCATCAAATACCAACACACTATAATAGCCACTACAACACCTCTAAGACCACAGACATTAATACAACTATATCAATAAAACAAGCATTATATAATACAAAATTTCAATATAAATTTTTTCCTCAATTCCCATTTAAAAGAATAATTTTATTACGATTTAACATCTCTAACCTGGGTGACACAATAATTTCAAATTTCCTAGAAAAAGTTATATAAAATGTTTACATAATTAACTTTTAATGAATGGTGATTCCAGTAGTAAAACCACAACAATAAAAAAATATTGGCAATAGGAACAATTTTTAGGAGTAGTGGTAAACATCAATAAATGACATAAATAAAATAATGACATGTTTTTCTTCCCATGATGATTTTTTAGGATAGATTAATCCTTAATTTTGTCCTCCATATCTTCAAAACAATCCACTTGTAAAATTCTTTACTTTATTGTATAATTATGAGGGACGATCCCAACATCATAATTATAATACTAGTTCATAAATGATATTATTATATAGAATACAATAGTAATCATTTCATAGTATTGAATAAAATATAAATTAATAACAATATTTATCTTCTATATGAAATAGTGAAACACATAAAATAAAGGAAAATTACATTCCAGTCATTTATTTTTATTCAAGATTTTATTTATATTTATTTATGGTAAATTTATACCATTTAATAAAAGAGTATTTCAACGTGATAATTTGACATTTTAAAAAATAAAATAGATTTATCTTGAATATCCTTTCTAAACAGTCTCTAAAACTACACACAACACATTAAATAAACAAGATAAATGATAATTATAGGCCTCAGACTTATGAAAAAGGATCCTAGACATATTTAATAGTATTTATGAACTGGGGGTGAATCTATGGTCATCAGGATATGATAGAGAAATAATTTTCAAAAGTATAATATTTCTATATTTTAAAATTATAAAATTTGACCATTGTAGTGATTATCTGTAATGTCTCGGAATTTTTTGTAATACTTTTAAATATTATATGGAATTATTTTGAGACCAAGCGGGGAGAAATCATGTCATTAGGAGGCCCGGTGATCCTAGAATGGTGGTTTAAACATTTTATGTTATGTGATTTGGTGTGTGTGCGTGGTTGTGGTCGTTTCCAAACGAATACCCATATTAAAAATATAAGGGCACCACTGTGTCTGGGAAGATGACTTTACCTAATAACGGGCCTAGAGTACACTGTTGCAGGTCGAGAGAAAAAGTTAATTTTCAGACATTTTTAGTAAAATAAAATTAAAAATTAATTTGAAAAGTTTATTTTGTTTCGGAACATTTGATGTTGTGCAATGACAGGGTAGCAGTTTCAATAATTAATAACACATCATAATGACTCTGAAACAACAATGTTAACTTATTAATGCCACATCTTAATGAAATGAAAAAATGTGTTCCCTCATTTTTGTGGGTTAATCAAATGTTGGTCATTGAAAGAAAATTGAGAGAAACTTTGGAGAATTATTAGAGCTTTGGGGTGAACTCTTGACAACGAACAAAAAGTGTGAATTTTTATGCCAACGAACTGGTTGACCCACATAGCGTCATTCTTGCAGGAGGAATTTTGTTCATCAGGTTCATTACTAGGGAATTTATTATTCCATGTCTTATGATTTTAATTTAACCTGTTTAATCCTTCTAATAGGAGCAGATTAACACCGTGAAGAACAAAAGTGGAGGTTTGTTCTTCTTTTTTTCATTTTATTTGTGTCTACCTCTTCCCTTCATTCTTAGTGTTCTTCATGGGGGTAGGAATGGGGAATAATTATGCACCCGTTTCTTGGTGAAACGATCCCAAAATAGAGATATGTCATCATGATGACCTAGTGGAGGTGCTACAACTATTGCGGCAGATGAATTGACATGGTTTGTGAGTTATTTTTCACTGAGAATCCTTCGTGCGGGTCAAATAGGGGGTGTTTTTGGGTCTGATTGGATTTCCATAACCCACAGAATCAGATTTTTTATGTTGGGGAGACCTAAATACTTGAGCTCCATGGTGATCAGATGGTCAGATTATTGAACAGGCATCATCAGAGGTGCTCGGGTGACGAACTAGAAATTATGGAAATTTACAAAGAACATTATGTGTATTCCAAACAACACGTTGTGTGGGACTGGCTAACTGGTGGATAGGGTTTTACGATGCAAGAAGCAATGAAACTAAGTGTTCTCCAAAGAAAATGGTGCATGGCTCCTTACGTGGGACTCGCTATGTATCTGAAATGATACACAGACACAGGGCGGAGAAGACGGTCGTTTACTCCACCAGACGGCCAGACTAGGCTGAATGCACATGTTACCGCATGTACCGGTTACATGAGATGACAAACACGATTTGAGGCCATGTACAGGCACACAACCAAGCACATGGTGCAGACCCCGGTTACTCGAACATTACATCTGGTCCTCCCTACATGAAGTTTAATTACCTTTCTACACAACATGTTCCCTCTGACTCGGGCCATTACACATGGACAGTGCTCAGAGTCGCGAGACATGGAGAGTGACCCCTTTTACATGTTGTGTATATCCTGGAACATGGATTGATCACCTTTTTCACCATTCCTTAGAAATGTTACATTCAGGTTAGTTCCCCCTTTTCTCATTTTCCTAAAGGTTAGGTATTATTTCCATCCACAAGATTATGATCTCCTTAAGAGGACCTTCTAAGATATAGTAAGGTATCCCTCTGAGAGGCCCGAAGTGAGATCCTATATCCATTATAGACCCTAGTTAGAGTCAGGTATTGATGTGAAAAATCCTATAGGACACCAATCCTCTACCTAAAAGTTGAATCTGGATGAGTTGTGGTATCCGCCAAGGCCCTAATAGTGATCCTCATCTATGTATCATAATATTTTCCCTCTCAAGAGTGTGTTATCCCAGAATTAGTGTATCTATATCTCATGGATTTTCTAGATGAATAGTACTTCTCAGAATGATCATACACATGGAGTGATTTCTTCTGGATGACTGCTTCTTGGAACCTTGGAACTTAATCCCCAGCATGGGTACACGGTCGTGTGACTTGTTCCTAGACTACGGTTCTGGGTTTCAAGTATATGTGGATGTGTTTCTCATGTTATATGTTCTGGAGACATATAATATGTAGATTTTATTTTTCTATTATTTTAAATATTATTTTGTGGTTTTTGAGGTCCTCTACTTATTATTTTTATACTCACCCTACATGGGATTTTTCTGCATCTGTTGTTTCTTGTGAAGATGAGCAGCCTTTTGACAGAGTCCAGGGCAGACCAGGACTGGACCAAGATTTCTGAGTTACCTATAGGATGAGGTGATTTTATAGGTACAAGAAACAGTCCTAGTAATTATTTGTGGTTATAGGTTGGACTTTATAGTTTTCAGACTATTTTTTGGTGGTCTTGTATTTTATCATAATTTTACTTCCCACACTTTACATCCATTGTGCTTTGTTGGTTTGGATTAGTTGTATGAATGCATGTTTGGATTAGTTGTATGCATGCATTTTTGTTCCTTAGCTGTTTTTACATTTCAGTATTTGTGGTCTTGGATATGTGTGCATGTGTATAGGTACTTAGGCAATGCTACCCTTGTTAGTGATATGCCTACTTGGTTCTAGTCGCCAGCCCTTGGCCAACTGGAGGCGGGCTAGGGGAGTTACAGTGTGTTCCCCACTAGGATAGTTTGTGACATTATCCTTATGTTTCTATCCATAATACTTAGTCAAACCTCATAAAATATATAATTAATTCATTAATATATAAATCATAATTTAATAGAATTCAAATACCATAAAATATTTTTTCAATCATATAGGTATAAGGGTATTTTAATTAAATTACAAAAAATTTATATTCAAGGATTTTACTATTTAAAAATCCATTTTAAATCATTAAATATTTTTTATGGCCATATTGGAGTTAATAAGAAATCTGAAGCTGTCATATATCCTATGTAAAATATTTCATGAAATGAAATCTGAATATAATATAATTACTCAACTCCCATTTTAATTCGTAACATTATTTCCTTTTCCAAAAATATGATATGTAAGATGATCTAAACTAACATAAGACAATACATAATATAATAATTCATCTGTATGAAGATATTTAATAAAAAAGAATATTTACTTTTTAGAAGTTCAATAAATAAGGATAGCATACTTAGAGAAATTGTCAATATATTGGAAGATATTCAATACTTAAAAATATATAATTCGTGAAACTATAATAAATAAATAAAATATGATAAATAATAACAATATAAAAATAGAAATTCTCAAAACCTCAAAATTAAGATAATAGACTTAGTGAAAATTAATCATATGTAAGATGATATTTGATGTATATATTTCATTATAATCTCCTTTGTTTTCAATTTTAGAGATAATATTACCAATTTCCATATGCATCTCACCAAATGATCTCAAAACTTAATCTATTTACAAAATTATCTCAATAATAGGAAAACAGTTATGTTACATATGAAAGGAGTACCACAATACCTAGCCAAAATTTACAAAAAAAATATTAAACCTAAAAATTATAAAATTTACAAAATTTATCATAAACATTCCCACCCCTTTGAAATTACTATAAAAATCTCTATAATCCTTCAACCCAAAAAATTAAAATGTGGGGGTTAGGAAAATCCATACACTTACATCATATGCTGCCCAAAACAATTATATTCCTTGAGAATTAAAATAAAACCAATAAAATGGATCTAACTAAATTAAAGGATATGGTAACCCTAGTATTCACATTATATACCAATAAAATTGGGAACATGCACTATCAAAAAACTATTGTAATGTTCTTTCTATGATACCAACTATGTTCCATCATACAACTTCTAGAAATATTACACCCAAACAAAATACCTATGAAATTATCCCTAACACATTTTGAGTTGAACGATACATTTTTATCCCTCAACTACATTTTATATACAATATTATGTATAATCTAACAAAATATAATAATTAAACTTAGATGATAATTAATTTTACACAACCTTATCATGGATGTTAAATCGGTAGTCTTATCATCTATAATTATAGATTAAGTATTTCTATCAACAATAGGGAAGGAAAATATTTAAATAGTCAAAAAATATCAATAACTGATACATAACAGTATAGAAACAATTCATGGGAGGTTATTAGAGAATAATTCATGTATAATGATTTAATAATTAACACATCCTTATAACTCTCAAATAATAATATTTTCACCATATAAATATGTATATTGACATCATGTCAAGATTTTAATTAATCACTTAATTGTGACATGTTTTACTTTTATGATTTATACTAAATCAAAACATATATTAATAAATATGATTAAAAATTAAAATAATGTTTTAATAACTAAAATGAATTATGTTTTATATGGGATAAAAAATTATTAACATATCACATACTTTTGAATGATAACATATGAAATCCCTTATATCATTTTATTATTTTTGGAATTATTTCTACATCATCCAGTTCATGGATAAAAATAATTTTTGAGTCATGCATGTAATAGATCCTTAAATATATAATTATTTTAATTAGATAATTTCGTACACACATTTAATCCCTAAAATATTTCTGTTTTAACAATTAGGCTTTAACATATTTAATATCATCTAATATTGTGATATCTGTAACTTTAAGATGTTAAATATTTTCCTATTAGTTCATGAAACTTATTTCCAAATAAATAATAATTTTTTGTTAAAAAAATCCATTTACCACAAAACCATTTAAATAAAAAATTATTTTAATATTTATGTAAAAAATGTAAGAAAGGAAACCCCCATTTGTAAACAATCTCAAACCACTTTACAATATCACTTTTAAAAATCATCACAATTTTTCGAAAATATGTAATTTTGAGGAACATAGATTACTAATAAGAGCATAGTATTGTTTATGAAATTTATATAAACATTACTAAAAACAATTTATAAATTATGAAATATCACTGGAAGAGTTATTGAGATCAGCATGGCCAAATCCAAACCAAATCCTTATAAAGATTTCATTACAAATTGAACGTACTCAACTACTTAATAAATTTTCCAAGATAACTTGTCAAGAATTTCATGGTATAATTAATTCAAACATTTCTATATTTTAAGTTTAATAGACAGCCAAATAACAACCATAATAGAAATAATATAATCTATCTATGTTGACCATCATATCATTTTTAACATGTCTTCCTTAATGACGCTAATCAATAAAAAATATAGAGGATTACATTCATGATTATATATATTTAGTTTAACTCAATATTTTTTAAATCATCCTTATTGAATTGGTGTGAATATTTTTTCATTAAAAAATATGAAACCTAGTTTAAAAAATAACCTATTTTATTTAAAATGAGTTTAAATTAAATAATTTTATATAATTCAATGTTCCCTTAGGTTACTAACACTTTAGAAATTATCAATAATGAACCAAGGTAAACACCTCGATTACTCATTATAATAAAATAACCTGAGCATGAAGTTGGTTTCAATATCATCATGTATTCCATTAAATATTTATTTCATGTGAACTTCATTACATCTAAAGATTCCAAATTAATACTAACCTTTCATTCCATTAAAAAAATTTAAGAACATATGATCACAAACAAATCAGTATACACAGAGCGATAAAAACAAATAAATTAACAAAAATTGTAAACACAAAACAAAAATAAAACCATATCATCATCATCACGAGACTAAGTAAGAAATTATAAGAGTTATTTTAATAAATCCACCTTTATATTATAAAATCCTTAACATAAGTCCCCAGGGAAAAAATATCCATAATCCTAGATCCTGGAACACACAAAATTTCAAATTATTTATATTTATTTTATTTTATTTCAAATTCATCCCAATTTTAATTAAAGTGTAAACAAGTATAATGCAGGTTCCATCCCCAAATCTGTACCTTTCATTTTGCATCACCATGCATAGGGTGCTCGATAAGCTGAAGGTCCTTTCATTATATCATCGAGGGAGCCTTAATTGCCTATTTCTGAGCTGGTCTCCATTTGTATATAACATAATATGTTTTAAGAACACTATTTACATACTAATATCAAAAATTACTCACCATTTTCTACTTCTATTCATCATAATAACTCTCATACATAGCTCTGATATAACATTTTCATGACCCGCCTCAACTGGGAACCTCTCCTTTTTCTATATTGAATATGATAGTGATCCTCGATGCTTACCTACAATAGACCATGGGTGGCGATGAGCACCGAGTGTATAAATAACATAGGTCAGTATAGTTTCTCTTATAAATTATAGAAATAAATAGAAACTTACCACTAATCTACTCTATTGTATTAATAAAACCAATATCTATCATTAAATTCAATTCATATCAAAGATAAATAAGTCTCTAAATAGTAAATACCAAAACAATTATGTAGAAAATATAATAAAAACTTATACGATCCAAGATAGTAATGTTTATCTCAATATCTGAATACCTCCGAGAAAATTATAAAATATATTTATATATAAGGGTGAAGATACATGTACACAATGTAGAATCATCCTAAAAACCTATCACGAAAAATGTGGAAGATGTATACTGATGTATTAGTGAGTAAATTGAAAAAGGAACACACACCACTATCTATTTAACTAAACCAATATTACCAAGGCTCCCTTTCCAAATATCGCAAAAAATTATAATAAAAAAAGTATTGATGAATATATAAATTATGGTACCCAACAGAAATTTCATAATAATTTTTAGCTATCACACCCTAATAACAAAATTATTACCAATTTTATACATTCTCTAATAATGAAATCACATGAACCATATATGTATATTTAAAATCACAACTAATGCGGGTTGAACTAAAACCCTACCTACCCCTACCTTTATTAGGTCCAAATATCTCATTTCCACCAATCTAATTACTCATGTCACCATATCTATACATCTGTATATGATAGAACCACATCAAAATCACACACAATATTCTAAAATTGAAACAATTCATTAGCATAATGTTCATCACCCTTTTGAAATCCCCCCACCATAAATGACCCCCACTATATACTACAACAACATTCCATCATCATCAAATCATTTTCACTTTTGACTTATTATCATCATTTCCCATCCATATAATCCTATTGAAATCATACCCATACCATGTCCAAATGGGTGAGAAGAGAATATGGGATATTCTTCCATTAATTCCATTATAATATGGGATATGTTTGGAAGACACTTGTTACCCAAAACATTTAGGCCTTAGAAATAATATTCAACTTGGGTGGGATATATATTAAATTAATAGAAAATACATCATATATTACACACATACACAAACCTAACCTACAATCCCAAATAACATTATCATAGCCCAAAACAATTATTCCTCTATAGTATTATACTCATAATGACTACCACTTATACCTCATAAAACATCCAATGTTCTAATGCAAAATTGAAGAAACAATTCCCCAAAATTCCCCATATCACACAAAGAGCCACCACACCAAAATGAAAACATCTCATACCAATAACCACCATGAAATCCGATCCATGGTATATCAACACCCATTATTCCATTTCCAACAGAGAAAACTAGACACATCCCCACTGGACATAAAATATAAACACCCAAAACTATCTAAGAAAATATACCTATTGACATAGAATCCACAAAAATAATACTAACATTTCCAACAATATATAATTTGAAATTTCATAATCGATTGCTACCTGAATGCACAATTTAAATCCTTCTTTCACATTGATTCAATATCCCTTGTGTGGGTATTACCAAAACAATTTCAAATTTCACACAACCAATTCTTTAACATTTTTATTAAATTAAATATTTATAAAATGCAATTCTGATGTTAAAACCACAATAATAACAGACAAATATATATAGAAATGACAATTCAAATATTTTATAGTAAAAAAGAATAATTTTCATAAATAATCAACTATCAAGGAATTCTTACCATGATGATTATTTATCCTAGTATAATCAATATTTCTATTTTCAAGATTTTATAAATATCCCATTCATTTAAATATTTAAAATATTATCTAATAAAAAGAGTTTTTCCAAAAACTTAATCATAATAGTATATCATAAATCCCACTAGTTCAATGAATATAGTAGCAAGTATTGTATGAAAATGAATAAAATTCATATCAATAAAAATCTCACGTTTTTACATGAAACAACATAACACAAAAATATAAATGAATAACATTCCATTCAATTAAATTATCCCATATTTTCTTTATAATTATTTTACTTTAACACGTAAAGATTAATCAAAGAGGGAAATAAAATGAAAATTGCACTTTTTACACAATAAATGAGAGATAAATTAATTCCCTTATATGAAAAGAGACATCAACATTGCAAATCCCATCAATTGGAAAAAAATAAAGGATTATCTCAAGCATAGGACTTATAGAAAAGAAACCCAACACATTATTAGGGGCATTCTGAACTCAAGGGTTGAAAATCTAGTAATCTAGATAGGTGAGTGAATGATAGTTTTATGGTATGAACTCCCTATATTTTAAAATAAGACATGTAGAACCTATTTGAATTATTTCATGTGTTTCCTTATTTAATTATCAGTAAAACCTCCCCAAAATTCCATTTAATTCACTCACAGATTTATCATCATTTAATAGAATTAAAATTATTTAAATTTAGATTTTTTTTTTATATGGATGAAGATATTTAAATTATTTTTAAAAAAATAATTATTTTATGATTTGACAATTTAAAATTACCTTTTAAATTATAAAATACAATTTCATGTCAAGGCAGAGGAAATAAGAAATCTGGAAGTGTTCTACATTTTACTTAAGATATGTCATTCAAGGAAATCTATAAAGAAGATAATTGTTAAACTCCTTCTATAGGGAATAAAATTGATTCATTTTGGAATAATACAATATATTATATGAACTGAACTAATATAAGAAAATACCTTATACAATAATTCACACATAAGAATATATTAAATACGAAATAAGATTTACCATTTGAAACATCAATAACAATGAATAAATATGATATCTAAGAATAATTTTGATAGAAAAATTATTAATATATAATAATATATTCAATAATTATTCATATTTTTTTTAAGAAAGTCCAATAACTAAGAAAAAATATGATATATAATAACAACATACAAAGAAATATACTAAAAAACTAATACATAAGAGAATTAACTTAGAAAAAATTCATCACACAAAAAAAGATATCATTCTTATTTATTGATAATTTTCAATATTAATATATTTCATTTTGAAATCCTTCCTCATATAAGGAAGATCGTAACATTTATAGGGGGTTTATTTTTGTTTGATTAATAAAATAATTCTTAAAAATATAATTCAAAATATTTTTAATTTAGATTAAATTTCATAACACCACTAGTTGAGAAAGAATAAAATATTATTTTTCTTTAAATAGAAATAGTTTCCCAAAATTTACACTATTTTTAAAAAAACTCATGACCCCTACTTTCCTCATCTTTACTCATTATTCTATAATATCATGTTCTTCTCATAATACAAATGATATCCATTCCATATCTGATTCATCACTCTATGTTTGATTTTATTAATGTTGTAATAACTCCTCTTCCCATACTTGTTTACTTCATTCGCATCCAATATTTTTCATGTTCCACTTTTAATGTCTACCATGCACCCATCCCTAATCCCCTACCCTACCCCCTTCCCCTCACCCTTATCATCCATGCTTATTTCCTTTTTTTCTACATAAAATATTTTTTTTCTAGTAAATTTATTGATGATTTTTTTGGTGTTGAAATAACTGTTATTTGATCCATGAGTAACTTGTAATATAAAATGATATATGTTCAAAGTGAATAATTAATTACTATAATGATATAATATCAATATAATTTTTATCTAAATGTTTTTTTGTAAATTAATTTATGAAA
The DNA here is from genome assembly GCA_963277665.1 of Viscum album. NCBI lineage: Eukaryota > Viridiplantae > Streptophyta > Magnoliopsida > Santalales > Viscaceae > Viscum > Viscum album. The sequence continues at coordinate 2,096,833,144 of OY728141.1, forward strand.
ATATTTATTGGATGGTTTTAAATTATAGTTCTGTACCTTGAAATAATATTTCCTTTTCAATAAAAAATTCTCCCAAATAAAAATAAATTTCAAATAATGTTTAGAGATAATTATTATTATGGGAATGTTTTTTATTATGAGTAATTTTTTATTCAACAAAAAAGAGTGAAATTATAAGTGATTTTACATTTTTGAAATGGAATTTGATGGTTTGAATTGACGTTTAATAGAATTATTTTATTACTATTACTTTTTTCCTTATGATATAAACATGTAAAAAATATTTTATTTATATAATTTAACTTCTTGATGTATTGATAAATTATTTACATTATCATTGTTATTTTGAAGTGATTTAATTTCTGAAAACATGTTTTAATTTTAATGAGTATTCATAATGGGAAGATGATGAATATTAATAATGTTTAACTATATAGAATAATTTCTAACATTTTTCACATTAAATGAAAATTTTTAATTTTAAATAACCTACATATTTTATTTTAGCAAACAAACAAAATTTGTTTATTACTTATTCTAAATTCATGTTGGTTAATTTTCACTTGAAGACATAAAATATCTTTTAAATTTATCTTAATGATCATATTATTTTAAAATTAATATTTAATTTTAATTTCTCTTTTTTAATAATAATTGATATTACATAATATTATTTTCATGTAATTTTATAATTTAGTAAATTAGGATTTCCTTAATCTTTCAACTAAAATGTATTATATTAGTCCTATAAATTAATATATAACATTAGTTTTTTGTATTTTATTCATAAATAATCAGTTAAATATAAATGAAAATTTGGATTACATTACCCAGAAACACACCACAACAAGATATAGGTTTCGATATTTGTTTTCAAATTTTTCAATTATAAATCTATTATTGGATGAAAGAATAATATTCCCATGTAATAGTCTTACTTTCAGATGATGGTTGAAGTAAAATGATTTATATGATCACTTGATATTGAAATAGGTTCCTACTTAAGAAATGTGAAGGATTAAGTTTATGTGATAAACATTATATAATTTTCAAATGGTTATATCCTTAATTTGACTAATCATGTTACTACCCTAATAATGTAAAATGAAATTAAAAACCCGACAAATAATGATTTTTTAATTTAGGGAAACATCACCACTATTGTAACTAATTGGTAGATGATTCTATTTATCTTGAAAATATTAACCAAGTGAATAATATTATCAAATATATAGGATAACTAGATTATGATTAAAACACATTTGATGATGAAATTGAGGTGGAAAATAATAAGGAAAAAATATTTGAGAAAACAAATTCATTTTCTAAATTGGATGATGATGTAAATTAACTATTATACAAGTTATGTAAAAATTATTCTAAATTTTTCTTTATACATAAATTATATCATATTAAATACCTATTTGTAATTATAGATAAAGAAATGTAACATCGTGACATTTTAAAAGAAAAAAAATTATGTTAGATAATGTAAATGACATGAAACAATGAGATTAGAAAAGAATGTAACTCTTAGAGACTTTAACATATATTTCTTAGTAAATAAATTTAATCTCTTTAAAAACTTTAAGTGTACGAAACCTTGGGACCCCTTATGTTCGATAGCATATTCAACACACTACACCGAGCTTAAACGTCCCATTATTTATATAACCGCGAAAGCATAGCCATAAAATTGGAGGGTATGAATAGTATTATCAACATTATGAAATATATAAATATATATATCCTAATAAATATAAATTATTGATATTTTTTATTAATTAATCAATCTTGTTTTATTAAAGGGATTTTATTCCTCCAAATATGTTCTCTTCAGAAAACAATTTCTTTCTTTTCATGAAAACAATATTATAATAAATTTTTGGAACTTTTATAATATGGATTTGATAAAATTATCTTTAATTTTTAATAAAAAAGATATAATTTTATTAGGGTTAAATTTCGTAATTATTCTAAAAATAATGATTTTTTTAGTGAATAGTGAACATACGGATTTTTTGTAAAAATGTCGTTTAGTTTCAATAAATTTATGAATCTAAAGGAATAGCTTTATTTTGAAAATGATTTCAGGAAGCATAAGAATTATTTATTTTATTTTAACAAATTAATTTATTTTGAATCAACAATATGTTGGATTTTGTTATAAGTTTATTTTTAGGTTCAAAAAAGGGTTTTTTAAACTGTTTTAAAACACATAATTTTCCTATGTTTTAATTAATTAAAATAATCAATAATGTGGAAATTTTTAAATTAAATTTATTCATTATATATCAATAAATTTTATTTTAGATTCAAATCTTTATTATTATAGTATATAGAGTTAGTTTAAATTCATATTTTTCTTAAAATATTCACTCCATAAAAACCCGATTTTTCATCGCTTCTATGTCTTTTTTAAAAAAAATTATTTTTTAGAATTTTTGAAAATTTAATTGAAAAAAATAAAATTCATTTTTTAAGACATCAATTCATATTTATACTAGGTGAATTTTTTAGAATTTTAGGAAAAGGTTAAATTTTTATAAATAGTAAAAAATAGTGAATTTTAATGGAAAACATCCTTTTTGTTTAAATTATTTATAAGAATAAATTCTATTTTAAATTTTTTCTAAAGTAAAATTATTTCATTTTTACATGAATTAATTAAATTCAGTTCATTATAATAACATTCATGTTGAATTTTGATATAAAAAATATGTAAATGACTAAACATTTTCTCTTTGAAAACCAGATTTCCCGTCATGTCTGCGGGATTAATTTTAAATAAAAAATTTAAAATTCTATGACATTAATTTGGAAAAAATAGATTTCATATTCAGAAAAATAATAATTCAAAATTTATAATAAGTTCAACTAAATTTTAACAGAAATAAATAGTGATAACAGAAAAGAAATAATTACTCTTGTTAAGATAAAAATTGATTTACCGGGGATTAAACTAAGAAGATAAGGCCCAAAATGACCTACTAAATCTTCAAAAACCAACTTTTTGGACATCCTTATAAATTATAGATATTATTTGTTCTATAATTTATATTTCTGGAATATTTTTGCAGTATAAAAACATTGGTATAATTTAATTCTTTTGAAAAAATACAAGTGTGTCACACACCTCACATATAAAATGCCACAAACTCTCCTCTATTTTTCACAGCCTGAAACATATTTTTTCAGAAAAAATCAACCAAACCCGATTCAAAAATTCACTAAAATAATCATATAATCCTAAATTTGGTAATAAATTCAACCTATGAAGGATTCTGGTGCAAATTTAAGGAGGTTACCCGAAGTAGGGGAAACGTTCAACCTAGGAAGGATTTTGGAGGCTTTCAAATTAACTTATTATTAAAACATGATGATATAATAAAATCATCATATTTTATATAATTTAATGTTTTTAAAATAATGTTATTACCTACAAAAATTTATTCTCTCATCAAATGGTTTATGAAATCATTATTCATGTGTACGGCAGACTACAGCCTCGTGAATTGATGTCTGGCATTTTTGCATTACAAACTATAACAGTTTGGTATGATGATGGATCTAGAGTATGTATATATATGATATATAAAAAATTATTATACCTTTGTATTAATTATATAATATATACATTTTTACATTCCATTCGTTATAGGATACGATCAAATCGCTCGTATGTACTGTGGACTACCACCTCGCAAAGTGATGTGACTCATCTTTCACTAACGTTTTACATAGAATTTTATTAGGATAAAGTTAATGAATATATGTGATATAAATTATGATATTAATGACATATTTATAATTTTAAAATTAAAATATTTCATTTTCTTTTTTTACTAAATAGATGATAACATCGTTCATTTACATGTCGATTACCGCCTTCACGATGCGATGTGGTTCCCTTTTCATCACGACACCACAAAGAAAAAATATAAAAGTATATTTCAAGAAATAATATGTTATATATTATATTATTAAAATTATTTAAACATATAATATTACTTATCTCTCTTCCATAATGATCATTGAAAAACAGAAATTTTACTCATGCATATGTATGACACACCGTCTCCATGATCGTAACGTACAACATTTCTCAAAACCATATTTCATGATTGGTATTAAAAATATAATTGATATATAAAAATAATAATTATTTCCTGATTACTATTCTATATAAGATTAAACTATAAAATATTCTTATGTACTATAACTTTCATAAAAAAACACGAATGAGAAAACAAGGCAATTAACATCCCAAGCTATGAAAATAATGATAGATTATTAATGAATTGGTGATAATATGTTATACAAGGATAATATGTGTTATTATAAAAATTAATATGCTTCTGTAATAAGTTAATAATATATTTAAAACCACTATACAATAGGTTACATCAGGATCAACTAACAAGAATCTTGAGGTAAGGGATTTTTAGTCTCTCTTTTATTTCATAGAAACATATAAAAATTCACCACTCGTTTAGTACATGTGATGTATATAATACCCTTTTACATGCAATACAATGAATTTATTTATTATTATAGTATTCTAAGATTCATTTAATGTTATCCTTTAATGGGTATTATGATTCCATGTTACCAATGTGGTAATGGTTTTATGTTACAATCTCATCGTTTATTGGTATTGTTTATGATTAAGTCTCCAATATTGAAATCATATGATATACCTATATATAATTCTCATAAGGTTTATTATTCATTAGTAATTCATGATATCTTCAATTAATCTTACTGTTTTTACAATCTTTGTTGCTTAATATATTTGAGAAAATGTTTTTAATAATAATCATATATATTTCTCTATTCGGTCAAAAACATGTTTTCCTCAGAAACCATGTTTCCCAAAAAAATAGAAAATGGTTTTAACTTTCTTAAAAGGAATTATTAAAGAATGTTTTACCCTATTTTGGTTTTTTACAAAAAATATTAAACAAATCCGCATGTCATTTTCCAAACAATGGCCATTTGAATTTTATAAAAAATATGAAAGGAATATTTTTTTAACTAGTACTGTATAAACAGAATTTTCAACCATCATGGCCAATATTTTATTTTAGTATTCCTATAAAAAAATTCAATTTTTTTTAAATAAAAGTATTTTAAAAAGTATTTTTAAAAAAAATCAAAATGGAAAAGAAAATTTCCTCATGAAATGTTTTTAATTTTTTTTAAATCTTTCTATATATGTTTTCAAAGATATTTCAATAGAAATGGATTTTTGAAATATCAAATGAATTTTTAGTTTTTGAAATGGTTATTTTCAAAATTAAATGGTTATTTTTCTCAGAATGTCTTTAATGATATTTTAATGGAATTTACATTCATAAATTTAAACTAACCTAATTGTTAATTATGCTTCAATATGTATATTTTCTACTGATAACAACCCCATTCATTATTTTGAAGGATTACTATTATTTCAAATAGGATGTTATAGAACCTATTTTGTTTCCCCAGGTTATTAATTATTCAGCGAGATTGGTGTCGAATCCTTTTATTTTCATTGGGATAATCAAGTGTCAAAGATATTGACATGAAACCCATTTCTCTTACACAGGTCAATAATGTTATGAGACCAATACTAGTTTGTGTGTGAGTTTTATGTTGATGTCTAAGCACTGTGTACTTTATTTTTGGTTCATGTAAATATTATACAAAGTGGTATCCCAGATAGCACTAAGTGATCTCATTAAATATTATATGATGGGGTGATCTATATATCATTGTGTGATCCTATTAAACATTATATTATAGTGCAAACCATATAGATTCATTTGAGCTCTTTGATGCTTATACGATGGGGCGGCCCAGATAGGGTCAGGTGAGACCTTATAGCTTAAATGATGGGCATCCCCAGATAATGCACCAATACATTGGGTAATGATTACATTCTCTTAATAATTATATTGGAAGCCATCCATATAGTTATTCTAATTTTATGGGTTCTTTAATGGTTTTATGATGATGATGTTCCAAGATACCAACATGTTATATCTATGATTTCCATGGGTGTATAACATATCATTTGATCACGATTGATATCAAATGGTTTGTGATTATTTATTTTTTAAAACCTTATTCCATGATTTATGATTGATGATTTGGGATTTTATGGGTATTAGTTCTTTTATGAGTCACTCTTGAACTTGGACTATGTCGACATACCCTCATCTACTTATTATGATCATTGATGAATTTCAAATGTTAATTCCTATGTTTACCCTTATATATCATTATACCTGACCCTTTTTATGTTCCCTATATGGAAGGTTATAAAAAATTAGATTGAATATATTATGTCTAGAATAAATTCAATATGGTTGATAATTATAACAGAAAGTGAAATAAGAAAATATGGGTTAAGTGTGAGAAATTCTCATTTAACATCAAGGGTATTGTTTTTGTAGGATTTTATTTTCTAATTCAATAAAACTAAAAACTTAAAAAGGTAATTGAGAATATAAGGGATGTAGTTGTCCATTTTATGTTGAATGGTTTGGATGAAAAAAATGGGTCCCGATTATCAGTATCAATTCCAAAAATGTAATGTTTATGATGTTAGCATCAGATCTAGGAATGTAGGTTCATGGTTTCCATAGTTTGTATCAATGTTTATTTTATATGACTTTAGAGATTATGATTTTTTCATGTGATATTATCTTAAGATTTATAGATATCATCTTAGGCATATAAACATAATTATGATCATAAGTTCTAAGTCATAGAAACCCCTTTGAGGTTTCAAGTGACAATACCTTAAATTTATTTATGATATTTGAGGATACTTTCTAATCTGTTTAAGTATTTTTTAAATCCATTTTTTAACATAAAGTATGATTTTAAATATTTTGTAAACAATATTTATGTAATTGATAACCTTTAGGGTTTATGTGATCCCATATATTGAGAACATAAATTTTATCATATATATAACCATAAGGTTGAAAAGTTTTTTGGTAAATAGGTGACTAATTTTACACCAAAACAATATTACAAGTTTTTGTGATTGAAATATTAATGGATTGAGAAAACCATTGAGGTTAAAACTCTCTTCGATTTTTAGGTTATTAAAACTCTCTTCGATTGAGGTTATAACCAGTTTGGTGTTTATAAAGGTTTAAGATAAGAGGAATTGATTTCTTTCCCTTTTGTTATTTTGTGGTCTTTAAATGTTGATTTATATGATTCATGATTGAAAATTTTATCTTGAATACTCATTTTCTAATGAAAAATATGATATTATGGTTGGAATTGAAAAATAGATGAAATTTTACTGATCAAGTATGTAAATATCCTTATTCTCAAAGTCTCAATTGAAAATAATTCCATAATTCTAGGAAAATTAATTTAAATCAAAAAACATTATCATATTACATTCATATCAGATGAATCATATGGTCATTTTGATGATCAAATATTTGGGGTTTTTAGGTCTTTAATGTTCCATTAACCATTCACTTTTTTGTGATTAATGAACTCAATCACTCTCTATAAATTTTTATGCTATTCTTCCATACCAACATATGTTATCTTATTTGGAATCCTAGTTATGTGTTATTTCAAATGAACTTTTCACTTCCCTTCCCCCTTATTAATTGGATGTTTTATTCAACCATTTTATTATGTGTGTTTAAAAAAAGTGTATTTCAAAATGTCCAACCAATGATTACTGAGATAAATTTAACATTTTAAGGATGCAATTTATTAAATGAGAGTGGACGTAACACCCAGAAATTTTAAAAGTAGAAAATTATGTTTGATAGCATAAAAAATAAACAACAATGATATTAGACAAGAATATGAATGACCAATAATTTATGATATATATATTTATAAATAATTTTAATCTCTTTAATATCTTATAGTACATGAAACCCCATTAATTTTTATGTTTGATAGTTTATTCAACACTTAACACCGACCATAAACGACCCATGATATATATAATCATTAAAACATGGTTGTTAAATTAGATGGTATGAATAGTATTAATTATTTTATGAAATATATATTTATTTCCTACTAAATATAAATTATTTATACAGTTTTAGTATTTAATCAATAATTTTTTTTAATTTGATATTATTCTTCAATACTTTGTTTTCTTTGAAAATGATTTTTTATCTCATTTCATGAAAAAGAGTATTATAATTTTTTTTTGGAACATTTAGATAATTTTTTTGATAAAATTAGCTTCATTTTTGTAATCATAATAATGATATTTACTTTGGGTGAGATTTTGTAATTTTTTTTGAAAATATTGATTTTTCATTGAATAATGAAAAATACCAATTTTCGGAAAATTTTAATTTATTTTGAATAAATTAATCAAATTAAAAGTTCCATTATGTATTTAATATGATTTAATGAAACATAAGTATTATTTATTTATATTTAACCATCTTAATTTCTTTTAAATCAAATTTATTTTAAATTTTATTATATGTTTGTTTTTCGTTTTAAAAAATGGTTTTTTATGAAAACTATTTTAATAGAAATAATGTTTCTTCATTTCAATTAATTAAAATAATACCTAATTATGAATTTTTTAAAATAAATTTATATATTAAATATCATTAATTATTAATTTAGAATCACACAATTATTATTATAATACATAGAGTTAATATAAAATCTTCTTCAATATGAAAAACCCACTTCTCAAAAACCCACTTTTTTGTCACATCAATGTGTTTTTTAAGATTAATTTTTTCACATTTAGAAAGATTATTCGCAAAAATAAAATTTATTTTTAATTCATAATTTTAAAATTATGTTATGTTTAATTTTTTATAATTTTCAGAAAAGATGAATTTTTTGGTGAAAAGTGAAAAATAATAAATTTTAATTGAGAAATCCCTTTTTGTTTAAATTATTTATGTTGTTAAAATATATTTTTAAATTTTATATAAATTAAAATTAATTATATTTAATCTAATTCAGTTGAATGGAATTATTTTCATACTGTACTTTCATATAAAAACTATATAAACTATTTGACATTTCCTCTGTGAAAAACCACATTCTCATCACATTTGCGGGATTAATTTTAAATTAAAATTTTCCAATATTGTGAATTTAATTTATAAAAATGGATTAAATATTTGGAATAATATTAATTTATAATCTATAATATTTTTTACTTCTGTTTGATCAAAATGAATAGTGAAACCAATAAAAAATAATTATCGTGGTAAAGGTAAAAGCAGATTTACCAAGGGTCAAACTAACTAGATAAGGGTAAAAATGACCTACGAAATCATCCAAAACTAATTTTAGGTCTATATTGTGACTATATATATTATAGGTTCTATAATGTACAATTTTATAAGATTATCTAATGATAAAAATGTTGTCATAATTAAATATTTTCAAAGAAAATACAACTGTGCCACCCACCTCCCTTATAAAAGGCCACCCCTGTCCTTTATTCTACGCATCCTAATACCACTTTGGATCTTCCAATACCTATCCAAATAACATTAAATCATCCTTCCCCTCATCATTTAGGCCTTATTATTTACATAAATGAATCATAGGAATTATTTTGGCATAAACCTAAGGAGGATATCCAAAAAAGGGGCATCATTTTTCTATGATAATTTTTTTCTTCACATCCTTAAATTATTATTAAACCATGATGATATAATAACATATTTAAATTACATATAATTATATTTTTATAATAATTTAAATATATAAAACTGTAAAATCCCAAGTAAATAAAGAATAATACATTTGAATGTTTATTAATATTTATCAATTAAATATTGATTTTACTTTTAAGGGGATGTTATGTTTGATAGCGTACCCGGTAGGCAACAACGTGTATCTTTGAAATCTTACATTGCACACTAATAATATAATATTATTATTTCAAATGGTAGTTAACACCAATCCATTTTATTGGTGTAAATGAATATAAATAACTACAATATGATTATACATGTTTTTAAAATGTTTTTACATTTATCCAATCAATGTTAGAGGCTTAAAATGTGAATTAATCTAATTTTAAGCATAATTTTCATTAAAAGGTTGATTTACCGCCTTTTAATGGAGAACCCTTTTTTAAATCCAATTTTGTCACTATTTTATGTTCTATTTGAAAAAAAATAAAATTATTCTTTATAATATTGACATCAAAATTTACTTTGGATGAAATTTAGGTATTCTCCTGATAAAGTTCATTTTTCAATGAATAGTGAAAAATACGGTATTTTAATTCAAAAGTTCCTTTTAATATAATTTATTTATATAACTATATTATCTTTTTAATTGGTTCAAAAGTGTAATTAGAATATAGTTTTAATAGTTAATTCAATTTTGGACATTGGAATTAATTTCACTTTGAAATTGGACATAAACAAGTGTCAATCTTTTGTTAATTATTATTTCGTAAAAACACACTATTTTTTTAACATCGGGAATTAATTTTAAATTAATTTCTGACACTTATGTGTTTTGAATTTAGAAAAATGGATTCCATATTTGGATTTAGTATGTCCAAATTGTGTAAATGGGTAACTTTTATTTTTAAAAATTTTAAATATTTACTTTAGTAAATATTTTATTTACCATGATTAAAAGGTAAGAATAATAAATAAGAGTAAAATATAATATTATAATAATATTAAATTTCCCAAACATGTGTCCTAATCCTATTTTATGATACATATCCGACCATGGGCATACTTGAGTTGAATTTTTGACCCCATGGAGCCACATGGGAGTAATAATGACATTTTATATTAATTAATTTAAAGTAATGACAAAAATGACATAAAAAAATATGTTTTAGTAAATAAATTTTTACATAGAGTCATATAAGTTATATTTTCGACTATTTATATTATTTTGAAATCTAAAAAAAATTCCTACATCATGGTATTTTTTTATAATTTTTTAACATCAAATAAATTAAATTATTTAAGACACAATAATGATGAAATATTTTCCTCATTAATAAATGATTTAAATAAATAAGATTACATATATTAAAAAAATATCCAAAACCTTCCCAATTATTATTGTATTATTTTATTTAGACCATGAGTCATCTTAACTTCGATATTAACGAATAGTTTACCTTTTTAAACCGAATATGTTTTTATAATAAAATAATTATTTCAAACTTTCCCCAAGAGCCTCTCCTCTCCCTTATAAAAATCCATCAGTTCTATCCAATTTCCCACACCCCTATAGCCTTATGATTCAACAAAACTCTACTCAATTAATCTCCCAACATCCATATATTAATACTAGAATCCTTACCATAGGCATAAAGCCCCTCAGTAAACCCTTTTGGTTCAAACCAAAGGGAGTTACCCGATTTAAAGGTAATGTCTTCTCTTAAGTTCTTTTGTTTTATTTTACTTCTCCAACCCCATAAACTATTTTTATTCCATTATTTTATAATGACACCCATATCTTAAATATACTAGGATCTTTTTATGATAAGGATTCGAACTATACTTACACACAACTCCATCTAATGGGTAATGGAAATATTGTTTATGTGGATGGCAAACTAACGCCTCACGAAACGATGATTGTTCAATTATCTCGTACCGCCCCTCATGGTGGACATTATGATGGAAATGTATTTATATATGATATGTATTATGTTTATTTTTTCCTTATTCTTCTGTATTTTCCATTTATAGCATACCTTTATGGTTTCCATAATAGGTAAACGAAATAATTTCATTTTAGGAAGTGTGGACTACATCCCCCTCAAAGTGATATGACTCGTTAATGCCTTACGTGGGATGAATAAAGGATGGAGTTAATGATGTTATTTAAGATATTATACTGTAATTATAATATACATATGAATCATTATGTTTTAATTCCATTAAAATATGAAATGGAAATGAAAGTAGCGTTCATGCGTACATACGACTTACCGTCTCCATGAACAGTGCATTTCATTTCCTACCTCAAAATGTTATGTACTAATATAAATACATGTATATACTAGATATACATGATATATTTGATATCTATATCACTATAATAATTATGAACATAATGTATATTTGACCACATGGACAACTTGTAATTATAAGGTGTCCATTTTTACTCAAGTACCAAATATCGACGAAACAACCGTTAATAACTTAAATGATTAAATAATGTTTATAACATGGTAATAAGTGATATAAAAGGAATAATAAACTTGAAAAAGGTTCTTAAGAAATTAGTTTATTATTCAGGAGATTAAAGAACAATCGATTCAAGTCGGACACGAGGTAAGGGACTTCGTCTCAATCTCCTTTCATTGAGGCATATTTTGTATTATTCTCAACATTCTTTTATACGGTGTATAAATAAATTTGAATTTTTATTTCATTAAAGGGAATATTTTTCTACAAAGCGTTTTACTAAATGAAAAAAAAGAATGTTTCTTTTTAATGTACGTGGTGACAATGACCTTTCCACCGCCATGAGTATTATTTGATCTTTGTCTTGCTAAACAAGTGGAAATGTCTTTTAGTAGAAAACTAAATACCATATACTATTTCTATGTGTTTTGGTATTGAAAATTCTTTTGATAATGGATTTTTTATGTCAATATATTTAAATGATATATTGTGATTAAAATGTAGAAATGTTACCCTTCCTTTATTTTTGTTTTATGTGTCATGAATATGTTATGGTTCTTGGGAATTTTTTATGCATACAGGTGGTTATCTGATAAACCAGGGTGGGTGAGCCTAAGATAGCTTTCTAATGCATTGGGTAACATGACAGAGGTAAACATTAATATTTTTCCTAAGAGATTTAGGGAATATAATGTGATGGGTATTTCAAATGTAACTCCCTATGTAGCTGTAATGGATAAAATGTAAGTATGATATGGATGCCACAAGTTACCTTTATGATTTATGTTTTTTATTGTGTTAATCATAAATCTTATGATTTCATGAGGTAGGTTAAAGATCTTATGTTATGTATGTAATGATGAACTAATGTTTTCATTCATTTTTTTATAACCCTTACTAATAATTTTATGCTCATCCTAAGTTTTGAAATTATTTTCATAGGACTTAAAGATGAATAGGGTCAAGGATGGGATTCAAGGAAAAGTCATGTTGTCTAAAAAATGGAACTAGACATTACTCTTTTTCTTTCAAGAGTTTTTATATTGTAAAAAAATGGAAACTATGTGGAAGTGTTTACATTGTAATCTTTTGAGATGTAATAGTTATGTGCTAATTATCTAAAACTATAAACCTGAAAAGATCCCCAATGTAAATTATTCATATAATTTAATATTATGTAATGTTGTAAGGGCGGGTCCTTGTAGTTGGTATCAGAGGTCGGTTTAGACAAATTTAGGAGTTAGAATATTGTTAAATTAATTTCCATAAGTTAATTTATGGTAATATTGAAATGATATAGCATTTACAGATTACCATGTTGCTTTGACTAAGATATTTCTATGTTCAGAATGGTTTTCCACAGAGAAAAAATGGCAGCTATGTTGGGACGACATCAGGAGGATGACAACCTTCCAAATCAGCAACCTGAGATGGTCAAAATCAGAACTGAATAGTTGGTTGCAGTGATGGCACAGTAGACTCAGGCTATAAATGGTGGTATTATCCATGCATGAGATCAACCAGATCAACCACAGAGGAACATGTTAGTAGTAGAGCATTTCGTGAGGCAACATCCCCCATCATTTAGAGGATCATTTGACCCTGTTCTAGAATAAGGGTGGATTAAAGCATTGGTGAAAAAATTTTATGTCATGGTGTGTTCAAAACACCAAAAGTTTAGTCATGTTGTTTTCTATTTTGAAGGTGAAGATGATCAGTGGTGCTCAATGGTGAAAAATATCAGGGATAGTGAGGAGATTGATGCACTTTATTGGGATTAATTCAAAGTTATGTTGCTTGAAAAATATTTAACTAAGGTGGTTTGACTTAGGATGGAAAAACAATTCCTATAATTGAGGCAGGAGGATGACTCAGTGGTTTCTTATGAAGAAAAATTCCCTCGACTCTCATGGTATGCTCTAAATTTCATAAGATATATTGATAGTAAAATAAACCATTTTTACATAGGATTAAAGCCAAAGTATCAAATGGATTTAGATTATCGTGAGTTCAAAAATTATGAAAAACTTGTTTGTTTTGTAGAGAAGGTGGAAATGTTTTTTTCCGATGAACAAGTGTTCTTTGAAAAACAATATAATAAGAGGTCGAGGTGGCAGGCGAAAGGGAAGAACTCTCCAAAAAATGTCTAATGGTAAGAAACATAAAATTTCAGTTTGTAAAAATTGTGGTAAAAATCATGTTGGGGAATTTCTTTTGAATTCTGGTAAGTGCTACCGATCTGGTAAAATAGGACATAAGGCTCGTAATTGCATCAAAAAAGATCATGGAAATGATAATAAAATATATGATTTCAGTCTGTAAAATTTTTTATGTGCAATAAAATGGGTCATTATGCAAATTAGTGTCCAATAAAGAACTCAACTGAGGGAAATTAGCCAGACTACAAGTAGAAAGGGGTGGTGAAATCCTTTGCAACTACTTCAGTAGATGTTGGGCCATCAAATAAAGCAGTATCAGGTACACTATTTGTTTGTTCAGATTATTCCAATGTGTTGTTTGATTCAAGGTCTACACACTCTTTAATTTTTGAAACTTTTTCTAGTAAATTGGTAATTCCATCTCAATATATGAATACAAAACATATAGAAAAAACACCTGGAGGAAATATTAAGACAAAAAAGAAAACATAAGAACCTTCCTATCCTTGTGTGAGGAAAGAATCTACCTGTAAACCTTATTGTTTTTCCTCTAGTAGAGTTTGATGTTATTTTGGGTATTGATTGGATTTTTGTTTATCATACTAAGATTTACTGCAGAGCTAAAGAGGTTTTTTTAGAAATATTTTTAGTTTGTGTACAAGAATGAACCCTTACTTTTGATAACATTTCTAGAATCTAAGAAACTAGTAAAATATGGAAATGAATGTTACCTTGCTCATATTGTTTAAAACAAGGAAGTGTTGAGATTAATGATGTGCCAGTGGTAAATGAGTACCTTGATTTTTTTTTCTGATGAGTTTCACGGTATTATACCTATCAGGAAGTTGAATTTACTGTTGACTTAATTCCTGATGCTAATCCAATTTCAAAACCCCCTTATCGAATGGATAAATTTAACTTTTAGAGTTAATGAAGAAATTTCAAGAGTTATTTGATAAAGGTTTAATTCGACCTTGCATATCTCCCTGGGGTGCTCCTTTCTTGTTTGTTAAAAAGAAAGATGGTTCAATGAGACTTTTAATTGATTATAGAGTATTGAATAACATCACTGTTAAGACCAAGTATCCTTTTCCTCATATTGATGATTTGTTTGATTAGATTTAGGGAGCTCAGTATTTTTCAATGATTGATCTGAGGTCGGGGTACCATTAGTTGAAAGTAAAGGAATTAGAAATTCTGAAGACTGTGTTTCGTTCTAGATATGGCCATTATGAATTTGTAGTTATGTCTTTTGGGGTAACCAATGCACCTACTATATTCATGGAACTTATGTATAGAATTTTCTTTGAGTTCATGTATAAGTTTGTAGTTGTGTTCATTGATGATATTTTGGATTTCTACAAAAGTAATGATGAACAAAAAAGTCATTTAAGGGTTGTCTTGCAAACATTAAAAGAAAATAAACTATATGGAACATTCAGCAAGTGTGAGTTCTGGTTACAAAAAATTTCTTTCCTTGCTCACATTGTTTCAAAAAATAGCATAACTATTGATCCTTCTTAAAAAAAGTTAGTGAAGAATGGCCATGATCCAGAAATATAACCGAAATCCGTATTTTTTGTGGTTTGGTAGGTTATTTCCAAATGTTTGTTAATAATTTTTCACGGTTATCTTTTACAGTGACTAAATTAACTAGAAAAGGTGTTAAGTTCATTTGGAAAAAAGAATGTGATGATTGTTTTCAGGAATTTAAAAGAAGATTGGTGAATGCCCCAGTTTTGGAACTACCTTCTAGAAATGGTGAGTTTGTTACCTAGAGTGATACTTCATTTAAAGTACATGGTTTATTGCTTATACAGAATTATCAGGTAATTTATTATGCTTTATATCAGTTGAAACCCCATGAGTTAAATTACCCTACACTTGATTTGGAATTAGCTGATTTTTTTTTTGCTTTAAAAATTTGGAGGCATCATTTTTTTAGAGTAAAATGTGAAATATATACTCACCACAAAAGTTTGAACTATATATTCACTCAGAAAGAATTGAACATGAGACAGAGGATGTGGTTGGAATTAATCAATGATTATGATTGCACGATCCATTACCATCCGAGAAAATCAAATAAAGTGGCTGATTCATTGAGTTGAAAAATTAATGCTTCATTAACCATGCTACGTTTGGAACGAGATCCTTTGGTTTTTGATTTAATAAAATTTGGAATAGAATTTGGTGGTGCAAGAAATTATTCTATTTTGTTTTAGGTGTGAGTGGAATCATCATTGTAAGACAGAATTAAGAGAGTGCAGAAATAAGAGAGTGAGTTACAGAAAAAGGTACAGTTGGTTCAGAAGGGTAAGTTTGCTAAATTTAACTTTTATAATGAGTGTGTTTTGAGTTTGGAAAAATATTATGTGTACCTTGTGATTCAAATTTGAATAATGAGTTATTATGTGAAGCTCATAGTTCTCTATTTTCAGTTCATCTCCACAGTACTAAGATGTACATAGATCTTTGGGAGTATTATTGGTGGGATAGAATTAAACGAGATATTTTTGACTTTACTGTGAGGTGTTTGACTAGTCAGCAGTTTAAAGAAGGGTGGAAGTTGCTGAAAGGGATGCTTCAGTCTTTACCGGTGCCATAATGGAAATGGGAAAATATATACATGGAATTCATTGTGGGATTACTAAAGACATCAAGAGGTAACAATGCTATATGGGTTATTGTTGATCGATTGACTAAATCGGATCATTTCCATCCTATTCGAGATACATTGTCTCTAGATCAACTTTCTTGGTTGTATGTTAAAGAGATAGTCAGGTTGTATGGTGTTCCCCTCTCCATTGTATCTGATTGTGATCTCAGGTTTACTCTTATCTTTTGGAAAGGCCTTCAGAAGTCATTAGGTACTGAATTAAATTTTAGTACATCTTTTCACCCTCAATCAGATGGGCAGTCAAAACGAACAATTCAGGCCTTAGAGGATATGCTACGAGCTTGTTCTCTGGATTAACAGGGAAGTTGTGACCAACATATTTCATTGGTTAAATTTTCATATAATAACAGTTTTCATTCCTATATACAGATAGCTCCATTTGAGGCATTATATTGAAAGCGTTGTCGAACTCTAGATTTTTGGGATGAAGTAGGTGAAAGAAAATAGATGGGACCAGAATTGGTAGAAGAGATGGGAAAAAAGTTCAGTAGATTCAGAAGAACATGAGCATAGCTCAGAGAAGGGAGAAAAATTATATAGATAACTAGAGGAAGGATCCATCTTTCACGGTAGGTGACCATGTATTTCTCAATGTTTCTCCATGGAAAAGTGTGACGCGTTTTGGTAAGGGAAAGTTGAGTCCGAGGGTCATTGGACCTTATGAAATCCTATAGAAAGTTGGAACAGTTGCATATACAGTGGATTTACCTCCAAGTTTATCTCAGGTAGACAATGTTTTTCATGTTTCAATGTTGAGAATGTATATTCTAGATCCATCTCATGTTTTGATCCGAGAAGTTGTTCAGTTAGAAGAGAATCTCTCTAATGAGGAATGACCAGTCCAGATTCTTGACCGTAGAGAGAATTTTTGCAGAATAAGGTAATTTTTTAGGTAAATATTTTGTCTAAAAACCAAATTATTGAAGAGGAAATGTGGGAATCTGAAAATGTTATGAGGGATAAATACCCCCA
Organism: Viscum album; assembly: GCA_963277665.1. Lineage (NCBI taxonomy): Eukaryota > Viridiplantae > Streptophyta > Magnoliopsida > Santalales > Viscaceae > Viscum > Viscum album. Next base: position 2,096,851,095 of record OY728141.1, read on the forward strand.
CTTATTTGATATGTGAATAAAAATTGTGAGAATGAAATTCCCAAAAAGGGGCAAGGATGTAACATCCCAAGTAAATAAAGAATAATACATTTTAATGATTATTAATATTTTTGAATTAAATATTAGTTTTAATTTAAAGAGGATTTTATGTTCGATAGCGTACCAGATACGCAACAGCGGGTTTCTTTGAAATCTTACATTGCACACTAATAATATATTATTATTATTTTAAATGGTAGTTAACGCCTAGCCATTTTATTGGTGAGAATGAATAGAAATAACTACAATATGATTATACATGTTTTTAAAATGTTTTTACATTTATCCATAAAATGTTAGAGGCTTAAAATGTGAATGAATCTAATTTTCAGCATAATTTTCTTTAAAAGGTCGATTTATCACCTTTTAATGGAGAATCCTTTTTTAAATCCAAATTTTTTCACTATTATATGTTCTATTTGAAAAAATAAAATTATTCTTTTGAATTGGGACATCAGAATTTACTTTTTTGGAATTTTGGTATTTTTCTGATAAAGTTCTTTTTTAATTAATAGTGAAAAATACTGTATTTTAATTCAAAAGTTCCTTTTAATCTAATTATTTATATAGATATATTATCTTTTGAATATTTTATAAGGTGTAATTAGAATATATTTTTACTAGTTAATCCAATGATGGAAATTGGAATTAAATTCCATTTGAAATTGGACATAAATAAGTGTCAATCTTTTGTTAGTTATTATTTCCTAAAAACACGCTATTTATTTTAAAAGCAGAAATTAATTTTAAATTAATTTATGCAACTTCTGTGTTTTTAATTTGGAAAAATGGATTCCATATTTTTAATCAGTAGGATTAAATTGTGTAAATAGGTAGCTTTTGTTTTTAGACATTTTAAATATTGACTTCAGTAAATATTTTATTTACCAAGATTAAAAGGTAAAAATAATAGATAAGGGTAAAATATAATATTATAATAATATTAAATTACCCTAACATGTGTCCCAATACTTTTGGCTGATAAATATCCAACCATGGATATCCTTTATTTGAATTTGGGAGACCATGGAGCCACATGGGAGTAATAATGAAATTTTATATTAATTAATTTAATGTAAAGACAAAAATGACATAAACAAATATATTTTAGTAAATAAATTTTTACATGGGGTTATAAGAGTTATATTTTAGACTATAAATATTATATGGAAATATAAAAAGATTTCCTACAACATGGTAGCTTTTTTATAATTTTTGGAAATCAAATAAATTAAAATATTTAAGACACAATAATGATGCAATATTTACCTCATTAATAAATGATTTAAATAAATACGATTATAAATATTAAAAAAATATCCAAAACCTACCCAATTATTATTGGATTATTTTATTTAGACTATTAGTCTTCTTAAATTGGATATTAATGAATATTTTATCTTTTTAAACTGAAGATATGGTTATAATAAAATAATTATTTCAAACTTTCCTAAAGAGCCCCTCCTCTCCCTTATAAAAGCCCTCATTTATAAACAATTCATCACACCTCTAAAGCCTTTTGGATCGTCCAAACTCTGGTCAATTAATCTCCCAAAATCCCTATCTTAATCCTATAAGCCTTTCTTTAGGCATAAGTCACTTAAAGAAACCCTTTTGGTTCAAACCAAGGGGAGTTACCCGATTTAAAGGTAACATCTTCTCTAAAGTTCTTTCATTTTATTTCACTTATCCAACCCAATAAACTCTTTTTATTCCTTTATTTTATGAAAACACTAGTATCCTCAATGTACTAGAATGTTTTTATGATAAGGATTCGAACTAAACATACACTCACCTCTATCTAATGGGTAAAGAATATAATGTTTCTGTGGATGGAAAACTAACGCCTCACGAAATGATAATTGTTCAATTATCTCCTACCACCTATCATGGTGGCCATTATGATGAAAATTTATTTATATATGATATATATTATGTTTATGTTTTCATTATTCTTCTGTATAGTCCATTTATATCATACGTTTATTGTATCCATAATGTGTAAACGCGATAATTTAATTTTAGGAAGTGCGGACTACCGCCCCCTCAAAGTGAGAGGACTCATTAATGCCTTATGTTGGATGAAGAAAGGATGGATTTAATGATGTTATTTAATATATTATACTAGAATTATAATATAAATTTTTATCATTATGTTATCATTCCATTAAATTACGAAATGGAAATGAAAGTAGCATTCATGCGTACGTACGGCTTACCGTCTCCATGAACTGTGCATTTCATTTCCTACCTCCAAATGTTATGTAATAATATAAATACATGTATATAATAGATATACATGATATATTTGATATATACATCATTAATATCATTCTTAAGATAATGGATATTTGACCACATGGACAACTTGTAAATATAAGGTGTTCATTTTTACTAAAGTACCAAATATTGATGAAACAACTGCTAATAAATTAAAATTATTACATAATGTTTATAACATGGTAATAAGTGATATAAAAGGAATAATAAACTTTAAAAAGATTATTAATCAAGTATAAATTAACTTTAGATTATTATTCAAGATATTAAAGAACGACCGAGTCAAGTCGGACAGGAGGTAAGGGACTTCGTCTCAATCTCCTTTCATTGAGGTATATTTTGTATTATTCTCAACATTATTTTATATGGTGTGTAAATACCTTTTAATTTTCATTTTAATAAAAATTAATCATTTTCTATGAATCGTTTTACTAAATTACAAAAAATAATGTTTCTTTTTAATGTACACGGTGACAACGACCTTTCCACCATCGCGAGTATTATTTGATCTTTGGATTTCTAAACAAGTCGTCATGTATTTTAAAAGGAAACAAAATACCATATACCCTTTGTATGTATTTTGGTATTGAAAATGCTTTTGATGATGGATTTTTTATGTCAATATATTTAAATGATATATTGTGATTAAAATGTTGAAATGTTATCTTTCCTTTATTTTTGTTTTATGTGTAACGAATATGTTATGGTTCTTGGGCATTGTTTATGAATATGGGTGGTTTTATGATAAACCTAGGGTGGGTGAGCTTGAGATAGTTATCCAATGCATTTGGTAATGTGACAGAGGTAAATGTGAAAGTTTCTCCTAAGAGATTTTGGGAATATACTGTGATGGGTATTCTAAATGTAACTCCCTATGTAGCTATGATAGCTACAATGTGAGTATGATTTGGATGCCACAAGTTACTTTTATGATTTATGTTTTCTATTTTTTTAATCATAAATCTTATGATTTCATAAGGTATGTTAAAGATCATATGTTATTTATGTAATGATGAACTAATGTTTTTATTCTTTGTTTTATAAACCTTACTGAGCTTTTTATGCTCATCCCAAGTTTAGAAATGTTTTTCATAAGACTTAAAGATGAATAGGGTCAAGGATGGGATTTAAGGAAGATTAATGTTTTCTAAAAAATGGAACTTGACATGACTCTTTTTGTTTCAGGAGTTTTTATTTTTTGAAAAAATGGAAACTAAGTGGAAGTGTCTACTTTGTAATCAGTTGAGATGTAATAGTTATGTCATAATTCTCTAAAACTCAAAACTTGATAAGATCTTCATTGTGAATTATTCATTTAATTCAAGATTATGTAATGTTTTAATGTCGGTTCCTTATCAAAACCATCTCTACTTCCATCAAATGGGTTATGAAATCATCATTCGTGTGTACGACATACTACCGCCTCACAAACCGACATAAATCGTTTTTTAATTAAAAAATATCACTGATGGGTATGATGATGTATAAAAAGTAAACATATAATATTTATAACATAATTATACCTATATAATAATTATATCATATATATAGTTTTACTTTCGATTCTTTAGGGGATACGGTGACATCGCTCATGTGTACGGCTGACTACCGCCTCATAAAGCGATGTGATTCATCTATCACTAACATTTTACATGGAATGTAATAAGGAGAAAGTTAATTATTATATGTAACATGAAAGAAATAATTTTAATATTCATTTAACATTAATAATTATGAAAATAAAATACATTATATTCTTATTTCTCTAAAAATATTATAACATCATTTGTATTCAAGTGGACTATCACATTCACCATGTGATGTGCCTCTCTTTTCATCACCACACAACATGGATGATACATAAAAGTAAATTTAAATAAATAATTTTTTATAAATGATATTATTATAATTATGTAAATATATTATATAACTTACTACTTTTCTATAATGATCATTGAAAATTTCAGATGTTACTCTTTCATACGTATGATATATCGTCTCCATGATCGTAACATACATCATTTCTCAAAAAAAATATTTAATGATTGGTATTAAAAATATAAATAATATATAAATATGATAATTATTTCATGATTATTATTCTTGATTTGATGTAACTATATAATTATCATATGAACCAGAACATTCATAACAAAACTTGAATGATAAATATGCCAATTAATAACCGAAACTATGAAAATAATGAAATATTATTAACGAATGGGTGATAAGTTGTTATAAACGTATCATATAAGATATTATAAATAATAATATGGTTTTGAAATAAGTAAATAACTTTTTTAAAGAAATTATACAATAGTTTAAATCATGATGAACCAATATGAATTGTGAGGTAATAGATTTCTAGTCACTATTTTTTTTGGGAGACATATGAAAATTCACCACTTGTTTATGACATGCAATATATATAATACGCTTTTACTTTTAGTAACAATATTTTACTTATTATCATGATATTTTAAGTTTTATTTAATGTTATCCTATCATGTGTATTATTATTTAAAGTTACCAAAATGGTATGTATTTTATTATATATCTCATCCTTTATCAATATTGTTTCTTATTTAGCCAATAATATTGATATTTTAGGATATACCTCTCAATAATTCTCATTATTTTATTTTTATCTAGTTATTAGATAAATTTTATGTAATTTTACCATTTTTTCACTCTTTGATACTTTAAATAATTGAGAAAATGTATTTAAAAACAATCATATTTATTTCACTTTTCGATCAAAAACATGTTTTCTTAAAATAATATGATTTCTAAAAATGATTTTAAAAATGGTTTTAGAATTCTTATCATGATTTATTAAATACATTTTTAAGTATGTTTTATTTTTTTAAGAAAAAATTAATGTAATATTCTTTTAATTTTCCAAACAATTATTATTTGTATTTTACCAAAAATTTTAATGTAAAAATTGTTTTAGCGTGTACAGAATGAGTGTAATTTTCTACCATTATGAAAATTATTTTCCTTCACCATTAATTTATATATTTTCAAGTTTATTTTTAAATAAAATTATTTTCAAAATATTTAATGTTCTAGAAAATGTTTTTCAAAATGTAAAGGATATTTTTCTCAATAATTGTTTTAGAAAACATTTTAAAAAAATCATTTATATGTTTGAAATGTTTCTCTAAAAGAAAATAATTTGTTAAATATCTTACAAATTTTTAGTTTTTTTAAATTTATTTTAAAAATAAAAATCATTTTCTCCTCATTTTCTCTTTAATTTTATTTTAATAGTATTTCCATTCATCAATGTTAAAAACCATTGTTGTTACTTATGATCCAATGTGGATATTTTATATTGATATCATCCCCATTTATCCTCAAGATAGATTAATATGGTTTCAAAGAGATTATTATGGAACCTATTTCTTTTATATTGTTTTATAAATTTTCAATGATATTTTTATGCAACAAATTTCTTTTCCATGGGTTAATCATATTTCAAACAGATTGACAGAAAACCCATTTCTTTTCCATGGGTTAATTATGTTATGAAAGGAATACTCGTTTTTTATGAGTTTTATGATGATGTATATTCTCTGTGTACTTTATTTGTGGTTATTGAACATCTTCTATGATGAGGAAGTCTAGATAGAATTAGATGAGCCTATTACAACTTATATGATTGGGTGGGTCAGATACCACATGGTGATCTCGTTACAGATTATATAATGGGGAATCCAAGATAGTACTGGTTGATCCCCTTTCATATTATATTATGTGTAGGCCCAAATAACACTGAGTGAGCACGTTATAGAATAAAATATGGCTACAACCATATATCACTCCAATTCATTGGGTAATGATTAAGTTCTATAAATAATTATATTAAATTTTAGTTGTATTATTATTTCAATTTTGAGGGTTCTATGGTGATGATGTTTCCTGATACTAAGACATTATATATATGATTTTCCTAATTTTTTAATGTTTTCTTATATCATGATAGATATCACGTGGATCGTGATTATTGATTGTTATGATTCTTTCCTTTTTTAAATCCTTATGACATAATTAATTTTTGATGATTTAGGTATTTATAGTTATTTTTCCTTTTTTTATTTTCCCATGCACTCTAATTATGTCCTCATTCCCTTACACACTTATTATGCTCATTTATAACCATCAAATGTTAATTGTTATGTTTATCCTTATTGAGAATTTGATCTCACCCTTATTATTTTTCCTCTTACCCAGGTTATAAATAATTTGGTTGAATGAACTATGACTAGAATAGATTTCATATGGAAGCCGATGGGGACATAATTTGATATATGAAAAGCTAACTTAAGTGGAATAAATTTTCATTTTATGGTATGTAAACTATTTTTGTATGAGTTTTTCCTAATTCTATAAAACTCTAAACCTAAATGTTCCTTGAGAATGTAAGTGATATAGTTTTTTAATTTAGATGTTGTATGGTTTAGATGGAAAAAAAATTGGGCCCCAATTATCAGAATCAAAGAAGGAAATGTATATTTTATAATTTCAACACAGGATTCCGGAGTGATGGTTCACGATTATTATATGAAATGTCGATAATTTTGGAATTTTTTAATGATTATTTTCTAATTCCAAGATTCTTGAATCATTTTATGATATAATAAAAGATATTAAAATCATATCACTCTACTATAAATAATATAAAAGAAATTACACATTATTTCATGCTGCATAAAGAATAATATTCAAATATATAAGGGTGAAAAATATGTTGTTCGTCTAACAGAAGTAAAAAAAATAACAATTCCAATCGGAATCAATGTACTACTACTAAGATGTAGTAATAAAAACTCTTACAAATGATTTATGTCTCATTACTTCAAAATTTAATTTATTAAAAAATTATGGCCACTATAAATAACTAACCATATGAAGTGCCTTTCTTTAGATAACACCAATGATGTGTTCACTTAGCATCCAATATATTCAAAATTATGTAAGGCCATCAATTTATTAATCATAATTATCACTTTTGATCTTAATTTTTTATAGGATTACTAGAAAAGACATACAACACCACAAGTTATTTAAGAAAAAATTGTGGAATATAACCAATGGTTGTGCTTCCTTAAAATGTACCTCATAGATCTGTATAAAAATAACTTCATTAAAAATATTAATAATAAATTTTTAAATGATTTTTTTTGAAATGATAATAATTTCTACCTTAATTCAATTATCAAAAGATTTAATGAGATAAAAATAATAGATTATAAATAAAATATTCCTTTACCATGAAAATTTTATTTAATGCATTTTTCTCAAATACTGATGAATTATTACTTTAATGGGTTAGAAAATTTGTTTATTTGGAACAATCACACTAGTTTGGAATGTTAATATTGTATTTTTGTTTTTGAGTCACATGGGCTACTCAATTTTACTAAAATATGTTTCATGTGTCATATTTAATTACTTTATTCATCTTATATAGTATAGATTAATATGGAACAATCTAATCGAAAAATATATTTGTGGCTTCAATAAAAAATATTATTTGGATTAAAAATATTTGAACATTTATTAAATTTTGATACATGTTTTTTTAACAATTAGATGAATATTAATTGCAAGGGGTCCATAGTTCATCAAATTTAATTGGTATAAAAAATAGATTAAATGTGATTATAATTTAAACTTATATATTAGAAATTTATTTTATTGCCACTTAATAATTTTTTATGAACATTATGAATAATGTATGCGATAATATTCTATTTTATATTACTTATTGAGAAACAAAAATTGAAATATTATCTAAATTATCATAAAGGCGTGAAAGTATTAAATTGATTAATATATTTGGATAAATAAGAATGGAATGTATCTTATAACCATTTTCTAATGAAAATTCCGGAAAATGTTTTTTATTTCTTATATCAATGAATTTTAAGGTAACTAAATGATATTACAGTAACATTATAATTCCCCAAATTTTATTATGGATTTCCCTTTAATGTAAATATTGGGATTAATGGCTTCTTTCACATAAAACTTTGAATTAAAATTAAATTGTGACACTTTAGAAAAAAAAGTTATTAAATTTTACCATTATAACATAGTCATTAAACTAGTGTTTATAAAAATAAGTAACCACATTAGGTAATTTATGAAGAAGAAGGAAATAAATGGATCTATGTGGAAAAATTCTTCATTATGAAGCGCATTTGTACATGATTATTATCAAGGTAGATTTTCTAGGGTTTTACATACACCAAGACCAATATGAAATTAAAAAATTATATTATTATCAATATAATATGCGAGATAATTTAATGATCTTGGAAAATTTTGAAAAGATACATGCTAGCGGAGTCACCACCTATGACTGCTACAAGTTCTTACATTATTCATATATCTTACACATAGATGATGAAGTGATATATAACATGAAATTAGAATGATGTTAACATGTAGCTTTTGATGTAAAAAGTTTTTTATCCCATGTATTTCATACATTTCTCATTTTAAAATTTAACAAAAAACAATGTTCATTTAATAATGCATTTATAATATTAAACGTATCATTTTATTCATAAAAATGATTTTCTTTTTAAAAATGGATTTTTTCTTTACTTTATACAAGGAATGTAACTATAAAAGTTACATTTTTTATATGGATAATCTAACAAAAGTAAAATTATTAAGGGATATTAAATAATAGTAATAACACTTTATATTTTAATAAAAATTCTCTAAAAATCGTTCTAATTATGTTTTTATTGTTCAATTTGATTTAATAAAATTTAGAATTATAATTTTAATAAATCATTTTTTTATATTTTTCAAAATAATATTTTAATAGATTAGTTTTTTTATTTTCTTAAAAAATATATTATTTGGATAGTACAAAAAAATTAATTTTATAAAAAAATAGAATTTTTTCCTATATCAAGAAGTAAGTATACGAAAAAATCTTCTGAAAAAAATTCAAAATAAAAAATTTAATTATGGATATAAATGTTAAATTTTAAAAAAAATATTGGATTTATAAAACCTATGTTTAAAATTTTTCAAATTAATCTAGATTTTTCTAATAAAACTAATTTTATTCTTTTTATTTTCATTAAATTTTCACTTGGTTAAATTAGGATTTTAATTTTATTTTTAAAAAATATTGAATCATTAATAATAAACAAATTAATTTCATATAAATCAAAAACATTGAAAATTTTATCCTAAAAAATATTTTTATGTTTAGAAATACACTTTTTCTAAAATTGGGTTTTCTGGCATTACATTCCCACGCATTAAAATAAATTTTAATTATACATAGAAATTTTATTTCAAATAATGGATTTCATATTTGTAATAATTATATATGAATTATACAATGAGTCTCTTTTTTTATTAGAATTTAAATAAAATAACTTTGGTAAAAATTATTTACCATGGTAATAACTCAAAAATGGTAATAATGAAAAATAAACGATTAAAAGAAATAAAAACATGTGTGAAAATATTTGGTTGATTCATAGTCAAACCTAACCCTCCCACACTCCATTATTTTTCATTACTGGATCCATTTGACCATTTAAGAGAGGTGGTAGCTTGTATATTTAATAAAAATGACACTTCTCTTCCTTATAAAAGGAGTTATCACCATGTCACTTGTATTCATACCCCAAGAATCTACATTTAACCAAAATCAAAACAAATAACTCTAAAAACACTACTATACCATTTATATAGGTTTTTTTAACTCAAAATACCACATCTCAACATTTTAATCCATTTTTAAGGGAACCATCCTATGACTAAGGTGACATTATAAATTACCCATTTTTCATTACATTTTCTATCATTTCTTATACAAAACCTTAAAAAAATATTATATCCATGATATTAAAATAACATAAATGCTTATAATATTTTTAAATTCTTTTTTACTAATGTAATATCCATTTTCTATATTCCTCTGAATGTATTTTAAAAATGAAGTCATCATCATGCATACATAAAGAATATGGCCTATATGAGTAACATGCTTTTTTTCCACCTCTTTACACTTCTAGTTTTTAATGTATATTATTGGATTAATATTTCATTCATAACAATATTAATATACCTAAATTGTAAAAAATCCCATATCTTCCTCCTAATATTAGGAAAATGTGTGTGTCACCCGTTTGTACCAATGAGCTGCCACCTCCGTGAAAGTGATGTATTTATTTTATTAATGTACTCTATAATAATTTTTCCAACTCTCTTATAAAATGATTAAACAACATAAAAATATAAATAATATCTTATTTATTTTTTAATAATTATTTTATGCTAAGGGAATCATTTTTTTAGCAATACTTACCCATTGATTTGGTTTTTCCTTATTTTAGTTGGCTTACCCTTAAACATGAACAATGATATAATTTAATTCATGGGTAACTATGGAAATATATACCAGTAATATTAAATAATATTATGTAAATAATTATTTTATTTTAGTTATACAATGGGTAGTAAAATATATAACTTGTTATTAACATACCACGCCTCATTCAATATAATTACTAAAACAAGCCCGTCATAGATTTCATCATCATGAATCATAAAAATAATATAAGTAAAATGAAATTTGAACATTTTTAATAATTATAAAAAACCATATAGAGTTTATAATGACATTATAATGTTTAAATTTTAATGTATAAGAAATTATTTACACACCTATTATGAAACTTGCATTAAATAAAACAATATAAATAATACACCATAGATATTAAAATTAAACATTTAAAAAACTAGTATAGTTTTGATAAATTTTTATAAATTAATTTAATAAGATTATAGTTATTAATAAGGTTTTAAAAAGTTTATTAAGATATTAATTCTTTCTAAAAAGTAGGTTAAGGACTCTTTATGATATTTAGGAATTAGGGTAATCGTTTAACCTCTCATTTTTCATTCCTTGAGAAGCATTTTATATTCATCCCTTCTTTAATTTTATCTGGTGTATATATTTTTTATGTATATATTTTTATCATTATATTAATTAAATTAAATGGATTTAAAAATATATATTTTTTTATAACATTCATTGGTTTCTAATTAAGAATATGATAATGATGTAAGTATGTTTCATCCCAATTTCGTTTTTTTAGAAATATTTCATTCATTAAAATAATTAAATTTAAATGGTGTGTATGCTATCTTTTGGATATATAATATCCTAAATTATCGTTCATATAGGTCATTTTAAGTTCAATTTCATGATATCTCTTTCAATGGGATTTTATCAGAACATTTTTTAAGAAAAAAGGGGTTTTCCTTACTCAACTTATTTTTTTGAATCATTGTTATGCCTCATTGAAAATGGTTTTAAAATATATTTTTTCTTCTATTTTTTGATGATATTATACTTAATTACCTCTTTATTTTATGTTTAATTACATTTATAGATCCCTTTCTTCATAAAAATATTATGATTATAAGAATCATTACATTTTCATAAAATGTGCTTTTTTCTTACATATCAATATTCCATTTTCCACAATTGTTATCCATTTATAATGTAAAATAAAATTATATTTAATTGTTCTTAATATTTAAAATTATATTTTCCTCATTTAAAACTGATTCTTTATCACTATTTTTATGACATGGCTTTAAATAATTATATTTTTACAATATTAAAAAGGGTTTCACATTCATGTTCGCTATTTTGATCTTTCACCCCAAAGTTTACATAGATAACATTTATATCATTTTAGGGCTCCATTAATGAATATTAATTTTAATTTTAATTTTCTTTTAAAAAAAATAAATAAATTCTCTTTTTAAGAAAATTTATTATGAAAATGTCTCATAACTTCATCATTAAGATAAATATAAGAAATTTTTTAAAAAAACATTCTTTAGTGTTCTACATATATTTTTCTCTTTAACCCCAGAATATCTAACACATATGACGATTTATTTTACGTACTGCCTTCTAAATTACATAACAAAACACTCCTTTTAGTGTGATTGAATTTTTAGTATCAACTGATCCATGTCATGATGTCATTTTTTGTGATACAATTTACAAGTGTAATGAAAACCATTTTCTTTACAATGGTTATTTATGATAAGATGAATGATTTATTTTATCTGGATCATTTAGGTATGGATTATTATTATTTGATGGGTGTATCCTATATAACCCAAAAATATATTGGGTAAAACATTACATGTCATTAGATAATAATGGGAAACAAGTAATGGTGCTCAATTCACTATGGAAAACAAGATGTAATACATGAACACTATTGGAATCATGAAGTAATTTTTGATATACTATGGGGAAAAGGAAGTTATTATTGATCTACTAAGAGAAAAATGAATTAATTTTAAATCTGTTATGGTAAATAGAATGAAAATTCTAATCCATTAAGGTAAACATAAAGTGATGCCTTTTCTACTAGTTTTTTGATTTATATGTGTATTTTTGGGCCACCTTTATATGTTATATGTCTATGATTATTCTATATTGAGCATCTTTATTATATAACACTCTTATTTCATGGTACATGTTTGTTTATTTGAGCTTAAATTAGGCAACCTGAGTATTTCATACAAAAATATTATATCATTTTAGATATATTTTCCATAAATATCACAATTATACCCACCTATGGACCATAAAGGTTTAGTATCTTTATATACTATATATATATAATCAAGTTATTTTATAAAATGTTATGAAAATATCAAAAAATATTATCATATCATTAACCTTCTAAAAATATCCTAATATTGACCTTCTGTCAAAACATGGGGAAGGAAATCATAAGAATGTTTAATCTGAGATGGTCAGTAAGGGAAAACATGGTCGATATCAATCAAAAGAGAGAATAAGATGATCATAATGGTATGAGAACGTAATAAAGTGAATTTTCTCAATGTAAAATATTCATACATAGAAAATATTTTATCATAAACTTATAAATATTTTCATACCCAGAAGAAAGATAAATAATGGTGTCAAAGTAGTAATTGTCATTCAAGATTCATAACATGGGCATGCAATATCATAATTATATGAAATAATAATAATTTTAATATCGATATTCAAAATCATGTCCATAGATAATCTTGTGATCATAGCTAGAATTAATCATACCCGCACATCAAAATTTAAACTTATCTATTCATAATAATTTCTATGCATAATATTGTAATTCTAAGAACCCAGTTTTTTCTGCGAAATACTTTGGAATATTTCTTGATGTTATTCTAGAGCAGCGCCTTCAGACGGCGTGCGATTACGAGCCCCGGTGTGGCCAGAATAAAATTTTCAGTGCATTCACACTGGAAATTCCAAATATATGAGATAACTCCTAAACGATGTGTCGGATCAGAGATTTGAGTGTACGGATGGGTCCAGAATGGGGTGTTTACCCAAGGAAGAACATAAAACATGTCGGTGCGGGATGTTTGGACCCCTCGCTCGCTTTTGGAATGTTAAACGGATAAATTAATTTATTTATTTATTGGTTTAATGGAATAAATCAAAAATCTCTTAAATGGTGGCTCGGATTGAACGACCAAAGGCACCATTGAGTTCGTAACGTTCCGCTTACCCTAGGAGAGGTATAAGTTCTGCGGGCGCGGGTTGTCAGTGGAAAATGGCCCCAGGGGCGTTTTCGTAATTTGGCATCCTAGGGCGTGGGTGTTGTAACTTTTTAATGGGGACTCGGATTAAAATTCCAAGACTGTCGTTGCGCTCAAAGTGTAGTTTTTACCATAGCGGAGGTTTAACCCCTACCCCGCCGAAATTATGGGTTCGGGGCTGTGGGGCGGGCGTTTAAGTGATTTGTACTTAAACACCCCCACCCCTTCTTCTTCTTCTTCTTCTTCCTCAAACCCTCCACTCTGCTCCATCTCCGGCGAGGAAGCTCCGGAGAGGTGATCTCCGGAGAGGAGCAGTGGTTTCGATGGTCCGCACACGAAGCGTCGGGCTACGCCCTTCAAGGCCGGAGTCGTTTTTGTTTCGTTTTATTTCCCACACCATGTTCGTCCTAATTTTTCATTTTTAATTGCTTCCCGATCTTCGATCCAAGCCCATTGTTCCGTAGATCATGTTCTGAGATTTCCGGAATGCTATCCGGATCAAATTTTCGACCAACGGATTGTTTCCGGTGGTCCTCTGATGTTTTCCGGCCACGAGGCTGGATTCAGGCGGTCGGCAGGAGGTCTGGCGGACGGCGGCGCGACAGAAGGATGGTCGGCCATCCGGCCGGCCGGGCGGCACCTCGCCAGTGCAGGATGGAATAGGCGGATAGGCCGATGGCAGTGGCCATGGGCACCAGCGAGGGGGCATCTGGGGTAGCAGGCGCGCGACCCCGCGGGGAGCCCGGGACCCGCGTGACACGGGTCCCCGCGTGGAAAGCAGACGGGCCGTGTCAGCCGGTCGGTGGAGGAGGTGCCTGCGTGGCGTGCGGGCGAGGGGGGCCCCGCAGGAGGCGGCGGGCTGTGGTGCGGAGGCCCGCGGATTCGGCTGGGCTAGGCCTAGGTAGCTGGGCCGCGATTCCAGCGGGCCGGCCTGAGCGGGGTAGACCGGCTGGTCCGACCCAAGGGGGTTCCCCCCCCTTTAAAATATTTGGATGCCCTTAACTTTATCTACAGGAGTCTGTTTTGTGTTCCGTTTGCACCAGAGTGGACCTGACGCAAAGGTAGACCTTTTGAGGTGGTTTTGGTAGTTTTAACTTCCGAGACGAGGGGCATGGGGGAACGACACGTGCGTAAAACAGCTTAGCGGGCTTCCCGGGAATTCTTGTTTTGGGCGGCGAGGACACATCCAGAGTCCGTTTTGCATGCTGTCAGTGGAGTTGCATCCCTGGAACCGAGGTGGAGTTTTCTGGGGCGGTTTCAGGCATTGAGACAAGAGTTGAGGCATGGGCCCCACGGCCCGTCCTTCGAGCTGCGAGTAGCGTTTGGCACCTTTCTCACTGGATGTCTGTTTGGGGCATGTGAGCAGTCGATTCTGGGTGTTTTTACGAAGGCATTGCAATGGCATAATCCGCACACTCTAATTCAGCATGATGGTGCGGGCCCCACTAGGTACATTTTGGCGTTGACGGTGATTTTCCATCTCTATCACCGGGTGACCGTTTTGGAAAAGTGAGTAGTCCACCTTATGTACTTTTTCGAGAGGATCACAATGGTGCCATCCGTTCTTTGTGTTTCGTGACCGGGATGTAGGTCCCATGAAGCACCGCTCGTGTGCGGTGTACCGGAAAGCATCTTTTTTCCCGGATATTTGTTGCGCTCAAGTGAGCAGACTTTTTGGTGTGTTTTCCTGAGGGGATCACAATGGTGCGATGCGCCTGACTACTTTCGGGGCCGAGGCACAGGATCACGGGACGTCGTTCAGGCGTGAGGCGGTGTTGGTGAATTTTCTATCGGATAACTGTTTGAGGCGAGTAAGTAGTCTATCTCGCATTTTTTTTCACGAGTATTACAGTGGTGTAATCAGTTCAGGCGAGCGGTGCCTCTTACATGATATTATTAAATGTGTAAATGTGACGGTGCCCCGAGGCGGTTCTTCTACCGTGTTTGTAGTGGACCCTTGGCATGTGATCGCATTCACTCTTGGGAGAGTGAGGTTTGTGTTTAAAGATATGTGGTTGACTGTGCCTCAGCCGTTGAGGTAGTAGGTTGGAGTTGTTACGTTACGCCTTCGCGATGACATTGGGTGCCGGGTGCATGTTAGCATTTGGGCTGGACACGTGGTATACTCTGGGAGTTTACGGGAGTGCTGGGTGGTACATGTGGATGTTGGTACCTGAGAATGTTTGTGCGCTTGGTCGGGGTGAACTTTGGGCCACATGTCGTGTGGGCCCCAGGAGCGTGACGATTTCTGCTTTGCGTACTTTTGACCTCTCATGACGTAGAGGGCCCCTCAGTTCCTGATTGTTGATCAGCTGGGTTGAGTGGTTCCCCCTAGTTTTGTTCTAGAGTCGGGTGGTTGTAGGATACCCACTCCGTGTTCGGTTGGCCAGTGTTGTACCCTCCAGTGGAGATGGCCAGAGCAGTTTTGGGTTGCCCACTGACTTCTAGGGTTTACCCTCCTACAGAGACTAGGCAGTGGGTCACCCGACACTCTTAGGGTCTACCCTATAGTAGAGACTGGGCAGTGGGTCACCCGACCTATTAGGGTCTACCCTCCAGCAGAGACTAAGCAGTGGGTCACCTGACCTCTTGGGGCCTACCCTTCAGTAGAGACTGGGTAGTGGGTCACCCGACACTCTTCGGGTCTACCCTCCAGTAGAGATTGGGCAGTGGGTCACCCGACCTCTTGGGGTCTACCCTCCAGCATAGACTGGGTAGTGGGTCACCTGATGATCTCTTAGGGTCTACCCTCTAGCAGAGCTGGGAAGTGGGTTGCTCGTTGTCTAGTTCCAGGTCTACCCTCCAGCAAGGCTGGGCAGTGGGTCACCTGTCGACTTATTTCAGGTCTACCCTCCAGTGGAGCTGGATAGTGGGTCTCCTGATGATGTATTAGGATCTACCCTCCAGTGGATCTGGGCAGTGGGCCGCCTAATGATGTATTAGGGTCTACCCTCTAGCGGAGTTGGGCAGTGGGTCTCCTAATGATGTATTAGGGTTTACCCTCCACCAGGGCTGGGCAGTGGGTCACCTGATATCTTGTTAGGGTTTACCCTCTAGCAGGGCTGGGCATTGGGTCACCCGATATCGTATTATGAATTACCCTCCAGTAGGGCTAGTCAGTGGGTCGCTCGTTGACATTCCAAACTCATTCCTTTTTACTAGGCTAGTCTGAGGCTTTCCTCCGTGATCACCGGAGTGAAACCCTTGGTTGTACGGGTCAGTGATGAAATGACCTTGACATTGAAGAGACCTCTCGACTGCGGGGCAGTGATGGGGTGTGGTTCGACTTAACCTAGAAATCTCAAGTATGAGGGGTGCTTTCCCCACTGAGACGTGTACTTGTGACTTGACCTAAAGCAGTGCAGGTGAGTCAGTGTCGCCCAAAGAGGATAGTGTCAGGGTGTGGTGACTTGAGCCCCTTGACTTGCAGTTCGGGTCAGATGTGCGAGATGCTGGGCAATGATGTTGTTTACTTCTGGGATTGTTGGGGACTCACTTTTCTTTGGCTGAGCTACGGGATGGAGATCCCCTTACGGTCTTGTTCGTGCTTCTTGATTGAGAATATGTATATGTATATACATTGTTCTAGTACCCACTTCTAGGGATTGGTTACTCTCCCTCCAGGAGAGGCGAAGACGCGCAGGGTATGCCACGTGCATTACATGTCTATATTCCCGTAGTTGGATGAGTCTACACTCCGTCCAAAGGTTGCGAAGACTCGACGAGAAGTTCATCTTCTCACTATATCCAGTTCCTTGTGTCTGGATGAGTCTACCTTCATTCCTCTTGTTGGGTTGAGCTGGACGCTTCACTATACTCTTTACTACACTCTTTGTTGTACTCCTTTTCTTTCCCCTGTTTGATCTACTTCTCACCCTTCGCTACCTCCTTTTGTTGCTCCCTCGAGCCTTTTGGGTATCCTTCTGAGTATTTTTATACTCACCCCTGCTTGGGCTTTGCCCGCACTTAGTGTTCCCTTGCAGATGATGGATAGGTTGGTCGTGAATTCAGTGGATCTTAGGAGTTCAGGAGCATGGACAACATGCGGTGGTCGTGGTCAGGTCCCAGGTGGGGAACCCTTCCAACTATTTGTTTTTGTTTACCTGTTGCCGGGTTGTGGCACTTTTTTGGTTTGACACATGTTTTCTCCTTTTTATTTTTCAGTTACCTTCAGCTTATACTCTATACTTTTAGAGGTCGATGCACATTTTGGTTTATTTATAGCAGTTTCCCTTTGTTTTTATTTTTACTCTGCACTTTTTCATTGAGTGTGTTGCATGTGTGTTTGTGTAAAGTTGTTTAGGCAAAGGCCTCCCCGAGTTGTTGTGCCTTCGGTGCTGGTCGCCAGCCCCTGGCCTATGGAGGTGGGCTTGGGGTAGTTGTTGCTCGAGCCCGGGTAGGGTTGGGTCATGAAAAAGTGGTATCAGAGGTGGTTCGTTCCTTGGGACATTGTGCGGACGTCCCTAAAAAGGAATTGGTTGGGATTTAGGGCAACAGTGTTAACATGTCTCGAGAGCGGATCTCAGGCCAGGGAGTCCAGTGATGGTGTGGCGGCCGACGTATCCATTCACCAGGACCTTGATAACCCGCTTGTTGACTCGGCGTGCTGAGACACTTGTTTCAGGGAAAATTGGTTTGTGCATCGCATAGGATTGAGTCTTTGACTTTCCTTCTTGAGTCAACTCCCCATTGTTGTTTTTATTGGTATATACATATATGATCATCTAATCGCAGCACTCCTTGATAATATTCAGTATGTCTCCGTGAAGACATCTAACCAGGATACCAGCTTTGGTTCGTGATGGTGACCCTGTGAGCTACGAGGCCACAGTACAGGACCCATAATGTGATCCCCTTTCTCCGGGTGGGCTGGTAGCAGGACCCCCACCTGTTGAGTAGGAGACAGCTCCAGTAGAGCACACGGAGCTTGATCGCAGGTTGAGCGCGCTCCGTGAGTTCCAGAGGCAGAGACTGCTGAGGTTCAGTGGTGATCCAGACCCTCAGTCAGCAGAGGTTTGGTTTGAGACATGGTTTTCCTTTTTAAGCTTGCATAGACGCTAGTAGATTAGAGAGTGACTTTGGCACTCGACCTTTTTCCTAGATCATCTTGGCGTTGGTGGAGTCTGGTGACTCAGTTTCTTAAAGAGTCGTCACTTTCGTGGGGCTACTTCCAGTTGTTGTTTCGTGAGGAGTTTTTCCACTCCTACTTACACTTTGTTCAGATTCAGGAGCTCCTGTAGATTCAGCAGGGAAGGATGACGGTGGCCGAGTACGCGGCTAGTTTCTCAGACTGTGCACGCTTTTATCGGGACATGGTCCATGACGACGACATCCGAGCACGGAATTTTGAGCAGGGTCTCCGCCAAGAGATTCGTGTTGTCCTAGTACCATTGGTAATTTCCACATATGTCAGGGTTCTAGAGTAGGCACTGGTGACAGAGAGCTTCCTATTGCGTACTACAGTCGGTGGTGGCAGGAGGCTCGGCGGAGCAGAGACGTCTGCCGCAGTTAGCAGGCGTCAGCGGATAGAACCTCGACGCAGATGGATTTCTAACAACTAGACTCAGGGGCATGGTCGTACACCACAGTGGCACTGAAGGACACCAGTGTATCCTAGAGGGTGTCGGTGTTATGGTTGTGATGGGCAAGATCACTTGGCATGAGACTGCCCGACCCCAGTTGCTGAGAGCTTCGGGCAGGCAGCAGGCGCACCACCACGGCAGAGGAAACACCGTGATCAGAGTAGTGCTCAGAGAGGTGGTGCTAGCAGAGAAGCGGGAGGAGCTGGAGGTGGGGGACGACCTTACGAGGTCTTCCCATCACCATCAGGTAGTCCACGTCAGGCTCTGGGAGCTGACATATGGGACCACAGACAGCTGCGAGCCTTGGATGTCTACAATCTTGCAGAGCATGGAATGATGAGAGGTACCCCTTGCGACTCTTATACTTCTTACAGAATAATCGTTAGACTCTGCCTATGAAATTGTTTTCTCCCTGCTTCTTGCTTGGGTTGTTACCAGGGTGATGCAGGGCGCCGGGTGTAACCCTGTGTTGTAAAGTAGAAGGTGTGAGACCCTTCTCTTTATTCTATGGTGGCGACTCCTTTGCCTTTAGAGCGTGTAAAAGAGTCTTGGTTGTGGGAGATCGACTGCAAATCTTGCGTGACCAGATATCCTTGGGTGTTTCACCATATGGATGTTCTGAAGGAGGGAATCACCGAGCCTTGTTTTAGGTGCGGGAAGTGATTCCAGTCGTGGCGTGCGATGTAAGGGTTCGGTCGGGGAGGTGAGCTTCCTCCGAGAGCCTTCGGGCCATTTGATACTGTTCAAAGTAATGGCGAGGTTCCCAACCTCCTTTCCTTAACCCCAAAGGCTGGTTTGGGTGCTTAGTGTCTCCCACGTGACTCACCTGAGAAGAAGTGTGTGTGCTCCCATGAACGTCATCGGGGAGGTCAGACCTCGCGTGAATAGGTCAAATCCTTTGGTTTGTGTGAGGTGGCACAGAGCTGTGCATGAGTTCTTCTGGGTACGGAGGAGCCGGGTGTGGGCTGAGTACCCTGAGTTTTTCCCGGGTTTTTCTTTTCGGGGACGAAAAGAGTGAAGGAGGGAATGATGTAAGAACCCAGTTTTTGCTGCGAAATACTTTGGAATACATTTTGATGTTATTCCATAGCAGCGCCTTCAAAGGACGTGCGATTCCGAGCCTCATTGTGGCCAGAATTAAATTTTCAGTACGTTCACACTGGAAACACCAAATAAATGGTATAACTCTTAAACGGTGTTTTGGATCATAGATCTGAGTGTACGGATGGGTCCGGAATGAGGTTTTTATCCTAGGAACAACATAAAACATGTTAGCGCGGGATGTTTGGACCCCTCTCTCGCTTTCAGAACGTTAAACAGATAAATTAATTAATTAACTAATTATTTTAACGGCTTAAGTCATGTATCTCTTAAATGGTGGCTCAGATTGGAAAACTGAAGGTACCATTGAGTTCGGAACGTGTCGTTTACCCTAGAAGGGGTATAAGTTCTGTGGGCGCGAGCCACCAGTGGAAAATGGCCCCAGCACTTTCATAATTTGGTATCCTCCGGCGTGGGCATTGTAACATTTTAACGGGGCCTCGAAATAAAATAATGAGACCGTCGTTGCACTCGGAGCACGGTTTTTAGCCTAGGGTAGGCTTAACCCCGACCCCGCAGAAATATTCGGTTCAGGGCTGTCGAGCGGGCGTTTAAGTGATTTGTACTTAAACACCCCACCCCTTCTTCTTCTTCTTCTTCTTCTTCTTGTTCTTCTTCCTCAAACCCTCCTCTCTCCTCCATCTCTGGCGAGGCAGCTCCGGCGAGGCGATCTCTGGAGATGTGTTGCAGTTCCGACAGTCCACAAATGAAGCGTCGGGATATGTCCTTCGAGGATGGATTCGTTTTTGTTTCATTTTAATTCCCACACCATGTTCGTCCTAATTTTTCATTGTCGAATTGCGGCCCGATCTTCGATCCAATCCCATAGTTGCGTAGATCCTGTTCTAAGCTTTTCAGAATGCCACCCGGATCAAATTTTCGACCACCGGATCGTTTCCGGTGGTCTTCTGAAGTTTTCTGGCCACGAGGCCGGATTCCGGCGGTCGACAGAAGGTCCGGCGGACGGCGGCCCCATGGCGGATGGCGGCGCGGCAACAGACGCAGCGGAAGGATGGTCGGCCATCCGGCAGGCCGAGCGGCACCTCGCCGGTGTGGGACGGCATAGGCGGACCGGCCGAAGGCGACGACTGCGGGTGCTGGTGGGGGGGCATGCGGGGTCACAGGCGCACGACCCCATGGGAAGACCGGGACACGCGTGATGCTGGTCCACACGTGGAAAGCAGACCGATCGTGTCAGCCGGTCGGTGGAAAAGGGGCCCGCACGGCGCACGGGCGAGGGGGGCCTCACGGGAGGCGGCAGGGCGCGGTGTGGTGGCCCACAGGTTCGGCTGGGTCGGGCCCAGCCAGCGCGGCCGCGGTTCCAGCGAGCCGGCCCGAGTGGGGCGGACCAGCCGGACCGGGCCGGTCCAGCCCAAGGGGTCCCCCCCTTTAAACTATTTGGACGCCCGTAACTTTTGCTACGGGAGTCCGTTTTGCACGTCGTCTATGGAGGCGCAGATCTAACGCAGAGGTAGACCTTTTGAGGTGATTTCATGAGTTTTAACTTCCAAGATGAGGGACTCGGCGGAATGACACGTGCATAAAGCAGCTTAGAAGGCTTCCCGAGAATTCTTGTGTTGGGCGGCGCAGACACGTCCGGAGTCCGTTTTGCATTCCGTCAGTGGCGTTGGGACCCTGGCACCGAGGCATAGTTTTCCAGATCAGTTTTGGGCATTGATACAGAAGTTGAGGTGTGGGCCCCACGGCCCGTCCTTCGAGCTGCGAGCAGCGTTTGGCACCTTTCTCACCGGACGTCTGTTTGGGGCATGCGAGCTGTCGATTCTAGGTATTTTTCCAAGGGCATTGTAATGGCGCAATCTGCCTGCTCTAATTCGACACGATGGTGTGGGCCCCACGAGGGCCATTTGGGCGTTGACGATGATTTTCCGTCTCTATCACCGGGTGACCGTTTTGGACAAGTGAGTAGTCCACCTTGTATACTTTTGTGAGAGGATCACAACGGTACGATCCGTTCTTTATGTTTTGGGATCCGGATGTGGGTCCCACGAAGCACTGCTAGTGTGCGGTGCGCTGGAATGCATCTTTTTCCCCGGATATCTGTTGTGCTCAAGTGAGCAGACTTTTTGGCGTGTTTTCCTGTGGGGATCGCAATGGTGCGATGTGCCCGACGGTTTTTAGGGCCGAGGCTGGGGATCACATGATTCCATTCAGGCGTGAGGCGGTATTGGTGACTTTTCCGTCGGATATCTGTTTGAGGAGAGTAAGTAGTCTATATCGCATGTTTTTCCATGAGGATTACAACGGTGTAATCTGTTCGGGCGAGCGGAGCCTCTTACGTGATCTTATTAAATGTGGAAATGTGAAGGTTCCCCGAGGCGGTTCTTCTACCATGTTTCTAGCGGACCCTTGGCGTGTGACCGCGTTCACTATTGGGAGAGTGAGGTTGGTGTTTAAAGAGATTTGGTTGACTGTGCCTCATCCGTTGAGGTAGTAGGTTGGAGTTGTTACGTTACGCCTTCGCGTTGACATTGGGTGCTGGGTGCACATTAGCCTTTGGGCTGGACACATGATATACTCTAGGAGTTTATGGGAGCGCTGGTTGGTACATGTGGATGTTGGTACCTGAGAATGTTTGTGCGCTTGGTCGATGTTAACTTGGGGCCACATGTCATGTGGGCCCCATGAGCGTGACATGTTCTTCTTTGCGTACTTTTGACCTCTCGCGACGTAGAGGGTCCCTCGGTTCCCGCTTGTTGATAAGCTGGGTTGAGTGGTTCCCCCTGGTTTTGTTCCAGAGTCAGGTGGTTGCACGATACCCACTCTGTGTTCGGTTGGACAGTGTTGTACCCTCCAGTGGAGATGGCTAGAGAAGTTTTTGGTTTCCCACTGACTTCTAGTGTTTACCCTCTAGCAAAGACTGGGCAGTGG
This sequence comes from Viscum album, assembly GCA_963277665.1. Classification (NCBI taxonomy): domain Eukaryota; kingdom Viridiplantae; phylum Streptophyta; class Magnoliopsida; order Santalales; family Viscaceae; genus Viscum; species Viscum album. Next base: position 2,096,874,623 of record OY728141.1, read on the forward strand.
GTCACTCGACACTCTTAGGGTCTACCCTCTGGCAGAGACTGGGCAGTGGGTCACCCAACCTATTAGGGTTTACCCTCCAGCAGAGACTGGGCAGTGGGTCACCCGACCTCTTGGGGTCTACCCTCCAGTAGAGACTGGGTAGTGGGTCACCCGACACTCTTCGAGTCTACCCTCCAGCAGAGACTGGGTAGTGGGTCACTCGACCTCTTGGGGTCTACCCTCCAGCAGAGACTAGGGAGTGGGTCACCCGACGACCTCTTAGGTTCTACCCTCCAGCAGAGCTAGGAAGTGGGTCACCCATCGTCTACTTCCAGGTCTACACTCCAGCAAGGCTGGGCAGTGGGTTGCCTGATGATGTATTAGGGTCTACCCTCCAGCGGAGCTGGGTAGTGGGTTGCCTGATGATGTATTAGGGTCTACCCTCCAGCAGAGCTGTGTAGTGGGTCGCCTGATGATGTATTAGGGTTTACCCTCCAGCAGGGTTTCTGCAGTGTGTCACCCGATATCTTGTTAGGGTTTACCCTCTTGTAGGGCTGGGAACTGGGTCACCCGATATCATATTATGAATTAACCTCCAGTAGGGCTGGGTAGTGGGTCACTCGTTGACATTCCAGACTCAGTCCTTTCTACTAGGATAGTCTGAGGCTTTCCTCCGTGATCACCTGAGCGGGACTCTCGGTTGTACGAGTCAGTGATAGAATTACCTTTACATTGTGGAGACCTCTCGACTACGGGGAAATGACGGGGTGTGGTTCGACTTAACCCAGAACTATCAAGTATGATGGGCGCTTTCCCCACTGAGACGAGTCCTTGTGAGGCGACCTAAAACCATGAGGGCGAGTCAGTACTGCCCAAAGCGGATAGTGTCAAGGTCCAGTGACTTGAGCCCCTTGACTTGAAGTTCGGGGCAGACGTGCGGGATGCTGGGCATCAATGGTGTTTACTTCTGGGACTGTTGGCTACTCACTTTTCATGGTCTGAGCTACAGGATGTAGATCCCCTTACGGTCTTGTTTGGGCTTCTTGATTGAGCATATCTATCTATATATACCTTGTTCAAGTTCCCAATTTTGGGGATTGGTTACTCTCCCTCCAGGAGAGGCGAAGATGCGTGGGGTATGCCATGTGATTTCTGTTTCTAGCTTCTCGTGGTTGGACGAGTCTGCTCTCCGGCCATAGGTAGTGAAGAATCGACGGGAAGTTCATCTTCTCGCCGTTTCTAGCTCCTTGTGTCTGGACGAGTCTACCTTCTTTCCCCTTGTTGGGTTGAGCTGGACTCTTCAATGTACTCTTTACTTCACTCTCTATTGTACTCTTTTTCTTTCCCCTGTTCGATCTACAGCTCACCCTTCGGTACCTCCTTTTGTTTCTCCCTAGAGCATTCGGGGTGTCCTATTGAGTATTTTTATGTGCACCCCTTCTTGGGGTTTTCCCGCACTTGGTGTGCCCTTATAGACGACAGCCAGGTTGGTCATGACTTCCGTGGAGCTTAGGAGTTTAGGAGCTTGGACCACGTGCGGTGGTCGTGGTCAGGTCCCAGGTGGGGGACCCTTCCAACTGTTTGTTTTTGTTTACCTATTGCCAGGTTGTGACACTTTTCTGGTTGGGCTCCTGTTTTTCCCCTTTTCTTTTTCAGTTACCTTCATCTTGTACTCTATAAATTTAGAGGTCGATTCACATTGTGGTTTATTTATAGCAGTTTCCCTTTGTTTTTCTTTTTACTCTACACTTTTGCATGGAGTGTGCTGCATGTGTTTGTGTACAGGTGCTTAGGAAAAGGCCTCCCTGAGTTTTTGAGCCTTCTGCATTAGTCACCATCCCCTGGCCTATGGAGGTGGTCTTGGGGTAGTTGCGGCTTGAGCCCGAGTAGGGTCGGGTCATGACAGTAATCATGTTGAGAAGAAATCATGCTCACACATCAAAATGTGAACATTGTTATTCAAAATAATATCCATTATTATCATCATCATCTCATTAGTTATTTATAGTACATTACCCAATGCATTATAAGGATATAGACCCACCCATCACATTACCATAATCTATTCATATGTAGGCCAAAAACTATGAAAATGTTTATCATTTATTTATATCTTATCTTGTGAAAAATGGGTTTCATTAAAATGTAATCGTTATACTAAAAAACCATCTATAATTTTAATATTGATTTAATCATTTGATCATATTCCCATGGAATACTAAACTACATCATTTCTTATTTTTATATATTAAAATTCTATTAAAATATCACAAGAACATTTATTAAGGGAAATACACATTTCATTTTGAAAACGCATATTTAAAATATAAAATTATCTAGAATTTTATTAAATCATTTTATTTTAAAAGAATCATTAAATCATGAAATGTAAAATTCAAAGAAAATAATTTTCATGATAGTGAGAAAATATTCTTTTATGGTATATACTAAAATAAATATTTCATTCACACTTTTAATAAAAAGTACCTCATTTGAAAAAATAAAAATAAAATTCCCTCTAAAAATATTTTATAGAAAGGAAGGTGCAGGTAAAAATAATTTAATCAATCATTAGATTACATTAAAATAATATTTTAAAACATTTTTAATAAAATATGCATGTGGAAGGGAATGATTCTTGACTAAAGGGAAAATAAATTAAACATTAATTTAAAATAAATCTCAATCATCTTATACACCAAGAATATAGGAGTGAAAAAACACATGAATTCCCCAAAAGTAACTATATGAGAGTAAAATAAATTCATTTTATAATATCTATATAATTTCACTCACTAGAAATTTATCATAGGTAATCATGAAAAGAAATAAGATTAAAACATAAATCCCTCATCTCAAGTCTCTTATTTATTTTTACATGTTCAAAAATAATTTATAATAAATATAGATAAATTATACACATATTATATAACCATTTTAATTCATAAAATATTATATATTATTCCTTTAAAATTTTAAATTATCCTTTTATTAATAATTTCTTCATTAAAATGGAAATTAAAGTGATAACTATTCCATTTTCCATTCATATTTCTATTTCATGATTCTAGTACTTTCATCCTAGACATGGTTTCATCATAAAATGAATAATAATCATTGTATAAGTAATATTGTTTTTAATTATATACACTTTAATTACTATTCATATACATTTGAGACATAAAATGAATTACATCACTTCATAGAGATGGTAGTCTGTATGTATGAACGAGTAATGTTTTCAGTTTTTGATTGGATAAAACCAAAAATATATATAATAATAGACCTATAAAAAATAATAAATATATAATAAATACCACATATATTTTTTAAATGTATCCTTATTACAATCTATGTGAAACAGGAATAAAAAATGAATCTCATCACTTTATGGAGGAGGTAGTCTACATGTGTGCATGAGTGACATTATAGTCTTCCTATAGATGCGATGTTAAGAAGTTAGATAAGATATTAAATTAAAAGTAGAATAATTATTTCAAAATTTTCATATATAAACATTAAATACATCATAATAACCAACCATGAAAGATGGTGATGTACAATGAAGAAAATCGCTATGTGAAGGAAGGAGTCCACACATAGGCACGATTGATGCTTTCATTTCCTAGGAAAAGAGGTGAGAAATGGTTATCCCACAATCAAAATAAGAAAAAAAATTATGATACTATATTTATTATCTTATTATGGGTATAATATATTGAGATGAAGTAGATAAATAATTGAACTTTAAAAGGGTTGGGTAAGATGATTACTCTTCTTTGGTAGATCACCTTCGTCATACTCTCTAAGACATCATAGGATGGTCTTTGAAAAAGAACAATAGATCAATAATTAATTAAAACAATATAATAAGGTTATTTATCATGTATTTTTCAATCTAGACTGCTCAAATATTTTTAATAATGGTAGAGGATAGGTTCCCTTTTAATAGTCAAGAAGGGACACACATGTAATTACATAAAATATTTAAATTATTTAAAGTCGCATTGTTATTAAAGTGGAAGAAAAATGCTCAGGGAATTATATGAATAATAATATAAGGTAAAAATATATTCTATAAATAATATTTAAAAAAGTTTATGTTTCTTTTCAATCCTTATCTCTTTGTGTAACCGCAAAAAAAACTCATTTTAACCATAACTTTTGTAACATTTTTTTGTTTTACTATTAATTATGAACAAAAATTAATTTTAAATTGTTGAATTATGTAAATCTTTTATATTAAAAATGTTAAATCCCTTTTATAAAGTTAAATTATAATTTCCATACATTTTAAAAAAAATAAAGGCGCAAGACACCACCGAATGGTTTTTAGAAAAAAGAATTTTTATACATAGATTACAGTTAGTCTTATTACATTTATTATAAAAACCAGTAAATGAATGGTAAAATATTTTATGGAAGATATTATCTGAAAATTTCATAAAAATATTATGAAATTATAATTTTATTTGATTTATTAATTATAAACACATTGTGGTCATAGAAATAGTTTTCAAAAAAAACATCTCCTTTTGAGTTAAAGGGTTTTTATTTTAATTTCTAACCAATTCATCACCAATGAATTCATTTTATACATCTATAAAAAATAATTTATAATAATTTAGTGAGTATTATTATTACATTATAATCCAATGCTTATGATGTAGCTATGGCATCAAATAATTATAATTCAATAGTATGTTGATGTTCTTTAAAACATGGTGGTGGGTGTAAAGCATGGTATCAAACACCTAAAATGTATTAAAGAGAAATATATCAATAAAATATCATGTTGTTACTCCTTACCCAATTATATGAGATTTACCCTAGAAATTCCATCACTCTGATAGAATAAAACTGAGGATACTTCCACCTTATAACATCCTCATGTTTCCACATAACATATATAGATTTATTGTTTCACAAAAAAACATTGACTAGTTCATTGGTATTGTTTAGAACATATTTCTATCTTTGATAGACCGTCTCCAAAGATTGTTAATTAAATGAGAGATCATGCACCAATGGTAAAACATAAGAGTTCATTACAGGTTAATGATCAAGTACATACTTTTATAGGAGGGAAATATCGAACACATCAGGAACTTGAGAGTGATTTGGTGGAAGCCCTGATTGATAAGAAACCATCCTAATTAGTCCAAGAAATTCAAAGAGACCAATATATATAGGGTTCATCATGAAATTATTTCAAAATATTATAAACTTATTCTAGTTAAATATTCATAGGAATACATTTTTACCAACTTCAAACACTAGATCTCACCAAAAATTTCCAGTATAACTTTTCTATCAACTTTGAGCTACGTTGATGTTTTTGAAAAATAGATCTATCATTTTCTAACATTTCCTTCGATATTCCATGATCAAATATCTTTATTTATCTAACTTCATCCTAGAACATTTAATTTTCTCACTTCTATCCATATAGGGATTTATAAGGATCCTTCAGAATTCTTGAGTGAAAGTTATTGTTGTAAGAAAATTCAAATAGATAAAGCTGTTGATCCAAAAAACCATTGAAATATATATAAAATTATATCAATATATCATATTGGGTTTCAATGGTCTTAAAATTCTAAACATATATCTGATGATGGTATGTAGTTCTAAATTTCAACTTCATATTCAAATATTTAGAATACTTCTCAACAACATCATGGTAAACCTCTTGTCCTGATTAGATATAACGAAATATAGTACTCCAGGAAACCTTATCATATCTTTAATATATATAATGGAAATATAATCAAGAGAGTTATATTCTCTAGTTACAATTAAATTTTATGACTTCATAAAAAGATCAAATAAAACCAAAAATAGCTTTTCAGCCCTGTGATGTTTTGGGGTGTCCAACAATGAAATCCATAGTGATGTTTTCCCATTTCCATTATGGTATGGGGAATGGTTGTAACATACCATTATATTTATATCTCACATAATTAGCTTACATACATACCATAAATTGATATGTATACTCTATAATATCCCAATTCAAGTTATCCTACAAAAAATACTCTTTCAAATATCTAAACATCTTCATTCTTCTAGGATGAATAGAGAATGGTGAACTATGAGCTTCATCCATTAACCCATTCTTAAAATATGGTATTGAAGGGACACCTACTAAATTCCTAAAATTCGTCATTCCATCATATTCAATGTTCAAATCCCAAAAATTTGTCAACTTATAGTACATTTCCATATCTTCCACCAACTCCTTTTAAATTCTCACATGAATGGATGATTGAACATTCACCTAAAAAAGATTAGATGTTTTCCCACTCATCATGATTTCTAAATCTATATACTTTAAATCAAAACGTATTAAGTCTATTTCAATTCTCTTCATAGATTAAGTATGATGGTTTTTCTAACTCATATAACCATTTACCCTATTCATCTTTCCATGGTTGTAATGTATTATAAATTCATAATCATTAATTAACTCCAACCATATCTTTTAGTATATATTCAACTATTTATATGTGAATACATTAATCAAAATTTTATTATCATTATATATATAACACTATTCACTATAAATATAACTTATCTATAATTTCTATGAAATAATTGCCTCTCCCATCACTAAATCATGAGTTAGGTAATTTTTCTCATGAATTTTAAAATGGAATGAGGCATAAGCTATCATAATTACATTCTTCATGAGGATGAATCACTATCCCTTCTTCAATGCATCACTATAGATCACAATCCTTTTTCGACTACATGGCAGTGTGACTATAGTTGTTCTGACCAGCCATAATTTTAGATCATTAAAATTTTCCTCACATTCATTTTCCTTTAGAAACATGGCCCTCTTCCTTGTCAACTTGGTTAGTGGATTAGATATCAATAAACAGTCTCTCAAAAACCATCAATGGTATTTATCTAACCAAATAAAACAATTGATCTCAATTATAGTGGTTGGTCATTACCATTGGTTAATAACTTTTATATTTCAATGGACCACTGATATACCCTCAAAATAGATTATATTACCCAATAAAGAAACATTATTTAGACAAAATTCGCACTTGGTAAATTTTTCATACAACTTTTCCTTACATGGGGTATTCAAAAAAATATTCCAATGAACATTATTCTCTTCATTTATCTTTGAATATATAATAATATCATCTCTAAATACTATCACATACTAATCAAGCTAACCTATAAAGAATCTATACATTCGATCCATGAATATAGTTGGGGCATTTTTAAGTCCAAATGGAATTACTATAAATTTATAATGACTATTCCTCATGCGAAAGGTTGTATTCGTTATATCCTCCTAATTGAAAATTAATTGATGATATTTAGAATAAAGTCCAATATTTTCAATATATTAAACTATTTATAGTTGATCAAAAAACAAATTAATATGGGGTGAAAGATATTTTTTATTGATATTGATGTTGTTATGTTCTTGATAATGAATACAAAAATGAATTGACCAATATTTCTTCTTAATAAAAATAATAGATACAACCCATGGTGGTGAACTCTAGTGTATGAATCCCTTTTATATATTCTCATGAAGTTGATTATTAAATTCCAACAACTCAAATGATTCCATTATATAAGGAGTCTTTTAAATTTTCATACAACAAAGTACGAGTTCTATTGAAAAAACATCTTCATGATTCCAGGGAAGACTAGAAATTTCATCAGTAAATACTTCATTATATTCGTAAAAATTGGAATTTCATTAAAGTTTATTTTCTCCCCAACTATTTGAGATAAATATTTCTCATTAATATGTAGTAATATTGATATAATTCAATGTATTCACATTGGAAGTTCATCTTCATCCTCACACTGATAGATAGTGAGAGGTTTATTTGGAATATCAAATGGGATTTACCTTCCTCTTTAATTAATATAGTATTGATATAATTATATATAATATAATTCCAATATAACATCAAATTCAATTATAGAGACAATAAAAATATTTATAGGTGGAAAATTCTCGAGAAATTCTATAAGAATGTTTCAATAAACATGAGATATGATCATCATACCATTTATATTTTTTTACTTCCAACCTAATATCTAATAATTATGGTGGGGATGTGATACTTATAGATAATTATTCATGTGTAAAAAGAGTGTATAGATCCAGAAAAAAATATGTTATTTGTATTTCTATAGTGGAAGTTATGTGTACCTTTCTCCACAAAGTTATACACACCCACATCAGTTGTGGTAAAAAAGGCATTCGCACTAACTTTTATCTTTGGGAGTTATTAAGGCCCATAATCCTCAGTAGATTATGGATTGTGGAATTTATTTTCAATATAATCTATATCCTGGTATCAAAAACATTGAAATTAGTTGGTTCAAACCTTATTCTACTCTATTTTACTTTCCTACCATTTTATCCCCCATCAACAATCACTAGTTTTATGGATAGGTTTTACAAACATGAAAAATTTACCAGTTTAATTAAGAAAATTTCTTGGGTGTCTACCCCTATATTTTTATAATATATGTTTATTTTAATTTCTTTCATCGGTGAGATTTTCTATTTGTGTTTCCATGAAACTCTATTTTTCTAGTCTTCTCACTAAAACCAAAAGAATAATTTAATTTCTCACTCCATATTTCTACCGTCAGGTCTCATTGAATGGTTTATTTATGGTTTCTATAGTATATTATGACAAACACCTTCCGAATACTTATTTTCAAGGTACTAATAAATCAGTCAGTTTTTTAATAGGTTTAATGATAAACCTGGTTTTTTTTCTTGAATGTCTTATCATGTTTTCTACATAGGTATTAAGGGATTCATTATCCTTTTCTTTTAGCTCAATAAATTATATTTACGCTTTAATATAAATAGTTTAAGGTATTTATTTATTTAGAAACAACATCTTAAACTACTACCATTCCATGGAATTTATTTCTTCCTCTTTTCTCATGCTCTTGATCAGCTTCCACCAATCATCAGACTCATCTTCCATGTGATAAACTACTATGAATTATTTAGCATATTCGGTGTACTAAACAATAGAAAATATATTTTTCATTGAATTTAAACATTGATTATAAACTAATAGATTAAGACCCATAAAAGTAGGGTGGATGTTATCAAATAAAATAATCATTGAAATGTTTTTCCATCCTTAGTACATTTTGAAGCTCTATATGGTTTACATTATTACTCATATATTGAAAGAGTTGAGTGAGAATATCACAAGATATAAGATCCCATAACCAAATACATTTGGTTCCTAATGTGGATGGTTATTGTATTTCCTATCACATTTTTTGTTAACATAATTCCTTCTGGATCCATCCATTGAATAACACCAAAAATATGTTATATAAGTATTCTGAAATAATAAAAAGAGAAAACAATCATAAGGAAATCATTTCCAAGTTGTCCTAATTTATGAAAACTTCTTATCAATCTATTATTATTTAGGTATATCCTATATCAATTTTAATTCACCATAGGATTTTTTACGTTATATACTCATATTTACCATAAACTAATCTACAAATATAACCAATCCCTGCTTTGATACTAACATAGGTTGAACTAGAATATCATACATAAATATTACTTCATTTTAGATTTATATTCAATACATATCATAGTTTTACATGTTTGAGGACAATAACGTTTTATTGACATTGTAAAATAGATATATATAAAAAATTCTTCTTAAAATACATTCAACATCTCCCATAGTGTTCTTTATATCATTACCCTTATATAAATAGCATTACTAGATTATTCCATGAAATCCTGGGGAAGGAAAACAAAAGAAAAAATATGTTAGATGCTCAGTATGGTTAAATAGGGGAGATATAAAATATAATGGTATGATAATATAATCATGTGTATTCTGTTAACATAAAATATTCATACGCCGAAAATTGAATATAATAATATCAAAAATAAAGTTATGTTCAGAAGAAAGATTAATCTGGGGCTCAAATCCATAATCATAATTTTAGAGTCATAACATAGATATGTGAAATCATAATCCTAAGAAATCACAATCTTCTGAACATAGTTATTCATATTCATGCCCATGAACAATATTGTGTGAATTTAAATTAATCATACTCATGCACCAAAATGTGAACATAGATATTTTCAATCATGTCCATGTATAATCCTGTGGTAATAAATAGGATCATTCATTATCACACATAAAAATGTGAAAAAATATATTTTTAATCGTGTCTGTGATTATAATAATAATCTCATGAGTTATCTTGTCACCTTACCCAATGTATTGGTGGGTTATAACAGTCCACCAATAAAATAATCATAATCTATTCGTATGTATGAAACAAGATCTTGAAAAAAAAATTCATTTCATTAAAAATGAACAGATGGAAAAGGAAAATGTTTTCATAAATATTTCACTATCATAATCAATAACCATCAAGAGAAATAAATTAGTGTGGTATCATTGGATAATATCTCTAGTGAAGCATAAGAAACATACATGGTTGTTGACATATATGAAAATATCAATCCCATTAAGCTTTAAAATCATTTATTGGAAATACAAAGATCTAAAATATTTGAAAAACAATTTAAAATAACCATGAAAACATGTAAAGTAATATAAAAAAAAATCGTATTCCTGAACACCATACAATTAATTTATGTCATATGTGCTAAAACAGTCTTTTTTTCACCTTTGGTAAAAAGTACCTAATTAGAAAAAAAATAAAAAAAGATCATTTTTAAAAACATTTTATAGAAATTAAAATATGATGAAAAATAAATTTAATATTTCATTGGAGAATATTAAAAACTATCTTTATTCTATTTAAAAAAAATATGGGCATAGAAGAAAAATATTCCTAACTAAAAGAGGAAATAATTTCACCTTTTCTCAAAAACAATTTCTCAATCATTTTATATACCAAAGAGAATAATATTTAAGAAAACATGAAAACCCTATAAATAGCCAGCTTATTAGAAAATATAATTGTTTTATAGGATATGACCTATATGATTTCCCAGAATGGCAATTTCATATAGGTGATCATGAAATTAAATGAGATTGTAAAAAAAATCTCTTGCCTCATGTCATTCCATTCTTTTTACAGGAAAAAACATCTTATATAATAAATATAAATTTATTATACTTAAATCCCGGAAGAATATTAATTCCCAACATACTATATATTATTCATTTTTAATTTTTAATTATCCTTTTATTGAAAATTTTTCATTAAAATGATCATTTAGGAGAAAGCTCGTATGTTTTACATCCATGTTTCGGTTTGACGGTTCTGGTACTTGTACCCTGTTCATGGTTTTATCATATTTGTAATATTAATAATAAAATATGTATCACATATATTTTTATATAATAATTTATATCCATTAATATAAATCAGAAATGAAAAATTAATTACATCACTTCATGGAGGCGGTAGTCCATACATTTTCTAGGGTTACTTTTTTCATGTTTTTAAATGTATAATGAAAGAAATTTATATAATATTTAAACATTAAAGAATAAAAAATATGTCATATGTATCATATTTATTCATTTAATCTATCCCTATTACGATCCATGTATAACATAAATTAAAAATGAATTACATCACTTCATAGAAGTGGTAGTACACACGTATTCATAAGCGATGTTATCATTTTCCAATGGACGGTAATGTAAGAATATAGATAATATATTATAATAAGAGAATAAAAATTATGTAAAAAATATCATATGTAAACAATAAATATATTATAATAAACAACCATGAATGATGGTGATGGAAAATGAATCAAATCGCTGTGTTGAGCCTGTAGTCCACACATATGCTTGGGGGACACTTAAATTTATTATTTGATGGAAATGAGGTATAGAATGGTTTTAAAATAATAATAATTACATATTATAATATTTATGATACTTTATTAATTATTTTAGTATGGATACAACATATTTATAATAAGTATATGAAGAAATAAACTTCAAAAGATTTGGGTATGACGATTACCTCTTCTTTAAGAGACCTCCTTTGTTTTAAAAATTAAGCCTTATTATGATGTTACAAGGGTAAAACAATGAGAACAAGAATGAATTTAATAAAGGTAGAAATTTTATTGGGTAGGTCTTGGTTGAGTGATATGGATCTGATTATGTGAAGAATTTATGGGAAGAGGTTCTCTTGTATAACATGGTTCATTTAAACTCAATGTTGTGTGTAAATCAGTCTATAAAACATTCAAATTTATTAAATAAATATATATCATAAAATATCTGATTGTTTAATTAAATTAAATTTTATCATGAATTATGGAAAAATATTATTGTACCATGTTCTTTTAATAATATATTTATCCTTACTCATGTTTTCTCATAAACTTATGATCTAACCCTTAATACCATATTGATAATTTTCCCTTAATTGAGCATCTGATATAAAACTTCTCTTATGTTTCCATTCACAAAATTATGCATATTATTATAAATTATGAGAATTATATAATGGAGTGTATTGTGAATACATTATGAAGAAATGATCATAAGTATTGTAAAATAGTTTATTGTGTACCTAGTACTCAAAGACACTAAAACATCTATTCTTTGGTTTGTGAGACTCTTTGTGAGATGTAATGATTTTCTTATGTAAAGTATATAAAATTATTATATTTTTTATTATTTTGAAAAATATAACTTGGAATAGAATCTAGCATTGAGTTATGTTTTTTATCACTTTACACAGGAGTGTGGGTTTGTGGAATATCATTTGGAATTAGTGTAGTGTTCTGTTATTTTAGTGCGTTAGTTTAGTCATTTTTTTAGATTAGTCTAGTTATTTTAAATATCGATATAAGAAACCATTAGTGACACCTCTGGGATAATTCTATGTATAGGATAACCTCCTGTAATTTTGGTAAAATTTTTAGTAAATGTTTTTCCTAGAAATTGCATCCCAGTCTGGATACTGTAAAGTTGATGTAGTTGTGAAAACGATTCACCTAAAGGTAAACAACCTAAATATAAAATTGAGTATTAACATGATCTTAAATCAGTGCAAGATTTTTGATCCTATGATGGAACACCTGGATGAACACTCTAGGGGTATAGGATTTAGTGATTCACACAATCTTTACAAACTATTATCAAGTATTTAAACATAATCTAAGAATGCAATATATAAAAAGTAGGATAGAAAACGTAATTGTAATATGAACATGTAAAACCAATGGTAAATTATATGATATATAGGTTAATCAAAATATTTCATAGTTGAAAAAATGTATCATAGGCTGAAATTAAGGTTTCATTGGAGAATACATCTTAAGACTAGTTTTTCATATTCATATGATTCTTTACTCTAATGTTTTAGGATATTATAATAACCTTTTCTTTTTTATTGTTTGGTTTTATTCATGATTATGAAAATAATGTTTTAATGTTATGCATATATAAACTCATAAGAAATATATTCATGTATGAAGGTATATTTGTAACAAATTGACAAGACTCAAAATTTAAGCCAATTTTGAAGGAACAGAGGAGTTTCGTCGTCTTAACTAAGATATTAAGGTTAATATCTTAGTAGAACATATATTATAATTTTCTTATATATCCCTCAGATTAATTAATTAGATAATAATAATTAAAATTAAAATTATATAATTTATTTATGGAAGTATGAAATTCCCTCAGAATTTATTATAAATTTAAATTTAAAATAAATACTATGATTAGTAGACAATTTCACAAACACCACTGAGCTAAAATAAAATTGTGATAATTCAAAAGAAATTTTTTTAATTCAAAAATTATAATATAAAAATTAATTTAGCGGGTATTAAATTTCTTAACCATATTTTGGAATCTACATTAAAAAAAGGAAACAAATGGAATTATGTAGTGAAAGTCTATATTATAAAGATTGTTTGTCAAAGCATTAAAAAGAAGTATATTCACAAGGTTTTCCTTAAACCAATACCAATATGAACTCTAAAAATTACAATATGAGTGAAATAATATATGATAGATTTCCAAGCACATAAAAATTTTCATGGCATCCATGTTAGTCGAATCACCAACCGCAACAACCACTAGAGTTTACCTTATGCTTAGATCTTATACAGAGATCTTGAGGGGCTATGTAACTAGAAATTTGGAACATATTATCATGTAATTGTTAGTTTAATAAGTAATTTATCAAATGTATTTTAAAAATTATGTATTTTTACTTTTATGGGAAAATATTAATTATTTACTAATGCATTGATAAAATTAAAAGAATCACTTTATTCAAAAAAATGTATTTTAGCCATTATTATATTTCTGTAAAAAAAATTATATATTTTATTATGTGTATAATGTAACACAAATATAATTATTAATTAATTAGAAATAAGATTAATAAAATGTTATATTTTTCAAAAAATAATTTCCTTTGAAAATTGTTTTTGATGTATTTGTTAATATTTATTTAAAAGATAAATTTTAGTAATTAATTTTCAAAAAATTACTTCATTTTTTGATTTAAAATAACAATATTATCAACATATTCATTTTTTGACATAACAGTTTTTAGGTGAAGTGAAAAATATAGTTTTTAGTATAACACATGCATTTATGAATATATAACGTAGTATAACTTGAAAACTTATAAAAAATTTAATGATAAAAAATGCATTTATATACTTAAATTATTATTTGATACTAATATTTTTGATTTATAAAACCTGTGTTTATCTTTTTGAAAATTAAGTATTATTTTTCTCATAAAAACTATTTTCCGTCTTTTCCTTTTCTTTCGGTTTTTAGTTGGTAAATTTAGATTTTGAATTTATTTCACAGTTTCATGAATATTACTTGGTTATTAATAAGCTAATTAATTTCACATATATCAATAATGTTGATAATTCTATATTAAACCTAATTTTTATGTTTAAAAATAAATATTTTTTAAAACCATTTTTTTATGTGTTACGTGTGCTAATTCTAAAAGTGTTTATAATTACACGTAGAAATTTTATTTTAAGACTTGATTTTATATTTTTAAATATACTGTTAAAATTATTTAATAATCCACATTCTATTTTTTTCATTAAATGAAAATTACTTAGTTAAAAATTTGTTACCATAGTAAAAACCATAAATGGTAAGGGTAAAATATCTAAATGTAAAACACATAATAAAATGTTTAAAACAAGTATCAAAATGTGTGGTTGAGTCTCTATCAACTTTACCATTCCCCTGTTGCATTATTTTCCATTATTGGACCTATTTGACATTTTGATAGTGCGTAACCTTTTTCTATTACCAAAATGCTACTCCTCTCCTTATAAAGTAGTCCAATGACCTCCCCCCACTTCTCTTCACCTCCTATGACTATTTAATTTGACCAAAACCTACCCAAATAACTTCAAATGACTCCAATGAACTTTTTATAAGTTATAGTATTCTCAAAATACCCCTTCTCAAATACATAATTTATTTTATAAAGGATCTCCTCCAAGGAGTAAGTTAACACTCTCAATTACATCATTTTCGTTAATTTTCCAATCATTGGGTCTAGTACCCTTTCAAACCTATTCTATCCATGAAATTATTATATCACATATATTACTGGAATTTTGGGATGTTATTATACTAACTGAATATCCATTTTTTCATTCTTCCAAAATCAATAATAAAATGAATATGTCATCAAGTGTACATGCGTACTACCGCCTCCAAGAATATTGTGCTTGTTTTTTGACCATTTACTTATACGATTGGTTGTTATTGTCTATTTAATTGATTAATATTATATTTATATAATTATTAGGATTATTAATTTTTTAACCCTTATTAATCTATAATACCTCATGCTTAGAATGGTTATGAAATTCATGTGGAATTTAAATTTTTGTGTTAGGTTCCAAGTTCATTTTGAGAAAAAATTATTTCATAGGAGTTCCATGTGTTTAAACTGATAAATTTTTGTTTTTTAAAGTTTAATCAGGATTGTATTAGAGTTCAGGTGATCATATGGATGGTTAACTGGATCTAGTTGACCTTTAGTGAAATTCTCTACTTGTGCAGTTCCAAGGGAAGACCATGGTATGGTGGACACTGTGGTGGAGGGTGAACCATATAAGTATATGGACTGGATCCCTATATTAGGATTGTTTCAAAGGTAAAAATATTTGAGAAATTTTTAGGGAAAATTCATGTTTCATTGGGCATTGTACATGGAAAACTTTCTTGGGGATAACCCTACAACGTGGTGGTGGTTATTTTTATCAGTGAAAAGTACAAGGAAACAAGGACTGTAAATATCATTATCCAAATTAATTGGATTTCTTGTATACAAAAAATGGATACCCACAACATTGATCTCCACCCCCCAGTTGGCATAATGTGAAACGATGAGGGATGCGACTGGGCGTAGTGGAGGGAGTTTCACCCTAACTCGGATGGCACCTTGGTAGACCTCCACATCATAGTTCAATGACTGATGGAATCCTAAATATCATAGTTCCCTAATGGCTCCCTAGATTGTTAATGGGTTCATCCCCCTTCCTTCCCACACATGTGTGATTAAACACGTATACCCCCCCTCTATTTCCTTTGAATCTTATTTATTAGGGATAGTGTTCAATCATATTTTGGTACCAAATTAAAGCGATTTTTTCTATTACTTTTGTACTTGATTCATTTTTATTTTTCTAGATTCGATTTCACTTTTTTAAGATTTGTGAGATTATTACACTGGATCAATTTGGAATTCACCCATGATGATGAGTACTTTTCATGCAATTAGTAGGGGATCTCCCATAGTGATGGTCAAACATCTTCTCACATTGTTTCATTAAAGTTACATCGCCCTATGAGATTTTTTATTTTTTTGGTTATATTTTGAAACAAGACTATCAATTAGTTTTAAATTGTTATATATTTGGCCTAGAATGATGTTGGGGTGTGTATTTGACCACTATTGTGTTTTTCTATGGTTTTTGTGTAATGATGTCGCTCTATAGGGTTATTGGGAATTTATTCCTAATTGAATAGAATTGAAAATTAATTGTGAATTTTTAAATTGTTTTAAATAACTAATTATGAGTTTTCATGGTTTAGTATTTGTTTTTGTGGCATGAGTTACAACTTTTTGGTGATAGTAAATATCAAGATGGACTTGGTTGAGACTGTTAAAAGTTTCCAGGCTATGAATTAAAGAGGTAATAACTACAGAATTGAGGATAGTTGTCCCATGTACATTATATATAGTTTATGCTTTATTTATGGAATGTAATATGTGAGGTATATCCAACAAGGGTGATAAGCCTATTTATATTTGATTAATTTTTTAACTAATGTTTAATACCTATGAATTAATAGAAAAATGATAAACGACCATAAGTGAACTTAGTCACTGGTATGGCTTCCTTGACCAATAATGGTGGAGTCCTTAACTATACTTGTGTAACATGAGACATGTGGACCCCTAGTTGGGTGTAAATGAATTTTATAATAATCATGGTCCTTAGAATAGGTGACTTTTTACCTTCGAGTAGTAGTATGTTATGGTTTGAGAATGAGTGGCCCGAGTAGGTCATAAAAGAACCATGATATGAGTTAGAGCCTTCAGGAAACTGAGATAACATTAGGGAAAGTGTTTCTCCCCCAATAAGATATGATTTCATAGATATATATAATCAAGAAATCAAATGGATATATTGGTTGTTTGTATAGACCTAGTAAGGAATTGGGTACTGAAATGTGATTTAACCTATATATTGTGAGAGATGTCTTTATGGTATGTCTTATGGGGCAGTCAATTTGTAGTGTAGTCATGATGATGTTGTTGGAATCTATACCCTCCAAGGTATAGGTTTTGACTCAAGATATATCTTTAAGATATGAGGACCTAGGATGGGTGTTTAGGATTTTATGACATATAGTGCACCCCAATGGGTTCTCAAGTGAAATGTTCACCCTATAGAGGGTTTTTGTTTTTGAAATGGGTTGTGATGATTGTGGGTTTTACCTTAGAACCCGAATCAAGAATTTTAACCATATATGGTTATGATAAAATTTATTTACTCACTTGAGATTATGAAATCACATTTCAAGACCTTGTGTAGGAAGATGGATAACCCATTGATATTTATTATATCAGTTGATTTGGGTGGTATACCCTTCCCACTGAGACAAAAAAATTGGGATACCTAGTAAGTTTCCCTAAGAGTCGGATATGGCATATGAGTGTGTTTTCCATTACCATTGATAGATCCGTGGAGTTGGGATATCTACTATTTTTGGCTTCCTAATATATTATCTTAGGAGTTATATGTGGCCTACAAGCATGTTTTGGGCTACCAAGAATTGCAGCTAAGAGAACCATGAGTTTGGCTACCATGTATTTGATCGTTGGAGTTGAGATGATGATACCACTATTTATGATTCAAGGTATTAGAAATGGGAATAAAATAGTTTTTTCTACCTAGGATTTGATCCTCAGAGTCAAGATGATATAATACAATTTGGGATTCCTTATATTGAATCGAGGAGTACCATTTTTTGGTTTCCTTGTACTTAATCCTTAGACTCAATATGATATACCCTAATTCAGGGCTGATTTGGATTTGAGCTATCAGTACCAGGGTTAGAGTTTCCATGGATTTTATCCTTAGAGTCAAGAGGATACAATGGTTTCAATGTCAAACATATATCTTCCCATAGTTTTAAGTCACCATGGGTTAGTTCCTTGGGACTGAGATGATATTTTGTTGGCGTGGTTGTGTGACATGATCAAAGAAAACCCAGCACTAATTGAATTGTGTTTAGTTTAACCCCCAATATTATATAATACTCATGGATCAATAATGTTTATTTTTTTACACTTATGTAGTATTTTTTAATAATATTCATTAGGGAATGTCACATGAAATTATAAACTGCATTGCTTGTTATGATTGAGACTATGTTGGTTATTCCCTACTAAATTTCACTCACACCTTGGTTAGGTAGTAATGAAACATGGGTACTGTAGTAGGCCTATTTTATCATATGTTCTAGTGGGGAAGAGTCTATGTGATTCATTATTGGGGAGGATAGAATAGATATACTAGATTCTGTGATTTTCTAAAACTATGAGATATAGTTGAGTGTCCTATATTATATTTATATCTTTTATTTTCTTATACATCCATCCTGGTGGGCGGCTAGTGAGTCTATATGATTGTATGCCACTTGTATTTCATTTTTTTATTATTGATTCTTTTTTATTGATTCTAGATACTTCGATGTTGTATTATGATACTGGTGTTTAGTTTATTTTCTATTATTATGCACTCTACTGTGACCGAATTTTCTCTCCACCATCACTCCCTAAGACCTCACTACTATTTGAACACCTCTATTGTATGAGGAGGCACACATAAGTTCTAGTAACTCTCTAATATATTCATTGTTCTAAGTAGACCTAGTCATGGATTTTATAAATCTCAATCAAATAATTTAGGCCATTGATATAACTGAGTGTATCATAGTTCATGTTTTCTTACTATTTTTGGAGATGGTGGATAGACAACATAGGAATGTGTTGGAGATTATGATGGATATCAACCTAATGCTTCAAAAACACATTTTAATTTTCTTTTTATTTTTTATTATGGATATGGGATTGATGTTATTCATTTATCATGTTTCAATTGTATGGTTTTTATCTAGAGTGACATATATGGGTTGTAGATTTTATGATTTACAGATTATAGTGGTATTACCTATTGGAATGGTGGTAAGAGGTTATGATAAATCATCATATTTTGAATGTAGGATTCATAAGACATATGTATTCTCAATATATTTTTATCATTATTGATAGGGTTAAACTATATAATGTTTTAGTAATAGCCAAAGTGGTGTTTTACCATATATCATTTTGGTGGAATTATACTCAGATAGGACACAGTCTGTGTTTTTTCTCAATACAAGATATGTAGATCTACTATGAGATTATCCTTGATGATGGATATTAAATCCATCTATAAATGGATTTTTGGGACCCTACTAAGCCAGATGGTTCATTTTATGTCATTTTATAAACCCCTTGGGTCTTATCATGATATTGGTTTCAGAAAAAAATGGGTTTAGATATTTAATGTGTGAGCAAAAACCATTAGGTGTTTCCTAATACAGCTTAGTGGTGGTATTCTATATAATTGAACATTAGGATTATATATTTCCTTGACATAAATTATGGTAGGGTGACATCATTATATAATAATGTGATAAAATCATGATATTGTGATCCACGATAGGGTCACTCTTATATATAGAGGCTTGGTGACGATCATCATGAGTTTTTTGTTTTTTAGGGGGTAGTGTAGTATGGGGATTCCCACTAGAAATAAATTACATATTAGTTTTGTGGAAATATGATAGACTTGGGTATAGGTGATGCCCTTATTTTAATGAGGATTGTCAAGAGTGCTTCTAATTTGGTCATTTTGACATGTTGGGGAGTATTGTTATTGTTTAGGCATGTGAGCCTACTTTTGATGACATGAAACTAATAGTATTGTTAGTCGAGATTCATCACCTAGTGGTAATAGAGTTTACACCCATTACATTCCAAATTCAATTGAGGGGATAATTTTCTTATTGAATGTGGTGTCATTGGATTATAAATACATTAGCCTCTATTAGGAGATGCAGATCGATGAGAATCATTAATACAAGAGGGCATAATGGAATAAATTTTTTATGAATTGGTAATATCCCTTCATCGTAGAGGAGAAATTTTAATTAGATTGGTGTATAATGGCATAGAAGATTAGTGATTTATCAAGGATAGTTATTGATAATATGGGTGACAATGGCTTTGGATTAAGAACATGCATGTGCTGCAACGATCCTTCAAGAGAAGTGCTTAAGGATTGGTATAAGTGAATGATTATGGCATGGAGTGCACCATTGGTCATTGGGGTGTGACACTCATTATTAGTGACATTTCAGGGGATTATTTAGGGTGACTATCCAGCGAGCTGGGAGTGTATGATGTTTTTCATTTCATATAGGCACATGATTATGTGTGGAAATAGAAACTTCATTTTATTTTTTTAATTAATAGATAGAGGATATTCCATGGAATAATTCCCCTTGTATGGAGGGTTGGGGATTCTTGAGAAAAATAATTGGAATGTCCAGGTGGTTTTTGGATGTCACGGAGTAGGTAAATCTGATTATAAGTAGTTTTGTAAAGAGTACCAAATTTTGGATTTAGATTTAACATGGGATGGAGTCAGTGTGTTTGAATCAGGTTTTGGATGAATTTAAAAACATCCAATCATGTGTTCAATTGATGGTGTGTTAGTGATCAAGTGATAACATGATGGGTGATTTATTTTATGATGACCTGACCATGTAGGGGAATTGGTAGTCAGTTTCAGAATCTGGTGTGCCTAATTAAATGATATCATGGTGACTTTGAGGACCTAAGCATCATTACTAAGTAACTTAGATATCACATATATAGTTACAATAGAGTTTTTTAAAAAATGGTCATCCATAGATGGTCTATATGGTTTTTCATGTGTGTTTGGGTGTTTTAAGATGGGGATATAATTGATCAGGTCATTGGATTATTAAGAATGTCTTTTCAATAAGTGATTCTGATGGTGGGGAGATATGTAGATCATAATTGTTTATTATGTGATGATGGTTCTAGTAGGGATCCCCATGATCCTAATGATAAATGGTTTTATAGATCAATGTTGTCTTAAGATAGATGATTATAGTTGATTGATATCTTGATGTTTTAGTCAGGGTGAATATAAATGTCTTATCTTTTGACAAATGGCACTCCTCACATTTATAGTTTGATGGAGGAATCTTGTTCAACATTTTGTAATAAAACATGATGATATGATGTGATTTGGTGACTGAGGGTAGGTTAGGTTAATGGTTGAAATATTTTTTAGGCTTCATGGGGATGATAAATGTTGTGGTGGAGATATTTTTATACCTTATTCCAAGATAGGTTAGGAAATTTAGGATGAATTTTAATTTTTATCTTTGGAGTGATGTTTCTTTTGATAACTTATGATCAGATTTTAGTTCTTTGTCTTTGAACACCTCAATGAATTTTTTTTGTGTAATAAGTCTCATATATAATTTTGGCAGCTTAGGTTTATTGACTAGGGTATCCAAGTGAACCTATATAAAAATTCACTATAGGTATAGGACTATTAGGAGGACCATAGAGTGGGGACCCTAAGGTGGAGGAAATAATTCCTAGGTCTTCATCATAGTTCCCTGGACTAGTATAGCTATTGGGGGGAGAACCCATGTGAAACATGAGGGGAAAGCACACGTTTTGATGGTTTTGGAACATGGAAAATGGTTTGATGAAGGCTCTATATTTTAGTGGCGGTTTTTTTGGTTTTCCTGAAGCATAGGGAAATAGAAACCTAATACATTGTCTTCCTCCTTCTTTGGATATTGTAGATACCAATAGGGATCCCATATAGTAAAAATTCCCATGGATCCTTGGGATCGAAGGTTATAAAACATTGTGGGGAAGGATCACTATGGTGGAGGATGTTTCTTCCTGGATGGGAAGGGTTCATGGGTAGGCTATTATATCATAGCCCAATGATTGATGATGTTTCATAGGGCATGACATCAAGGGAAACACCCAATGTGAAACTACCAATGACAAGTGGAGTCTCTTTGGCTATGAAACCAGATGTATTTTCTTATTAATTGGTGGTTATGAGGCACATAACATCATGCATAATGTAATGGTAATGATCATTTTGGTATTTGTGGTTTTAAAATATTAGTTGAATCCTCCCTTTTCCCTTTTATTATTTAGGGTTTTGGCCCCCAATTTTCTTCCCTTCTTATATGTGATGAACTAATGAGAAATAATTTCTCAATTTCCATTGAAACCCATGTATTTTGGTAGAGTATTTGAGTGATTTTAGTGAAATTTAAAAGGGGACTCTTCATTAAGAACTTCTATTATTGGTTGTTATAAATTTTTTCTACATTACATTATTCAGATTTAGGGATTTTGATAAATATTACAATAGAAAATAGTTAAATCTTCCCATGATGAGGGGTTTTTATGGGATGGGTAGAGGATGTCTTATGTTGATACACACATAAAATTACACATAGTTTCACTAAAGGTGAATCACTCAGTGAATATATTTTTGGGTTTTGGTTAAATTAGCTATGTTTTTCTATTGATTAGGATATAATTTTTAGGGATTTAGCCAAGAATAATGTTAGGGGTGCATCATGAAACTCTTTTGTGCATTAGGTAGTGATTTTGGAATGATTAGGTCACTCAATAATTTATTGGGTATTTAAGTCAAATTTAATTGAATTTTAAATTATTTATGAATTTTTATTTTTAAAATATTCAATTATTAGTTTCCATAATTGATTATTGGTCCCCAGTGAATGATTTTGATACTCATGGTGACAAGTGATGGTTAGATGACCTTTTAAAAGCCTGGGTAGAGCGGTAAGGCTAAATCATTAAATTGGGATAACATTGAAATTGAAGTAATTGGTCCATCATACATTTTCCAGGGTTAATACTTCCATTTATGGCATGTAATATGTTATGTTTCACCATTGAGGGTGACCAGACTATCTAAATTTTATAAATTGTATAAATAAATTTTAATGTGTATGAATGAATTGTTCAATATTTCAAGGCCCATAAGAGACCTAGAACACTGACTTGGTTTCATCATTCATTGATGGTCAATTTATTACTATAATTGTGTGTCTCATGTAACATCCTGACTCAAATCACCAGATATAAGATGGAATGATACATGACATCTGGCACACCATCACATGCACAAGAGGCTTCCAACTATAAATTAGGGTCTAAAGTGGAACGTTAGGGAGAATATACACTCAACTGGAGTAACAATAATGAATAGATAACCAAACATATAAATTATATACAATCACAGTGAGCAAGAAACCAATAACATACCAACTACATGAATGGAAGAACCAAAAGGCCTGAATAGTCATACCTAAAATAAGGACACTGATATCCCATTAGTCTAATCACATATAAAATTAAAAGAAAAAATTACTATATGATATACAGCCAAATATAAGACAACTATCATCACAGTCTCCAGAACTATAGTGAGTTATCCCTCTAGATGATCAAACCTAGGCCTCATCGCAACCAATACTTGTAAAAAAAGAGGGTTTCTCATGTACCCAAGTCACATGGCCTCCTAAGATGAGTGTGAGTGAAATTTAGTAGGACGCTAGAAACAAAATAAAGTACAAAATCATTTTAAATTTCATGTACATGAATATGATAATATCACCAGACAATAAATAGATAATACATAAACTGCATAATTGTAACATATAAAAACCAAATCACAGACAAGATAAAAATACCCATATCTTGAGCGATCATGTGCTTACCAAGCTGCCACAATACCTGTATGTACCTAATTTATCCTAATTCTAGGGAGTACGTTAATGTTTTTTACAAAATTTTACAAGATGTTACACAATCCCCAATGTTAGTTAGAACCCTACACCTATTATTCCAAGTTCTTCCTTAATAGAAAATCCACAAAAACCCACCTTGGCAATGGTCATTGTTAGTAACACCGCATTTTCAACCCTTATAGTGGTTGTTATTAGGATCAATGCATGACCCAACCAGATAGTGATCGTTATCCTTGGTTGATGGTAAGTCCAACCTAACATGTTTGATGTGATTAGAAAATCCCATCACCACAATATAGAATTCTCATACATTGGCATTTAGCTGGAAGATATCCAATTCCCATTCTTTGTATACATCCACATTAGTAAACAATTCTGTGAACTGGCCCATACCATCAAATGATCCATATTATGTATGTATCACCATGGCATCATGCTTCCCTTCCAAGGGGTCATCTAATCAAAACTAAGAAATATAATCATCGTGACACCTAAATCATGGTTCCATAAGATATGAAATACCACAAGAATTACATATAATAATAGGGAACAATGAGTTATACCAACAACAGTTCTGAATAGTCTAAACAAAAATCATATTGTCACATATTAAGAAAGAGAAAAATGCTTAAAAACCATATGTGATAAATCAACAAACATATTATTCATGCATCATCACACGGACTCCTCATCTGATCAAACATCAGACATATGCCTCACAAGATATACACACACATGTAATTAAGGCATCAAACATCATCTCACATATCTTGGATTCATATAGCACTACTATATACTAAATGGTATCCATGTAATATATATAAGTCATTTTTGATTAAGACGTAGCCATCAGTGGATAACATAAATCTAGTGTGGAGAGGTTCATCATGGCCCTTTCACTTTTTCCAATTATATTAGGAATAGTTATTTTAATTAATTAAGGCTTAATGGTCATTAATTAATTAATAACTACTTATTATTTATAACAATTTTTGAAATTAAGGGTCATTTTTTCAAGGTAGATAACCTCATACCAAATGACAATAAACATGTGTAATACTAATTTGTAGAGTTCACGGAACCAATTAACTAAATATAGTCAACTACCTTTTAAGAAATTATAACTATATTTTTATAAGTCTTCCAAGTCCATTCGACCTACAACCATCGCCATAGGGTTTTAACTCTTGTCGAAGCATTCCAAATTAATTAATAATAACTAAATTATAAATAATTAACTAATTACAAGGAACCCTCATTAGAAAGGAGACTTTAATTCTTATTTAATCACTTACCATGTATTCCAGCCTAGTCATAACAATAACCAACCATCAATAGAAGGTTTTTTTCACAGTTCTGACATCATTCTGGGATAAATACCTATCACACAACAATGAAACAAAGGAAAATTAAATATATTAAAATCATAAACTCTATAAGAACCAAAAAATAAATGTACCATATTCAAAATGTAGTCAAATACTTGTGTCTAGCATCACAAGACATCAGCTGCCTATGCTGATCCAAAACACCATTGTTCTTAGAAAATTCCCTCAAGAAGTAGTGGAATGTTGATGAAATTATTTTTTTGGGATGTATCCAATGATCAAAAAATGATCAAGGAAACCAATAGAAGAGGATTCATGGATAATTCAGACACCATGGATCATAAGAGATAATACAAACCAAGATTATTTATTCATGATAAAAAAACAACAATATAACACCATTTGAGGAAGAATTATGTCAGGATCGATGATGAATCAAGGATCTCATTCAGATTCACCAATAGAGCTAGATATTGCACCAATATAACACCAATCTAATAACACATTATCATATATGACCACCACTTTTTAATTATAAGGCTTTTTTCTATAAGAAAACGGAAGATATAACAATAACATAAATAATGGGATGAAAACAATCACAAGTTTGGATTTTTATGATCTAGTCTCTTTAGATCCATCAATACCACACTAGGAAGGGGGAATAATTCACTTTGGAATCCTTTAGAGTCTATTGGTTTAATATTCATTAAGAATATGAAGAAGAACCCCATAATTTAGGGGACTAAAGGCCAGTTAATAGAGACTAGGATCATTAATTTCACACACATAGGGTTTGGTCACATGGTTTTCCAAAGTGTGTGCCAACTATGTGAGGGTAATTCCTCTCCTAGAAAATCAGCATGGTTTGGTCCCATGGTTTTTCAAATCATGTTCCAACTATACTCTTTGAAATTATAGGGTCACAAATGGTTTTTGAGGTAAGGAAACAAATTTTTTTAATCTTTTAACCTTAACCATGTTCTACCTACAAACTTATTCTACAAACCGCATGATTTCCTAGGGAGAATCAAAATATATTCCTTGACCATTCACAAATCATTCACCCTTTTAATAGGCCTTTAAAATTATCCAAAACTCCCTGTATTAACTCAAAACCTTCCTTAAAGTAAAAAGTCTCTAAAAAATGGAGTCAAAAAATCTAAAATTTCACCAACAAATTCCATATGTAATAATGTGGGTTACTACAATATCTTCACTATAGAACTTATCCTCCCTGAGAAGTTGTGGAGACAATAGAAACATGTCACTAATTTTATCTTGATCATCATCTACAAGGATTTATATCTGTTTCATTCATAAGAACAAACCCACCTCATTAATTTTGTGTTAAATTAAAAAATGTCCATAATTCTTATACTACGTGACACTATGTACAATAACAAAGGACAATCCAAAAGCCTTTTTTCCTCTAACTTCAAAAAGGTGATCACCATATCTATTGAACTTAATACATCATAGTTTCTTCAATTGATTCCCCTAGAAGAATAAAGGTCCTCCCAACCAAATGAATCTCTATATCAAATAAGATTCTGGAAGTCCAAAAACACACGCAATGTGGTATAGATCTATCATGCTTGATTTGACGTAGTACACAATTTAGAAGTTGATATCAAAAATGTGTTCTTGGTTCTGAACCAAAACTAAGAGTCTTCACTAACCAACATAACCAAAAAAAATCTGGCCTTTCATGAATGGCCCTGTCTGGTTCATAGACCTCTCATTCATTCCTAATACACTGAGTTTAATTTTTTTTCTACCCACTATATTCTGGTTCACATAGAAACACCATTCAATAGACTTATAGCTGACTATCTATAAGGGTTCTCCACCACAACCACCAAAATTACATAAACCATAAATTATGATACATTAATCCTTAAAGGCACTGTCAAATTGATCCAACGTCCTTATTGAAGATCAAAACAACTTTGAATTAAATTCCTGGATTGGTTCAGTAACCTCTTGTACCATCCATAAGGATCCCAATCATGCACTAACATGCTAATGATCTAACTTTCTATTGATTCACACCAATTCCTATTTATTAAGAATCCCACACCTACAACCCATCCAACACTATAATTTAATAAAAAATCAATAATTTAATATGGAACAATATTATCTTGGGTCTACCACACATTGGTCCCCTGGATTCACCACAAATGTCCAACAATATGTCTTGAGCAATACCACAACCATTCCCACAAGAGATGTTATTTAACTAGAAACATTATCAATTATCGACACTATAGGAGTATCCTTATTTATCACATTTCGATGCTTACAGTGATTCCCCCCCCAAAGACAACTCCATCACAAAACATAGTGAATAAATGTGACTGTTAGTTCATACCCAATTGTCAAGAAAAGCACCACACACTACACACACCAAGAATTCTTGGAACATGGTCCATTGCATTGAATGATCCATTATCAATGTGTAAATATTATTCATCATCCAAGAAATGGGTTATTACTTCTGACCTCATTGAGTCTCATTCACTCAAATAACTTGCCACACTAAACTACAAAATTTCTATAGAAGACTTCCTCTGTTGATCGCACAATGGTAAATTGATCCATTGTTGATTTTTTTCACTGACCACAAATACATACCTACCCAAAACAACCTTAGGGCCACCAATAACTATGAGATTATAGAAATATGCACTTGTTTCTCTTTCGAAGAGTATCCTTGAACTAAATACATTAGTGATTTGCTACTACTCACTCATATAGGTTCATCAACTACAGATAAACATTGTCAATAGTCTACTAACCACCCTTCTATACCAAATAAACTAAATACGTTTATAAACTATAGACAAGAACCCTCATGTATTAAAGTTATTCTAGTGAGGAAACCTAATACCACTCTTTACTCACAATAGAGTGATTCCACATTACTCACATACCTATAATCTAGAATCATGTGCCTCCTTAGCTATCTACAACTCATGGTGTCATCTCCACCAAATTAGATCACTCTCATTTCTATTTTTTAGTAATGAAAACTCTTTTTTACCATTATTCACCATGCACCACCTGATACATGGGTGCCAGATCAATCCGCTAGGTGTCCACACATGCTCTAATCATCTTTGGTATGACCACCCAGTATTTTCACTCAGCATCTAAGGAGAGTTGTATTCTGAACTAATAGTCTAGAAAGTCACTCGTCCTACATTATATTCCATAATAATTTAAGCACTCTAAAACCCAAAATTGTATCATGAGTACCCGCAATTGAGGTGAACTACAATCCCAGGTTGTAAGGAAACTTACAAAATCCTCCAGGGGCAATTAAATGAACATGGCCTCTTTTTCAAATGAACACTACCCCTAAGTAATTAACCTTGAATATCCCTTAATAGGTAATTTACTCACTTAGGTTACCTTCAAGAAACATAGGTCACTAGTTTAAAAGTAACCAAAGACCCATTTCTAAGTCCAATAGGTCTTTATCAATACTCGCTTAAGGTTTTACTAGGTTCAAACCCCATATAACATCATATAGATGAACATTTCTAGATATGTCAAGATGGATACTCCCTTAGACTATCTACATCCAGATTCCATAGACACTTGGATTTATTAAATATAATTCCAATGGGTTCTAGATGGATTACTCCACATATTCTAAAGTTGGAACCTTAATTAATAACACATATCCATTGGATAGTCACATAATATTATTTAGTAAGTCAGTTAAAGCCTGATAATGAACTAAAAAAGTGTACCACCCAATCTATGTACATAGGTAAAACATCATCATCACTATAATCAATATCACCCAGATGCACCACGTCATAGTCTCACATGACCTACTATAAAAATTAGACATGCATAGTGGTTCATCTGAATTTAATTTAACCAAGAAATCATATATGTAAACACAATAGTTTTTTTATACTAATATTTTGAGTCCTTTATTAGTAAAATCACACATAAGCATCATGTATTTCATGATAAAAATATGATTCAAATATGATGCATGTAAATTATCTAATTAATATGGTCATAATTTGAATCCATATGAAATCACAACTTCAAAATCCAAGTGTGTCACACTATGTGAAGGCATATGATCATAATAGTGAAAACTAAGGATATCAATCAAATTCCTGGGTAACATTGACTTTCATTGAGAAATCTATTCACAAAACACTAGACTGAGTTTCATCACAATCCCCAAAACGTTCATATGTCACCTGTCAATGAACAGCCAAAATGGAAAAAATATAAAATATGTGCTCTTATACGATTCTGTAACATCGTGACCAAATCCTAGGGTCCAATAAGAAACACCATATGAAATCAGGTGTGCCAACCCATATTCTAAAGGGTATCAAACAGTAGTGGGGGTCTAAATTGAAACTATGAGGAGATTATTCCCTCAATAATAATGATAATAAACATAAATAACCCATCATGTAAAAAAATATACAATTAGAGTGAGAAACAAACTAATAAAATACCAACTACCTGAATGAAAGAATAACCAAAAGACTCCAATATTCAAACCTGAAATAATTATATTGATCACCCACCTAGCTAATCATAGATAAAAAGAAAGGACTAATGTACAAAAGTTTTTTCATCCAATTACAAGACACATATCATCTTGGTCTTTAGAGTCATATAAATCTATCCAACTAGAAGATCAGACCTTGTCCTTAACCTAACCTATAACTGGGAGAAGTGAGGGTTGCTTCAGTACCCAATTTACATGGCTACCCAAGTAGGGTGTGAGTATAAATCTAAAGGACACCACAAATATGGTCTAGTAACCAACTAGAAAAAATGAAATGTATGTGCATGTTATTAGCTCAAAATAAAATAAATATGAAATAAATAAATGGTATAATCATAACATATAACCACCAACGAACAAAAAATATAACAACACCCATATACCGAGTGGTCATGCATTTACCAAGCTACCACAAACATTAGTTGTACCTACTTCATCACAATTCTTGTATGGATATAAATTTAAATCACCAAATGTTATAAAACATTCTACAAGTACCAATTTTTGTTATCACCCTATGTATGTTAGTCCAAGTTCTTAATTAAAGGAAAAGTCATACACCCCACCCTAGTAGTGGTAATTATAAAGAACACAGCACACCCCCACCTAGATGATTCCATTATTAGGATCACCAAATTCCCCACTATAATGGTGGTTTTAATGCTTTGATGATAGTCAGTCTCACCGAAGATGTTATATGTAACTACATAAACACAACACCCATGCATGATATTCTACCACTTCATCATGTAGCCAATGTATTATTAATTTACATTCATGGTCCACTATAACGTCAAAAAACACATCCATTATCTTACCCATTCCATAAAATTATCAACAGTCTATAGCCCTTCCCATTTCATCATTCTCCCCTTAAAAGTTATTTTCTAACTAACACTGATCAATCTGATCATCTTGATTCCATAAGTAAGGTTCCACAATCTTTGAAATACCACATGAAATATGTATCTGGTTGAGTAATAATAAGTCATTCAAAGAATAGTAATAAATAGGCTACAAACTAATAATAGGATTACAAATCAAAAAAATATTCACAATTATAACAAACCATTTGTGAATAAACATTGAACATAGGCTTCAAGCTTCCATACAGACACACCTCATGTGATGAAACATCAAACATAGGTCTCATGTTCTAAAAAAACACACATATGATCAAGGAATTAAACATTGTATCCTTGATGTAAGTCTCATGTAGCCTGAACAGACACCCAAGGGTGTCCATTTAATCTAAGGCACTCATTTATAATTAAGAATAAACTATTAGTTACTAATATTAATCCATTACACAAGGATATTTCATGGCCATTTTTTATTTTTCCAAAAATAAAAGGAAAAGTTTCATTAATTAGTTAATCCTTAAGGATCATTAATTAATTATAAATTTCTTATTATTCATAAAACACTATAAAATTAAGGTTTGTTTTACCAAGGTAGAAAACCCACTACCACATGGTAATAAAAAGTGAATAATTCCAAAGGGTAGAGTACATAGGGCAACCTTCTACAAACCGAGTCCAATCACATTCATGAAAATATCAACATATTTTCCATGTCATTCAAGTCTATTGAACCTCCATCAATTTCCACAAGGTTCTAACTCCTACACAAGGATTAAAAATTAATTAATTCAACTGAAATATAATTAATAAATTAATTACAAGGAATATAAGTTCAAAGGATAAAGGAATATATGAATAATTTCATATTGTATATTAACACCTAGTCATAACCTTGCTAAACTATCCATGGAAGGTCCATATCACTCATAAGACTTCATTTCAGGGAAAGCACATACAATACAAAAATTAAAAAAAAAATTTAATATAATTAAATTAAAACCTCTAGAAGAAAAAGAAATTTTTATTTACCATATATGAAACGTCAACCACATCATGTTTCCATTTTTATAAGGCATCCTCTAGCTACAATTATCCAAAGCCCCATCAGTCTTAGAAAATTCCATCAATAACTGGTGGAATTGTCATGAAATCCTCTAATTGGGATCTATCTAATCAACAATAAATGTTAAAAACAACCAAGAGAATATGATTTAAGTAGAATTGACACATTAAGGATAATACGAACCAAGAAATTACAAGATTATTCATTTTTAATGAACATAGAAATGATCCATCACCACTTGAGGAAGAAAAAAAATCAATATTGATAAAGAACAAAGCATCCCACTATGATTCTCCAATGCAGAGAGATCTTCTGTTGATCTAACACCAATCTGAGAATACCTAATTGGATCTAACCACCAAAACGCGATTCAAAGGAATTGTTCAATGTAATAAGATGATAACTCAAAATAATTAGAAAATTGAAGGAAAATGACTATAAATCTAGAGTTTACACAATCTGATCTCTCTAGATCCATCAAGAACACACTTGGAAGGGGAAATAATTTTATTTGGAATCTTTTTGAGTCAATAAGTATGATAATTAAAAATAAAAATAGGAATAATCCCATAATTTTATGGATTAAATGCTAAAAAATTAAGATGCAGAGAAATAATTTCATGTGTGCATGATTTGGTCAAATGGTTTTCCAAATTGTGTGCTAATCATGTGTGGCTACTACCTCTCCAAAGAATCCCCCATAGTTTGGTCACATTTTTTAAAACCATGAACCACACATTATATTAGCCACCATAGGGTCTTGAATAGTTTTTTGGGTAAGGCTCCATGGTTTGTTAATCCATGAACCATAATTGTGAACCTCCAAGGATCTTCTATCTTAAGCAACAGGATTTCCTTGGGAGAACCACACGGTTTACCCTAACTATTAAAATTTTGTGAATCCTTTTAAAATTACATTAAATTTCTAAAAAACACCTCAGAATAACCCAAAAAATGTCCAAAAAATGTAAGACATCAACTAAAAGAGAAAAAACACAAATTAACCTAGGAAATTCCATATATAACAATGTAGGTTGTTATACCTCGAGACATGCGGACCCCATTGGTGTATAAATAGATTTTATAAGAAACAAATCCCATATTATAGTTGATTTTTAACCTTCATAGGATGTATTTTGGAATTTTTTGGGATTCCTTTCATTGGATCCTAGAGTACCATAGTTAGGGTTGCCTTGATTTAATCCTTCGATTCGAGATGTTGATACCATTATTTAGGATTCTAGGATTTGGAGTTGGGAGTACCTTATTTTGTGTTTCCTTTGATTTAATCATTAGAGTTGAGAAAATATAAAAATATTTAGGCTTCCATACATTAGAGTTGGTTGTACCATGGTTTGGAATGCCTTGGATTTTATCCTTATAGTCAAGATAATGTACCATGATTGGGGCTACCAGACATTGGAGTTGAGAGTACCATGGTATGGTCTACCTTGGATTTTTTCCTTGGAGTCGATAATATGCATATATTATAGAGTTTGACATACATTCCCACATAGGTCTGGGTTTCCATAGAATTGTTCATTAGGTCTATGATGACATTTGGTTGGAATGGTTTTATGACATGCCCAGAGAAACCCCGACAATGGATTAAGTTGGTTTGGATCAGTCTCTGGTGCTACTTAAGACTCGATGATTGATCAAATTTAATTTTTTTGTTATATTTTTATTTTAAATTTATATACAGATAAGAATTTTGCATGAATATATACACTACATTTCTATTTATATATAAGACTATCTTGGTGGTTCCCTACTTAGTTGTACTCGCTAAATAATAGGGTGATTATAGCCCTTAGGAACCAAAGAAGACATCCTTTATCATAGGTTATGGTGGGTAAAAGCCTTGGATTTTCCAAATCAAGAAAGATAGGTTGGATAGATTGGAGGTTGGTATGAGTTACAACCCAAGGATTTAGCTGAGACTTCAATATTTTATTTCTTTCATTTATTTACATATGTGGTATGCTGAATAGGCTTCTATTGAGTCCATATAGCTATTTGAAAACAATATTTCATTTATTATTATTGAATCTAGTTTATTACATATTCATGCACTGTTTTTTATTTTTATGTTATTGTTTGGTTTGTTTTGACTTATTATACACTCTTATATGAGGGCATGGTCTTCCCATAGTCACACCCTAGGCCCTTTGTACTAGTCAACAACATATATAATATGAGGAGTTCCACCTAAGTTATAGTAACTATATAGTATAGTCCATATTTGGAGTGTACTAGGGTGGGGACCCCACACTATCATCTTCTTGATCAATGTAAAATGAATATTTCTCTTGTTCGTATGTGTAGACTACTTTATCCAATTAAGTGATGTGTTTTGTTTTTTATTGTTTCCATTTCTTATTTAGAAAAATCACATATAACCTAATTCACTAACATAAAAAATCTATATATTTCCATTATAATTCTATAATAATTATATTTTTTCAAATTAATCACTTTTTTAACCATACTCAACCATATATTATTTCATGTTCATGTTGGGTTCAATTTAAAAACATACATAAAAAATTACTTAAATTTATATTTGTAATAATTAAGGAATGATAAACACTTCTGATTGTGTAACAAAATAAATTAAAATTAATTTTATGATTTTTTTGGGGTGGAAATGGTAATATATATTCTGTTATTAAAATACCACCCTTCGATCATTAAATTTATTGAAACAAGGTCTTCTCAAATTTCATCAGAAAAAATCATAACTAACTACTTATGAAATTAACATAGATCATCATAAATAAATATAAAAAAATATTCAAGTATATAAAATTATCTCAAAATGATTAAATTTAAATCTATAAACAACAACAGACATAACCAATATGAATCTAATACTAAAAAAAATAATAAATACTAATAAACACTCGATGGTGAAGATAAAATATATCTAAATAATATATTAATAATAACTATATATAAATTAAAATTATAAAAGGTTATAGGTGTGAATAAGTTTCTGAAATAGGTAATTAGGATCATTATTCTTGTTATAAAGGAGGTTAAATCTCTTTCATCGAATTTGGAAATTAATGAAGGGGTTTATCATCTCATTTATATTTATTTAAGACACATGAAATACCCACAACATGTTTAATTGTGATTTTTGTATATAAATCCTATATATAAATCCTATATATAAATTATTATAATAGTTTACATGAAATTAATGGTATTTACAAATCCATATTTTGTTATACCTTTCATTGTTTTTATATTTGAAAGATAACGATGATGTAAAGGTCATTCATCTCAATTTGATTTGATGGAACATATTTTTATATGAACCTAATTTCATTTAAATGGTGTTTATACTACATATTGTATATATAATATCATAAATTATCCTTGATTCATGGAATTTAAAGTTCAATTTGAAGCTCTAACTTTCAATTGATTTTTATTAAAATCTTTCATAAGTAATAAGTTATTTATTAATTCAACTTATTTTCTTTAGTCATAATTATTCCTCTTTGAATATTATTTTACAAGATTTTTTTTAAATTATATGATGATGATATATTTTCTTACCTCCTGTTTTACTTTTTAATTACATTTTTGAGTACATTTCATCATAAAATTTTATGACATTAATAACATTACACATTCTATATAAATACACTATTTTTCTTATATATACTTCTTCTATAACACCCCAACCCCAGTTACCGAGATTCAGTGCATTATTACGTAACATTGTCATGATCACAAAAGATCAAGTCTCGAAATACCGATTAGTTTAGTAGCTTTGGAAAAACTAGATACATTCATAAATGTTACATTACATCATAAAGTGAAAAACCAAAATAACATAGTCTCCATAGTCCACACTCATATCCCATTCAGACTATCCCTGCAGGTCAGTCATAAAATATTTCTTCACATCTTGGGAAAAATAAAACATAGAAAGGGGTGATCTCAGATGCTCAGTAAGTATAACAATATAGAGGAAACTTTTATAAATAAACATAAACATTTAAGGTAATGTATAACTAAAACAAGATCCTTTTAAACTTGAACTTCATCATAATATGGAAAAAATGAAATGAAATAATTCCATTTACTTATTCACATGGATATTCTACTAGTCGAATAATCACATGCAATGTCAATTACCACTTTCATAATGATAGAGTTCGTAATGCCAGACTATCATAACCACGTAGCCAAGGCCTCATTCCAAGACTAAAAAAAATATTTTGTCAAGGCATCATGCCAAGACACTAGTTTGTCTCATGATACCTACCAATGCGTCGAGGATCTATAGCGGGATCCACCTGTCACTTATTAAGTCCAATGCATTCCTCATTTGAATAGTTTTAAACATAACATAAACATTCGTATTAAAACTAGCATACGAAATGTCAATACTTTCTCCATAAAACATGAATGGTATAAAAATAAAACATCCATAGTCAAACATATCACAAAACCTTAAATAAAATATGGACGTTTTGAATCATAATAAATCAACTTCAAATAAGCTTAAAATCCATCAAAGGATCTTGACATAGATGAAATCAACACTATTTGAGAGAAGTATCTTTTTTGAAATCATTTAAAAGTCACATAATTGTAAAAGAAAACATTTACATTGAAAATATTCTTATAATCTTGTAAGTAAATCTTCAATGATTTTATAATGGTGGAAAATATATGCACCCTCCATATAAGGTAAAAAAAATTCATACATTAATTTTGTCAAAAATGTCAAAAAGTACCTTGTTTGGAAAATGACGGACAGATTCCTTTCAAAAACGTATAAGGCCAAATAAGGGTATAAATGAATTTAACCCATTGTCTAATAAATAGTAAAAAAAATTTGAACGATATTTTTAGGAAACATGGATGTGGATGATAAAGAGGTCCCAGTATATAATTACATATGAACAATCTTGAATAATGAAGAGGTTGTAGAATTAACCCTTACCTCGTGTCCGACTTGACTCAATCATTCATTAATCTCCTGAATAATAAACTTGAGTTAATATCTAATTTTTTAAGAAACCTTTTCAAGTTCATTATTCCTTTCATATCACTTATTACCATGTTATGAATATTATGTAGTCACTAATGTTAATAATGGTTGTTTTGTCGATCTTTGGTACATGAGTCAACAATAAACTTCTTATAATTAAAAGTTGTTAATGTGGTAAAATATACATTATATCAAGAATTATATTCATGATCTAGATATCATATATATCATATATATAAATTATATACATGCATTTATAATATTACATAACATTTATAGGTAAGAAATGAAATGCACCGTTCATGGATTCGATAAGCCGTACGTACGCATGAACGCTACTGTCATTTCTATTTCATATTTAATGAAATTAAATCATAATGATATAAAGGTACATTATAATTCCAATATGATATATAATATAATTCAAATCCTTCCTTTATACATCCCACATATGGCATTGTCGATTCAAATCACTTTGAGGGGGCAGTAGTCCGCACTTCCTAAATTGAAATTATCGTGTTTACCCATAATGGAAACCAAAAAGGTATGCCAGAAATGAAAAATACAGAATCATAAGGAAAACATATACATAATATATATCATATATAAATATAGTGACATCTTAATTGCCACCATGAAAGGTGTTAAAAGAAGATTGAACAATCATCGTTTCATGAGGCAGTAATTCGCCACCCACAGAAACAGTATATTCTTGAACCATTAGATGGAGGTGTGTGTAAGTTTAAATCAAATACATATCATAAAAAGATCCTATTATATTTAATATACTTTTTTTGTTACAAAATAATGTAATAAAAGGGTTTAAGTGGTCGGAGAAGAAAAATAAAACAAAAGAACATAAAAGAAGACATTACCTTAAAATCAGGTAACTCTTTTTGATTTAAGTCAAAGGCTTCCTTGGGAAGACTTCTGCCCAAAGTGAGGCTTCTAGGAGTAAGAGAGGGAAGTTGACAGATTATTTTGGTAGAGGTTGGCCGAGCCTAATGGCTTCGAATGTGTGAATAAGGTGGTAGAGTTGGGGGCCTTTTATAAGAGGATGGGAGGAGCACTCTTGGAAAGTCATGAAGTATTACATTATTATGAAATGATTTTCATATTTTAAAGGTCCCAAAATGATATATTTCGAGGATAAGGTGATAAGGGTTCGAAATACACTCATCCAATAGGCTTTATAAAAGTGTAAGTCTTATATTTTACATTATCTTTAAATTTTATTTAAATTGTTCATTAATGAGGTAGTTGCTGCATCATCATGGTGTCATAAATAAATTTATTTATTTAATGCCTAAAAATTATAAAAAAATTACCATGATGTAGGAAATATTTTTAGCTTTCATTGAATATTTATAGTAAAAAAAGATGACTTGTATAACCCCTTCTGAAAATTGTTTTAGTAAAACAATACATGTTTGTGACATTTAAATTTTTACTTAAAATAAAAGGTATTAATGTCATTATCTTACACAAGTGGATCCATGGGGTCCCGAAAATCGTCCCACGGTTTGTCTTGGTCGGAAATTACTCATACAATAAGAGTATGACATGTGTCAATATATTTTTATATTCTTATAATATCATTTTTACCCTAAATTACCCTAATTACCTCTAATCGTCGTTAATAAAACTCAAAAGTTATTATTCACCA
This sequence comes from Viscum album, assembly GCA_963277665.1. Classification (NCBI taxonomy): domain Eukaryota; kingdom Viridiplantae; phylum Streptophyta; class Magnoliopsida; order Santalales; family Viscaceae; genus Viscum; species Viscum album. The sequence goes on from OY728141.1 coordinate 2,096,913,576, forward strand.
AAAAATATTTTTAGCCCATTGAACCACATTTTACTTACTAATTACAACCATGTATGTCGTATTTTTGAAATTAAATTCATTGAAGTGGTAAAGTTTCATTTAAATGAAAAATAAGTTATTTTAACTACCACTTAGTGGTTTCACTATTCATCCAAAATTGAAGTTTTTCAGAACAATACCAAAAATTTACCCTAAGCTATAATTGATATTCCAAATTAAAAAATGATGTCTATTTTACTAAATTCAAAACATATAAGTTGAATTAATTATTTTTATAATTAATTCCTGATGTCAAAACAAATAGCGTGTTTTTAAGAAACAATATCAATTAAAAGATTGATAATTGTTTAAGACCAATTTCAAAGTGAAATTAATTCTAATGTCCACCATGGGATAAAATGGTAAAATTATATTCTAATTATACTTTAAAACCACTAAATAGTATAATGTATCACTATAAATTATTTTTATTAAAAAAGTTGTTTTTTAGTATTTTTTACCATTCATCGAAAATTGGAAGTTCTCAGAAAAATACCAAAATTACAACATAGGCTAATTTATATATTCCGAATTCAAAAATGAAGTCCATTTTGAAACATAAAATTTATATAATTTCAAAAAGTGGGTATTACTATTCATATCGGCTACATTGATTGGTCGCGATGTGTTAGAATCTCAAACTTGCATACAACGCAAGTTATTGCATTATTAAAAGAGAAGCATACCATGGAAGATTGGGGTGTTAGATTCTCCCCTCCTTAAATAAATTCCGTCCTCACAATTTGAAATTGTTCATCGAAAATAAAAGGTGGAAAATAGATAATACCTTTTTGGAAAACTCATATCATAAATAGGGTTCATAAAATTTAGTCTTAATAAGAGGGAAATGGAAATAATAAAGTCACCACCACATTAGTGTTTCGAATAGAATAATATTGGTGTCAATTATAGACACATAATTAGAGGGAAAACATAAATATTTATAGTGATTGATTGAGGTCATCAATCACAAAAAAGTGTAAAATTGAGGTCCTCAAAGCCATTAATCTATGATGAAAATATCATCAGTTCAACAAAACATAAGGTATTAGGATAACACATTTTTTTTAATATCCATTCCCTAAAGTTTAATAATTAATTTATTCATAGAATAAGAGAGAGGTATATATATATATATATATACTTGACAATTATAGTTTCACCCCTCAATTAATTTCTACCACAAACTCATCTTTCACTGAAAAAGATAATAGAACTCAAACATATTATATTTATTCTAATCATACAAGGTTCCAAATATTAAGACATACCATTTAGATTAGGAAAAATATTTTTTAATAACTAGGGACTTCCTATAGGTGAGTGGTAGGTAATAAAGGCATGTCACACTATGGTTGTGGGTTCGATTCCTGCAGCTTTGGCCGACGCGAAGGATTATCCCCCGACCTGCAGGTTGTCCTTTTCCTAAAACTATAGTATTATAATATTCAAAAAATAATCTTCAGAAATGATTTATCCTTAAACAATACTATCCAAATTTCAAATTAATCCATTCCAACCTTTATAGTTATCTAAAATACCTCTATCCAGACTTTCTCTAAAAGTTCTCTAAATTCCAAAATCAATTGTTACACTAGATTCCCCAAACAAAGTAATGTTTTTCTTATTTTCATATACTAAAAATAAATTTACCTTCATTATATTAAATCCTTAATGAAAAGAAAAATTACTACAGTACAATCCTTATATATATATATCACATTATTCTTATAACCAGAATATAATCCTTGAGTCCAAAAAGCACCAATACATTAATTATTCCACTTCAACTGTAGTAACAGTATAAGATTGGCCTTGATCCCTTGGCATTTTCTAAGGTAAGTTTCCCTAACACTTAGTACATTCATTTTCATAATGCCCCATTTCCCTACAATTGTAGCATTCAACATTGATAGCCTCATTCTTTCCCTTGCAATCACGAGACTGGTGACCTTTTTCTCCACATTTATAACAAACTCTCATTCCTTTTAGGCAAGTACCGGGGTGATTCTTCCCACAATTATTGCATAATGGAAAATCATTCTTTCTCTTTTTCCATTTATCTGTCTCTTGTTCCACCATTCTCTTCTTCTCTATCTTTAATTTATTGTCATAAGATTTAGAGAATTCCATTTCTGTCTTGATAGCACACGAGACTATATCTTCATACGTTGAGAAAGATTGTGATACAAAAGCTCGACAGAGAAATGGTTTTAACCCATAAAAGAAATGATTAATCTTACTTCTTGGGTTACGTATATAATCTGCTGCATCCCTCGCTAACCTTGTAAATTTAGCCTCATAATTTGTGACATTCTCATCCTCCTTTTGTCTCAGACTCAGAAATTTCCTTTCCATGTCTACTCGATGGTCACGAGGAAAGTATTTTTCTAAGAAAACCTCTTTGTATTCCCTCATTTCCATATTTGATACTTCATCATCTTCCTTTGTGTTTTGTATCAATGACCACCATTGATCAGCATCTCCAGTGAGGTGATAAACTGCCATGACCACTTTTTCCCTTTCACTGCTCCCCAAAGCCTGAAATATTTTCTCTATGGAACTTATCCATTGCTCAGCTACTAATGGATTTGTTCTCCCATTGAATGTTGGTGGTTGCTGCCTCATGAAGCAATCTAACATTGATCTTCCGCGCTGCGGATCAGGGTTCTCCATACGGATAAGGTTATTATTCATAACCTGAGTGAGTTGTCCCTGTATGGTGATTAGCTGATCAGCACCATTTGTATCACCAGCTCCACTATAATTATCTTGAGCAGGAGGGAAATACCTACATGGAGTGTGTGCATTGATACAGTTTCTATTCCTTCCACTAGGAACTATTTCTAAACAATGTCATAAACTAGATTAGTTTATGAATCGAAATACATAATTCCATACTTGTAAAACACTTAACATAAATTGAACTATTTATGGATATAATCCATAATCATAAAAAGAAATGTATTCTTTGAGGAATTATATACTCATAAACCCTTCATAATGGTTTCTAAAGAAATCGTGAATTATCCTAAGCATATCCCCCAGGAGTGTTGTAACCAAGAGTGCAGTAAGACCCATTGTCGTGTACCAGTTCCCGATCAAGTCTAGCTCAAAGCGGTGTTTTTGGGTTTTACCCATAGGTACATTTGTGCCAAATCTGCCTCTACCTGGTCATATCTAGATATGGATGTATTGCTCAGAAAATACACAAAATCTATACTTTACCAAAATTATAGGATTTTCTTCTATACTAATCCTCAAAGTCTATCTTAGGGATATGTGCTCTAATTAGAGTTTATCTAAATATAGCTTCCAATGTTATTACTAAACTGACTCTGATACCAACTGTAATGCCCCGAACCCAGTTACCCAGATTCGGTGCATTATTACGTAACATTGGCATGATCACAAAAGATCATGTCTTGAAAGACCGATTAGTTTAGTAGCCTTGGAAACACTAGATAAATTCATAAATGTCACATTACATCAAAAATTGAAAAACTACAATAACATAGTATCCATAGTTTACACTCATATCCCCTTCATACTATCCCTATATGTTAGTCATAAAATATTTCTTCACATCCTGGGAAAAATAAAACATAGAAATGGGTGAGCTCAGATGCTCGGTAAGGATAACAATACAACAGAAACTTTCATAAATAAACATAAACATTTAAGGCAATGTATAACTAAAACAAAGGCCTTTTAAACTTTAAATTCAGCATAATATGGAAAAAATATAATGAAATAAAGTCATTTACTTATTCACATGGATATTCTACTAGTCAAATAATCACATGCAATATCAATAACCACTTTCATAATGATGGAATGCATAATGCCAGACTATCATAACCAAGTAGCCAACGCCTCATGCCAAGACAAAAAATAAGATTTTTTTCAAGGCCTTGTACCAAGACACTAGTTTGTCTCATAAGACCTATCGATGCATCGAGGAGATACAGCGGGCTCCACCTGTCACTTATTAAGTCCAATGCATTCCTCATATGAACAGATTTAAACATAACATAAACATTCGTATTAAAACTAGCATACAAAATGTCAATACTTTCTCGATAAACCATGAATGGTATAAAAATAACACATCCACAGTCAAACATATCACAAAACCTTCAATACAATATGGAAGTTTTGAATCATAATAAATCAACTTCAAATAAGCTTAAAATCAATCAAAGGATGTTGACATAGATGAAATCAAAACTATTTGAGAGAAGTATCTTTTTTGAAATCATTTAAAAGTCACATAATTGTAAAAGAAAACATTTACTTTGAAAATATTCTTATATGCTTGTAAGGGAAGATTCAATGATTTTATAATTATGAAAAATAGTCGTACCCACCATATAAGTTAAAAAAACAATCTTACCTTAATTTTGTCGGAAATGTCAAAAAGTACCTTGTTTAGAAAATGACAGAAAGATTCCGTTCAAAAATGTATGAGATCAAATAAGGGTATAAATGAATTTAACCCATTTTCTAATAAATAGTAAAAATGTTTTGAAAGACATTTTTAAGAAACATGGATGTGGAAGATAGGGAGGTCTCAGTATATAATTACATATGAAAAACCTTGAATAATGAAGAGGTTGTAGAATTAACCCTTACCTCGTGTCCGACTTGACTTGACTGTTATTTAAACTCCTGAATAATAAACTTGAGTTAATCCCTAATTCATTGAGATCCTTTTTCAAGTTAATTATTCCTTTTATATCACTTATTACCTTGTTATGAACATTATGTAGTCATTTAAGTTAATAATGGTTGTTTTGTTGATCTTTGGTACGTGAGTCAACAATAAACTTCTTATAATTAAAAGTTGTTCATGTGGTAAAATATCCATTATCTCCATAAATATATTAATGATATAGATATCATATATATCATATATATTCAGTATATACATGCATTTATAATATTACATAACATTTATAGGTAAGAAATGAAATGCGCCGTTCATGGAGACGGTAAGCCGTACGTACGCATGAACGCTACTTTCATTTCTATTTCTTATTTAATGGAATGAAATCATAATGATATGAAGGTGTATTATAATTCCAATATGATATATAATATCATTTAAGTCCTTCCTTTATGCGTCCCACATATGGCATTAACGATTCAAATCACTTTGAGGGGGTGGTAGTCCGCACTTCCTAAAATGAAATTGTCGTGTTTACCCATAATGGAAACCATAAAGGTATTCCATAAATGAAAAATAAAGAAGCATAAGGGAAGCGTAATCATGATATATATCATATATAAATATATTTACATCTTAATGGCCACCATGAAAGGTGTTAACAGAAGATTGAACAATCATCGTTTCGTGAGGCAGTAATTCTCCACCCACAGAAACAGTATGTTATTTAACCATTAGACGGAGGTGTGTGTAAGTGTAAATAAAATACTTCTCATAATAGCATCATAGTATATTTAATATACTGGTGTTATTACAAAATAATGTAATAAAAGGTTTTAAGGGGTTGGATAAGAAAAATAAAACAAAAGAACATAAGAGAAGCAATACCTTAAAATCGGGTAAGTCTTTTTGATTTCATCCAAAGGCTTCCTTGAAAAGACTTCTGCCCAAAGTGAGGCTTCTAGGAGTAAGAGAGGGAAGTTCAGAGAGTATTTGGGTAGAGGTTGGCTGATCCAAATGTCTTTGATGGTTTGAATAAGGTGGTAGAGGTGGGGGCCTTTTATAAGTGGAGAGGAGGGGCACTCTTGGAAAGTCATGAAATGTTACATTATTATGTAATTCTTTTCGTATTTTAAAGGTCCCACAATGATATATTTCTAGGATAATGTGATAAGGGTTCTAAATCCACCCATCCAATAGGCTTTACACAAGTGTAAGTCTTATATTTTACCATATCATTTCATTTTGTTTAAATCGTTCATTAATGAGGTAATCGCTCTATCATCATGGTGTCATAAATAAATTTATTTATTTAATTCCAAATAATTATAAAAAAATTACCATGATGTATGAAATCTTTTTAGATTTACAATGAATATTTATATTCAAAAATTTGACTTGTATAACCCCTTCTCAAAATTGTTTTAGTAAAACAATACATGTTTGTGACGTTTTTATTTTAACTTTAAATAAAAGGTATTAATGTCATTATCATACACAATTGGCTCCATGGGGTCTCAAAAATCGTCCCATGGTTTGTCTTGGTCGTCCATGACTCATCCAATAAGAGTATGACTTGTTTCAATATATTTTTATATTCTTATAATATCATATTTACCTTAAATTACCCTAATTACCTCTAATCGCGATTAATAAAACTCAAAAGTTTCTATTCACCAAAAATTATTTTCATCCCATTGAACCACATTTTATATTCTTATAATATCATAATGGTTTCACTATTCATAAAAAATTGATGTTTTTCAGAACAATACCAAAAATTCACCCTAAGATATAATTGATATTTGGAATTCAGAAATGATGTCTATTTTACAAAATTCCAAAAATATAAGTTGAATTAATTAATTTTATAATTAATTCCCGCTGTTAAAACAAATAGCGTGTTTTTAAGAAACAATATCAACCAAAACATTGACAATTGTTTATGTCCAATTTCAAAGTGAAATTAATTCTAATTACCACCATTGGATAAAATGGTAAAATTATATTCTAATTATACATTAAAACCACTCAATAGTATAATTTACCACTATAAATTTTTTTTATTTAAAAAGTTGTTTTTATTTATTTTTTTACTATTCATCGAAAATTGGAAGTTCTCAGAAAAATACCAAAATTTCAACATAGGCTAATTTCAATATTCTGAATCCAAAAATGAAGTCCATTTTGAAATATAAAATTTAAATAATTTCAAAAAGTGGGTATTACTATTCATAATGGCTACTTTGATTGGTCGCGGTGTGTTAGAATCTCGAACTTGCGTACAATGCAAGCTATTGCATTATTGAAAGAGAAGCGTACCATGGAAGATTGGGGTGTTACATATTACCTATTATTTATAATGTAATCATTTATTATTTTTAAATATAATTATGGTTTACTCTTATTTATATTTGAAATTATATTTACCTCATTCCAATGGATTAATTTACACTCTTTTTATTATGTGTGTTTCAATAAAGGTATTTAAAAAAATATTAAAAAGTGTTTTGCTTTAATGTTCATAATTTTGACCTTTCACATCACATTTTCTTAGGATAAACAATTTATAATTTTTAAGGTTCCATTAAAATTTTTTGTATTTACAAGTAAAAATTTACAAAACTTTTCATCTCACTTTTTTAAATTTCTTTGGAAAATGACTCATAACTTCTTCTTTACTACAACGTTAAGGAATTTTTTTCAAAATTTTCCTTTTTGATTCTCTTATATATTCCCATTTAACAATAAAATATATAAAATTTATAGAGGTAAGATTTATGAATCGCATTTCAAAATGCCTTTATGAAATAATCATATTCTGGTGATTAAATTTTTGGTATCAATTCATCTATGTCCTGAAGTCATTTTAGGTGATACCATTTGGAATGGTTAAGAAACCCATTTTTTCAAAAAGGAACATGACTTAAATAATACATATTATAATTATTTTAAAACTAGAAATCACATTATTTTCCCAAATTTCTTTTAGTTTTAGGGTTCAATAAAATTAATACAAACTCTTACATAGTAAACCCATACATTAAAAGTGGACACTTATACCCAGTTTAAATTTTTTCAAAAAAACTAAAATCTTTTAAATAAAACATAATTTATTATGGTGATATATATTCAAAATTTTCCCATGATCTCATCATTGAACCAAATATTCCTTAAACCCTATGAAAATGAGTTCAAAACATGGTATTATCACAAAATATTAGTAAGGTACATAAAGAAGGACAATAGTTAGTCAATGAAAAATGAAACATCATTTAATACATTTTCCTAAAAACGTATTAGAAAGAATAGAAAAATCACATAGGTTCCTTGGGAAATAATTACCTTATAAATCTTAAATTAAACCTTAAAATTGAATTATCATATGATCTACTTCCATATTTGGAGTACCTAAGGCATTAGAGAGCTATATTATGTCTCACCCTTCTTATAAGCTATATTATCCTCACCCATTTCTCATGAACTATAATGGGGTTAAACCCTTTATATAATGTATATCAGGAACATATAAGAGGTATAATGTGTCTCAAAACTTTGTATATAATTTCTAAGGATCACATCATGAATAAACCCTTGTAAGCACTTTTAAAACCATTCGTAAAACACTATGAGATATCAAAATACCATTTTTCTATTAAAACCACTTCTAAAATCTAAAAACTAAAAAATTTGAAATGAAACCATTTTCTTTGAAAATAAATATTAAAACTTATAAATTAAGCATTACATAATAAAAGTTTCCTGAAATATATAAATAATTATCATTTTTTATATGTTAAAAAACATTTCTTTTGACCTTTTTAAATATAGAGTTTAAAGAGGAACACTGAAAGAGTGTTTTTAAATGAATTTCCTTTACATGAAATCTTAAAATATTCCTTTTAAAAAAATTTAAGTTAAATTAGAAAATAAAATTTCTAAAACATTTATTTCTATATGAATATATTCATTAAAATAATTTAAAAAACATGGACATGAAAGATAAAAATTTGGAAAATAAATCTTTAAAACATTCAAAATATGGATCATTTAGTTAAAAAGTCCCTTACCCTCAGTTTGCCTCATCAGATACATTCTATATCAACAATAATAATAAATCTAGGTTAATTATTTAATTTATTTAAAACCATTTTCAAGTTTATTATTGCTTTTATATCACTTATTAACATGTTATAACAATTACTTAATTATTTATGTTCACATTAGATGTGTTGACGATATTCGAAACTTGAGTCCAAAATGACTTTAGTACGATGTAAATAGTGAAATTGTTCATTATTCTATCATATTAGAAATAAAATTCATGACGTAATAATCATGTTTAATTATAATTCTAAATCCATTCTTAAATATAGATATGGAAATTTAGCTATAGTAAAATCATGGAGACGGTAAGCCATACGTACCCAAGTGTAACATTTCCATTTTTCAATGATCATTATCGAAACAAGTTATGTATTATGTTCTCATAATATAATTATAAAAATATCATTAACATAATTTTAATTTTTTATATATACTTATATATATCATCAATGTGATATGGTGATGATAAACGAATCACATTAGTTCATGGAGTTGATAGTTGACATGTACGCACAAACGATATTATCATTTTTTCATGCATGGAATGGTAAAAAAGTAAAGGAAATATTATCTTCTTGTAATGATAAATATTTCATTAATATCATATATAAAACTTAATTCTATCATTATAACTATTATTACGAGACAGTGATAGGAAAAAATTATAGAAGTTCGTGAGGCGGTAGTTTATCATACACTTGAATGATAATTCTTTTCCCATTTGATGGATGTGGAGATGGATTTAGTTTATTATATTAATATAATAAAATCTCATTATATTGATTATATTGATTATATTGGATTTATTTTTTCTTCATGCTGTATGAATATTTTAAGGAATAGGAAAAAGAAATAAAATAGAAATAATTAATTAAAAACGATAGCTCTTTTTTGGACGATATTCTTTGATTAACTCCTTAATACATATAAGAAGGGTTTTATGCCTAAAATAAGTGATATATAATATGGTGATGTATTTTAGAGGACCTATTTCAAACCAAATATATTTTTAAGTGTACATTAAATAGAATAATGGGTGCCCTTTTATAAGATAGGGGGAACTCTTGGAAATAATAATATATTAAATAAATATAAATTAATTTTATAATCCAAATGGATCCAAACATATTAATTTTGTAGATATGATAATTTTGGGTCTAAATGCATTTATACAATAAAAATTATATAAGTTTTTACTATTTTTTAATACTTTTCCTTTTATTTTAACCCTTATTTAACCTTTTTAATTCTTATTGTGATATCATGTAATTTACACTTTGAGGGTTAATGTAATTACTACAAAATTCCAAAAGTATAATAAATGAGAAATTGATTTAATTTAAAGAGTTATCCCAATTAGTTGGTTAAATTTTATATTTTTATTAATTTTATATCATTTAATAAAATATTATTTACTTTAAAATATCAATATTTTCAATTTGGAAACAATTCATTACTTGATTTTTTAAAATACCATAATAATAATATAAATTTGAACCAATACATCGAAAACATAACTAAAATGTCAAATTAATCTATAATATTCATGTATGAAAATAATCTTGTAACATCTTGGTCTGACAGACAACTAGAATGGTGGTAGGACCGGTGGGTCACATGGCCTCAGGTGTATCTCCCTGTATGCCAGAGGATGTCAACTAGCAGTGACTCTCTAAGGTGGTGATATTGGGGAGACTGTACCCTCAGGATCAGAGTATCACTATAGTTAATTAGATAATAAATAATATACAATAGCATAATTAGTAATAAAATAAAGGCATAGCAGTGGAAGAATAATTTAAACTAAAAACAAAATATAGCCAACAACATTATACAACAGATGCAGGCATGTACTATTAATGACACATAACTGAAAATGTAAAAGTAGAACAGTCAAAAAGATACAACATAGTACAAGAGTAAAGAAAATAAAAAATCTCCTCAGGTGATCCCCATGAGGATCCTGAGCTCTAGTTGAGTCTTGTGCTACTAAATCCCTGGTACAATAAAAGAAGAATAAGAAAACATCCATGGTCCTTTGAACATGGGATCTACTTGGGTACACTAGTGAAATGGTGGCCCATGAAGGCTGTGAGATATAAATCCTAGTAGGTTACCACTGATGCTTTCTATAGATAAACAAATATGTGAATGTAGGCAATTTTAAGGTATGAGTAAATCATAAAAAGATAAATAAATAAAGAAATCTAGGCCCTTAGGTGGATCTTGGTTCATTGATCAACTAAAAAGGAGTGGGCTAAGCCATGAACTTAAAAGTTTCAATGGTTATATAACATTTATAATGGGGAAATCCATTTAATAACACCATTATAGGTCATGTACTAAATATTATATACATCAACAATATCACAAGCCATTGGAAAACACAATTATAACGAAAAAAAGGATTTAAAGAACTAAATATCACTATTTATTTTTGAAGACAGTGCACCTTATCTGAGGGGTTTTGTACTAAAAACAGGACATTGTTTATCAAACAATTTATTTAGTATAATTAAACATCATATTCAAGAATCACATCTCAATTCACTAATAGAATCATTTACAAAGATGATAAACATAGAAAAACAATTATATGAAGTTCAACATGGCACTTAGGAGGTTAAATCACTTGGAAGTCTTTGCATGTATCAGGATGCTAAATCACCTTAAACATTGTCTCAAGGGCTGGCGTAAGGATAAATCGAAGCAAGTTGATAAATACATAGCCACTCTTGAGACTGATCTCAACCAATTACAAATTTCTTCCACCCATTCGGATTTCTCTACTGACCCTCAGCAGGAGGTTAATATTTCAATAAAACCCAATTCCTTTCTTACTCTCAGGGATAACATTCAAAAACAGGTCTTCAAAACTAAATGGCTCCTTGATGGTGATCGCAACACTAAATTCTATAGTGCAATCCAAAGGGTTAGAATGGTCTGTCGGTTGCTATCCTTTCAAAAAGGCAATGACACCCTTCTTGACTCTCAGGCCTCCATTACAAATCATGTGGTATCTTACTTTGAGAATATCTTTAATGGGGGTTGTATTAACAAGGAACTCCTTCTCGAGGTCATTCCTTCTCTAGTCTGGGAGGAAGGAAATGATTTTCTTCTGGGCATCCCACTTGATCATGAGATCAAAGACACTGTTTTTAGCCTCAACACTGACAGTGCTCTAGGACCTGACGGTTTCAACAATGGTTTCTTTCAGCTTTATTTGGATGTTATTAATATAGATGTTTGCAAGCTTGTAAGGACATTCTTCTCTAATGGTTTCCTTCCTGGTGGTATTAATTCTCAATTCCTTACCTTAATACCTAAGGTGCACAATGCCTCTAAAATTCACATGTTTCGACCTATTGCTCTCCTCAACTCTATTTACAAAATTATCACAAAGCTCTTAGCCAATAGGCTCCCCTCCTTGTGTAACAAAATTGTTTCTTGGAATAAATCTGGCTTCATCAAGGGTCGGTCTATTCAGGACTGCATCTGCCTTGCTTCTGAATCCACCAATGCCCTCAATAAAAACTCCAGAGGAGGTAACATTGCTATTAAACAAGACATTCGGAAAGATTTTGACACCATTGACTAGGGTTTCATTTTCAAGGTCCTTCGAGCTTTCGGATTCAATGACATATTTATTAGCAGGCTTAATTCTTAATTCAACTCAACTTCTATCTCTATCCTCATTAATGGCTCTCCTAAGGGTTTCTTTAAATTTTCAAAAGGGGTTTGACAAGGTGATCCTCTCTCTGCCATTATTTGTTCCATTGCGGAGGATTACCTTAGTCACCTCCTCACCTCTTTGGTGCATTCAAATAAGCGTAAGCCCATACAGGCCGCCAGAAACCTCAATGTCCCAACCTATCTCCTTTATACGGACGATATTATCCTCTTCCTTAATGGTGGAAAATTCAACATCACTAATCTCAAATCTTCCTTATCTCATTATAAATAGATCTCGAGTCAATTCATCAATTGGAGAAAATCTTTTATTTTCTTTGGTAAATCTTTCCCTACCTCTAGAAAAAGTCATATCATTGAGAGTATTGGGATTAAAGAAGGTTATTTTCCGTTTACTTATCCGGGTGTCCCTATCTTCTAGGGTCGGCCACGATCCTCTTATTTTAATGAGCTTGTAGATCAAATTATTAACCAGCTTTCAACTTGTAGAGTAAAGTCTCTCTCTATGGCTGGTAGAATTTTCCTGGTTAAGGATTCTATTGTCTCTAAAATGGTTTATCCACAGATGATTTATAGATGGCCTATTAGACTCCTTCAGTAAACTAATACCTATATTAAGAACTATTCCTAGACGGGGAGTATTCTGGATAGGAAGTTTGTCACTATCCCCTGGTCCACCTGTTGTAAACCTATCGAGAAGGGAGGACTTGGAATAAAAAATCTCAAGTTCTTTAAGAAAGACCTCCTGGCCAGACTCACTTGGAACTTAATTAACAGTATATCTCACTCAATTTCCTTCCTCCAAAATCGCTTCCTAGATAAGTTCAAATCCCGGAACTTGAGTTATGTTAGATATTCCCTATGGTCATCCATTAGAAATTCTTTTATCAATATCATGAAAAATTCTAGATGGATGGTTTCTTCTAACTCAACATTGAAATTATGGCTTGACAACTGGGTTGGCGTTCCCCTCAATTCTATGAATTCATCGAATGCTTCTCTCGATTCTATTAACTCCCCCATAAAGGAAGTTATTCATTCCCACATCTTAGATCTCCCTGATCATATCAAGCATGTAGTTGTGGGCTACACCTTCCCAAATGATGAGGATAGTCTTATTTGGGAGCCATCTCACAATAGGATCCTCGACTCCAAAGCCTATTACAAGCATAATTTCTCCTCCTCAGAATCCAACTTCTATTGGTTGAAACCTTTCGATAAACCCTGGATTAAGCCTTCTAGGCTTACCTTGGTCAGGAAAATTGCACACAAGAGACTTCCCACGGAGGTTTGCCTTCATTCTTTTGGTGTTCAACTCAGCTCTAGATGTCCCCTATTTCATCAACATAGATAAGACATCAATCATTTATTTTTTTCTTGCGCCATGGAATCTTCTCTTTGGAATTTTGTTACTGATATGTTTGATTGTTGACACTATTTTATCTTTACTCAAAAACTGTGTGGAGATGGATCACTCGCCGCAGATTAAAAACCTATTACATTCAACCATTGCAGAGCTCCTCCACATTATCTGGTATGATATGAATGATATTATCCACATTGGTGTCTCACTTAATCTTAATGCAGGTTGATCGAGAATTCTTATTTCTATTAGGGACGCATCAAATCTTTAGAAAGCCACATGTGCTAACTCGGTTAGTGACTTTGGAATTTTTCATCGTCTCAGTATTAAAGGAATCTACAATCAACCGAAGCGCCTATTTGAAGTGTTTTGGCAGGCTCTGATTCCTAGCTGGATAAAGATTAATGTAGATGGTTCCTCGAAAGGAAACCCTGGTCCTCCAGGCTGTGGATCCATTTTTAGAGACTACCTTTTTCAGTTTCTTGGCTGCTTTTTTGGTGGTTGTGGTTCTGTCTCCACCCTGGAAGTAGAAATGATGGCAGTGATTCATGCGGTCAACTTTGTCAAGTCAAAAGGTTTGGACAATATTTGGATTGAAAGTGACTCCACCGCCATTATCCAAGCCATTTGGAATGGTGTAGTTTACCTTTCTTGGTCCCTTACTTCTCGTTGGAAGAATTGCCTAAGCTCGCTCCATGAGATCGGGTACATTTCCACCCATAACTACAGAGAAGCAAACAAGGTGGCTGGTGGGATTGCTAACAAAGGAGTCAACAAGGCCATTACGTTGAGTGATACATTTTCGGTTGAGATCCTTCCATTTTATGAAAAGATTTTAATAAAATTTCCTCCTTCAGACTTTTGTAATCTTCCTTTCCTTTATTTATAATAATTTTTGTCTTGTTCATTGACCAAGACATTGCCTTTTTTAAAAAATATATATATTTCAATAAAAATGATTAAAAGTTGTTCTGGGCATTTAAAACAATTAATTATAAACGTAAAATATAAGATGGAACACCCAAGGGGTGTCTATGTTCAAGTATCATATCCTAAAATAACATAACAAGGCTCATAGAGAATAATAAAAAGTGTGTGTACCAATTTAATTTGAAGCAACCAATTTTGAGGCAAAGAACACAAAGGCTAGCATGCAGCAAAACACGAACATTTAACTTGGGAAAATTTGGAAAAAGGCTATATACCAGCTATCTTATGATTACAATGTTTCACTCATCCAATATTAAGGTCTGATTCAGTTTGGTTTGGAATAAATAAACAAAATAGATATTTTACTTGAGAATAGGGAAAATGAGCTCACACAAAAGTGACACAACATTTTTGAAGAGAAACATAGAAAGGATTTAGTAGGAATCAAGATCTCACTAATACAAATACATAGAGATATATTGTGTTTGATTCAGACTTTGGATTGAGGAGATCTAGCCATGCCTAGAGAAGGGATGAGGATGAACCCAGCGTGCATAGGTGAAGGCTCATACAGATAGAGGAAGAAAGAAAAGTGGGGAAATAAATTTTAAACTTGTAAAGGGAATTTTGGAAAAATCACCATCAAAACTAGGGTTACACAGTTTGGCCACATATTTTGGCCAAACTATGCACCAACTATTAGAAACTCATTCCTTAGGAAGCCCATCTCGAATAGTATTTCCAGCATGGTTACCCTAATCATGCACCAACTCTGTGATGAATAGTGAGATGGTAATGCCAAAGTGGCACTAATATTGTGAGATAGTTACATGGTTTTGGTAAATCATGCACAGATCATGCTACACCCTATGATCCTTTGAAAAGTATCGCATGGTCTGTTTCTTGGGGCCGCATAGTTTTTAGACAAACTTTGAGCCCTGTTCAGACCATTAAAACTTTCAATTTTTGAGACGTGGTTCTCCTGAAACACGGCAAGACAAACGAGGGACCCCTCAGGCATTTACCCAATTCTATAAACAATAATTTTAAGTGTTCCATCTCTTTAAATTTCATTATTAATCTTGTTTCAATGAACATCCCATCCACTAAATTCCATAATTCAAATTCAATTGGAATTCTACCTTGGCTCAAAAACACGGGTCATTACAACCGCTCAACCCTAGAACATCTCATCCCCAAGAAGCCTTAGGGAACAAAAAAAACATCATATGACCTACATGGGTCATCAAGTACATTTAAAATGGTTGTCTTTCACCTCTAAACATTCAACTCACGTCTTAGAATCTATTAAACATACACCACTTAAGCCATTAAAACCTGATCCAACACTTATTTCGCAACAAAAACATTGATATGCTTCTCAAGAAACCGTTTCAAAAGAGACATAATAACGTCCCCATATCCTTAAAAATCATGTCATTAGTTCTCCCTGCCATAGGTTTTAACATCAAAAGGGTCCAATTCTGAGACATGGTACCTCCACCGTCGAAATTTCCTACAAATAACACCCCATGAGTTCTAATGATGCTCCTTAAATGATTTATTAAATTGGGAAAACCCGATCACCTCAAAGGTTATAATAAAGACCTCACTCAAATAAATGGTTGAATCTTGATCGACCTAACAAAAATGCGTCACACATTCTTTCAAATAATGAACTGTCAACCCTTACACCACATTTACCTTAACTTGACGGTGTTCATTAAAATGGTTTCATTAAACTATACATAATGAACATGAATGAAAAGTGGTCAAACTACCTCTGACTGACCATTATCAAAACACTTGGCTGAGACCGCTAGTTCATTAAAAACTGAACCAAGAATAATTCTTCAAATTCCCCTCACATTTACCAAGTGCACATTTACCAAATCCCACACCTAAATTCTAGTATCATTTATAATTCAAACCATCACTTTTTCATTTTAAAACCATAATGATTCAGAATGAACAAGGGTGTAACCTCATATTCATCAAAATAGAGTCTAAGGAACTAACTGAAGGTATTACATACTCCATTTTAACAAGAGAGACTTTGGTATAAGGCCCATACATCATTTTTAGATCATTTACTGAGCCCATATCCAAATCAACTTGTTGATCAAGTAAGAGGAAAGTGGTTGGTTTCCAATATTCTATCTAATACATTCCTACTTGGGAAACATGGTATCAATAAGTACAAACCATGACCTAATTAAAACCACACATAAAGCACAGAATTATGATAGAGCATGTTTATTTGAACATAAGGATATGTGAGACATTTATCTTGATGTATAACTAACTCTATCTTAGTGCATCAATGACGATGTCAATATATGGTACATGAACATCACTAAAAAGAATTCCCTAAGAGGGTACCAATAAAAAAAGAAGAGGTGTCAAACCACTGATGGTCATATTGTTGAAATAAAATTGGATTCACCTACCAAGGCATTATCTATAAACTATCACAAGCCTTTACCACCTTAGTTATATTATGATTTCTCAAGATTAAACACCAAATTCACTTGTGACTAACGATTTTTCTCAAGGGTTGTGTACACATCCAACCACATCAACGTTGTGTTATCGAGAAAGAACATAAATGTTTTCACTACAACTGGCATGATGTTATCCAACTTATAATTTTCCTCATCAATTAAATAAGTTATAGACTAGAAACTCATAAGCGCACTAGATTATAAACTTATTAAATGCATGTGTGACACTCCTCCAAGTCACGTTCAAACACGACAAAACATTTGGCTTGAAAGTTAAAACTATAACACCATAATATTTTCTAAAAATAAATCCAAATGCATGAAATTTTGTTTAATATAGATATTTATAAGTATCCTCTAAACATAATTTTGCTCCTTCTATGTTTTGAATTTCGAAAAATGGTCATCTATGTTTTTTTTCAGTGTGTTATTTGGAGTCTATTGGAACAAACTTGTTCTTTTTTTGAATAGTAACACACCCTTATGAACATTAATATGAATATTAATATGACCCTAATGAATAGAAAATTGTATTTATATTTTCTTTTGTTAAGGATTTAAGATAACGACATCTTGATTAATTTTGAAAAATGTTATAAAAGCCGTTATAGTTTTTAAATTATTAATTTTTGAATTAAGTATGATTTTATTTAAAAATTAAATTGAAAATATTTAGAAAATATTTTTCAAAAAATTTAATTCAATTTTTAAATCTACATGTCAATAAACGGTTAGGGTGAATTTTGGGTATTTTTTTGAAATATTTGATTTTTCAGAGAATAGAAAAAAAATACAATTTTGAGTTTTAGTGTGTTAATGACATCATTAATGATATAATGATGATGCAATAAATATGGTGTACTTTTGTATAGTAAAATAATTTATCAGGTGTCCCAAGTGGATAATACCATTGGTCAATACAGTGGGCAAGCCCATGGTTTTGTAAATACCACTAATGAGGTGTCCCTTTGAAATTATTAAAATAATCCCTCACTTTTGCGATAAATACCGACCCCTTACTTCTTTAAATTCATTCCAAATTCCACATAAATGAATATATAGACTCCATACTTACCTTTTATCCCTCCCAAGGATTCCTCAAGCCCCCAATTTTCCAACCTTAATGTTCTAGGAGTTACTCTACAAGATAAGAAAGTTCTCAATTTCATTCGTTTTCCATTCAAGTTCTCTTTTATGTGGTATAACATTCAAGTTTCCATACCATGTTCGTATTTCCTTATTATTCTTGATCTATTCTGTATTATGATTCATTTCTAGATGGGTGACCCTTGTCCCCTCTCTTTTTAATATTCTCTAAAACCATGTTTCATAGCTGTTAGGCTGACAAATTGTTGTACGAGATTTCTCAATTATTCTTTTATTTTGAGTTCCTTTATTTTCTTATTCTTTCATCATATCTTCATAACCAAGGGGAATGAACTCTATTGAAATGATTGATATTTTTTATTTTCTATTGTTCATTTAAAACTAATCATCATTATTCTTCTCCTCTCCCACTTATTCAAGGAATAAAAACATTGTCTGTGATGTGTCGAATTACCGACATCATGGACGATGTGATTTGAGTTTCGATTAATTTTTTAAAGTCTGGTCATGATACCATTTCTATGGTTGAACCAGGTTATAATATATGTATTATGTCACATCCATGGTTCTGTAATTCTTTTGTACTCGTAATTTTAATTTATAAGACAAAATGAGGTAGTTATTATCAAAGAACCCCTAAAATAATCAAAACGAGCATCATTAATGTTTTAACGTATGAATAATCATCATATAAAACATCAAAATAATAAATGTTATAAATTATGGTACTATAAATATTTAAATACCTTTCCATTCAAATTCTGGAGTTTCATTTCCAATCGAAAAGAGCATCTATCATGAACCAATCATGGAAATCATGTAAGGAACTCACCCAAAACAGTGCAAAGAACAAAATACTAACAAATAAGGGGTGAAATTATATTATGAAGTGATCATATAAGATTTTCTAAACACGTAAATGTTTCTTTAAAATAATAATAACACTCTTTTAACCATTATACAGAAATTTTAAACAAATTTGAAGTAATACAAGCCTGAGGTAAAAGAATTCTTAACCTGATTTCCATTCTTGGGGCTAACCTCATACTTCATTATATATATAGTATTAAAAATGATTTTGTGATGTATTTTTCTTATATTATGTTTAATTATTTCTAATTATAGTGTATATACACATTTTATCCACTCTATTAAGTATATTTTCAATTTTATGATATTTATATGGGGCTTTTCTTTTAAAATTTTCTTTTAAAACTATGTTTTACAAAATTCAAAATCAATGTTTTTATGATATTATTCATGTTGTTTGGTTATTTTATGGTTCTTGGGAATTGTTTATAATGCATTTTGGGACCTATATCTCCCTCCAATGAATTGGTTATGTGTATGTTGGAGGTTGGCCGTATGGTTACTCTTAGTGTAACTGTGATGGTTACACAATTTGTAAGGTAGTCATGAGGGTTACAAATTATAAGGTAGCCGAGAGGGTTACAAGACTATGTATGTAATGCCCAAAGAAAATTTTATGGTTCTAATTATGTTCTTAGGTATTGTGTAAATCTCATGTTTCATAAAGTAAGTATATATATAAATGTGATAAGTATGTCTTTTGAAAATGATTTCATACGTTACACGTATTCATGGACTAATGTGTTCTTTCCTTATTTTTATATCCCTTAATGATTTTTTTAGGCTCATACTAAGTTTTAAATGTTTTACATGGGTTAATTGATGTGTAAGAAAAATAATGAAGCCATGTTAAATGTTAAATAGGTTTCAAGGAATCATGTTTTTAGTTTTAATTTTTTAAATTTTGAAAAAAATGGAAACTATTTTAATGCTATCCACTCTGTAACAATGCTTAATGTTATGAATGTTTTATGTCCCAATTCTATAAATCTATAAACATTAAAATATCCTCAATGTAAAAGGACGGGTTTTCTTGAATAAATTAACGATTATGTATGCAATATGTCCGGGTCCTTATAGTTGGTATTAGAGGATGGTTTAGATAACATTAGGGGTTAGGATGATGTTAAAAGAATAACATAAATGATTTTTACTCTATAATAAATTTGAAATGTTATAGAATTTAAATATTACCATATTGCTTCATCTAAGGTATGTTTGTCCATAATAGTTGTCCACGGAAGGAATAGGGATGCTGAAGAGGAGACGCACTGACAGAACGACATCCTTCCGGATCTATAGCCTAGAATGGTATGGATTTGAACTGAGTAGTCTGTAACAGTAATGGATCAAATAACATAGGAAATAAATGGTGGTTCCATCCATTCAAGATAAGAAATATAGGTACCACAACAGAACATGATAGTAGTGAAACATTTTATGAGACAACACCCCCTGGTTTTCAATGGATCTTCTAACCTAGTAGCAGCTGAAGGATGGATCAAATCCCTTGATAATATATTCAATGTTATGGGATGTTCATATAATCAAAAGGCAAGTCTTGACATTTATCATTTTGAAGGTGAAGCTGATCAGTGGTGGTCAATGGTAAGTAATATTAGGGGTAGAGAGGATTTTGATACCTTAGAGTTGGATGAATTTAAAAGAATTTTCCTTGAACAATATTTTCTTATGGTGGTGAGACTTAGGATGGAGAAGCAATTCCTTGAATTAAAGAAAATGGAGGAGGATTCATTTGTTGTGTATGAAGCGAGCTTCACCCGACTAAAGAGGTATGCTCCAAATGTTATTATGGATCTGGATAGAAAAATCCAGCACCTTTACTCAGGACTGAATACAATGTATTGAGGGGCGTTGGCCTCCCTTGAATTCAAAAGTTAGGAGAATCTTTTCTGATGTGCTGATAGGGTAAATATGGAGTTTACTAATGATCACATGGATTTTGGAAACAAGGAGAAGAAGAGGTTCAGGTGATAAGCGATGGGTAAGAATCAAGAAAGAAATATGATGGTGAGAAAATCTAGTTTCCAGTTTTTTAAAAGTGTTGTAAGAAACGCCATGGGGAATGTATTAGAAAAACTGGGAAGTGTTTTAAATGTGGTAACTTTAGACATATGGCCCAAGATTGCAATGAAAATGATCCTAAGACTAGTCCTGATAATAAAACTGTAAAGTGTTTTAAATGTAGTGAGATGGGTCATTATGAAAATGCCTACCCAAAGAGAGATCTAAATGATGCAAATAATCCATACTATAAGAGGAAAGGTAAAGTGAGATCCCTTATGACCATGTCAGTAGATGTCTGACCATCCAATGAAGTTGTATCATGTAATTTTTTTTCACTCAGATTTTTCTAATGTTTTTTTTTGATACAGGTTCTACACATTCCTTCATCTCTATGAAATTTTTGGGTAAATTAGAAATATCACATCAACAAATGAAACCTGAACTTGTTATTTAATCACCAGGGAGAAATATTATAGCAAAGAGGAACTATAATAATCTTTCTATTGTGGTATGTGGTAAGACTTCGCCTGTAAACCTTGTTATTTTCCCTTAGTTGAGTTTGATTTATTCTGGGAATGGATTGGCATTCTGTTTACCACGCTAAGATTGAATGTGGAGCTAAATAAATTTTTTTTCAGAAATATTTTCATTTTTTATACAAGAATGAACCCATACAATTGATAACATATAAAGAAGCTGAGAAACTATTGAAAGATGGAAATGAAATTTATCTATCTCATATTTTAGAAAGCAAGGGAACTATTCAGATTGATGATGTGCCGATGGAAAATGAATACCATGATGTTTTCTTCAGATGAATTACCCAGTGTTATACCTAATCGGGATGTCAAATTCACAATTGACTTGGTCCCTGATGCTGATCCAATTTCAAAACCTCCATATTGTTTGTCTCAAATAGAACTTCTTGAATTGAAAAATCAGTTGCATGATTTTCTTAATAAAGGATTCATTCATCCTAGCACTTCACCATGGGGATATCATGTTTTTTTTGTTAAAAATAAATATGTTTCCATGATACTTTTCATTGATTATATATGTTTCAATAAAATCACTATTAAAAACAAGTATCCTTTGCCTCAGATTGATTACTTGTTTGATCAGCTCCAGAGAGATTAGTACTTTTCCAAGATTGACTTGAGATCCGGATACCATCAACTGAAGGTTAGGGAGTATGACATCCCAAAAACAGCATTGCATTCTAGATATGGGCATTATGAATTTGTTGTTATGCACTTTGGGAAAAGTAATGCACCTATTGTATTCATGAATCTTATGAATAGAGTATTCTATGAGTTCTTGGATAAGTTTGGGGTTGTATTTATTGATGACATTATGGTATTTTATAAAAATAAGGAGGAGCATGAAAAACATAAAAGGGTTGTTTTACAAACCATAAAAAGAAAAGAAATTTTATGGAAAATTCATCAAGTGTGATTTTTGGTTGAAATAGATTTCTTTTCTTGTGAACATTGAATATAAGGATGGAATAACAGTTGATCGTAACAAAAAAAGTGGTTGATTATTTTCCAAGACCCACAAATGTTATAGAGAGTCATAGTTTTCTTGTATTATCAAGTTATTACTGACGATTTGTTAAAAACATTTCTCAGTTATCTATACCGATAACTAAGTTAACAGGGAAAGGGGTTAAATTTTTTTGGACAGAATAATGTGATGTGTTTTCCGGAACTAAAGAATAGATTGGTAAATGCTCTATTTTTGGACTTGCCTTCACGAAATGGTGATTTTTTCATCTATAGTGATGCTTCGTTTAAGGGACATGGTTTTGTTTTGATGCAGAAATATCAGGTAATTTCTTATGCTTCAAGACAACTAAAACCTCATGAGTTAAATTATGCTACACATGATTTGGAATTGGAAGCTGTGGTTTTTTCTTTGAAAATTTGGAGGCATCATTTTTACGGAGCCAAATGTCAAATATATACTGACCATAAAAGTCTGAAGTATATATTCACTCAGAAAGAATTAAAAATGGGGTAGAGAAGATGGCTTGAACTAATAAAGGATTATGATTGCATGATCAATTACCATCCTAGAAAATAAAACCAAGTGGTGGATGCCTTGAGTCGAAAACATGATGCATCATTAACCATGTTACATTTGGAACATGATCACTTGATTAATTATTTGATGAATTTTTTCTTAGAAGTTGTTGGTTTAGGGAATATATCTGTTTCCTTATAGGTTTTAGTGCAGTCTTCATTTTCGAAAAAATTAAGTGAGCACAGAAGGAAGACTGTGAGCTACATAAAAAGGAATAATTTCTTAAAATGGTTAAGCTTTCAGAATTTATCCTTGATAAAGTTTGTGTTTTATGATTTGGAAAAAAGGTTGTGTGTACCCTGTGATTCTCAGTTGAAGAAATATTTGTTGTGTGAAGCTCATAGTTCTCCATTTTTAGTTCATCCTGGAAGTATTGAGATGTATAAAGACCTTCAAGAGTATTACTGATGGGATGGAATGAAAAGGGATATTGCTGATTTTACCATGGAATGATTGACATGTGAGCTGGTTTAAAATGAACGGTAGTTACCGAAGGGGATTCTTCCGCCTTTTCTAGTGCTAGAGTGGAAGTGGGAGAATGTATCCATGGACTTTGTGGTGGGATTACCTAAGACATCTCAAGGTAACAATGCAATTTGGGTTATTGTGGATCGACTAACAAAATATGCACATTTTCTTTCAATTCTAGATACAATGTCTTTGGATCAGCTTTCTCGATTTTACCTCAAGAAGATTGTTAGGTAACATGGAGTTCCTATTTCCCTTGAATCTGACCGGGATCCCAGGTTCACTTATAACTTTTGGAAGAGACTTCAAAAGTCATTGGGCACATAGTTAAATTTCAGTACAGTTTTTCATCCTCAATCAGATGGGTAGTCAGAACGAACGATTCAAACTTTGGAGGATATACTTCAATCTTGTTCAATGGACTAACAGGGGAGTTGGGATTGGAATATTTCTTTAGCATATTTTTCATATAATAATATTTTTCATTCCATGTATAAATTTGGAAACTTTTGAGGCTTTTTGCAGAAAGTGGTGTTGGACTCTAATGTTTTGGGATGAAGTTGGTGAAAGAAAGTTGACAGGGCCATAATTAGTAGAGGAAGTGGCTGAGAAAGTAAAGATGATTCAGCAGCACATGAGGACAGATCAGAGTAGGTAGAAGTGTTTTGAAAATAATAGAAGGAAAAACATCTCTTTCAAGGTAGGTGACCATGTTTTACTTAAAATATCTCACTGGAAAAGTGTGATGTATTTTGGTAAGAAACGAATTTTAAGTCCACGGTTCATCGGTCCCTTTGAAATCCTATATAAAGTTGGACTAATTTCATACCAAGTAGATTTGCCTCCGAGTTTGTCTCGGGTACACAATATTTTTCATGTTTCGATGTTAAGGAAGTATGTACCACATTGAACTTATGTTTTGAGTCCAGAAGCAGTTAATCTGGAGGAGAACCTTTCATATGAAGAGAAACCATTTTAGATTCTTGATTGAAGGGAACTGGTATTGCAGAATAAGGTAATCCACTGGGTAAAGGTCATGTGGAGAAACCACATGGTTGAAGAAGCAACATGGGAGTCTGAAAATGCTATGAGGGAAAGGTACCCTCACTTGTTTAGTAAGTAAATAAAATTGTGAGGACGTAATTTCTAGATGTTGGGGATAATGTAACACCCCAAGGTTTTCTAAAAATAAATTGAAATTCTTGAAATTTTGTTTAATATAGATATTTATAAGTTGCCTTTAAACATAATTTTACCACTTCTATGTTTTTAATTTCAAAAAATGGTCATCTACAATTGTGTTCAGTGTGTTAATTGGAGTCTATTGGAACCAACTTGTTTTTTAGTGAATAGTAACATAACCTTATGAATAGTAGTATGAATAGTAAAATGACCCTAATGAATAGTAAATTATATTTTTAGTTTATTTTCTTAAGACATTAAGATAATGACATATTGATTAATTTTTAAATGTGATATAAAAGCAGTTGTAGTTTTAAAATTATTAATTATTAAATTAAGTATGATTTTATTTAAAATTTAAATAAAAATTAATTATAAAATTATTTTTAAAAAATAGACAGAATTTTTGAATTCTAAATTTCGATAAATGGTAAGGGTGAATTTTTGGGATTTTTCTGAAATAGTTGATTTTTCGGTGAATAGTAACAAATACAGTTTTGAGTTTCGGTGTGTTAATGACATCAGTAATGATGTAATGATGATGTAATAAATCTGGTAGACCTTTGTATATTAAAATAAGTTATGAGGTGTCCCAAGTGGATAATTCCTTGGGAAAATACCATGGTCAATCCCATGGTTTTGGAAATACCACTAATGAAGTGTCCCATGGAAATTATTAAAATAATCCCTCACTTTTGCTATAAATACCAACCCATTCCTTCTTTAAATTCATTCCAAATTCCTCATCAATGAATCTCTGGCCTCCTTAAATCCCTAGTAGCACTCCCAATGTTTCTTCAAGCCCCAAGGTCTCAACCATCATGTTCTGGGAGTTACTCTATAAGGTAAGAAAATTCTCAATTTCTTACTTT
This sequence comes from Viscum album, assembly GCA_963277665.1. Lineage (NCBI taxonomy): Eukaryota > Viridiplantae > Streptophyta > Magnoliopsida > Santalales > Viscaceae > Viscum > Viscum album. Next base: position 2,096,939,490 of record OY728141.1, read on the forward strand.
TTCCATTCAAGTTCTCTTTTATGTGGTATAACATTCAAGTTTCCATACCATGTTATTATTTCATTCTTATTCTTGGTCTATTAAATATTATTATAAATTTATAGATGGGTTACCCATGTCCCCTCTCTTTTTAATATTTTCTAAAACCATGTTGCATAGCCATTAGGCTGCCGAATTTTTGTAAGGGATTTCTCAATTATTCTTTTATTTTGAGTTCCTTTCTCTTCTTACTCTTTCTTCATATATTCATACCAAGGAGACATGAAATCTCTAGAAATCATTTATATTCAATATTTTCTCATGTTAATGGAAAACTCAACATCATTATTCTTCTTCTCTCCCACTTATTCAAGGAATAAAAACATTGTTTTGTGATGTGTCGAATTACCGACATCGTGGATGATGTGATTTCAATTTCCATTAATTATTTCAAGTATGGTCATGAAACCATTTCAATTGTTGAACCAGGTTGTAATATATGTATTATTTAACATCCATGGTTCAAGAATTCTTTGGTACTCATGGTTTTACTTTATAATACAAAATGAGGTTGTTATTATCAAAGAACCTCTAAAATAATCTAAACGAACATCATTAATGTTTTAACTTATGAATCACCCTCATATAATAAATAAAAATGATAAAAATTATAAATTATGGTAGTTTAAATATGTAAATACTTTTCCATTACAATTATTTAGTTTCACTTCCAATCAAAAAGAACATCCATCATTAACCAATCATTGAAATCATGTAAGGAACTCACCCAAAACAGTGTAAGGAACAAAATACTAACAATTAAGGGGTGAAATGAGATTATTAAATGATCATATAATATTTTATAAACATTAACATCTTTCTTGAAAATAAAAATAAAACTATTTTAACTTTTATATATGAATTTTAATCAAGTTGTAAGTAAGAGAGACCTGAGGTAAGGGAATTCTTAACTCGATTTCCATTCTTTGGGTTAACCTTCTACTTCGTTATTTATGTGGTATTAAAATTGATTGTGTGATTGTTTTTTCTTATATTATGTTTAATTATGTATAATTATAGTGTATATACATATTCCATCCACTCTATTAAGACTCTCTTAAATTGTATTATATTTATAAGGTGCTTTTCTTTTAAAATCCTCTTTTAAAATTTTGTTCTACAAAATTCAAAATCAATGTTTTTATGCTATTATTCATGTTTTATGATTACGCTCATGTTCTTGGGAATTTTTTATGATCAAGGATGGTAACTATATCTACAAAAAATGCATTAGTTATGTGTAAGTTGGAGGTCGGCCATATGGTTACTCCAAGTGTATCTGTGATGGTTACATAATTAGTAAGGTAACCATGAGGGTTACAAATTATAAGGTAGATGAGAGTGGTACAAGACTATGTAAGTAATTCCCCATGATAATTTTATGGTTCTACTTATGTACTTAGGAGTTGTGTAAATCTCATTTTTTAAAAAGTAAATATATATATGCCGGTTATAAGTATGTATTTTGAAAATGATTTCATACATTACAGGTATTTATGGACTAATGTGTTCTTTCTGTATTTTTATATCCCTTACTGAGTTTTTTGTGGTCATCCCAATTTTTAAATGATTTAAACAGTTTAAAGGATGTGTAATAAAAAGAAGGAATCCATGTTAAATGTTGAATAATTTTAAAGGGATCATGTTTTATGTTTTAATGTTTTCAATTTTGAAAAAATTTGAAACTTTTTTTATGGTATCCACTCTGTAAAAATGTGTAATGGTATGAATATATAATGTCCCAATTATCCATATCTATAAACTTGAAAAGATTATCAATGTAAAAGGAAGGTTTTTATTGACTAAATTCAAGATTATTTAGGTAATTAATTTGGGTCCTTATAAAAACCTCCCTGCCCAGCAAGTAAAAGCATTGGATCCTCATAGAACATCATCCCTAGAATTTAGACGAATCTATTTTCTTCAACACCCAGGTCACTATACTATGGAGATGACCCGAGACTAAAATATATATCCAATGTCTCATTGATTCCATGACAATCAATTGGTTCATTATATCATTTAGCGACTCTAAGGGTGTTGTGTACATGAACACACAATACCCCAAGGTCTTAGAAGAAAGATTACCATCCTTGATATTTTCACTTTGATGTCCTCTCTATGCATCCAGGTATTAGGTTTTCCATACTACAGATTTAACCTAAAGTCATATTTCTCCATAATACCATTAACCTTGACAATGACATACTAATTCATCCATCATTGCAGAATAATATATTATCAAATGACCTACTAAGTGGCTGACCATGCCCTTGGAATGTCTAGCCAGCTGAAACAGAGTATTACTCAATTCTCACACTCAAAAAATATCTAGTATAAAAAGAAAACCCATCCAAATAAGATTTTCATTTATAAATAGGATTCTTATAAGGGACAATGGAACACAAACAGTACCATACTATATAAAACTCATAGAATTTAGCATGGCATTTAATCTATAAGGGTGAAACCTACCATTTTCTAGCCCTTTTCAAATGAATAAGTGTTGATCCTATCATTATGTCATTCCAAAATAGATTTCACAAGGTTATACACCTATCATTTAATCCATTTTTATAAAGAAGAAATCATATGAAAAACACTCATTTTTCTGTTCCAAGGAAACTCTAAGAGACGTTTAAACTACCCTTAAATGAGGGTTAAAACTAAGGATACCACTTATGGTTCAATTTTAAGTTACATCATTGACTCAAATTTAATCCTTAAACATTAAAATATTTAAAACTATAAATCATTTAGAAATTATAAAAAAAATAAAACTTGGTACCAGATTTAATCTACACTTCAATGAAAAACAAGAAAGTCCTATCAACTTCATTTTTAAACATCAACCATTTATTAAAATTTAGTAATAATAAGTAAATTTATCACACGAATTACTTTTAATATGGAAAATAATAGGTGATCTATGAGGGTACCATTAGACCAACCTGGGTTCATCAGAATAAAACCCAGTAGTTCTTATTTATTTTTCAAGGTTTCAAAATACCGATAGTAAGTTATCTCATAATAAACATTCCAAAATAGTCCTTATTGGGATTAGTTATTCATTGGAAGATAACCACACAATATTTATGCCCGTGTGATAGAGTCACAAGCATTTACAAAGGCATCCAATTTATTTTAGATTAAAATTAAATAGTTTTTACATTTTAACCATTTAGAAATATAACATGGTCATATAAAATGGTTTGATTATATGTATTTCCATCTCCCAATCTATAAAGTGCCCAGAGACTTTATAAATTGAGTTCTAGCTCCCATTTAATCAAAATATATTTACTTTAAAAAATTTACATTAGAATCCTTTTACATTTTAACCTGGGTCTAGAGGTATATACAATCTCAAAAGATAGTTCAAGTATACGAGTGAACTTTTCACAATTATAATGTGCTCATACACCTTAAAATGAAAAGTGGTTCTTTTTTAGTTGCAACAAATAATTTTTTCCCATGAAACCATTTATATATTCAAAACAAAACTATCATGTTATCATAGGTAGTAAACACATAGAAACATGATAAATAAGCATATAAGCATGGTACATGGGTAAAAATGCTAAAAAATAAAGCACCAGGGAATATGATCACCTAAGAAAATTATAAAAGTAGGCATGAAGAAAAAAACAATGGCATGGAATCACACATAACACACACAATAAAATTCCATAAGAAGAATATATATGAAACTACATGGAATAGAATATGTATGACATGTGAAGTTATATGTGCCTATAATGATGCATATAATTCTGCATCCTTTCCGTACCAGGACAAGTTAGAAATACCATAAACATAATAAATTAATATGAAGAATAATGTACACCATTAAATCAAGGTGAAATCATATTCAATGGTTTTAGAAAAAATAATGAACACAAATACCAACCCTGGATACTGGGATTTTTTGTTCTGGGTTGGGTGATTAGTCCCATACATAGATATTTAACAAGCACCAACACATTCCTAGTCTCTTGTATACCATCCCAAAACAATAAGACAAAGGATAATAAAGGCTCATATACAACTTTGAAACATACTGGCCTGATTTACCACTAGAATAGTGGTCGGATTGGTGGGTCACATGGCATCAAGCGCACCTCCCCATACTCTAGAGGGTTTCGACTAGTAGTGAGGGTCTATAGAGTTGATATTGGGAAGACTATAACCCTCCTGATTAGAGTATAAAAATGGTATGTCGGATAATAAATAACAGAAAATAGTGAAATGAGTAATAAAAGATAGACACAGTAGTGGAAGAATAATATAAACTAAAAAATGGCCAAGGCTATTATAAAATAGATGCATGCATGTTATGATGATGATACATAACTAAAACAGTATATATACAATAGTCAAGAATACACATCATAGTACAAGAATATAGAAAAAAAATCCTTAAGTAACCGCCATGAGAATCCTAAGCTCTAGCTCAGTCCTGTTCTCTTAACTCCCAGGTATAAGAAAGTCATCATAAGAAAACATCCAAGGTCTAGTGAACATTGAATCTACTCAGGTACCCCAGTGTAATGGTAAACTAGGAAGGATCTGAGATATAAATCCTAGTAGGTAAGAACCCATTATGTCTACAACTATAATAATATTTGAGTATAAATCAGTGTATTGGTATGAGAAATATATTAATCCAATCTATATAAATAAATAAATACTAGTCATCTCAGGTCTTAAAAGTACATCTGGATGGCTCTACCTTCTTCGGCTCAAGGCCAAAATAATTATATGATAAGTAAATATATATCTAATAATATATATATATAGTTATATATTTCATGTGCCTATATGGACCAAGTATGTTCGAATGTAAGTGGCCATATACCTGGAATACAAGGTGTTGGATGGATTTGAGTGTAACTAGGTCATCCATAACCATTTTGAATGAGCCTATAATCTCAAGCCAATGGTACATTCCCTACTTCTCATAATGATTAAGAGTTTTCATGCTTTTCACTCAAGATTGTGAGTGTGTTGTCTTGTAAACACCTGAACATTACTGAGTGTGTCGTTATGTTAAAACTAAATAAGGGATATGGTGTGTCATTCCCACCATCCACATTGTATCACTTGTTTGGGACTCCATGTCTCAATACGTGATGTCAAAGTTATATGTAAATTATGTATTTTTATCACATAGCATGGGATTTCAGGTGTGGTGCACCTCAAACATCATCATGTGAGTTAAATTAATACATGATATTTTTCATTGATTAAATTTTTTTGAATCGAATTTATTTATAGTGTTTTTATTATATTTTTAAATATACAATTGTTTACATGAAAAAATAATTCTACTTATGATTGACTATTACACATTATTCAATTGACATTAAAAGAAATTATTAAACAAGATAGATCTTAAAAAAATTTAAAGGATTATAAAGATGATTTTTCATTTAGAGATGTTATTTCTCTTATAATTTTCAACTAGGATGGTACATTAAACTATGAATTTTGTGGAGAATTATAAATATGGTGGACATTAATATTTTCAATTGATTAATCCAATAGAGATTTATTTATTTATTTTCTTATATGTTATGGTATAAAATATTCCTATCAATTATGAAAGTGTTTATTATTTTAATTTATAATTTATCTATTATGGGTACTATGGTCGTTTCATGTATTATATAAAAATTAAATCACAAGTATAATGTTGTATTACAATTGATTTTCCATCTAAATAGTTTCCATGATATTTTAATGATACTTGGATTCAATATATACATGATTCATTTGTGTTGTATTTTTTACAATTATACAAGTCATTCAAAATTTAATAGTAAATGTAAATCCTATGAATTATAGGCCGTGAAGTGATAAAATTATTCACATTTTCACTTATATATTTGAAATTAAGTAAATAGTGTAGTTATTATCTATTCAATGGTGATATTATTGAAAAATATATTGAAAAAATGTCAAAACAAAAAATATGAATCTTTTAATTCAAACTCATAATGAGACATAGTTTATAGTAGTTTTCAATAGATTAAATGTTTAATGGATTAAAAATTTTGTAAGTACATAATCCAAAAAATATTTATAATATATTGAAAATATAATTATGTATTTAATAATCTTAATTAATAATTTTTAAAGATAATGAATATTTATAATCAAGTTGAACAATTAGAAGATTTGTTGTTTTTGGACTGTGATCCTTACAAGGATTAAGGAAGTTAAATTCTTATAATATTGTAGGTATATAGTTTTACACGATTGATCTTGACCTATTTTGGAAAATAGAAAATAATGATATATTTACAATTGAGTATTTCTCATACTATTGAATTTTGGAGGACACTATTGGGTTAAATTATCATGGTAAATTATCATTTTTGTTATTGAAATTTATGTTGATCAATTTACATAGGTATATAAAGAGATATTTACTCTTATTTACCTTTATTAAATTCTCTCAATTGATTTATACTATTTAAATTATGAAAAAATTCAATATATCACGGATTTATAATAAAAATAGGTATATTATTTGGATGATATAGTAGACGAAGGATGAAATGTTGTTATCAACATGAAACCAAGAAAACTTCATGACCTGGGTTATAAAGAAACAATATTTTTATGATATGTGTGACCATAAAAAACATATTATTTATTATCCTTGATAATATTTAAACCATAAATATTATATGGAAGGGTGATGAATAACAAGTGGAAGTAAGTTTATCGATGGAGGTTAATAACAACATGATCAATTAAGATAAATTATGATTTATTGAATATAAGTTTATTATTTATACTTTATATGGATACAACCAAATTTATTTAATTATAATTATTATATTTTATGTAAATCATTAGATATGTTTATTAATATAGAAAAAATATGAATTTTAGGTTTAGTTTTTATAATGTGTTGATGTATAATTTTTTAATAGATTTATTGAACGAAATGAATATAATAATTTATTATTATTTAATGTTACATTTATTGTTTTACTTAAAAAATATGTAGTGGGCCTAGTTTTTCCTAGATGTTAAATTGATCAATTTTGAGTTTTAAAATTTTTGAAATTCCCTAGGGGTAACATGGTATCTTTAACTAAATAGGAGACCTCATAAGAATTATTCAATAGTTATATTTATTCCAGGGTGTGGTGTTCTCCCTTGAGATGATCTGATATAGAATTAAGAGAGTAACAGTGTCTCGATAAAAATATATTATGTAAAAAATATTATTTTTATTCTGTGAGTTTATATTTGTGATTAATTTCTTATATCTCATAAATAGGGTCTGGAAGTGGAAAACCTGAGACCAAGTCTGGGTCCATAATTAATGTTTTATGTTAGGAGTGATATATTTGGATTTTTCATTAGATCCCTAGGTTAAGTCATTGTGGGTGATCGAATAAATAAATAAATTAATATTTACTAACTTAATATATGGTTGGAAATACCTAGGATGTTGTGTATTTATATCACATTATGGTAACTCCCTATGGATAGTCACTAGTTATAGGAATGAACCCAAGAGATATGGGGATTGGAAGTTGGGTGGCTATTAATTTAGATAAAAGAATGTGATTGGACTTTGAAATGACAAAAAAAGATGCCTAGTATTTGAAAATGAATTGATGCACTAAACATGAGGGAATTTACGTATGAATTTGTCATTTCCCTATTATCTGATATTCATGTATTTCCTTATAATAATATCATATAATCAAAATTCAATGACTTTTTTTTTCTGGACTAATTAGACTTGGTTTTATCACACTCTATTTAGAATATCATAGTTCTTAATTAACCATTTTCTCTATATGTTCTTCATGAATTCTCAATTATATATATTATCTAACTTTGTTCTATATGTGGTGGTGAAAGATGATAGAGACTTGAGTATTCCACCTCTTCCAAATATCTCTAATCAAAAAATTATTTTTCCACTGCTCACCCTCTCTGTCCCTTCCTCATGCATATGGTGGATAGACTTTGACACTAGAATTGGAAGTTAATGGGGTGACATTAAGCCTCCATGTGATGGAAATAAAGAATTAGGGTGATTAACAAATATAGTATTAAGTCTATTCCAGGGAACAACGTTGGAGGTGCATTTATGATAGTGCATAATTAAGGAGTTCCAAACATAGTCAATGTCAATATTATTAAAATGGAGGGCTAACCACCATCCTATTCATCGATGTGCATGTTAGAGGTCGGTAGGAATTATATCAGAAACCGTGAATGGGGGGCTAGCCTCTTAAGATGTTAGTGTTTCACATAAAAAGTAGTCGAGTTTTATGTCATGGAATGTGGGATATAGTGACATTAATTCATTGAATACCCTGATGGAACTGGTCAAAATTTGTGGCTAGAGGTGTGTCTGAATGATATCCTAATCTACCCATCGTGGAGAGGGAAATATGGTGTAGTAATTGTTCCATGGTATCTCTATAAATGGATTCTTAAAATGGACTATGTTATACCAGGGGTGGAAACCCATGATGGGGTTACCATGAGATATGAAAACAAAGTGGCTTAGTACAATTGTAGCCAAAATAAAGAATAGGTACCACTAATTTGTGTAGGGCCAACCAGCCCCCGACCAGGTAGCACCACGGTCCAGTCGGTCAAGATAGAGGGTTGATTCACATGGGCTAAACTAATGACCTAACTCATGGTTCCATGTGACCTAGCATAACCATTAGTGTGGGAAGGAATTATGGTTTTGGTGTACCCAACCCAGCCTATATCATGGCATGTGATCGAGTTTCTATTTGGAAAAAGTGAATAGCCAATCTTGAGTTTTTTTCTTGAATATATTAATGGTATGTTTTATTTGGATAACCGAGAATTATTGTGAGTAAATTTTTTGAATACTTTGAAGAATAATCTATAGGAATGATAATGGGGATCTAGTGTCAATATCCAAGTATACATAGGTTTATTTAATCTTTCAATCATATACTCTGTGTCACCCATATTAGTATAGTGAAATGAAACAAGGCACAGAATTACTATATTAATGGTGGAGTAAACTCACTTCCTCTATCCAACTACATGGTACCCCCATATTCTATGTCCTTGATGTGTCCCACTCGGTGTGTGAGTTCCCCATATATGAAGTTAGATCTTCTTTTCACATGTTATGTGATACTCCGGGAATTGTTCTTTCAATAGTGATTATTACTACCCACTCAACATAATACTCATCCCTCGATGAGGTTTGGGCCCCCTATGGTTTTCTTATGATTTGATGTGCTTTTTGAATCAAATATTTTTTAATACCTAAGCATCAATTATTGTATGTTTTTCTTTTTCACGAAACAACTGTACAATGCGCATAGTTTTATTCAAGAATGTGATTAAAAAATAAATTATAAATATTGATAAATTTTACTTTCTTAAATAAATTTTATTTTATAAATTAAAATATCCCTATTAACATTTTGGAAAATTTTTATAATTATTTTGAAATTATTGTTCTTTGATGAATAGTCAAAATTAATGATTTTTCCAAAAAAAGTTCTTTTCATTAAATAAAATAATTTTAACGGGTGACTATATTTTGGATTTTTTCCTCAAGTAAAATATGGTCCATTTTAGTTATAATAATCTAATACAAAATTGTGATGATTTTTATATTAGTTAATATTTATGCATAAAAACATATTTTCTAAGAAAACTATTTTCTGTTGTGTTATATACATTTATATTAATATTAATTTCATCCAATTATTGAAAATAAATATTGAAATATGGATAATTTTTTTAATTATGAGGGTGGAATTTGATAAATGTGAACCTTATATTTTTTGGCATTATGAAGAGTTATTATGGAAAAATTTGTCACATGAGAATAAGGTAAATAGGGTAATTAAGATTAAAAATAATATGATAAGGCATTAGAAATCACCCCCAAACATGAATTTTTCTTATTTTATGGGATACATTTTCACATATCAATCCCAAAATTGAATATATGTCATTCTAGTGCCATTTTACCTTTACAATGACATTTATATTATTTTAAGAGAAGAAAATTCTAAAATGTCCCTCTCTTGCTTTAAATTTATTTCATATGTTCACAGATGTTTAATAATATGTTATTAATTAATATAAAATTTTTTTTTGGAACATTTTTTCTTTATTAAGGTATTTTTTTTAAATTCAGGTGATTAAATAAGTTTGAATTGTTCTAAAAAAGAGATTAATGATATTTTATAAAAAATAATATTTTATTAAATGATTTAAAATTAATAAAAACCCTATGTTAAGACAAGTGAATGGTATAAGGCTTAAAACATCATCAATGGTCCATTATGGGTATTCTATCCATTTATAGCAGCCTTCCTGGCCCTTAAAGGTTATGAAACTTTAATATTGTGGTAAATGTCTAAAGGGTTAATGGGGGTTAAAAATAAAAGATAAGGGTGAAAACAAAAATAAAACATGTTAAAATTTAATTTTATGAGATTATTTTGACTCATAATAATGTTATATTGGATGAAAATTAATTTTGAGCCATTTTAAAATGAATAATAATTTATATTAATTTAATACTTTATGTTATTCCAAGAGTACATCTCCCATCACTTATAAAAGGACACCCATTTTCTCTTTTCTTTACACCACATTGAGAAATCTAGCTCAACCATCCCCTGACCATTTAGCTTCTATACAACCTTATCCAAGTTCTAGAGGTTCTGGTATTTAAAATAGACCAACTATAATTACCTTAAGTGGAGATCTTAAGGAAGTCTACTAAATAAGAGGTAATCATGATTACTGAATCTCTCCAATTAATTTCTTATTCTACTTAGATAAAATCTATTTTACACATTATAAAATAATTAATCTAGTATCATAAATATACTAATATGTAATTATGATTATGGTACTACCATTTTACATTTTTTCCAACATAAGAAAAATAAAAACATAAATTGAAAAAATTGATAATGTCACTCATTTGTATGTGTTGACTATCACCTCCATGAAGCGATGTGATCCTTTTTTCATTTCTACTTTACATGGATTGTAATAAGGGATGATTTTTGGAGTAAATGTGATATTTATATCTTGTTATACATTATTGATATTAGGTAATTATAATCAAAATACAAGGATAAGAACATCCATGAAGAAAATCATGTGAAAATAAATAAGTTAACACCTGAAATAAGGATAATAATGAAATATTTTTGATGAACATGTGATAAGATGATGTAAGAAGACCATATATGATATAGAGAATATTAATATGTTTCTATTTAAAATTAATAATAATTTTAAGACCATTATACATGATGTTAACTAATTTTCAACTTAGGGAAATTGTTAGGTAAGGGACTTCATCTCAATTTCCACACTATTGAGTCGTATTTGGAATTATGAACCTATTTTTTTATGTGGAATATATACTACCTATTGTATGTATTTAATATGAATATATATTTATTATGGATTATTAATATTTCATTTTAATTTTAGTCTTTTAGGGAATTATAATTTTAAACTTTCTAAATATGTATGAATTTATTTTCCAATCCCATTTTTTTCAGGATTGGTCTTATTTTCAGTAGAGGAATATTATAATCTATCCTTTATAAACCCTATATATTTTCATATCCTATATATATTTATGTATTTTCTATATTTTTTCTATCGTTTCCTATCTTTGGAATTTGAATCAAAAAATGATATATTTAAATTAAAAGTTGATCTTATTTCCCTTTTGATCATGTATCTTTATCTTCCATCCCCATATTTTATCAACATTATTTTACAAATTTCCTTTTTATTTCTAAAATGATTTATTGATGAAATTTTTATATGTCCCAATAATTTTAAAAGGTTGAATAAGAATATTTATAATATATTCAAATAGGTTCATTTTCAAATTTCTTAATAAAAAATCAAAAGGAATCTTTTTTTCTTAACATATATGGAATTAATGGACTTTATTTATACTCTAAACTCTAAAAATGCTTCTATAAGATTTAAATTATTTTAAAAATAAACTTAATTTAATTAAAAAATATTTGAAATGCTTCTATTTTATTTTATTTTATTCATTAAAATACTTAATTTTACTACTAAATCTACATTGATAATGAATTAATAGTCATCTCCAATATCTTTATTAAATTTGAGTTCATTGTTTGTATCTTGAAACATTCAATTTCTTATGATCATTTATCTCTGAACATTATATTTCTCATAAATATCATTATTATTTGTATCATGGATATTATTATTTTATAACCCACATACCTTTTTTATATAGAGTGTTTTACATAGATTTTTATTTGATTGACTATGGAAATATTTATATTATATATTCCTTACAGAATGTTCCAATTTTTTCATAATACATATTATTTATGAATTAAATTGATAATTAAATATATAAATAATTCATTTGAGATGAAGTAAGATGCAATGATGAAATTATATGGCGCCTTGATGCATCGACATGTCTCATGAAACAAATTAATTGGATGCCCTTATTAAATGTGTCAATGGTTTATGCCAATGAATCATTTAAACATTCATGGAACATGGCCTTGGTGGTAAATATAACTTGACATCTGAGATCGTGAAAACAAATATTAATCATTTTCTTCATTGAGAATTAATTTATAATTATCCTTGAGATTACACCATTTATAATTATCTATGGATACTCTTTAATTAAATGGATTGTTTTTTTATTTATTTACCATCCCATATTTATTATTCCTTATTTAAAAATAATGGATTCTACAGTATGAAACCATTACTGATCATTTGATATCACCATTATTTTTTCCTTTCCCCAGGATATAAAGAAGAAATATTTGAATGTGTTTCAATGATATGAAGTAGTTTATTTTTTAATGTTTTATATTTTATTTCTAGTGTAAAATCAGAATCATTTATGTATCTGGTTATTTAATAATAGTAAATTGATCAATCCATCTAGATGATATTACTTATATATTATTCCAATTTAATAAATTATAAATGGATCTCAGTTAATGGAGTTGGTGTTGTTAGAATTGATATTAGAAGAAGTTTAGTACAATACCTGGGAACAATATTTTAATTGAACATTTATAACATCAGAATTATGAAAATCCCTTATAGTATTTATGAAATTTTACTATTAAAGGGTTTTTTTGTTTTATTGATCAATATTTATGATGATCATGATCCAATTATGTGTCTTCCATTGTTTAGAGTTGGATCATAATGGAATAAAGGGAACCAACACATATAGTCAATATAGGTATTTCCATGATGAGTAATCAAATAAAACTATTATCATAATTGGGATGATTGTGGTCATATTTGAGAAGATTACACATATTATTTATAATAAACTTACACATATGAAGAAATATTATGTTCTATAGAATGATACACCTATATTGGATCATTTAATTTGATATAAGTCTCCATATTTTACTGGAACTACTGAATCAGTAGTAGTTGGGAAATGGATTAAGTCTCCTGAAAGTATATTTATGGCATTGGGAATTAATGAAATGGAAATGTTTATGCTACCATTGTATTGTCTTATGGGATATAATTATAAATGGTTTTCATTGATCTAGAATAATTTGGAGGAAGAAAAAATAATACATAATTAATGGAGATATTTAAAATTAATATTCTTCAAAAAGTATTTCCCATGTGATAAATGAACTGAAATGAAGGAAGAGTTCCTTAGATTAGTATAGAAAATAAGAAGAAAGTGTTTTAGAGTATTATTATTCCTTTAAAAGACTAGATATGAATTTTACGGATTATATATGTAATATATAAAGAAAGATTAATTATTACATTTAGGGCCTTAAACCAAGACTCTTAAGGTCATTGGTTTCTCAAACTTTTTCTTCATATGAGGAAACAATATTTATGTCCCAAAAAAATAGAGAAGTTAATTTATAGATCCAACATCATCAAGTAAAATTAAATTAATAACAGGTCACCTAAGAACCAAGAAAAATGTAATATATCAAATAATAATAAAGGAATGAAATAATTTTCATCATTTGAAAATTGTGTAAATAAACATATAAGAAAATAGTTGAAGGGAATGGGAGTTTGTTATAAGTATGTATATATTGTTCATATGGATAATGAATACAAGAGAAGAAAGAAACCAATGGTTTTATGTGGTTTAACTATAGAAAAATGTGGAATTATTCACACAGTTTTCCCCAGTTCTAAGGGTACTTACTGTAGAAAAGGTTTATGAGAGAAGTTCTAGCCAATGTCATCACTATAGGTGAGGTTGAAGTTCCCAAAGACATGGTTCTAGGTACATTAATATTAATACAAAATTTATCCAATTATTTAGTTAATTTTAGATCTTCACACATGTTTATATCTTCCATATTTGATAAGAAAATTATATATTTTCCTACACCATAGGAAGGGAGCTTCCATTTAATGATTATAGTGGAAATATCACTATAAGAAGGATTTGTTACTTAGTTCCCATTATGATATATAAATGGGCCCCATTTACAGTTATGATTATTATACCCATGTTAGATATTGATATAATCCTTGGTATGGATTGGCGTTCAAAATATAAGAACAAAATTTATTTCAAGGTAATGAAATTGAGATACATAATGATGCTGTAGAATTCCTTATCTATATATATTTTAAATCATCATCTGAGTCATGTTTAGATCCATATCCAGTAGCTCTTCTAAATGTGATTCTTTGGGAAGAATAAAAGACACAATTTTTTCATGGGAAAAGTAATCTTTAATTTGGGAATATACAAATTGTACAGTAATGTATGGATGTATTTCCTAAGTAATTACAAAGAAATCCACCAAAATGTGAATTTTATTTTTTGATTAATTTAATCACTAAAGTGAGAACTATATTAAAGAATACTTATAGAATTGACACTGTGGAATTATTGTAGTTAAAATAAAAGAGGAGTTGTGTGATTAGCATTTTATACACCCAAGGGTTTCAACCTGGGGTGTTCTTATTATTTTCATTAAGAATAAATATGGATATACAAGTTTTTTCATTTATTATGAGGAAATAATTTTTTTACAATAAATAACGAGTATCATCAAGGTCACATTGATGACTAGTTCAATAAACATTAAAAAGATTTATATTTTTAAAATACTGAAGATTATCATGGGTATCATAAATTGTTAATTAAGAAGTAAGATATTGTAAAGATATTATTTTTTTATTAGGTATGGACATTATGAGTTTACAATAATTCTAATTGGATATACTACTTCACACTCTATTTTTTATGGATCTAATGAACTATGTATTCAAGGAATATATTTATTTTTTTGGGTATTTGTTGATGATATCTTAATATACTCTAAAATATATTAGGGACATTAAAATAAAATGTAGACCATTCCTGAGACTCTTAGAGAAATTTTCTATATGGTAAATTTAGAATGTATGAATTTTGGATTCATAATTCTTTTTTTCTTGACCATATTTTTTCCATGGATAGAATCTTAGATGATACTACAATGAAAAGGGTAGTCAAATAATGTCTTGTACTAGAAAAATAATATAAGGTACATAGTTACCTTCAATATGTTGGTTATTAATGATGCTTTTTTAAAAATATTTCTTGATTGTATATCCTATTAATCAGGATTACACATAAAGTGGTTATGTTCTTATAGACAAAGTAACATGAATATTTTTAAAAGAGTTCAAGGATAGATTGGTGAATTATCTTATGTTAAATCTATTAATAAGAAATTATGGATTCATGGTATTTAGTGATTCCTCCATGAAGGTACATAGTTTTATTCTTATGTAGAAGGATAATGTCACTCCATATGCGTCAAAAATGTTAAAGAATCATGAATAGAATTATCAAACTTATGGTCTTGAATTGGCATCAATAATCTTTTCTTTGAAGATATAAATAAATTATCCCTATGGTGAAATATGTAAAATATACAGATAGGATAAGTGCCTAAAATTTATATTTTAAAAGAAATATCTCAATATAAGGGAAAAGTGATTGATTGATCTACTCAAGGATTATAATTTATTAACACATTTCCATATGGAGAAGTAAAATAATCTAAAAGATTACTTGAGTAGGAAATATCATAGAGTTCTTACCAAAATGAAGATTGAGGAGGGTATTATATTCATATATTTAGTGAATATAGATATGGGAATTATTATAGAAGTGGAAGCATCACTTATTTTTAAAGTGATTTACAACCCATATTTATTATAAAATACAAAAAATTCATATATAGATGATGATAAATTTCACAATAAAATTAAAGTTGTGAATGATGGGAAATTGGAATCCTTCATATATAGAGATGGTATTCTGAAATTTGGAATGCGGCAATGTGTTCCATCGATACGTGATCAAGAAAGAAAATTATTAGATGATGCTCACTGGTAGAATTTATTTATACACCCTAGTATCATTATGATGTTTAGAGATTTGAGTAAACATTTTTTTGGATAAAATATAGTGGAAAATTTCTGAATAGGAATCAAAATGAATAGTTTTTTAAAAGGTGAAGTATGAGAAATAAAATATCATAGGATTTACACAACTTCTACCAATTGTTATGTAAAAATTGTATGAAATTACTATATAATGTTTCACTAGGATACTAAATACTCATAGAATGAAGGATGTAATGTGGGTTATTGTTGATCACCTTACCAAATATGCACATTTACTTACTATAATATAATATTTTCCTTTTTATAGCCTTAAATGACCCTATATTAATGGCTTTATAATAGTTCATGGTACACTTCTTTAAATCATGTCTGATTGTGACCGAAAAGATACATTAAAATTTTGGGAAAGTCTTTAGTAGGCATTGGATAATGAGATTCATTTTATAACATTCTATCATCCTTAAACTTATGGACATTCTAAAATAACTATTCAAACATTAAGGACCATTTTGACTCCATGATCCCTAACTTTCAAGGTATATGGGATCATTTTTTACCAATGATATATTTTTTCTATAATAATATATTGCTTTAAAGTGTTTAAATGGTTATGTATGATGCGTTATATTATAAGAGATTTCATACTCCAATGAATTTGGGTAAATAAATCTTTTGGTCCCATAAATTGTCGAGGATACAATGGAGAATGTAAAGACTATACAAACCCATATTAAAGTAGCTCAAAAAAATGATCTATGTTGATAACCAAAGTAAAGACTTTTAATTTCATGCGGGAGATCAAATTTTCATAAAATTATCACTATGGAGAGATTTTTTAAGGTTTAGTACAAAAATGAAAAAGTATCCATACTATATAATGCCTTTTGAAATTCTAGATATAATTGGAGGAGTGGTGTACCATGTGGAAGTGCCACCCAGCATTTCCAAAGTCCATGATTTCTTCCATATCTCATTTTTTAGGAAGTTAAATCCATGTAAAACTCATGTTCTCAAATATATGTAAATATAATTAGAGCGTTATCTATCTTACTATAATGTGCCTATTCAGATTCTGGACATAGATAACAACTTTTGAAGGATCATATGACTCAGCTGGTAATGGTACTTTGGAGAAATCATTATATGAAATTGGTGATATGAAAACTTGAAGAAATTATGACTAATAAAAACCCAAATATTTTCTTGAGAATACGTTTTGTAAATATATAGGATAATTTTTTTTAATGTTGTAAGAATATAATAGTTGATCTTCATTTATAGTAAGCTTTTCATTTTAAAGAAATAATGACAAATACACATAGTTTTATTCAAAATGTGATTAAAAAATAAATTCTAAAATTTTATAAATTTCATTTAATTAATTTAATTTCATTTTTGAAATAAAAATATCAAAATTAACTTAGGGAAAAGTTTTGGGGATTTTCTAAAATGATTGATTATTTTTAATGGTGAAAAATACTGATTTATCAAATAATACCATTTCATTTCAATAAATTAAGTAATTTAAAATTATAATTATATTTTTTATTTAGTATTAAAGGGATATATGATCCATTTTATTTAAAATAATCTGATCATCCATTTTTTTATTTTGATATAAGTAAGATTATATACTTATAAAGGCATCTTCTAAATAAAACATTATTGAGTTTTATGGATTCATATTAAAATTAATTAATACCTATTATAGAAAATGAATCTTGGAAAATTGATACCTTAATTTTAATCAAGCGGTACAAATTTGGAAAATAGACCCTCTTTATTTATAGACACTATTAATAATAACTAGGGTAAAATTGGTTACATTAATAACGGATAAATTAGGTAATTATGGTTTAAAATAATGTAATAAGTCATCAAAAACAACCTAAAACATTACTTTATTTCACTTAATGGGTTTAATTCGACCATATACATCCAAAATTAGAATATATTCTTTTTTTCTGCAATTTTATCTAGTTAATGATATTTATATTAATTAAAGTAAAGAAAATTTTAAATTGTCCCTCTCTTGCTTTTAATTTATTTTATATGTCCACATAATTATAAGAATATTCTTTGATTGAATATAAAAGTTTATTTTGAAAATAATTTATTTATTTTTTCAATAAAATTTATTTATAATTTTTCATGATTTAATAATTATCCTCAAGTTTATTCAACGCTGACACAGTATTTAATCAATTAAGAGAAAAATAAAATAAACGATTAAAAAAATTGAAAGTGATATAGTTTGGATGAATTATTTTGTTCCATATATTTTATAGAAAATTATATCATATTATGGATTTGTTACAATTTTATATTATAGTTTATTTGTTATCATGTTATTTTCAAAGTAAAATTAAATGAATAGTTTCCCAAAATGACATTAATGAAATTTTATAATAAATAATATTTTATTAAATGATTTAAAATTAAATAAAATTATATAATTATCCAAGTGAATGTAATAAGGTTTAAAAAAATAAAATATTGACTATTTATGGGTCTTTTCCCCTTTTATGGTAACATTATTCACTCTTAATGGGTAAACACTTTAATATTACTATAATAGTCATAAGGGTTAAGAGAGTTGAAACTAAATTATAGGGGTTAAAAATAACTAAAACATATTAAAATTTTATTTTATGAGATTACTTCCACTCATAATACTCTTATATTTATATTATATTAGTTTTTATCCATTTGGACATAAAAAATAATTTATATTAATTTAATACATTAAGTAATTAAATGACTTCCCCTCCCCTCATATATAAAATGACACCCATTCTCTTTTTTATTTACAACACATTTAGAAAACTATCTCTAATGAACCCAACCAATTTCTCTTATAAGCATCCTTATCAATGTTTTATAGGATATGGGCTTCCCAAAATACCAACCCTAAGTCCCTTAATAGAAGATCTAATGGAAATCTACCAAAGAATAGGTAACCATATTTATGAACTCTTCTAAATTTCATTCTTTTTATAATTACTTTAAAACTATTACACACATTATATAATAATTAATCCAGTATCATTAATATATTTATTTGTTATTATAATTATTGGAAATCCATTTTCCTCCTATTTTACATCATATTAAAAGAGAAAACACTGCTCGTTCGTACATATGACTTACCGTATCCACATAGTGGTGTAATTCGTTTTCCATCACCATTTTACTATGTTTCATAAAAAAAATAAATGATTAAAAATTATGATATTTATGACATAATTAATATTTTAGAATTATAATATCATTTCTTCCTGCTTACCTTCCAATCTGTTGTAAAAACGATAACGTTACTCATGTGTAGTTCTGGACTACCACCTCCAAAAAGCGATGTGATCCCTTTTTTATTTTTTATTTACATAGATGGGAATAAGGATATATTTAATTTATATATATGATATTTATATAATTATTTACATTATGTTAATTATGTAACCATAATCAATGTATATAGACTAGATCTTCCCTAAAAAAACCTGCATTATAAAATAAAGTAGTTAACTCCCTAAATAATAATAATATTGAATTATTGTTAATTAATGGGTGATAAAATGTTATAATATGATAATATATGATATTATAAACATTAATATGATTATTTAATAAATTAAGAACAGTTTATATTCAATTATACTGAATTTTAATCTTGTTTAACTAAGGGTAAATGTGAGGTTAGGGATTTCATCTTAATTTCTTTTGTATTGGGACATATTTGGTAATGTACAAATATTAATTTTTATGTTTTGTATATACTAGATCATTAATTTATTTAACATGAATATTTATATATTTATTATTATTAAATTTTCATTTCAAGTTTACTCTTTTAAGGGTTTATAATTTGAATGTTACCATGGAGGTTAGAATTAATTTTCAATCTCATTTTTTTGGGATTACTTGTATTTTAATTGATGGGATATTATAATAAATCCTTATTAAACTCCAATTATTTTATTATCCTATAGATATTGGATGATTTTCCAAATTTTCTAGAACAATTTCTTCTCTTTATTATTTTAATCATGAAAATAAATTTTTAAAAGAAAATCAAATATTATTTCCCTTCTGATTTGGTATATTTATATTCCATATCCATATTTTTCATGAAACTTACAAATGTAAATTTTATTAATCAAATAATGTATTAATGAAATAATATGTTATGGTTTAATTTTTATAAAGTTTGAGAAGAATATTTATAATTTTTTCCAAAAGTTCCATTTCCAACTTTCTTTTTAAAAAATAAATAGGAATGTTTTGCTTTTAATGTATAAATAATTAACAAAAAATCCCACTACCTTAAACTTTTTACACTCTTTATCTTCTTCTAAAATCCTTAAATGGTTGTACAAATAAGGGACTTTTATGGAACATTACTTGAAATGTTTCCCTTTTATACTCTTTAATTCATTAAAAGACATTGTTTGAATAAAAAATCTATTTTCATGATGAATTTATAGTCATCTCTCATATAATAATTAATATTGTTATAATTAATGAACTCTTGAAACATTCACTTTCATGGGACAATTTTTGTGTGGACATTACAATTATCATACGTTTCATTGTTCTTTATATCAAATATATGATTATTTTTTAAACCATATACCATTTCTATATATGGAGTTTTACATTGAAAATTATTTTATAAATTGGGGAAATATTAATATTATATTTTCTATACTCAATACTGACATTTATTGATAATTAATAGTGTTTATGAATTAAATTTACCATTCTCTATATGTGGAATACACTAAACATGAAGTGATGGGTGGGGCCTAGAATAATATAACCCATTAGTGTATGGACGAGTCTCATGAGATAAATGAGTTCGTTAGCCTTATTAAATGTGTTTTTAATATAGACCTAACAAGGGTTTAAACTATCTTGGTGAAAGGAATTAGTGGTAAAGATATCAGGATGTCTAAAATCATAAAATCCAACATTAATTATTTCCTTGATTAAGAATTTAATTATTATTATCCACGATATTATTCCATTTGATATTATCCATGGATGAATTTAGATTAAATGGCATGTGTTTTTAGATATTTACCATTCCATATTGATTATACATTATCTTTTCATAATGCCTTCTATTCTACTTAACCCGTATTGAGCATTTGAGATCAGCCTTATTTTGTTTCCTTTACCTATGATATGAAGGAAAAATCATTGAATACGTTTTAATAATTCCAAATCTTTTCTTTTGTTATTTTTTATATATTATTTCCAATTTAAAAATATAATAATATATGTATCTGGTTCTTCAAGACTACTAACCTAATAGGTCGACCAGGATGAGATTCCATGTATATTATTCCAA
The DNA here is from genome assembly GCA_963277665.1 of Viscum album. Lineage (NCBI taxonomy): Eukaryota > Viridiplantae > Streptophyta > Magnoliopsida > Santalales > Viscaceae > Viscum > Viscum album. Next base: position 2,096,961,328 of record OY728141.1, read on the forward strand.
TGTAATAAAGTAGACACTATCTCTGGGTTACTAGAGTTCGGTTTGTTTCATATGGGGTGGTTATAGTAGTACGGGTCAATTATCCCTAGATTAGATATTTCTTTATATTTTGATTACCTAAGGACTTCATGGTCGATGTTATAGTATTGATAGATTGGAGGATGTATTACTCCAATGACATAAGATTTTTTTTCTTGAAGTTTGACGTCCTTATATTATTTTTAATTCGTTGTGGTAGATGGAAAGAACTGAGTAGTTAAATCTTATTCATCACTTTTGACTCCTAAGGAACCACTTGGTTTCCTATGAGAATTGATTTGTGGATGTCTAGAAACATTGGATTTTTGTGGTATTTATGATACTCTAGGTATCCCCTTATTTCATGTTTGATACAAACCATTGTGGTTTGAAGCTAAGATGATTGAGATGAACCATAATATATTGTACGAATGATTAATTAGTCTCATATTTGTGCATATGAAACAGGTTTTAGATATTATCTACATTATTCGTTACTTCCTCTAATTAGTTTCCATTACAGGAGTTTGAGCTGGTTATTCATTTTGTTCCTTTCGGTTTCCCTAAAGTAACATAAGGTTGTAGATGAATTGATTTTTATGGATTTCCCCCTATGCCTTCATTTGGGTCACCACTCATAACCTGAGTTTTAGTTGGTTTGTTTCTTCATGTTTCCTTTGTGGTTCTTATGAAATCTTAATGGGCTTGTCTATAGTGACCCATACATAGTATTTTTTCCCATGCATGTTTGGTCTTTGAAAATGATTAACATGTTCAAAAAAGGTCTTGGTAGATGTGGTGCTGGAATGTCTTGTTCATAACTAAAGCTTGGTGATGCATTTTGTAACATGGTTTTTTAGCATATTGGATATGTAAATTATGACAAGAGTATGATCTTTGAGTACATGTAGTGAAGTCGTTCTTTCTAGAGTCTGATGTCATTAATATACAATGGCTTGTTTGTTGTACAATTTCCTTTATATTTTTTTATATGGTATATACATGTATCTATTGTCACATAAATTCATTTTATGGACTATTCCTTTATCTATAAATATCTTATTAGTGTTATTGGTAACTGTTATGCTATGTAGATTTAGGTTGTTTCAGGTTCATATAGGTTAAGTCCACCCATACATTGAGATATTCCTACTCAACACTACTCAATATCTAAATTCCTTTTATAAGTAATATCGGGGTGTCACGCTCAACTTAAAACTATCCTAGGTGAGGCCCCATTGGGTCACGTCGTGTCAGAGTAGTATCAAATTGGGTATTTACAAGGGATATGGTTTGGTGTCAGACATCTGGTAAGGATTTTTTTGATAATTTAGGACAACCATAATAAAGGTTCTATAGTTCATCATTCCTAGCTAGGAACCCTGTGATCGAATGATGTCAAATGTATCCAATCATCAATACATTGATAACAATGTTATTGACTCATTATAGTAAGGAATTGGATGCAAGAAATAATAATTATATATAAATAATATAGGAATGGGTATTTTATTTCAATGTGCCTATGATTGATCCCCTTTTCAATGACTAGAAGGTGAATAGGATGTCATTCGAGGGTCTAGAACTTCTCACTCTCACATATCGTGTTCTCTCATATTTTTTAAGCTACACTCGATTGTAGTGTGCTAACCACATTTTCTTTGTGTTATCAAAAAAGGAATGATTTCATTTATCTCTCATGTGTTTCATTTTACTATAATGTTATACCCTTAAATACCATCTTCAATCCAATGTGGTGTGGGTTATTTTATCTGATGAGTGCGTGATACATTCAAATGTTGTGTACTATTTGACACGACATGAATTCTCTCATAAGGTGTGTGCTACACCTAATTGTTTTTTTATACCCTTATCTGTTATGTGTTATATGATAGGATATGGGTAAACCTTTATGATTACATAGGGGTGATGAGGTGTTGTTTCCAAGAATTAATTTTTGATATATTTAGGCCCTATTTCCTAAGGAAACTTCTTTCCCCTTCATTCATGATGTAGGCTTCTTTGTAGAGTGGATGGTAATTTACTCATAGTGGTATGAAACTTCAAGTCGTTACATATGTTGTGTATGTTTTAACAATTAAGGTGAGAATGATGTCTGGTTAGTATGAGACCATATTGAGTCTTAGACTCACTTTTTCATATTCTTCATACCTTTACTGATAAGATGATGATATTAAAATTAAGATTCCTATGAAACATTGTTAATATATAGTGTATGATGATTCTCTGAAACTCATGGTGGGACTTCCCTACTGTGGTCAATTTTTGATCTATTTTAAATAATAGAGTATTATACAAGGATGGTTTAGCCTCCACATGGTGGTATGACCATGTAATAGTGTGAATTGAGGCCCAAAAACCATATGATGTGTTCCCTAAATATTCTTCATGATTGGATTGTTCCTAATTGGTAGTTCAGAAACAAACTTTGAGGGAGGAGTGGACGAGTTGTGGTTTTTTCAATATGAAACAACCTATACCAAATTAATCTAGGAGATCATTATTATATTCATGACGCTTGGTGTAATACACCATATATTTCTTGGTAATCTAGTGTTTTTTTATGATAAATAGAGTGGTTATATAGACGGACCTCCATGTTGGAGATGGTGATGTGACTAAACACCTTCATATTATAATCCCAATTTTATACTATGAAACTATTTGGATGATAATATTGTGGTGTGTGTGAAGTTAAATATGGATAATACATAAATCCACACCCCCAAACACAACTCTTGGCTTGTTATTTCCCAGCATAAAGTGCTCACAATTAATGTTTTTGGAAGACGTGTGTAATATATAGATATAGTTAGGCATTAGTGGGTGTATTTCAAGGTATGATTAATATATTTATTTGTTAATCCTCTTAATTTATGGAATTGAAAATATTTATTAATTCTTCATGATTTGTTTAGGAGCAAAAAATTCTAAAGGGATCCCTAGCCAAAACCTTTTCAACTAGGTATATTTCACTTATAGTAGCCTCCATCAACCAACTTCTTCTAATAAAGTGATTTTATATTTACTGGAAAAGAGGAATTTCATGAGATTACTTCATTGAAGAGATCAAATTCAATATTACCCATATTCATATGAATTGGGTACCACTACTATTTGTTGGTTCACAGTTGAGTAAATGAAGATAGTTTGACCCCCAGTGGTGGGTGAGGTCCCTTCAGGTGAGGAATGTAGATCTTGCCTTCAAAAAAATTTCTTCCTCTACCAATTAGATAGAAGACAGGGAATTTATTTGTTAAGACACAGGATGAGATATTCCCTTCCTTAGAATATTGAGGGTTGTTTAAATTATTTAGAATATTGACTCATGGTTGACCCTTCTCGAGAGGAAATTTTTTTCATCACCTTACATTGAAATAAATATGTGATTTGGTTTCTAAGTGGAAGGATTTATACCACTATAGAGTTTATGGGCATATAGACAGAAAAATTAATTATCAGTTCATAGTGGAACTCATTAGGAATACAAGGATATTTCCATATTTTTTAAATTGGAGTTATGGATGTGTAGTGAAATCTCATATAATGAGACCTAGATTCATGGAGTGTCATTGGCCTTCATGTAATTTATGTCATGGATATCAATAATATTATAGTGGTGTTACGTCACTATAGTTTTTATGCTTCTAACAAATGACCTTGTGTCTAGATGATGGGTGAGGCATATGAGAAACCTTTCTCATGATAGTTAATTCATGCATGGATAGAGGTGTGTTTCTCAAATTTGATCAAAGGTGGTGTCCCCATACTCTTTCTTTTTATAATATATGGCTATGATGGTGATGTCAGCATAGTTTTTATGTGCAACTGGATGGTCTCAACTATTAGAACTGAAGGTTTTTTTAGAAGCTCGGGAGTATGTAGAACATATCCCCATGAGGATGATATTTTTTATTTTAGTGTTCATTCTAAATGCCGGGATAGACATCCTGCGTGTACATCACCCTAGTAAAGAATGACCCTCACGGTGTTATGTCTATTAGATATTTTTTGGTGTTCCCATCACATAAAAACATTTACTACATGGTGGATGATGATATTTTCTCAAAGATGTGGTTTTTGATTACATATGTTTTGGAAGGAATTATCCTAGGGTTAGGGGTTGATTGAGTAGGGTCAACTAAATAATCAGAACTATCCACATCATATTGTGGTCTATTAGTCACCTAAAGGGTAGTTGTGTGGTGTTTATTAGATTTATGTACTTATAATGAATCATATGTGCATCGTGGTAGGTTTTTTCAAAGATTGAATACAACAAAACTGGGTTATATTTGATAGTGTATGCATACTTATTAGATATCAGAGTATAAATGGAGGATTCAAAAAGATCATGCATGAAGAGATTCAAAAAGGAGGACCATGTCACTCTTATTATATGATCTAGAGACATTGTTTCAAGTTCTTTGCTCCTAAGAGATGATATATAAACTAACATAGGTATAGGGGAGCTTACTACCCTACAACTCTTCTCAAGTGAGTGAAAATATTTTGATGGACTTAGTGATAATGCATGTCATAGAAGGTTCATTCTAACGTGACAACCATATATGTTTACCTTTAAAGGTGGGAAGTGAATTTATCTCATTATTTTATACCTTGGAAAGAACCATTCTGAAACAAATGTGTTTAGAGCATGGTTTCATTTCATCTCACTCTATAGGAAGACCTTGGGACAAGGAAAGGATTCATAAGTAAAATATTAGAATAACTCACCTAGAGTAGATGTATGTTTTTTAATAGGTCTTTCTTTGAGATGGTTGGATCTAGTATCTCTATGTATTTAAGTGGGTGTTTTCTTACTATGAGATTGAGTACTGATTGTGTTTATATCTTTCGCATCTAGAGATGAAGAAGGAACATATAGTAGTGGTGGCTTACCACTTAAGGTTTTCTGGTATCCTTTTTTTAGTATCCCCAGTTGTTTCATTTTTTGGGATAAAAAATTAGTAAGGTGGACAGGATGTAGTGACCTTGGTTTTTCCTAAATGGTACTTAGCTCACATTATTATTTTTAAAGTCCCAACACATCACCAAGGGTAAAATGGTAATTTTACCCTATCATAATACCTTGAGAAAAATATCAAACAGTTTTTTTGATTTTAAGGTGTAGTGTTTACCCCTATTTTTATCCATGATATAACTTTGGTAATGAGAGGGCCTCAATGTAAACATAATAAAATAAAACAATGTTTATAATTTGCATGTTTATTTTTGATAAATTTATTATATCAACTAAATGAGGGATTGGAAGGGAAAACTAAGACTATTGTGTTGTATATAATTGAGGTTTTACTCTAGGAACGATATATTTAGATTCTGTATTGGGTCCCTAGGTTGGTTAATCATGTGTGAGTGAATAAATAAATAAATTCGTATTAACATAATTGATTTATGTTTTGAAATCCCATGGATTATGTCTATTTAAAAACTTTTTTTACCTATATATAGTGAATTATTCATCACTGGCATGAACGCTAGAGAAATGTGGTGGAGAAATTAGATGTTTAGTGGATACAAAATCATATCGAATAATGAAGTCAGACTATGTGATGACAAAAAATGAGACATTGGATTCAATAATGCATTGATGTGTTTGTCATTTCTCCATTGAAGAGGGATTTTTTTATTTACCTATTTTTTGATCTTTATGGTTTTCATCGAAATAATTTCTTATAATCAAAATTATATGACTTTATGGATTTAGAAAAAATATTTTTTAGTTTATAATTATTTTTGTACTCTCATAATTATTAATTAACCATGTTATTCATGATTCATTGTGAATTAAAAATTTGATAGATTATCCAAAATTATTCTATTTTTGGTAAGGATATATGATGAATACTTGAGTATTTTTGATATTTCCTCTCTATCTATTCTCCAAATTATTTTTCCACTCATCACTGTATCTCTCTATCTCTCTTCCCCACAAATATATGGGTGATGGTTTTTCACCCTGGAGTTAGCATCCAGTAGGGTGATGAGAAGGCTCAACATGTGAGTGATATGACATTGAGGTGATGATAGGATTTATTAGTGTGATGAAATCAAGGAATAAATATGACTAATGTTGAATACGGTGTGCAAGTGTAGAATGTTAGCCACTATCATGGATGACATTGAGAATACAAGGGATTGGAATTGTCATGTCTGATGGTTCACACATTAGATGTCAGTCACTATTTTGGATGGCAACATGTATTAAGAGGTTGGTTGAACGAGGGGCTATTGCATCATGATTTTGGTGTCCAATCTGGGCACGGTGGAAGATTGGACATGATGCTAATAAGGCACTAAATCCCCTGATAGAACATTACATGATATACAAATGATGGTGCTCCTAGAAAAAAACCACGTGGGCCCCTATATATTGAAAAATTGGCATCCTTAAATGTTTCATGGATTATTTGTAATCAACTTCTTCATGTGGTTGATGTTTTTCTAAGTTTGGTGGTAAATAGTGGGGTCACTGAATAACAAATAAACCTAATAGTTTTATGGTTTGGGGGTAAATGTTGATCTTGTGCCCATTGAACCATGTGGGGATGATGGACCCATGTTGGGGAGGAACAGCCTCAAGCCAAGGAGTTCCCTATCCTATCCACTAAGTTCATTCCAATGGCTAAAAATGGAATGAAGATCTACATGGGTCTGGGCCATGTCCTTGCTCATGGGTATGGATGACTCATCCTATTAAGTGAAAAAATGAAAAGCATGGGCCAGCTCATCCCTACACGACCCGACGCACAACATGTGAGGCCCAGGCTCCCACCGGAGCTTTCCAAGTGGTGCACCCCGGGGGCCTCCATGTGGCTAAGATCTTTGACAGTGTTGAATATTTATAACTTCTTTATTGATTGTCTGTTTTGGTAAAGTGGATATCCTTTCATTATAATTTTACCTCACAAATCACAATTGTATAATAGTTTTGTAAAATGGTGTCCATTGGTAAAGCAAGGTATCCATACATTGTAAATAACTATGTTTGACCAATTGTGTGGATCGGGAATGACTAAGGGTATTTAAAGCTTCATTACCAGTTTTAGTCATATATTTTGTGTCACACATATTATCTATGTGTCATGTGATAAGGTATGAGTTTCCCACATTACAAATGGATAAAACTCTCTTCATCCCACTAATTATATGATACCCACATATACTATGTGTGCATTGTGTATTTTTTATCGAGAAAAATATCTTTCTATGAATTTAAATTATTTTTCAACTTTTTATGTGCTACTAATGGAATTATTATTTCACTTTATTCAATTATTTACCCCTTGATCGAAACACCTCACTCAATAATGTGTAGGTTCCCAAGTATGGTCTTCCATGACATGATGTGGGTTTTACCCAAATCTTACGTGGCTATATTACTAGGTTTTAGTTATCCCTTGGCCCATAATTTTTCTCCAAGTGTGAGATTCACTATAGATTTATTAATCACTTATATAGTTTTTATTGACCATAGGGTTTGTTACTCCCTTGACTAATAAGTGTGCTTCAATAGATTAGGCTCTCCTTCTTGGATTCTAGTGGCTATGTGGTGGTTAAAAATGACTGAGAAATATAGAATTATTCATGGATTGAAACTCTTTAGGATCCCCTGGTTTTCTTAAAGATATGACACATGGATGGATAGAAAAACAATATTTTTGTTGTATTTAGCGTAATCCATGCATCCCCCTTATTACACATGATATTTAGACATTCATGGGTTGTTACTTAGATTATTGGGAAAACATTTAATAGATTATAATAGTTATCAATCGGTCACCTATATGTTCCTATGATGTGATGTTTTAGAGAATATATAGATTATTATTGACTTCAGATAGTTACTTTTCTATATCATTGCTCAATATGGCCATTTCTTATCTTCCTTTCGATTACCCTATAGTATTAGGAGAATCAAAATGACTTGATTTTTTTGGATTTCCCCCATTGTATTCCTCTATATCAACTCTTATAATAAGAATTTTCATTGTCTTTTCATATGTTGTCACCTTTTTAGTTTTTGATGTATCATACAGGGTATGTTTATACTCACCCAAACATGAAATTGTTTTCCACACATGTTGTTTCTATGAATATTATGCTTAAATTCATAAATTTTATAAGTATATGTGGAGATAACATGTATTTTTTGAAGCTACAAATTGGTGACACATGATAGAGATTTGTGGTTTATGATGATTGAAATATGTATTAATTCTATAAGATTATCTAGGATTACTGGGACCAAAAAGGTGCTTTATGGAGTTTGGGGTCATTATTATTTAGAGAAATGTCAAGTGTATAGTTGCCTATGTATTTTCTGATGTGGTATGTAGTTGTATCAATTTTAACATTAAAGGGGTTTATATATAGTATAGTTATCTATATATCTTATGTTGGTTCAATTAGTCCTTGTAATTCTCAATTGATTTGTGTTATTGTGGTTTTAGATAGGCTGAGGCCTCTCATACTATGAGTTGTTCCTACTCAGTGCATGTCATTAGCCTCTTATCAATTAGAGGATATCTTGAGGTGGAATACTTGACTTATTGCTAGACTGGGAGGGGATCACTGCATGAGGTCAATTGAAATTACTTGATTTATATTTTTCTAAAATTATTGTATGTTAAATATTTTCTATGTGATCTATTTATTTAATTATAAGGATATCAAAGAAAACGAGATTTAGATATGGTAGTTTCTCAACATAATAGAGTACATTAGAAACATCACAAAATAAAATGGTGGCATTATGTTCTATCTCATGGTCTCAATTTACACCCTATGAGGGGGTTAATTAGGGTTCCTTGAAATTAAATCATTTTTTTGATTAACTAAATCTAATATTCATTTAGGAAGGGAAACATTGAATAATTTTTCTATGAATAACAAAATATAAAACAATAAAAAAACATAGAAATTTCATTTTACATGGTTCAACCATAAAAGGATTAATCCAATGATAAAATATAAATAATGTGTTGAAATTAAAATAAATCAATATCATATTGGTTTGAGATTACTACTTTAGAAATAGCACAATACTCATCCATGGTCCACAGTCTCATCCTCTATTCCATGCACTGCTTTCAAGAGGGATGTGCTGATAAAGTACACACACAAAATGATCTTAAAAGGTACAAAATAAAGATAACAAAACTTAATAGTAAGGGTATTCTAATATGGATCTATTATTCTATTCTAGTTCTTTAATAAACTGAGTAGAACACTCTATATGTTAGTCCTAGTATTCGAATTAAATAAAACTCACAAACTTATCTTATCAAATATAGATATTAAATGGTATTATACATTTAATAATCTTCCATATTATCTCATTATATTCTTTATGTGATATTGTTTCTACTCCATACAATATACCCTCTAAAAATAAAGGATGTTTTAATTTCAAATGTTGAAATTCAAAAGTAAACTAACATGGAAATCACTTTTAATAAAATCCAACCCATGTAACTTCTTCCATTAGATATCCACCATTGAATTTGAATTGGTAGTTACTAAATTTATAACTAACTACCAAACCATTAATTGTAATACACATAATTATATCAAATCAAAATATTTTTAAATCCCAAATCATAGTGTGACAAGGTAGTTTCCCTATAACTTCTTTCAACGACCATATATGTCTCGGTATAATCTATATTTTTTCCAACATAATGATTTCCTATAAAATTTTTTATAATCAACCAAAAAAGATATTATGATGTGGTTCATCTTTTCACTGTATGAGATATTTAACTCTAGAAACATTATATTATATTTATAATCCTTCATGGAGTGAATTTTTGTTTCATGGTATGTCTATATACATTCCAATACCAATAAAATATTTCATGAAATATATAGTACACTAAAATTATACTCAAACATCCTTTATAGTGTTATCTATTGTTTCATGAAACATAGAATGAAATTACAAATTTGTAAAAGTATATGAAAAAGCTCTTGCATACCACCTTCATAGTGTGACATATGTCTCACATTGTGAATGAACCTTACAAACTTCCAAATGAACCCTTTGAAACTCATCATCATGACATGACACATGATTCACGACATGAAAAACTATTTTTTTTCTATTACTTCATGAATAAGATTTAGATTCTAAAAACCCTTTAAAAACCCTCTAAACTAAATATAAATGAAAAAAAATCACCTTGAAAAAAAGTCCAATAATAATATGATCTAGTTGAAATAATCTCCCACTTTAAATTTTTTCTAACTCATACATGACCATAACTACCATCAATTTTATACCATAAAAAAATTATATGTCATAATCTTCCTGAATTTGATATGTGGCCTCCCTATAGTAATTTCATCCTTTATCTTATTATTAAACTATTTTATGATTATTCTTTATTTTTCATCACTAATATTATTCTCTCTTTATTATTGTCTCCACTTTGAAAATCAAATTCATAGTGTATTTACACTTTAGTTCAAACCTTGATATGAAATTCCTTGAGGTTTACAAAATTCAAAATACTATAAAGGATCATTAAATCAATCTATAATCCTACATCTATCAAATATCTGTGTAGAAAAAAAGATAAATAATAAAATGTAGCAATTTTTTCTATGCTTCCCTGGATTAGTCTTATTTAACTATTAATCCCCATGGTCAGTATCTCCCTTTATATTCCAAAATTAAACATAAGATAACATCCATTCATCCACAAAAAATAGAAGAATATAAAAATAAATACAATTTATAGTTTCATATTAAAACCTCATTAGTTTTATGGGAATGGTTGAAATATGAGGTTCAACTGATGCCTTTTATACAAATGAGCCCCCAAAGGTTTTGTAAATATAATTTCCACCTAATTTTGAGGCTGAATTTTTTTTATCTACCATCTCATTTATAAAATGGGACTGGATCTTAATATGATTCATTTGATAGTGTTGAACTAGATTTTTAATTTACTCAATATCACTTTTTTTGTCTCGTTAAATCATAATTGGATGTTCTACTTCTTCACTGCTATCCTCTAAAGCTTTCTTTATCCGTATAAGTTGTTTACATTATTTGGTACCTGATATATATTCTTCATCTACTATAATTAATTGAAAACAATCATGTTTATTTATTAATCAATAGAAAAAATTTCTCTTGATATAAAACTCTCCTTCACTTTTAGATTTTTAATCCATAATGACATTATCATAATCAGTAACTGAATATTCCAATGATTCTATGTTCTTTCCATATTTTAAGGGCAAAACATAATGTAAAGTTATTCAAAAATACCTAATTATTCTTCTCTCTCACATTATATGTTCTTTATTATGATATGTTTGATATTTTACTATTAGTAGGGTAATATAGAAATTATGAATCCTAGTCTTAATAAGATAGAGTAAACCTTCAATGTTTCATATATATAATTTTCAGTTTATTCCCTCACCATCGTCATTTTTAAGTTTTTTACAAACTATTATTGAGTGGAAACAGTCTTTCCCTCTTCTAATATGAATTTCATTAATACTTCTAATCTATACATTACATTATATGAAAATTTTTTCTATTCACCGTGGTGAATTTGTATCCTAGTAAAATATGTTAATTCTATGAAAATTCACATTTCAAACTCAAAACTCATTAATTTTTCTATTTTTTCAATATAATTATGTGTTTTTTCACAAGATATGATTTCATCTATTTATAATAACACCATAAACTTTTCCTCTTAACAGATATTTATATAGAGCTTGTGATTAACCACTCCTCTCTTGCAATTCTAGGTTTATTATGAAAGCATCACACTCATCATACTAGGGACAAGGTTATTGCTTCCATCCCTAACAATTATTCATCAAAATTCAAAATTTATAAACATCATCTTCAAGATGAAATCTAAGGAGTTATATAATATATAACTCTTCATTTAAGACTCCATTTAGAAATTTTATCTTTATATCCTTATAAAATATTCAATATTTTTATTGAATATCCATTTTTAGAAAGAGTTTAATAGTCCCAATTATATCTATCAACAAAAATATGTATTCAACATAAATTCCTTCAACATACCCATATCATATAAAACCATCCTTTATTTATTCTGAATTAAATTTCAATTTTTATCCATCATTTTCATAAAGACCCACTTTATAACAATCAGATTATTATTATCCAATAATTTCACAAACTCCCATGTCTGATTTTTGTCAATTTAATCTAATTTCTAATTCCTTAATTTCACCCATAATTCATTTATTACTACTTCTTAAAATGAAGAGGGTTCCAGATCAGATAATTTAGTAGTTTTGTCTATTCTATTCATTCTCTATATTTGGGTTGGATAAAAAAATTCCAATGATACTCACACGATAAACTTGATCCCTCTTCCTTCTTGATTGAAAACAAAGTTCTGCAACTACTTCAAATTATTCTCCAGATTATTCAATTTCATAATAATAATCAGCATTAATATTTTTGGATTCTCTAAAATATGTATTTTTTTCATCAACTTTTGTAAAACACTTCTCCCAAAATAGAAATTCCATAATTTTTTTACTTCATTATCAAAAACCTTTACTTCATGGAACATTAAAATTTTATTGATCCTTTTATTTAATCATATATAGGAATTACTCTTTGATTATTATCCTAATAAAATACCTAAATCCACTATATTACCATAGTTTCTGTAACGACCCAGGTATTTATAGAATAATAATTTCTCATTTATTTTATTATTTATTAATAAGATATTAATTTTACATTAAAGGGGATGATTTTCTAGAAGTGCACTCGACACAAAACAACGTGTTTCTCTGAAATCTTACGTTTCACACAACATTGAGTTATACCGAAAAATAATACAATAATATTATTATTAGTTGTTAACGTGTAACACCACGAGATTTTATAAAAAAAAATTAATTTCATTAATGTCTTGTTTTGTATGCTACACCAAAAGGATCTTGCACGACATGCATCCCTGACTTGGCTTGCATTATATGCAATCGTGACCTTCCACGATAACGTGTGTTGTACGCAATACCGAGTTTTACTAAACAACGATATGTTATATAAACTAGCCGTTATGAATATTAATACCCACTTTTTGAAATTTTATAAATTTTATCTTTCAAAATGGACTTCATTTTTGGATTCGGAATATCGAAATTAGCCTAGGGTGAATTTCTGGTATTTTTTCTGAAAATTTTCAGTTTTTGATGAATAGTGAAAACACTCGGTTACTATTCAAAAAATCGACTTTTTATTTAAATAATTATTAGTTTTATTTAAATTTATTTTCTGTCAAAATTGATACATAATACCTATATATTTTCAATGTAATTCATTGGAATCATTTTATAATAATTTTAGATATATAAAAATTTTATTGAACTTTTCACCGTCTTTTATCCACCTCCTAGGAGAATTTGGAAATTCACATAAAACTTAATTTTACCGCTTCAATGAGTGGAATTTAGAAAATCCAAGAGACACAGTTAATATCAAGGACTATAATGTGGTTCAAGGAGATGAAAATAATTTTTGGTGAATAGTAACTTTTTACTTTTATTTACCACGGTTAAAAGTAAATAGAGTAATTAAGGGTAAAAATGATATTATTATTACCCTAACACATGTCCAAATTCTATTGGATAAGTGTAATTCGATAAAAAACAACCTTAGGAATAAAATATGACCATTTAGGTCCACTTGGATTAGATTAGGACATTTATTATTAATTTATTTAAAGAAGGGTTAAAATAGTTAAAATCAATGTTTAATAACTAAATCATTTTTAATATAGGGTTATACATAAGATTAATTAGACTATAAATATTCATTAGAACAATAAAACGATTTCCTACATAATTGTATTTTATTTATAATTTTTAGACATTAAATAATTTAATTTATTTATGACACAATGATGATGCAGTAATTATCTTATTAATGAAATATTAACATAATTGATGTTATAAATACCCAAATAAATGTAATTAAGACTTTTTATGAATTACACTACTTTTCTAGGTTAATATGACATGTAATTATTGATTTAATACACTTTTATCGAACTAATCATGCTGTTATGATTTTCACAAAAATCAATTACCAAATAGTGTCTAAATTGGAATAAAATAGTTTTTTAAAAGAAATATTATATTATTAATTGTTATTATTTCCTAAAAATCTATGGTTCGGCCAAGATACATATATAATGATAGGTGTATCATTAATGGACCACTTGGGGGTATCTTTCAAGTATATGGTAAGTTTATTAACTATATAATATAAAAATACAAAGTGACATGGAAAATGCCAATCTAATTAACTAAGAGTTAAAACTAGAAGATAATGTTAATATAATGACCCAAACCAATCTAAAATATATTGGTTGAGATTATTTAGACCCATCCCCACCTTTCCTTAGAAATAATTCTATTTGGATCTATTAAAAACTGAATATGACTTTATTATAAAATAATATTTTAAGTTTTTCCAAAGGTGCCCCTCTCCTCCCTTATAAAAAGGTCACCCCTTCCCTCTTCTCTTCACACCCTTTTGAGCCTTGAAGCTCAGCCAAAACCTGACCATTTCTCTTCTAAACTTCCCTAGAAACATTATGGAGGTTATTGTCTTCTCAAAAGACAATCACTACTTCCTTAAGAGGAATCTTAAAAGAGGTGCGTCGAAGAAGAGGTAATCACTTCTAACGATTCTTTCAAGTTTCTTTCTTCTTCAACTTCTTCTTATTTAGTTATTTCATTATATAAGTAATAACATAAGTATCTAAAATATACTGATATGTTATTATAAATATGAAACAACCCAATTCCACCTTATATCCATCCTATAGAAAATGAAATCACCGCACATGCGTACGTACGGAATATCATCTCCACGCCATGGTGTAATCTGTTTTTCCACCACCACCTTACTTAGATGTGTATAATGGTGTAATGAATAAATATATATGATTATTATAACATAATACTGATTCTATGATATTATATCATCCACTATAATTACATTAAATAAATATGGGAATGATATCATCACTCGTGCGTACGTACGGATTACCGTCTCCACGACGCGATGAGATTAATTTTCCATGTTAACAATTAAAGAATGATTATAAAGTATATATAATAAGTAATAATGAAATATTTGACACAATAATTCTACTGGATTTATGTATATATATATTTATTTCATCTACTTAATTCAATAAGGAAACAAAAAAAAACAGTGTTCATGCGCCCGTACGGCCTACCGTCTCCATGAACGGTGTATTTCATTTCATTTATCTATCTATTTTATATATATATTTGTACTGAATATATATATGATATATAAATCATTATTTACATTCTGGAAGTAATTAAATCAATATATAAGTAATAATAATATCAACAACAACAAGTCCAAACACGTACGATAAATGAAACGATTTTACCCAAAATGCTGCTTTAACATGGAATTTACAAAAGAACGGGTAATATAAAGTCATAAGTGACCCATATATGATATCATAACAATGAATATGATTCTGTAATAAGTCAATGACATTATTTAAATCATTATACATGAGGTTCGGATACATACGAAGCATATCGGACCTAAGGTAAGGGATAATGTTGCAATCTCAATTGTTTTCTATCCGAGATTGCTTATACTTAAGTATTTACTAGGGTTATATTTATCATCCATGTACAAGTTTTATAAAAATATTTTCATGTATTATTAATGTCATTTTTACCCATTTTTTACTTTTACTACATGGTATGTCAGGATTTTTTTTTGTTTCCCATACGAGGTACTTTTTGACTTTTCTGACCAAAGAACGAGAAGAATGTTATTTTTAACTTATACGATGTGAACGGATTTTTACAATTTCATAACACCTCATTTTCATAAATATTACTCTAAAATATTTTATGACTATTTTTTACAAAACAATTTTCTTTTAATATTTCATGGAATTTTGTGAAAATAGAATGATTTTGAAGAAGAAAGGATATTTTCCTCAAGAATTCATTTCAAGTGATTTATCAAAACTATTTTCCATCTAAATTGACATTATTTAATATGTTTATGTTTCAAGTATAATGTCTCCATTATTTACATGGTTTCATTCTTCTTATGATGAAATGATATCCATTTTTTTATATGGATTGTGTTATGATGGCATGATGTGTAAAAATCCCATTCTATTACATTGGTTATGCTATGATGTATGATTTATGATTTTGTGGCACAAGAAAGAATGATTTCATTATGAGATGGGTGGGACCTATATCTCCCTCCAATGCATTGGTTAAAGATTTATATCTCATGAGATATACATGGCTAGAATGGTGAGTTAATCTGGTTCAGTGATACAGGACTGGAACGAGGAGTGAACTCGATTCAGAAAGGGACTTTGTCCACTAAGATGGTCTTGGCAGAAATGTCTTGGATACTATGGAAATCATAACAACTGCTGAATAGTTGCCACAATTACATGATTTATTCCCATGCTATTTTATAAATATTGATGTTCCTTTATGATATATGCCTTATGTACTTCCAAGATTTGTGTCCTTTCTCAAGATTTTGATGTTTAGATTTTATGTTCAATATTTTGCATTAAAATGTTTATGGATTGTTTTATGTTCTCTATGCTTTCCTTTAATGAGCATTTCAAATCACCCTTTTTATGTTTTCTTTTCCCCAGGATATAAAGAACGTTTTTAGGTAAAAAAACAAAAGGGGAAGATATTTATGGGAGAAGTTGAAGATCATTCACCGTGATTAGAAGATTAAATTCTGAGTTTCCAAAGACACTAAACTATTATGGTCCTTGTGTGTCTGTGTTTTTTAGGTATAATGTATTCCGAAAAAGTAATGTAATCTCCATGTATGTCATGATTCAGGTATTTACATAATGACTTTCCATTGGAATGGAGGGGATTAATAGTATCAAAAAAAAATTGAAATGTGGTTTACACATTTTTAAATAATGATTCTTTTGTTACCAAATTTATTATAAATGGAAATAACAACCAATTGAATTTAAAGGATGTGTTTTTATGAAAACCTATTTAAAAAGAGAATTATTGTGTTTATAAAATCATATCACTATTTATGGATTTTTATTTAAAGAAAAATATGTTTTATATATTCAATTTAATGTTTTAAATTCATCTTATATGTTTTCTAAATATGGTATAAGAACAAATTCAATTTTTCGGATAAAGGAATTATTTTTCTAAAAATGCAGTTTTACCACCTTTTGATGGTGAACCCTTTTTAAATTTAGTTTTCAACACCATTATATGTTCTATTTGATAAATTATACTTATTCTTAAGAATAGGTATGACAGAATTTACTTTGGATGAATTTTTGATATTTTTCTGATAACAATCATGTTTTAATGAATAGTAAAAATACACTAAATTTTAATTGAAAACAAATTTTTTGATCAAGATAATTTATATGGTTAAATAATATTATTTAATTGTTTTAATGTATAAATGGAATATATTTTTATAATTTAATATAATTTTGGTAATTGGAAGTAATTTATATTTTAAATTGGACACAAACACATGTCAATCTTTTGATAGTTATTAGTTCTTAAAAACCCTCTTTTTGGTTTGGACAATGAGAATTAATTTAAAATTAATTAATGTAAGTTCTGTATTTTGAATTTTGAAAAATTGATTAGATATGTCTTACAATGGTCATACTTGGGTCGATTATAGGACCCCATGGAGCCTCTTGGGCATGAAAATGTAATTTTATAAGAAATAAATAAATGTAAAGTGAAATATAACCTAAACATGTATATTTTACTAAAAATATTATATGGGCTTATATAAGTGATATATTAAACTATAAATATTCATTAAAAATATATAAAAAATTCCCACATAATGGTATTTTATTTATAATTTTTAGACATTAAATAAATATATTTAATTATGGAACAATGATGATGCAACAATTGCTTCATTAATGAAGGATTCAAATAAATGATATTATAAATTTGAAAATAAATGTAATTTAATTATTTTTATTCCAAAAAATAATTTTATGGATGATATTTACATATTATATTTGATTAAATGTCTTTGGTTTGAAGGAACCAAGTTGTTATGACTTTAAAAAAATCAATTACTAAATAATGTCAAAATTGACATAAATGAGTTTTTTAAAAAATAATATTTTATTAAATGATAAAATAGTAATAAAATAATTATAATAGTCTAAATGAATTATATAATGTTATAAATTTCATTAATGATACACCTATGGTTCTCTTGGTATTTTATAGTAAATATAGTAACCATAAATTATTAAAATGAAAAAATACATGGTAAGAGATAATGTTTTTAACTAAGGGTTAAAGAAAAAATATGTGGTTAAATTTGTAACATATACTTGTATAAAACATATTGGTTGAGAGGTTTTAGCCCAAAAATTAACTTATCATTGAAATAAATTACTTTTGGACCATTTGAAAACGAAAATCATTTTATAATAACATAATATTTGAATACCTTTTTAAAGTGCCCCTTCTCCCTATTGGAAAAGGCCATCACCTCTACCCATTTACTCACACATATCAAGCATATTGGATCATTGAAATTCTGATCAAATAATCTCCAAACATTCCTACCTTCCTCCTATAATCCATACCATGGGAAGAAGTCAATTTAAGAAATCTTTTTGGATCAAATGAAAATAAGTTACCCGATTAGAGGTAATGTCTTCTCTCAAGTTCATTTCCTTCATTTTCCTTATTCACTCCCTAAAATCTTCTTATTATTTGATTACATAGAAAACAAAAGTATCCTAAATATACTAGGATGTTTTTGTTATAAGTATTATAACTACACTTATACACACCTCCATCTAAATGATACGAACATACTGTTTCAATGTACGGTGATCTATTGCCTCATGAAATGATGATTGTTCAATTTTCTCCTACCACATCTCATGGTGGAAATTATGATGGAAATATATTTATATATTATATTTATTATATTCATTATATTTATATTGTCTCTATGCTTCTGTATTTTTTATTTATAACATACCTTTATGCTTTCCATAATGTGTAAATATGATAATTTCATTTGAGGAAGTGCGGACTATCGTCCCCTCAAGTGATATGACTCATTCATGCCACACATGGAACATATAAAGTATATATTTAATGAAATAATGTAACAAATATAACATATATATTATAATAGAATTATAATATACCTATGTATCATTTAGTATTCTCTCCTTTAATATGACAAAGAAATGAATGTAGCGTCCATTCGTATGTTCGGCCTAACGTCTCCATGAACAGTGCATTTCATTTATTATCTCCAAATGTTATGGACTATTATAAATACATATATACTGGATATATATGATATTGAAATCATGAGTAATATTCTGGAGATTATTTATTTTTGACCACATGGACAATTTACATTGATCAAGTTCATTTTCGACTCAAGAACTAAATATCGACAAGATGACCAATACGTACTCAAATAATTAACAAATTGTTATAACATGGTAATAAGTGATATAAAAGGAAAAATAAACTTGAAAAAGGTTCTCATGTATATATAAATTAACCTATGTTTATTATTCAGTAACATAATAATTGTATATGATGAGTCGGATCGAGGTAAGGGACTTCATATCAATCTCTTTTCATTGAGGAATATCCTGATATTGTGCACCTTATTTATCCTTTAAGGTGTATATATTATCCACTTTGACATGTTATATCATGAATTAATATATTATCATGACATTTTTAGGGGGTATTAATGTTATTCCTTATTGATTTTTATTTAAGTGTTTCTCAAGTGGTAAGGGACTCTTTAACTGAAACAACATTTTAAATGTTTTAAAGATTTATTATTCTAAATATTTCTCATTAATTTCAATGTTTTCAAAATGGTTTTAGTTATTTTTTTATATGTACATTAATTTGTTAAAATTTCAATTCCTTTAAAAGTTTCAAAGTGTTATGGGACACTTTGATTTTAAAATCTCTTTATTAAATTTTTTTAATGGTTTTGGAAATGTACTAAATATCTCAATATCTGGAATTGATTTATTGTGATTGATAAGTGAAATGTTGATGAATTTAAATATTTTATGTGTTATGATTATATAATGGTACTTGTACATTTGATGAGTGGTTATGTGATAAACCAAATATGGGTGGTTCTGAGATAAACCTAGGGTGGGTGAGCTCGTGATAGCTCTCCAATTCATTGGGTAACGTGACGTAGTTAAATGTTAATTTTTATCCTAAGAGATTTAGAGAATATACTATGATGGGTATTCCAAACATGACTCCCTATGTAGATGTTAATGCTAAAATGTAAGTATATTATAGATTCCAAAATTTACTTTCTGATTTATGATTTCTATGTGTTATTCATTAATCCTATAATTTCATGAGTTATGTTAAAGAGGTTATGTTTTATGATTGGAAGAATGATTTCATTTATTTTTATGTATTGACGGACTAATGTTTTATTGAATTATTTTATAACCCTTACTGAGATTTTTATGCTTATCCCATGTTTTTGAACTATTTTTCACAGTTTACAAGGAAGGGTAAGAGGAAGGAAGAATTCAAGAAAATTTATATTAGGAAAAGAATTATTTTTATATTTAAGGATTTTTATTATTGTGAAAAAAAATGGAAAGAGTAGAAGTGTCTGCTTTTTAATATTTGAGATGTAATAGTTTTGGCATAATTTTCTAAAACTCTAAACCTAAAAAGATCCTCAATGTAAAATTAAGTAAATTCTTGATAAAAAATCAGTATTATGTAATGTCTAAGTTTGGGGCCTTATAGTTTCCATTAATAAAATATTTAATTCAGATGAGCCAATTTATTATAAATACTCTAAGATGATTTAATTAGGGTTTCCTCCCATGAAAAAAAATCCTAAGGAATATTCTCTACCTAGGGATGGATAAATACACTATTTTGTGTATAAACAGCCTCTTGAACAACATCTTTCTTGAAGTAATCTGATATTCCACTATCAATACACAAGGACTCTTCTGTGTTATTAAATATGTAGTTTTTTTCCTCAACCCTATTATATTGAGGGGTTCTCACTTAACATGCTTAAAATTTAATACCATGTATTTCACTGTAATGTTGAACCACATAGTACATGTACTTTGTTCCATTAGCTGATATCGGAATTTTCATTGTTTTATGATATCATTTTCTAAACATGTTTAAATTAAATTTATATAATCTAATAACTATTTTTCTATCTTAAGGACATGTAATATACCAATAATCTATAATCATTAACAAATAAAATGAAATACTTATCCCCATAAGCTTCAAACAAACCAGTTAAACCAAAAAAATTAATGTGAACCAAATTTAACAATCCCAATTCTATATTCCTCATTGGTGGATATATATTAGGAACCATATTTTCCCACATACAAGATTCACAACTATTTTAAATATCCCACTTTAAGTTAGAAATACTAATAGAAAATCTAAATTATGATAAGTTGTCTATACTCTCTTAACTATCAAATAGTATCCTCATATTCGCAAATCTATTTTTATCTTCAACTATTAGAATAAGTGAAATTTATGTTCTATAAAATTGATATAGATTTTAGTTTTTAATACATTTGTTCATCAAATAATTCCATGAATTTCCATTAATATTTATCCCTTTTGACTGAATGTGATTTCCAAACCATAGCCATGATGTTGACTAACATTAAATAGTCGGTGATGAATACCATCAACATAGAGAATATTAGTATTATTTAGTTCTCCATAATCCATGTGAGTTTTCCCACTACCTATAATATTTAATTATACATAATTTTATAAATTTATTGTTTCATCAACTCTTTATTTTAAATTCTTCAACATATTCATGTTACCCACCATTTTGAGAGAAATACCAGTTTTCTATAATCTAGGTGTTGTAATTATTTGAAGATTTTAGTGATATTTCAACCAAATTTACCTCTGTTATTTATTAATTATTTCAAATAAGTTCAGAAATAAATTTTGATATTTATTGATCTCTTATTATTTTTCTCAGTACAGTAAATAAGATCAAATTTGACTTCTTCTAATGGAAAAAACATATTATTTAGCGGTAATAAATTATTTTTCTTGCATATAATTTAGCCTATCCTCCAAAAGAGGATCCTTCTCTTTTATTCCTAATATCTACTTCATTATTCTCTAATTTTTCATACTAAAAATTGTAAACATAGATAGAATCTTCAGTATAATATAAAGAATATGTTATCACCATTCATTATTAGTATTAAATAACTTCTCTATTTATATAACTCTCAATGTCACCACAAGAAGATAGAGTGTGGCCTAATAATCCCCAAAATTAACATTTCATAAGTGAAAATATTTTTTTTCACACATTCACATATCTATAGCTTTTTTATAACTCCTTGGTTATTAATAAGTCTTAGATGGTTGAGAAAATTCTCCTTTTTTCCACATCCTTTTGATCTTCTAGCTTGATGGTTTTATTTTTAAAGTATCAGCCTCATAACCAATACTAGTTTTACTAATCCAATTTGTTCTTTTAACACTAATAATATCTTTAAAGGTTGTTATACACTAATTTACCCTGTCTATCAAGATATTATCCAAAAACATCCCAAACAAATGATTTTTATTTGAACCATATTTTTTTATTTTTGATTCAACTTTATTTTCCAGTGAAAAAAAATATTTTTTACGAGTGTCAATCATATTAACATTAAATTTGAATGATAAGTTGAGATCAATATTGGTATTGGTATATTACTCAATCTTCATCATATAATTAATTTCTTCTTCAAATATTTATTCAACAGTAATCTTTGTATAATCAATTTTAGTTTCAATTTAATCAATATATGAGGAATATTATTTCAAAAAACCACCAATTTTCATGTTATTATTCTATTATAAATAAATATCATCAATATCCCCTTATTATTCCACTAGAATATATACAACTCCTTCTACATGATGATATTATTATTCATTTTTATTATACTTCTCTATAAAATCCATAATTTCATTATCTATATCTAATATAAACTGAGTTTAAATACCTTCTAATGGATCTTCCTCAACATCCTCTCATTCTTTTCTAACAAACACATTCTTTCAAAATATCAGTCCATTTGAATTTAAAAAATTTATATTCCTTCTTGATAGAAACTTATTTTTTTGTAGGAATTAAAACTCACCATCGCCTTCATCATACCTCTTTAGACACTGAGAAATGATGTGTTCATCCTTCACATAATAAAAACATGCTAAAATAAAATTACCTTAAAATCCTTAATTTCTACTTTATAATTTCTTACAAAAAGTGATAAGAAATAAACACTTGTTTTCACCTACATTTCAAATCAAACCATTTTTTTGTTAGTATATTATAGAGAAAACGCACCATGATCCATCATCTTAAGAGTCAATGCTTTTGGATCGTACATTGGAGGTAATATTTTGATGTTCTTCTACACTATCTTAGAATAATTAATTTCCATACCAATTCCATGATTGGAACCAACAAATAGTTTCATTTTACATGATATATACCATAGATATAAATACTAAATAGAAATAATGTTCTCTATGTATATTTTCTATTAAATTCCAATTCTTTAATGAAACTCATGGAACACTCTATCTGGAAATCCAGGAATACAAATTCATTCAAACTCACACACTTCTCTTCTAAAATACATATATTCATTTAAAATACCCTCTTTCTAATATTAAATATCATTTCCTTCTGTTATATGTTTGATATTACTTTCATTCTACATGTCATATTCTCTAATAAGCAGTGGTTATTTGAATTTTAAATTTTGAAATGAAAGAAACTCTAAATTTTAAATAACATTCAACAAAAACCAACTCTTGGATATTATTTTAGAATATATCCAAAATTAAATCTGATTTAGTATTTTCTAACTATGTAAATCAAAACCAAACCATAAAGTGAAATCCACCTCATTGCCTATGTTTAGAATCATCAGAA
Source organism: Viscum album (assembly GCA_963277665.1). Classification (NCBI taxonomy): domain Eukaryota; kingdom Viridiplantae; phylum Streptophyta; class Magnoliopsida; order Santalales; family Viscaceae; genus Viscum; species Viscum album. Next base: position 2,096,985,461 of record OY728141.1, read on the forward strand.
AACCCAAATCACAGTGTGACATGATACTTCATAGTGTGACAGGGAAGATTCTATGTAATTTATTTAAACATATAGAGTGTTCATGATGTAACTTATGTATTCATGGAGGAAGTATTTCATGTTAAATAATCACTAAAATATTTCTATAAATTATCCCAGTTTGACTTACCTTTTTATGGTGTGTGAGATTCAACTTAAAAAACACTCAAAACTCTTCAGACTCCTTCATGCCCTGAATTTCCATGTCATAGTGTTGAAATATCCTTTCCAGGAAAACTAAAAATCCTTCAACCATATTTATTTCATGTAATTGATTTCATGGTTTGGAACTCCAATAGATATATCCATGTAGACTTTGATCAACCATCATTACCGGCATGACATATTTTATCACAACACAAAGTTTAAAACACAAAATGTGGAAATAGATAAGAAAAATATTATGAAAATCTCATTAATAAGTGAACAAATAACTTGCTTTATGAATTAAACTTACGAAGTATCAAATGAATCCTAAAAAACTCATCTTCAAGGAATGTCACATGATTTAATTCATGAACAACATTTTTATACAAATTTTGGAATCAACTCTATATTTTCCAAACTATTTCATAAAACATCCAAAACATATCTAATTAAAAAAATATCTTTAAAAACAAATCCAACCACAAAAAACATTGGTTTTAACACATTACTATATACAACATCAGGTGTATCACTGGGGATGTGTCAAGGCAGTATGAGAAGATTTTATGACACAGATAATGTGACGGGAAAACCCATTACATACACTATTTTGACAAGATATATATTCCATTTTCATTGAAGAAATAGTTTCTTGATTACCTAATAATGATATTATAATAATTATTTATTCAAATATGAATAAATTTTATACAATTATAAATTATTTCAAAATTTTAATGAATTAAATGTATGTTATTTATAAATTATATTCCATTTTGGAATCCGATATGTGATTTCAAATCCATGGGCATTGAAATTTTTTTCAATTAAATGAAATGATTCAAAGTGAATATTATGGGATGCATTTAATGACACTTCTCTATTAGTTCCATAGATGTATGAATGGTCTTTGAATACATCTTGAGGGACCAGTTAAGTATGTTCATAGGCCATCATAATAGTGAGTAAAATAAGGTAGTATTCGATCAACTAGTTAATAAATAGTATTACCTTAATAAAATTTCATGTTCTAAGGAAATGTAATTTATTTTTTATAGTATTTTTCTAAAAAAAATACCAATCAAGGGAATAAATAAATAAATACATATTAGAGTTAAAGAGTAACATTATAAAGATATTTTGTATGGTATAGTATTATTTCATTCAATATTACTTTATATACAATTAAATATTTTATTCTTCATAAATCATAGATTTATTAATTTTTATTACATGATATGGTGGTACACCATGATATTAGATAGAGATAAATGTGGTTTTATGTCTATAAAAATAAGGATTACAACTATATAAATGTCAATGTTTAATATTTGTGGGTAAAAATTATAATAACTACTTTATTTTCATAAATTACATTATAATTTCATATTATTTAATTTTCAATCTAAAAAAACATGAACCATATGCCACCACTCTAAGTAAACACAAATATCTAAGAGGTATATTATTTTACATTTTTTAAGGAAGGACCATTTTGTTCATGTGAGATTGATGGGTTGTGGACCATCTTCATCATTGGTCTTTCATAGGACCCATATATCATAGTCAAAACTATCATCTATAATTGGAAGTAATCCCACTAGTAATATTAAATAAGATAAAGAAATTAACACTTTGCTTAAAAAAATTAATAACCAGGAGCCTCAAATTAAAACACAAAATGATCATGTAATAGCTTTAGAAAGTGTGTTTGTGGAAGCCTTTCAATGAATTTTATGAAGTATCAGGGAAACAATTGTAGCACTACTAGGCTATTCAGTATCATTAAGTTTCATTAAATTATAATAAGATGTCATATAATGATTATATACCATGTAATACGAAGTACTTATTAAGAGTTAAATTATTTTGAATAATTAATCATATCCTTGGCATAAGTTTGAAATTATGCGTTTCCCATGGAAGCATAAAATAAATTTAATTTTACTATCGGTAATCATCGTTCAATTTTATAGTTAGGGTAAGGAGTAAATTATTGATGGAATAAGTTTTCTGTATTAAATTAAGGTATAAAATTATATTTATCACATGTTTCAATCATATTAAATTTAAATGTATACATAATTACTTTTTATGTTTGCATTGAAGGATGGTAATGGGAAGAAAGGAGACACAACTCATTTGAGGTAAGTGAGGAAATTCTGATTAGCTAGGTTGTTGATAGGTTCTCATTTTCATTATTCTTCTTGTATATAGAACAAAAGTGTAGTGCTGACTAAAAAACATGACTGATTATACTATTATACTTTTATAAATATATGTATATTTTTTATACTGATTTATATAATAGAGTATATGTAAATAATTATGTATGTTTAAAAAATTTCTACAGTATGTAATAAATATTTTTGATTTATTTTATTGTATATTTTTTCCTGACATAGATTCTAAATATAATTACTTTTATAGTAATAAAACGTTTTAACCATTAATATAGCATTTATTTTTTAAAATATTGGTGGCTAAATCCATCGATAATAAATTTGTGGATAAATTCTTGGATTTTATTTTTGTTTCAAAAAAAAACTTTTATATTGATTCTATTTTATTCGTGATTTTTTCCAATCATGTGTTTTTAAGTTTCTTTGCATTATTATGAAATTTAGTTGGTTATATTGTTGAATTTTTTATTGGGTTTAATTTTCATTATGAGGTCTATTTTTTGGGGTTCTGGTATACTAGTATTTGGATGGGGTGGTTCATTAGACTGCATCTCTTACTAGATCCTAAATATTCCTTATATTTTGATCTTGACCATTAATAAACCTCATGCATATAGATATTTTCGATGAATTTTTTGTTTCCTACTACGTTTTCTTAGACTCGAGATTTGGGTTAATCCTTATCACCTTCTAATCAACCAATAAAAAAATTTATATTAGAACAAGGTTTGTTTGATGTTTATTACACCAGCCTTCCATTCTAGATCTTGTGCTTTCCTTCTATAAAAATGTGACCCTCTTTCTAATAGATTCCCACTGCTTTTTCATTTCATTTATAGCCTTATCAATTCATTTACATTGCATATGTGAATATTGATATGTGATGGATCTATAGATCTTTGGAATTTCTTTGGATTCCTGTTTCAGATAAGAGAGGGTTAATGAGAGAGGAATCTCTTAATACTCAGATCAACAGTTCATTGCTCTCTCATTATGATGATCTCATGTAGTGGAGAGATCAAATCCTAAATGATTTGTGTCCTACCTCATTCTCCTCTGAGAATATCTTTACCGGGTAGTGCCCCTCTCCTTTATCGGTGAGTATTTTGGGTTCTTGGGGTAGGCCTTAACCTATTATCTTGTTATTTTTTTAATTATTATAGTATTACATGTTTTCTTTATCTTTTATTCTATCTGTTTGGGGTTTCATGAGTGACTCTGTATCATATGGGGGTGAAAGTTTCAATTCTAGATACATGTTTCACCATTTATTTCTGATGTGACAAGACCTTCATGTTGGGATACATTCTGTGATCTAGTGTGTGTTTTTAATCTATTTTTTTATTTAATGTATGGGTTATGTTGGTTTACAAAAACTATTAATAATATGGATGTGTTATTTTCATTCAAAAATATCCATCATTGTCTAAATCACATAAATATTTCTTTGTAATTAATCTGTGATAAATATTTTCCTCATGTCTCATTCTACTTATTTTTTGTTTTTATTCCTTATTTTTGATATATATCAATATATTGGATACCTTATTCACCTATTTTGGGTGTATACTACTTAGTATTAGATCTATTCCTCCCCAAGAATTTCTATCAGAGCTATAATATCATGCATGTTCTGTCTTCTTCTATGTTTGAGGTTGGTAAGTTCAAAGGTGAGAATAAATTTAATTTATGGAGAGTCATAATACATATGAATATTTTATGTAGTTTAGTTATTTTCACTCTCTTTGGTCCCATGAAACTTTTATCTATCATATTCCATTAAGGATAGTTGACCACCATGTAGCATGATATTGACCTAGGAATCTTTAAAAAGGACACTATACATTATTTTTAACCTTAGGAGACAAGGATGTGTGTGAAGTGTCTTATAAAATCACTACTAATACATTTGGATGATGATAAAAAAATATATTTGAATAATACCCTTCATGGTATCCCTTAAAATAAAATTAAACTCTAAAAACATTGGTTTATTCACGATACCACTGTATAGAACCATCTTAAATTTTTTAGTAATGTTCTGATTTATTTTTATAATATAGTTATTTCAATAATTGATTATGATCAAGACATTATTTTATTAACCTCCCTTGATTATTCAATTAATTTTATAATTTAACCCATGATGTATGGTATGAAGTGTATCGCATTATAATAGGATAAGGATACTTTTTATTGATAGATCATCAAAATTTTGGTTTGAAGAAAGAGGATAGTGAGGTCATACTGAACCATTTCTAATGAGTGTTAGGGTTATGCCTAAAAATAATAGCAATGAAAGGAAGGATAAGAGTTGGTTTATGAACATATGATTTTTGGGGGGAGTTAAAACTATCCATATTGAGATATATTTCACAATATTAAAATCGATGGATAATATGGCCCAATCTAATATGGTATACCCCATTTTCAACATTTTTGATAACCTATAGTCATGTTTAGTATACCATAGTTATAGATAGGCATAGACTATTGGTTTTAGTTCTCTTAAAATATTAATGCTAGCTCTGTGTTCATTTTTTAGGGGAGGAGTTTGGAGAGAAGGTGAGGTATGATCATTCTGATTTGTTTGAGCTCATATAGAGAGTTAGTCTCCATCCAGCTTCCTGTTTTTGGTTTTTTACCCTTTATATTGCCTTTACCACATTCATTTTTGATATTTTATGACTAAGTTTATATGTACACTGTATTTTAACCCTTTACTAAAGTTTTTTATGTTTTTATGGTTCCTAGGTTATCATTACCACTCACATTGATTTCGAGTGGAGACTTAGATTAAAGTGGATAAGCTCTATTTTAAAATATTTATTTATTTGAGTTTTAATTTTATAATCGTATTTATGAAAAAATATAGGAGTATATGGGTTCATATGGGTAGATAATTTTCCATAGAGTAACATACTAATTTTAACGCACTAAGAATTTATGATATATTACTTTTAAAATAAATTTAATTTCTTTGATAGCTTACGATACAAGCAACTCTGAATATAAATGAATAGTAATGTAGTATAATGTTATAACCAAGTAGTTAATTTGGTAGGTATGGATATTAGTAAATAAATTAAGAAAATTATATGTTTAACACATGTATAAATAAATTTATTATTTATAAATATAGTATAAATGAAAGTTGAAATCATTTGAATATAAAATAAATTGTTTCTGAAAAAAATTGAATTTTTGAGCGAAATGTGTCTTTATCATAAAAAAATATTATAATCACTATTTCTGAATGTTTTTAATAAAATATAAATATTATATATTCAATAAAATTTTGAATCATTCAACAAATATTTTTTCTATCCATAGGATAAGAATTAATCCAATTTTATGTTTAAAACTTTATTTCTCTCAAAAAATGTTTCATCTCATTTTCACACTTATTTGAAAATTATGTTTTTTACTTATAAAAAATTTATTAAAAAAAATTAACTTCTTTTTCGAAATCATCATTTCAAAATTATCTTATATTTAATTTTTTATAATTTTTGAAAAAGATTAATGCTTTTCAATAAATAGTGAGAAATACATATTATTATTTAAAAATATAAAAAGGTAAATTTTGTTTTAAAATTATTTTTAAATAAAAATTAGTTCAATTTTATTATTATTAATTCAATTTAGGTCAATGGAAACAATTTTTTGTTCAATTTTTATTTAAAAACAATTTATTATTGAAAACAGTTTCTTTGGAAAATCGCTTTTTCTTCATGCCTGTGGGTTTACTTTTAAATTAAATTTTACCACTCCTATTATTTTAATATGGTAAAATGGATTCAATATTTTGAATCATAAAAATTAATTTACTTAATAATTAAATCTTAATATTTATCCCTAACAATTAGTAAAATATGTACAAATTAATTAATTTGTTTAAGGTTAAAACAAGTTTAGCGGGGGTTAAACCGAAATATAATGTTACATTTTCAAATTAAACTTGTCAAAATAATATTCTATAGACATATTTAGACCGTATTTTATACCAAATTAAACTATATTTACATTTTGAATATTTTTTCATGGGATTCAATTTATTATTTTGGATTATTTAAGGGAATTTCTAATTAAGTTCCCTCCCCTACTTATAAAAGGACATCTCCTCTCCTGTCATCACCAATACACACATAAAGATCCTTTTTTATCCAATAATTTCCCAAATACATAAATTAAATACCACCCCACTACCTATAGCCCTTTTATTTTTTAGAATACCATCCTAGGAAGGCTTTAGGTATAAACCTGAAGATGTTCTCTGAAGAAGAAGTATAGTCCTTAACCATGTGTTTTCATTTTATTTCTTCTTCTAACCTATAAAAATAGTATTTAACTTCGATGAAATAATTTTTCCAATATACATCATATACCATTATGTTACTATTTCAATGAAATAACATATATCAATCTCATCTAACATCAAATGGGAAACGAAACCGTTGATCATGTGTACGAAGGACTACCACCTCATGAACCAATGTAATTAATTTTCCTTCACTTCCTCTCTTGAATTAATATAATGATGGATTTAAATTATATATATGATATTTATTAAATAATTATAATTCCTTAAATATAATATTTTAACTTCCTTCTTAATTTTAAATCCGTTGAAAAATGATAACGTTATTCATGCGTACGTGTGGACTACAGCCTCCACAAAGCGATGTGACATGTTTTTCATTTTAGATTAAAATGGATGGTAAAAATGAAATATTTAATAAATATCTATGATATATATGGTACAAAAATTATTCTATAATGTTGAATTATTATTTACCTTTCTTTCGATTCATCCATCGAAAAAATGGAAGCATTGTTCATGTGTACATACGGCCTACCATCACCATAAACGGTGCTATTTATTTTTCCTTCTATAAATATTATGAATTACTCTAAATATTTATAGAGTGAATATATATGATATTTAAATCATGATTAAATTTTTTATATTATTTAACCATGATAAAATTTCAAGGATCGAGACTACCGAACAAAAACATACAAGAAAAATGAAGTAGTTATCACCTTGAATAGTGATTTTAATTGTTAATAAATAGGTGAAAAATGTTTTAAATAAATAATATATCATAATATATATATTATTTTTTCTCTATAATATATTTAAAATAATTATATATTTATTATAGAGTAGTTACAAATATGTACGAAAGAAGTCAAACTGGGGGTAAGGGGTTTTTTTCTCACTTTTATTTATGTGGGAAACATTCCATATCCACCACTAGTTTTCTTTATTGGTGTATATAATTACCATTATTGTATATTATGATTATTGTTGTTAAAATTATATTTATTTACATATACATATATGGTTCTTTAATTCATGCTTATTATTATTCAAAAATTACCAAAGAGGTAAGGGTTTATTTTATAATGTAATCACCATTCACGATTGTTTATATTTATGTATTCACCAGGCAGATTACTTTATATATCTATATTAATCACAGTATATTTTTTTTATAATATCGTTATTTATATCAATTACATGTTTTAATTTCAATTTTATCTCTTTAATAACTCTAGATACCGAAATAATGTTATTAAGTATAATCAACTTCATTTCACTTTTCAGTTGAAAACCCTTTCTTTTCTATCTCCATATTTTCCAAAAATGTTTTCAAAAATGTTTTTAATATTATCCTATGATTTTTAAAATTTATTTTTTCCCATTTTTCTCTATTTATGAAATGGTTTAAAGGTAATATTCCTATTATTTTCTAAATAGTGTACTTGTTTAATTTTTACCAAAAATGTGAATAGAATATTAGTTTTAATTTACTTGGCATGAATAAAATTTTCTACTATTATAACCACCCATTTCTTGGAATATTCCCCTAAAATTTTCTATGATTATTTAAAATAATTATTTTCATATTATTCTACAAATTATTCTTTTTTAAATGTGATTTTAAACTTGAAAAGTGTATTTTTATCCATATGTTTTAATGAACATTTTATTTTTATTTTGTTCATCAAGGGCAAAAAAACCTTACTTTACTAATGCTATATTAGGGATATGTTATATTTATACCGTCTTAATTACTTCTCTGGATGGTTTATGATTATTTTAATAGGTGATTTAATATCTTGATACCATTCTCTATATTACATTGGCTGGTTTATGATTATGTATAATGATTGGGTAAAGTATTAATATTTTGTATACTAGTTTTCAATACTGTTTTTTTATTTATGTTGTTTCACCCTTTCATATAAGGAATACATTGGACTTAGTAAGTGAAATTTGGGGCCAATTATATCCCCTCAATGCATTGTTAGGTCTCATTAGATAAATTAGATTGGGTTTTTGGCTAAGGCCTTACCCAATTATTTAATATGTCTTGGAATGAGGAACTACAACATTATTCACCTTTAACGATAGTTTTTTAGTGGTGGTTTATTAAAAACCACGGCTAAACTTTTTTTTATAGTCATGAACCTTCTCCCCCCCTGACTCCCCTGACTCCCCCAACACCCCCGACCCCCTGACCCACGTGACCCTATGCGCGGCACCGAATACCCCCGCAACCACAAAGACCCCCACGACCCACGATGACCCACTCGACACTATGACCCCATCATGAACCCGGTATCCCTAGGAATCCCTATGATCCCTCAACCCTGGAGACCCCTATGACCCCCCCCCCCCCCCCCCGAAGTCCTCAACACGTCACACTGCCTCTCACTGTGCCTCACCACCCATCGATGTTGGTCTGTACCTTTTCCACCCCTCTGCGCAGGTTTGTATACCTTTATGGTTTAGTTGTCGTATGATTTGGGGTTGATTTGGTTTAATATTATATCAATTCCAATGTGCATCATTAAATTGTAGTATCCATTACTATAAAAATGTGTATCAATTGGAAGGATCTCCAACCATCACCATATTTTGCAGTAAATCTTGAAAATTAGATAGTGTATGAATAGGGGTGCATCAAATATAGTGTGTTACTATGGTTTCACATCAAAATATCCCTAGAAATGGAACCTGGTTAGAGAAGAATCACTACACCATTTTAGCATTTTCACGCTAAAATGGTTTGGGTAGGAGATGGTCTTCATTCTTTATTTTCGATATTGAAGGTTGTGGTAGGATCTTTCATGTATATGTTCCCTTTGTGGTGTGGTTGTGGTTTTCCAAATGATTATGTAAGTTTCCAAGCTTATGCTATGTGATTCCATAGTTTAACATTATTAAATGAATTTATTATGTTTTGTGGGCTTCTTAACTGTGTTTTATAATTTTTCTGAATGGATCGTAATATGTTTTCAAGGGGTTTTGAGGTGAGTATGGGTTGAAAAATTATTTTGAAAATGAAATTGGTTAGGTTTCATGTGTGACTTCTTTTTTATGATTTCTAAATGTGTTCCATGAGTTGTGTAAATATGAGTAATTATAGTTGGATTCTTTAGTATTGAATAAATTATATTTAGTTATATCATGATATTAGGTAATTATGTCTTCTCCACTATGTTATGAGAATCAAGTGTTAATGCACACTCCACTATATTAGCAGAAACATGTAGTGATATATGATCTGCTATGTTATGATTTACTTCGATTATTTTTATATAGCAATTTTATGTCACACTCTTTAATTCCTATGTTATGATACATGGATCATCTTTATTATATTATGTTTCTGTAATCATACACTATGGTGTATGTTTGGTCATTTGAGATTACATGCCCTTTTATCATGACATGTGATCAAATCTCATGAATCCATGACATTTTTAATAAGTTATTTTTTCCATTCTCATGTTTACCATATACTTATGATTTAACCATTAATGTTATGTTCATAAGTTTTGAGGCTTGAATATTTTATCTAAATTCCATAAAACTATGGATTTAATAGGCTATCCCACATTCTATTATTGAAACAAAATTAAATTAAAATTGAAAAATTATATTGACAACAATAATTTGCAGTGTTATTCCATGATCTATTTTTGGAAATTTAATACACATGATATCATTTATCTTAAGAATTTCATGTTTCCTTTGAGTCTGGAAAAAGAAATACCATACTCATAAGCCTTGGATTCATCTACCCTAGTCATTAATCCTTCCACCTGAAAATTCCTGGTATGTTATACATCTGTGTTCCCCATGTATTTTCTAAAGTAGTGAGTCATGTTTAAGGTAGGAGTTAGTTTCCATTTCATATTCCTAACTTCTATTCAATTATTATAGGATGTATCAATCCCTTACCTTAGTGATATCAAAGTTATGGCATCATCATTTTGTCCATATATTTTTCTATTTCATGACATACAAAAACCTACAGGGATGGGATTCTTGTTCTCTTCTTCTTTTATAGATCTTTTTAATTTGAATGCATTGGTTTTCAAGTGGGTGGGTTCATTTTTTTACCATATGTATTTATATAGGAAAACCTTTTTTAACATATTTATATTTTTTCAACTAGTATATATGAATCTCTTTCCATATTTAGTAAAAGTTATATGTTTTAATTTTTTCTAATATTTTTTAGTCATGTTGTGATATACATAGTTAAAAGTTTGATCACATTAATGAGGAACACGCGTCAGTAGGATAAGGGTTTAGATGATTTTTTAGATTTTTCAATTTCCAATCAATCCGTCGAAGGAAGAATAATATGTCCATGTACTAATTTTAAATTTAGAATATTGTTGAATAGAGATGAATTTTATGAACATTTAATATTAATTGAATTCCGTACTCAATATTTGATTTGGATTTGGCACGGAGAATCGAACATTATAGAAAAGTTTAGCTCTGATGTCAATCCACAAAAAGAGCTCCCAACTTCGTTGATAATGGAAAATGAAATACAAAACCTTATAAATGATACATTAGTCATTGAAAGACACCAACATCAACATCAAAATAAATCAAAACAACCAAATGAGGGTGCTATAAATACCAACATGAAAATTGATTTTCTAAGACTATGGGACAACCAGATCAAGATTGTAACATATAATTGGATCCTTCTATTGATTCTGTAGAGACTAATTTAAGAGAAAACTTCAATGAAAAAAATATGTTTCAAGGTTTAGTCGATGATGGAAATCAAGAGTTGTACAGTGGATGTTTGAAATATTCAAAACTTTCTTTTATACTGAAGTTGAACCATAGCAAATGCTTATGTGGAATTACAAATAAAGCAATGTCTATGATATTGGAATTGTTGCATGATTCATTTATTAAAGCAAACCTCTCTGAGTCTTTTTATGATATGAAAAAAGTTGTTAACATTCTTGGTCTGAGTTATACAAAAATACATTTTGGTCCCAATGATCACATGCTTTATTGTCGAGAGGTATCAAGTAGACAGAATTGTAAAAAATGTTCTTCTAATAGATGGAATATAATGGGTGATGTTAGAAGTTTGAATCAATATACGACCATGAAGAATAAAAAAAGGAACACACATGAAAAAGGTTTTTTCTTTATTTCCTTTAAAGCCTAAACTACAAAGATTATTCATGTCAATATAAACTACCGAACACATGAAGTGGCATTCTGTAGATAATAACAATGATGGGTTAATGTGACATCCATGATATTTACAATCGTGGAATAAATTTGATTCATTAAATCTATATTTTTCAGCTGATCCTAAGAATGTGGGATTGGGATTGGTTGCCGATGGATTTAACCCATTTGGTACTATGAGTACTAGTTATTGCATTTGGGTGGTTGTTTTGATCCCTTACAATCTACCTTCGAATATGTGCATACAAAAAATGTATTTTATCATTTTGATGATTATTCCTAGAAAAAAATGCTTAGAAATGATACTGATGTATACTTTCAACCTTTAATTGAATAATGACATGAGTTATGAAGCAACGGTATTGAGACATATGATACTTCTTCTAAAACAAGGTTCAAAATGGATGCTCCTCTAATGTGGACAATTAGTAACTTCCCTGGACATTGGAATTTATCTATTTGGAACACTTACACAGGTTTGGCTTATCCTGTTTGTAACATTTATTTTGATCCCAAATGGCTACCTCACTGTAGAAAATGTTGCTTCTTGTGCCATTGAATATTTCTCGACGCATCTAATAGATTTCAGCTGAACAGATCAAAATTCAACAGTTTCATTGATCATAGACCTCCTCCAAAGTTTTTAATTGGTTCTGAAATATTGGCACAACTTGGAAATGTTTAAATGGAATTTGGGAAGGTGCATCATTTGAAAGATAATGGGAAACAAGTTCTATGTACATCTTCAAGTGAAATAGGAACACAATAATGGAAGAAAAAAGGTATATACTTCAAGATTTTGTATTGGGAATTTAATTTTTTGTGGCATAATATTGATGCGATGCATATTGAGAAGAATTTTTGTGAAAATTTGATCTTCACATTTCTTCATGATCATGGAAAGTCGAAGGATCATCTCAATGCTCGGAACGACTTACAAGTAATGAACATAAAACGGGATCTCTTGCCAAATGAGAATGAAAAGTACGCTCCGAAAAAATTTTCAATGAAAAATAGGAATAAATATACATTCCTTTGAGTTTTTCATGTGAAGGTATCTAATGGGTATTCAAGTAACATCTCAAGGTGTGTTGACATAAATCATCATAGGTTACATGGATTGAAAATTCATGATTCACATATTTTGTTATAGTAGTTACTACCATTGGCATTGCGTACATTATTACCTGAAAATTTTATTGTTATTTTACTCCAATTATGTACATTTTTTAGACAACTATGTGAGAAATATCTATATCCATTTGAGCTTGGAAACCTTCAGGAGAAGTTTTATTGACACTTTGTGTAATGGACATGATCTTTCCTCCACTATTTTTTACTATGATGTTGCATTTAACTGTGCATTTGGTTGAGGATGCTAATTTCAGAGGGCACGTACATTATTGATGGATGTATCCAATTGAGAGGTACTATATTTATAATTTTTCAGTTAAAAAAACAATTCATTGAACTTAATTGAATTCTTAAATACGTTTGTTTATTTTATTTCATAGATATCTTGGGAATTTGAATTCATACGTGAGAAATAAAGATCAACCAAAAGGCTCTATTACTGAAGGCTATTTGGAAGAGGAGTGTATAAACTTTTGTTCCAGATACTTAGATAATATTGAGAGAATATTTAATCGAGTTGGACGTGTTGATGATAGATCGACTGAATCTCAAATACATGGGAAATGAAAAATAGTTCCTATTATCAGTCGATCAGTTGGGAGGACCTTACATGTTACACTGATAGAAATGGAATTATTACAGGCACATAGATATGTGCTTCTGAATAGTGAAATTGTAAATCAATTTATTAAAGAGTTGAAGATTCAAACAAATAGACAAATGAGAGGCTGAACAAATGAGAAATATATAACTAAAGATGTTAATAAAGAGCTTTTATAATGTTTATCACAACATGTTAGTTCTTAAATATTGCAATAAATACGGATATTTGGTTGACACATATATTTTGTAAATCTAATAATATTTTATTTTTTTAGATCATTAATATTGATACTCAATCAGAGTTGTTATAATATTTGAAATTTCTTACTTGAGGTCCTCTAAAACGAGTTAGAATGTTCGACACTTTCAATGTGAATGGCTTTAGATTTTGTACAGTCGATCGATAAGAGGGTTTGAAAACACAGAATAGTGGTATATTTTCATTTTTTGAAGTAGAATACTATGGAAAGATGACTAATATTATTGAATTAAACTACCATGGGAATTTTTTAGTTGTTTTATTCAAATGAAATTGGTTCGATATTATCAGATGTGTTAAATAGATTCCTTGGAATTTACTTCTGTAAACTTCTCTCGCTTGATGGATGTTGGTGATCGTGAACTGCATGATCCATATATCTTATCCTTATAAGAAAAAATGATATATTATTTGAATAATGTTTTTGGATGAAGGGTGGAGGGTAGTTTCTCATGTAAAACAAAGATATTTGTATGATATGGGTGATGAAGTGGAAGATTTGACCTTTGACATTGAATCTCATCAACAACAATAAGCTGACTAATTTTTTCATATTGATATTGAAAATATTGGTCTAGAAAGGATGGATGAAGTAATGGAGAAAGAAACGGACATTATTGAAGGGGGAAATGATTGTATATATAGTTATTCATTCATTTAGCAACAAATTATTTCATTTTTGCAGTCATTAATTCTCATTATTATGTATATTTTATTTATTGGTACTATGCATCTGTTATCATTTTAAATTTTTTTCTGCATAATTTTTTTGAAATATTTGTTCTGAACTTAATTTTATTTGATTAAATTATAGGAATTCCAAGGTGTAAGCATCATACTATTTCATCAACCACACCAACAGATGACGATCCATCTATCTCCCTCCCTATGACATTTGAGCCACCGTCCTCTTGCCCCTCTACACCATCTCTTACACCCTCTATGGGCATCCATTCAGCATTTCATTCATCACCTCCCCCTTCAGGAGCCTCAGTATTGAAGGAGTAGCATGCAATTTCTAGTTCTTCCTAGGGATACTGGACATTGACTGTCATAGGTACAAATTTTAATATGAATAAATTTATTTCACTTTTTTTTATAATAATTGTATGTTCATTAAAGAGAGAAACAATGCAACTATGGATTAAAATATGAAAAGTGTAGATGTATGGAATCTGACCAGAGAGAATATCGTTTTCCCATTTGATTCATATAGGGTCCCTACGGATGACACCATAGGATTTTTTGGGATAGATTCATGGCTAATTGGCCACGGAGTCAGTTTCCCTTCCTATTTTGTATTATGATTGGAGGCATATGACTTCAAATTTGAAAAATGATGTTTTGGATTCCCAAATAAAGGTGATTTTAATACATTATGATATAATTGAATGTCACTTTGTTATTAAATTATAATATTTTCAAAATGAATTTATGTGTATAGATGTCTTTCCACTTTACAGTTGCTGATGGACTAGCACGAAAGTGGACATTGAAAAATCTGGGCAAGAAATGAAAATAATTTAAATAGAGATTGTGGAGAAATTTCAAAAATTATACTTGGTTTATTGCCCAAAAGATTTATGACAATATACACGATGGGGTACCCAAAGAGCAATGGAAATTTTTTGGTGACAGACATTGTTATGAGAAGTATATGGTATTTAAATATATATTATTATATTAATATTATTTTACATTTATACATGTATATGAAGAAGAAATAATATTCAATACATTACTATTAAATAAATGTTTATTTATTTCATAACCTTTCAAGGAAGAATGCATCAAGTTAGGCTAAGCAAGTCATCCCTCACACTAGGGTCAAAGAGTTTTTCTATATGCCAGTTAGATCTGGTAATCTTTTAATTAGTTTAAATATTTATAAGATAATATTATATGTTTAATATATTAAATTGATGATTTATTTATGTTTAAAATTTTCATAGAGTTTAGGACACCCAACATCCCGAACAGAAATGTGGTTGATTGTTCACAAAAAAATCTGATAGAAGTTTTGTTAATTAGCCTGCCAAAGAAGTTGGGGTATGAACTCATTTTTCATTATAATAACTTATTATCAGATGTAACTATATTAATATATATTTCTTATAATACAACTTATATTTGATTTATAGGTACAAATTAAAGAACTACGGGATGCCAATCCTGCGCAGTCTTTCTCAGTCTCCCAGGATGACCCAGCTGCTAAAGTTCTTGGGAAGCAGCACCCTGGTCGAGTGAGAGGGATGGGTTTGGGACCCATACCATCTGAGTTATTTGGAAGGTCATTGGGGTTTTAGCTGCATCTAATCCTAGTTGTAGTCAGTCTATACCCCAAGACACTCGGAGATAGATTATTTCTCTACGAAACATAGTTCAGGAATAAGGGACTCAATTATTCACTTTACTAGAATTGGTGATTGATTTATATCAGAAGACGATCGGATCTACCCCTAGTGGTATTGCATCAACTGGTGGTGATCGGGTAAAAAAAATTAAAAATCAGTTATTTTGAAAACATTTCATTGTTTTATGTTTAAATATAAATGTACGACAATATTAAATTTTCAATATAATCTTCTTATAGGTGGTAGCAGGAAGTGGAGATGGAGGTGGAGAGGGTAATGAGATGTGTTCATAATCAAACAGTTATTTGTGGTATTGTTGATATGTTGGACAAATATTGTAATAGTTGGTTTGTATATGTATCATTCGTGGCATAGATTTGTCACTTAACATTTTCATGACCTAACATTTTCTTGATTTCTCATGTTTCCTTTTATGTATTATGAACACAGTCTTCCAAAGACACTACGAATTTACAATCTTAATGTTTTATTAATGAATATTTATATTTATGAATCATATATATATCAAAACTGGAAAATTATTGGAGCCTTCAATACTATACTGAGACCAGATGAAAACATTGGACCACCTATTCTAGATTTCAGACAGATATGTGTTGTGACCAACCTCTTTCGGATCAACTGAATCTTTCCCATCATCTCTTTAATGAGACTTATCCCAAATAAGGACCAATATCCCAACTCTACCTATCATAAGGGATATCTATATGGATGTATATATAATTATTCAAGGTGAACTATATTTATTGAAACCTAATAACTATTATTATAGAAAAGTCTTACCAGTGGAAAATGATTTTCCCAAGATCCACCAAAATCAAGAATACAAGCCTAAATCATATCCTTAAGAACCTAGATTACTCTCTCTGCCGATCCATCCATATATGGATGATAATCCAATCTCAATTTTATCTAGAAACCCATAACCTCCTATAAATCTATAAGGAACCTGGATGTGAACCTTAGGTCCCTATTAAAAAAATCATAAAGGAAAACCCATAAAGTCTCATAATCTCTCAGGCAAACAAGTCTATGAGGTTCCCCACATGTATCATTTTCTTTATAGGTAAGAAAAGCATCGATTTTTTATGTTGATCAATTATCACCCAAATCACATCCTACCCACTCATAATTGGTGAAAAAATAATGAAGTACATAGAAATATCATCCCACAAACATATAGGAATGGGTAAAGGTTGAAACAAACCAGTGGGTCTGTATTGTTCTACCTTAATTTTCTGAAAACTGAGACAACATGAGACAAAATATATAATTGGTAACCTTATCCATTCCCACCAATGCTTATATCTCATGTTGTGACACATCTAGGTAGCTCCAGAGTGTATGGACCAACAATATCAATGTCCATTTTCCATCAACTCTCACCTAAAAGAAAATGGAACAACTAACCTATTATGGAAGCACAAAGCTCTACTGGGAGACCAACACCACTCACCCGAGGTCTCCCCACAGAAAATGATTTTACTAAAGAATTTAAACTTAATTTTTGTCACCTATTATTTATAAACCCACTCATCAAAGGATGAGTCAAAATTCATCAAATCCAAGAACACCATTCCACCAATTTCTTCCACTCCCAATATCATCTTAGAAAACAAACCCATAAGAGACCACTCCATAAATGATTCCTTCATGTATTGTGTGATTAATTTTATGCTCAATGAATCTAAAACAACATTACCTTTTAATAACCCACAAAAAAAGTCTTAGACTTTCATCTTACTTCTTAAAAAGAGCATAGTAAAAGCACAGAGTGACATGCAAGAATGAATAAATCATTTCACCTTAAGGTCTACATGATGAACATTATGTTCCACCAACACATTAGGTGTCATTTGATATAATGTAATAGAAATGTACATCATACTAGGGAGAAGATAAATAGTATGTTTGACCTCTCTCTATGGTGGTAAACCAAAAAATTGTCCTAAAAGACTTTGGGGTATGCACACACTATAGTATTAACATAACATCCCAAACAAGGTTCATTGACATGAAGAAACATCTTTGACAAATAGCATGATGTTACCCAATTATAAGAAACAACACGCCCCACACTTCATCATCTAGCATCCCACTCACACTAAACATCATGAGTGACCGCATTAAAAGATAAAAACTATACTGAATGAAGATAAAAATCTATGGGGGCCTTAATGTTGATCATTTAATCTATTCCAAGAATCATTTTGAAGATTTAAACATCTAGAACTAAAAATTCACACACCACCTTGAATTAATCTATCATCACCTGACATATGGGAGAATTGAAACCAAGTTCAGACCTCTTTTCCAAAGAAGTGTAAATATAAAATAAGAACGACATACGTTTTAAAATTAATTCCAACATGTCAACTAATTTTGACAATATAAAGGAATGATTATCACATGTATCAAACAAATATAGAACCATAAAATATTAAATAAACATTGTACCTCTAATAGTAGTCAGACTTTTTTTAGATTCATATATCGCATACTCTTACCTATAAATACATCTAGTATTAGCCAAATAAAAATCCCGCTTGGCCTAAGGATTAGACCCACCACCCATGGAATCATCGTTATGAACTTTTGAACCCTTTTTCAAATCGGTGATCCTTCCTTACTGCCATATGATATCCATTCTCAAAAACACTTTAGATGACCAATATTTCCACAATGATGAAAAGTATTAGGATCCTTCACACAATTAGGATTTGTATGAACACAAATTCTACATTATTATAAGAAAACATTGTGATACCCTAATGAATCCCTTAAAAATCCGAAAAGAAATGGATCCCCATTGCGTATTCTTTTCTGGACAAAAAATACACCATGGTTAAAAACCCCTCTAACTAAAGCTCCGCCCAAACCTATCTTTCTAGATATATCTACCTAATATAGACATTATTTTTAGACTACCTCTATGAAGATCAAAATACACATGATTGTAAATATTTATTGAATATCTGGACTCAATCCTAACTCAAACCATTTAGCCTTTAGTTACTCATTGGTGACTTGCTACGGTGCTAGAAGCACCAACTCAGCAAAATGGGGGGAATATTCCATAACGGTACACTTCCCCTTATCTAAGGTTGGAAACTACTGATAATTTACAAACATAATTCATCAGGGTAAAACTATTGGTTGAATATTTTCTTGAAAGAATTCCAGGTAATTTCTTCATAAAACTTAGCTTGCATGATGAAATCCCACCATCTCCTACCTGGTCCTTCGAACATATACATAAAGAAACCCACCTTGAAGTCTTTATGAATATTCATGAAATTTAGTATCCCCTCAATATAATCAATATATTCCTCATATTACTATGTTTCATTTTCACTGGGAAAGACGGTTGGATTCTTTTTACTAAATTCTGATCCACGATCCACTGATTGTCCCGATTTCGCTACACCCACTTGACCCATAGTTTGAATTGTATGGATTACATCTTCAACTAGATAATCTTCGACTAAAAGATTCACCTGTAGATTCTATATAAAATTTTACTCTATCATTAGTCATCATCCCTATTGGTAGGGGGAATGGGTGGAACATGATTCTTTATCATGACCTGGGAATTTTAAGCACATCCATAGGGTCCAACATGAGCAAGAACCATCAAGTGATGTTCAGAATTTTTGAATGGAAATTGGTGTAGGGTGGAGAGATGTGGTCTCAATAATCATATCCCCCCCACGCGTGATACTACATAGCAATATAAGAAGTGAAATGGCCTTCATACATAGAGAAGATTCTTCCCTTAGCTGATCTAATATATAAAATTGTATAAATCCTCCAATATAGAAACATCTAGATTGATGGGATACCCAGTATCAAACACCACCACCTTAATGATGGTCCATGACCACACCCCCATGTGTGTATCCCTCACAAGAAGAATCCATCTATAGATCAGTGTGAAAATAAACCCTATAAGCCCGAACATGAGAGAATTAGACATTATTTTATATCACCACAGCTTCTACTATCTCATCAATAGAATATTTATTTACATTTTCTCCTTCCCCATTCGAATACACAAGAGAATGTGTTCAACCACCCTAATAGATTTTCATCTATCTTGTTCAGGAAGTAGTTCAACTACTTCTTGAATCGGATGTACTTTACACATAGATTCTCGCATTGGTCCCTTTCCCCAAACATGGAAATGGACACAGAAGAGTTTGAATTTTTTCCTGGTCCTCCCACACATTATCTATAGGGCAGAACTGATCATATATCGCACCTTGAATCAAGATCCCAAAAAATTGGTAAATATCCCATAGCAAGAAATGTTATGATTTTTGGCTTGATTAGTACATGTCCTTTATGACATTAGGATTGAAACGGCATTGTAACTCCCTACATGGAATGAGATTTTTATTTTAGAACTCTTATAGTTCAATATTTAGACCATAATCTGGTATCCTATAATATCATATTTCTTAACCCAAACATATTATTTATCTCTATTATGTGTTTCCAAATTTAATAGGTCTGTGGATTTGAAATTTCTTTTTCTTATGAATATTTTGGTTTCCTTATATTCTTTTTCATTTATGGTGTATGTGCATGTGAAATTGGAACGTTTTTTTAGGGAACCGGTACTGGGGCTTCAGAATCAGCTTATTTTTTATGAATCAACCTTTAGTGGTGGTTTAAATCACCGCTAAGTAAATTGATTATTTTTAGTGGTGGTTTTAACCACCACTATAATTTGGTATCTTACTACCGGCGGCAGTTAACACGGCTGCTACATACAAAAATTTAGTGAAGATTAAAACTGGTTCAAGATAGTTTTCATTCTCCATTAAAATTTTATGGCGGTTGGTCGTGGCTTTAGCAGCAGTTTTCCAAAAAAAGGAGTTTCTTTCACGGTGGTTTAAACTGCCACGAAAAAAACATTTTGGCTAGGAAAAAGTGCCGCTAAACTCGCGATCAATCGCTGTAAAATGATATCTCTATGACAGTTACCAGAAACTGCTGCCAAATTGAAGAAAATTTTGTGTATTGTATGTCGACACACAATTTAGTGTCGGTTTTTGAAAACTGTCGCAGAAGCATATGGAGGTGGTTTAAACCACCTCCATATCAGAAAAATGCCATTATACGGCGATTTTTTTGTATTGAGGTTTTGATGGTATGTCTATAATATTTGGAATTATTAATTACCCCATTATGTGATTAGTTATTTATTTGCATGTGGTTATTTGATTATTTATTGTATCTATGGATAAGTTTCAAGATCATGTGATTATTGTCACGAACCAGCCCAGGTACCTAGGTAACCTGATAACTGAGTCAGCCCTGACATATCCCGAAGGGCATTCCCGATCCCCATGGGTTGGTGACTAGCACCTGACATCACACAATATGAAAGTGGGAACGATTTTTCCACAAGAATGCGGAAGCAAAGGAAACAAGACAGTATGCATAACAAAAAGAAACTTCACTGAGAGTAATTTACCAGAATACAAAGAGCCATAAAAAACACGAAGTACTACAACCCAAGTACAAGAAATTGGAAAAACATCCCCAAGATCCCTATGGACACAACTCACCAAGACCAAAGATCAACATTTAGATCCACCTCCAAGAGGTCTCTTCCCTTTGCTTGATCCTGGAAGAAGAAAGTCTACAAACGCAAGATGGAAAAAGTAGGGTGTGCGCCTATGCCTAGTAGGATGCCAGCAATGATTCCATAATAGATTCCAAATATAGATTATCTGAAGAAAATCTTTCAATTTTCAAATAAATAGGTTTGTCAATTCAAAAGCATATTTTAACAAAACATGTTATACATTTTTAAATGATGGAAAAATTAATTTAAGAAATGGCTTTACAATGACTGAATATTTATAAATCAATGGATTAAGTAAAATATTTATATAAAATATTTTATATAAATTCAGCAGGCATGTAAAGCAGTTCAAAAGCATTGACATACATTTATATCTCAAATATAAACAAACAAGCGAGCAACATGGTCATCTGCCAAAAGGTACGATAGTATTAACCAGTTATAGGATTCCTCACTCTCTATGTGAACTCATCAAAATGTCTGTACACACGTCCCTATGACACTGGCCAAAGGAGACTCGTCACCAACCCGTCGAGGATGTGACCTACAACAAGTATGTTTTAGAACATTGTTGTAGCATAGAGTGTATCCAAATAATGCACTAACTACCTAAGGCTTGCATGCGCTCTTACATGATGGGAAAACTATTTTAAGAATGCTTAAAATATGATCAATCTCATTCTTCCATTTCAAAATTTCCTATTTCATTCTATTTAAAACCAAAATAGGTTTTATTCAAAACATGCCTTTTTCAAAAGATAAAACCAATGGGTTTCTATCAAATCATTTTTAGCCATTTTCACCAGTTTGAAATCCATTCAGAACCAATTCCATTATTACACAATTTATTCCCACAATTAAATTCAACACTTTAATTGAAATAATTTCCATCAAATACACAATTTAAATTCAATAATTTAAATCGGATAATTTCCATAAACACACCCAATTCAATGGAATAGGGGTTTTCCAAATTTCCATGCCAAAACCATTTCAAATATCTCGATTCACTATAATCAAGTTTTTATCAATTTAATTGAAAGAAAACTTGAGAAATTAAAGTTCAACAAAAATTAAAATAAATCAAGAAAATACAATGATAATTAATTTGGAAAGTCAGACAGAACCACCTACCTCGAAGGTTTTGACCAAAACCACAACGATTGAGAATGCTCAAACAAACCGGGTTTCTTCTTCAAGAACCCACCTTAGATCTCTTATCCTAGAAAGATCAAGACCAAATCTCATCATATTTGGTACCACACACTTAGATCTACCCATAATGGGTGTAGATCTATGAAACTGAGAGAAGAGGATAAGTATATCTAAGTAGATCTAAGAAACCGATCAAGAACGACGAAGAATGATCACATAACTCAAGAATCTGGCTTCGATTCACCAAGAGGAGTCTTTGGATTTCCTATGGAATGATGGTATAACCTTATCTAAACTTAGGAGAAGATAAATCCCGTGTTAGGGCCGCTTAAGAGGAAAAATGAGTCACTTAGAGGAAAAACCGAGTGAGATCCACAATTTAAGGATCTCATTTCAGTGGAGTCGTGGTTAGTTCGCACGGTTTGACAAACCCTGCACTAGCCGTGCATTAGCTACTGCCTCGGCCACCCTTATCGCATGGTTTGGCCACATGTTCAGACAAAATAAGTGCTACCCATGTGGAAGTTACTGTCTCCAAGACCAACTATGCACGGTTTAGCCGCACGGTTTAGACAACCCATGCGCCGCCCGTGCGACTTCCACTTTTCCCCAGAACAACATTTAAAGTTCTCATGACTCTCTCAATTCACTACTCCAAAACATAGGTACTTAGAAACATCAAAAGTACCTGAAAACATAACGTGGTGTTACAAACTCCTCACCATAAGATCTTTCTGTCCCCAAAAAGCCTATGAAGAAACCTCCATGTCAAAAAGATGAGGCCACTGCTCTCCCATTAGTGCATCCCTTTACAATGTCTCATGAGAATAAGAACCATGCTGCCAAAGTACACGGACCAGAGGCATCTTTATCCCACAAAGTACCTTGGTCTCAGAATCAACAACCCTGACTGGTCGTTCAGTAATAGATAAATCTGGTTCAATCTCAAGATCACTCCAACTCACAACATGAGATGGATCAAAGAGATACTTTCACAGCTATGATACATGGAACACGTTATGTATCGACATTAGCTATGGTGGTAGAGCTAGATGGAAAGCAAATTCCCGTACAAGACCAATAACCTCAAAAGGTCCCACAAAACGAGGAGCAAGCTTCCCTTGCCTCCCAAGCAGTCGATGACCTAATTGGGGTAAAAATTTTAAGAATACTTGGGCACCAACTGAGAACTCTAAAGGTTTACGGAAACGATCAGTATAAGACTTGTAATGACTATGTTCTGTCAACAATGTCTAACGAATCAACTGGATCTCAGTTTTCATCTCTTGGACCAAACTCGGTCCAGCCAAAGAACTTTCACCAATCTCCGACCAACATAAAGAATATTTACAAGGACGGCCATAAAATTCCTCAAAAGGAGCCATTTTGATCGTAGACTGATAACTGTTGTTAAAAGAAAACTCAACTAGCCCCATATGATCACCCCAAGACCCACCAAAGTCGAGAACACATGCACGGAGCATATCCTCAAAGATCTGAATAGCTCTCTCTATTTGACCATCCAACTGTGGATGGTAGGTCATGCTCAAACGGACCTGAGATCCCAGTGCCTCCTGAAGGCCTCTCCAAAAATGAGAAGTAAACCGAGGATCCCTATTAGAGACTATAGTAGATGTAACTCCATGAAAACGAACAACTTCTTTCACATAGATATTTCCCAACTCCTCAACTTTAGTTGTATTTTGAATAGGTATAAAGTGAGCCGACTTGGTCAGTCTATCAATCACAGCCCATATCACATTCTTCTTCCTCTGGGATTGAGGTAACCCAACCACAAAGTCCATAGAGATTTCATCCCACTTCCATGTAAGGACTGGAAGTGGTCGAAGAAAACCCAAATGTTTCTGGTGTTCGGATTTCACCTACTCACATGTATAGCAATGAGATACAAACTCAGTAATGTCTCGTCTCATACCTGGCCACCAGAAGTGTTGTCGCATGTCATAGAACATCTTCGTGGTTCCTGGGTGTACATCCCCCTGAGAGTTATGGAAACCCCCCATCACATCCTTCCTTACTGCTAACAGAACAACGTAATGTTTTCGATAACACAGAACACCCTCTTTGGATAACGACCATTGGGTATTGGTCTCCCCACCATAAAGAGAGCTCCAAATGCTATGGAATTCATCATCCAGTTTTTGTTCTTGATGAATTAACTCGAGGAGAGTAGAAGTCAACTAAACACTGGATAAAGAAACTTCATTACCCTTCCACTGAACTCCAATATGAAACTAAACAAAAAGATCCATCAAAATCCACTCTTCTGAATATTCTTTCATAGCTTGTGATGGAAGTTTCCTGCTTAACACATCTGCAACTACATTCCCTTTTCCCAGGGTATAGGCAATGAAAAAGTTGAAAGATTGCAGGTACTCCACCCAATGCCTTTGGTGGAGATTCAAATCTTTTTGAGAGAAGATATAACTCAAGATCTTGTGGTCTGAATGCACGTTAAACCTTTTTCCATAAACGTAATGTCTCCAAAACTTAAGTGCCTGCATTACAAATACAAGTTCAAGGTCATGGGTTGGATATTTCTTCTCATGAGGCTTAAACTGACGAGATCCATAGGCAATAACATGATTACCTTGCATAAGGACATATCCAAAACCTCAACCCGGTGCATCACAGAAGTCCACGTAACCTATCCCAGCCTTAAGAAGATTTAACACTGGCATAGTAGTTAAGAGATGCTTTATCTCAACAAAAGAACTCTGACATTTATCATTCTAGGAAAACTTTAATCCATTTAGATTCAGATCAGTCATTGGAGAAGCTAACTTTGAGATGTCTTTAACAAATCGGCGATAATATCCTGTTAATCTCAAGAAGCTCTGAATCTCGAAAACATTTTGTGGTTGTTCCCAAGTCATAATAGCCTTTACCTTCTCAAGATCAACTGATATTCCTGGTTCTGACATGACATGTCCCAATAATTTCACTTTCCAAATCCAGAAATCGCACTTTGAATTATTGGTATAAAGTTGGTGATTGCTTAGAAGACTCAGAACTGTTCTCAGATGATGCACATGATCCTCCTTAGACTTGGAGTAGACAAGAATTTCATCCACAAAGACTACCATGAAAGTATCTAGATACCCACATAAAACCTTTTTCATCAAATCCATGAAAACTGAAGGAGCATCTGTTAGGCCTAAGGGCATAACAAGGTACACATAATGGCCATACCTACTCCGAAAAGTGGTCTTATGAATGTCAGATTTTTTTGTCCTCAACTGATGGTAACCATATCGAAGATAAATTTTTGAAAACCACTTCACCCCTTTCAATTGATCAAACAAATCATCAATTTGTGGAAATGGATATTTGTTCTTTGTCGTAACTCGATTGAGCATTCGATAATCAACACATAAGCGAAGAGAACCAGCCGCCTTCTTGGAGAAGAGAATAGGTGCTGCCCAAGGTGACACACTTGGGCATATAAAACCTTTCTCAAGAAGATCTTCTAACTGAGAATTCAGTACTTTTAGTTCAGCTATAACTATTAGGTAAGAGGGAATAGAAACTGGTTGAGTACCAACCATTAAGTCAATAGAGAAATCAACCTCCTTTACTGGTGGAAAACCAGAGAAGCCAGAAGGAACCATGTTGGGAAACTCAACAATGACTGGAGGAAGATCACCACACATTGAATCTCTCTCTAGATCAAAAGAAAACACTAATATAACTTTCCCCAACTCTGGATAAGAGGGTTTGGCTCTGCTTGAACTTGGGTCCCATTCTCCTTGAAAAACAAGAGGCACACCACTGGGTGTAGTAAGGTAGACCCATCGAAGATAAAAATCGATCTGGGCTTTATTGGAAATGAGCCAATCCATCCCAAATATGACATCAAAATATTTCATGTCAAGAACCAAAAAACTCCATGCATGATCACCCTCTGATAGAGAGAAGACACAAGCAAGACTATGGATACCCTTCTCTCTCATTGTACCAAGGGGTGTAGTAATATCCATCACAAAAGATAAAAGTTCCATAGGTAGATTAAGAAGATTAACAAGATGGATTGAAATAAAAGAGTGAGATGCACCAGTATCAAAAAGATCTGTCACTAAAGATGAAGCTATAGTAATGGTACCTCTCACAGTTGAAGGACCTGTATCAGCTACCTCTGGCAACTCTTCCACTGCGTGAAGAAGCTTCGTTCTGGATGCCTGTGGCTGGAACCCTTTTGTACATGAAGCATTTGATTGCCCCACAGTTTTTGGAGGTGTTGATGATCCTGTTCCACTACGTGGAGTAGCAAAGTGATGGAATAATATCTGTAAGTTCCCTAAATGTCGGCAGGAGCTATAGTTCTTGGGTGCCTTAGCGCAAACCCACTAAGAATTTCATGGCTTCCTACACTGATTGAAAGTCAAAGAAGCCCTTCTTGGTGATACCAGAGGTCTAGAATGACTCTTCTGTCAAGAACTACAATGAGAAATGTCATGCTTCTATTTTCCTTTAAAGGAACCCACATTACCACTAGGAGGGAAAAGAACCTCCTTCAACTGTGAATTTCCTGCCAAGTCCATCTCAACCATCATCACCCTATCTAGCGCATCATCATAAGTGGGTAGCTTCAGTAAGAAAACCTAATAATGGATATCTGATCGAAGTCCCAACTCGAATCATCGAGCCTTCATCCTATCATTAGATAAAATCTCAGTATCAAACAGTACCAACTCATAAAAATGATTCGAGTACTCAGTCACGGTTTTGTTGGCCTGCTCAAGCTTGAAAAACTCCACAGCCTTAGCCAACACCATTGATTCTGGATAGCACTAGTTAGTGAAAAGAACCATAAAGCCTTTCCACTCCAAACCCTCATGTTTCCCAGCCATCACTGTTGTGTCCCACCATCTTCTACTTGGTCCCTCTAGTACGAAGGTGGCACACTTCACCTAGATCACATCAGTTGTCTCCAAGAACCCAAACATACATTCAATTTACTCAACCATTCCTCAGCATGTCCAGGTTCAGTGGAGCCTTTGAAAACTGGTGGCTTCTGGCAGAGGAACTCTTGAGAACGACTCCAGAGAATATCACTATGAGGATCTATAGCTGGAGCCTGAATAATAACTAGAGGTGGTGCCTATCCCAGGGCTTGGACAGTGCGAACAATCACCTCAACTAGACTCGGATCCACAATTGGACTCGCTTGTTGAGATTCAGCAGCTTCCTCTTTTTGGATCTGATTTCCACATCTTCTCAGAGGCATGATGCTACATAGCATAAAAATATATAGATTAAAACCCAAACCAAGTAACAAGGAAAACCATTCTTAAAAGAAGGGATAACAAGATTTGGATTCCACTCTATCCAAATCAAAAAAGGGAAAATACTAGAACTAATCCAAAAGTCATATTTCCCTAACCAACCCTGGTGACATAAGGTTCATTATGGTGAGATCTGGCTAGGCACTCAATCACAACTACCTCCTAAGTCCCTACAAGAATACTCAAATGCATACTATCATCAAGGAAAGATGCTTAACCTGCCCTCTAATACCACTTTGGCAGGAACCATTCCGGGTACCATGGTAACCCAATAACTGAGCCGGCCTTGACATATCCCTAGGGGCATTCCCGATTCCCACGGGTTGGTGACTAGCACCTGGCATCACACAACATGTAAGTGGGAACGTTTTTTCCACAAGAATGCATAAGCAAAGGAAACAAGATAATGTACATAACCAAAAGAAACTCCACTGGGAGTAATGTACCAGAATACAAAGAGGCATAAAAAACACAAAGTACTACAACCCAAGTACAAAAAATGGGAAAAACAGCCCCAAGGTCCCCAAGGACACAACTCACCAAGACCAAAGATCAACAGCTGGATCCACCTCCAAGAGGTCCCTTCCCTTTGCTCGATCCTGGAAGAAGAAAGTCTACAAACACCCGAAGGCAAAAGTAGGGTGTGAGCCTAATCCCAGTAGGATACCACCAAATATTCCGTAATAGATGCCAAATATAGATTATCCAAAGAAAAACTTTCAATTTTCAAATAAACAGGTTTGGAAATACAAAAGTATATTTTAACAAAACATGCTATAAATTTTAAAATGATGGAAAAATTAATTTAAGCAAAGTCTTTACAGTGATGGAATATTTCTAAAACAATGGATTAAGAAAAACATTTATATAAAATAGTTTATATAAATTTAGTAGGCATGTAAAGTAGTTTAAAAGCATTGGCATACATTTATATCTCAAATATAAACAAACAAGTGAGCAACATGGTCGTCTTCCCAGAGGTACGATAGTATTAACCAGTTATAGGATTCCGCACTCTCTATGTGAACTCAGTAAAATGTGTGTAAACACGTCCCTATGACACTGGCCAAAGTAGACTCGTCACCAACCCATCGAGGATGTGACCCACCACAAGTATGTTTTAGAACATTTTTATAGCGTAGATTGTATCCAAATAACTCACTAACTACCTAAGGAGTGCTTACACTCTTACATGATGGGTGAACTATTTTAATAATTCTTAAAATACGATCAATCCCATTCCTCCATTTCAAAAGTTCCAATTTCATTCCATTTAAAACCAAAAAATGTTTTTATTCAAAACATTCCTTTTTTCACAAAATAAAACAAATGAGTTTCTATCAAATCATTTTAAGCCATTTTCACCAGTTTGAAATCCATTCAAAACCAATTCCATCATTACAAAATTTATTCCCACTATTAAATTAAATAATTTATTTGAAATCATTTCCATCAAATCCACAATTTAAATCTTCCAATTTCTATAAACACACCCAATTCAATGGAATTGGGGTTTTTGAAATTTTTATGCAAAAACCATTTCAAATATCTAGATTCACTGGAATCGAGTTTTTATCAATTTAATTGAAAGAAAACTTGAGCAATTGAATTTAAATCAACAATTGAAATAAATCAAGAAAATACAATCACAATCAATTTGGAAAGTCGGACGGAACCACCTACCTCGAAGGTTTTGACCAAAACCACAACGGTCGAGAACACTCATGAAAACCGGGTTGCTTATTCAAGAACCCACCTTAGATATCTTCTCCTAGGAAGATCAAGACCAAATCTCATCATATTTGGTACCACACACTTAGATCTACCCATAATGGGCGTAGATCTAAGAAACCGAGAGAAGAGAAGAAGTAGATCTAAGTATATCGAAGAAACCGATCAAGAACGATGAATTATGATCACATACCTCAAGAATCTAGCTTTGATTCACCAAGAGGGGCCTTTGGATTTCCTCCAGAACAATGGTAGAACCTTCTCTAACCTTAGGAGAATACAAATCCCGAGTTAGGGACACTTAGGGGGACAAACAAGGCACTTAGAGGAAAAACCGAGTGAGATCCACAACTTAAAGATCTCATTTACGTAGTCGCACTGTTAGTTCACACGGTTTGACAAACCATGTGATAGTCGTGCGTTAGCTACTACCTTGGCCACCCTTCTCACATGGTTTGGCCACACGGTTACATAGACCGTGCACTGTCCGTGCGGATGTTACTGTCTCCAAGACCAACTACGCATGGTTTGGCCGCACGGTTTAGACAACCCATGCACTGCCTGTGCGACTTCCCCTTTTCCCCAAAACAACATTTAAAGTTCTCCCGACTCTCCCAAGTCACTACTCTAAAACAAAGGTACATAGAAACATCAAAAGTACCTAAAAATGTAATGTGATGTTACAATTATTTATATGGAATTATGGGATAATTATATACTCCTACGATACAATTCTTCAGGATCAAGTTGTTGATTAAATGGAATGAGTTTACATATATTTACCATGAAATATTTACAATACCATAATAATTCCTGACTTGTTTCCCTTGTATTCATTCCCTTACTATGTATACAAGATTACCCCTTTATTATATTTTCTTTCCCCATGATTATAGAAAGCGTTTTATGATTGATATGTAGGTATATACTAATTTTAATGCGGTGATCTAAAAGAAAATACTATGTTATATTTTATGTCATCAAATATAGTGTAAAATTCAATTATATATCTAGGCTTCCAATAATACTAAACTATTTTTTGTATTGGGATGAGATCACGTATATCTAGCACTAATTTAATAAATTAACCACTGACTCTGGGCTTCTAGGGTTAGGGTCATTACAGCTGGTATGAGAGAAAGTTTAATATAAGCCTTGGGAACTAGATTTTAAAAAACATATATTAGGGAATCTGGCCCTATGAATGAATTAGAGTATTAGGTATTGGATACCATCATAATTTTTTGGTAAGGTAAATATAATACGGTTTTCCAAGAAATTAATTCAATTATAGATACTAAAAGTGGATGTGGTTCTGGAACAGTTATAACTTGGGGTAATAACTCTAAAAAGGGTGTATTTTGATTTGAATACATTATCACCTAGTTCTTCAAAATTAGCCTTGATACCTAGTTTGACACTCCCAAATGATATTCTAGGGTTAACTCATATTTTCTTTATAAACCATCATAAAGGAGTTGAATAGATGTTGATAATGGATGACTTATGTTAAACATAAGGAGTTATAAAATGAAAATAAGGTTTCATGATTTAGACATATTATAAATGATTATTTATAATTATTATTATTGTTTCTCACACCATGATTTTTTTGTTTTAGTTAATGGCTCAAACTAGGGGATTTATGTTAATACTAAATGTGGTGGACAATGTGGTGATTCTAAGCAACAAAATATAGTGATGACTAAAGTAAATGATATTTTCATAATTCCTAATCAGTTATCCTAATATATGATTTAAAACCTATACATTAACTGACTTTAATACTCACCAAACAATATAATGATATAGTCCACCAAGAGATCAAGTTGTGGACACCATGGAGGAAAGAAGGATCCATTTATTTTATGTTACTAATATGGAATGTCTGACCCGCCTCCCCGGGCTATGAACCTTATCATCTGACCCCATATATCTCCTGGAATACCTTGGTTGCCTTCCCAGCACACCACATGCTATTACTCACTAGGGTCTCTTATCAAATTAATGATCGTCACCATAGGCCAACACATGTTCTTTCAGTGTGTTTTTTCCTCACTCACACACACCCTGGAAAACTTCCCAGAAGGTCACCCATCCTGATTACTACTCCAGGCCAAGCATGCTTAACTGTGGAGTTCTAATCAGGTAGGTTCATGAAAAAAAGGTGCACCTTGTTGACATGGGTAGTAACATTTAGCCTTTTAAGTCTCACTTTTTCAGGGGTGTTACAATATCTACCCCTTTCAAGCACAACGCCCTCGTTGTGGACCCCAAGCCTCAAACCCGGGCAGTGCCTAAGCACTTCCGGCTGGGTATTGGCTTTGATACCATTTGTCACGACCCACCTCTCTGGGATATGAACCTTATCATCTGACCCCATATGTCTCCTGTAATACCTTGGTTGCCTTCCCATCACACCATAGGCTATTACTCACTAGGGTCTCATATCAGTATTATGATTGTCCCCACAGGCCAACACATGTTCTTTCAGTGTGTTTTGTCCTCCCTCACACACACTCTGGAAAACTTCCCATAAGTTCACCCATCCTGAATACTACTCCAGGCCAAGCATGCTTAACTCTGGAGTTCTAATCAGGTAGGCTCCTGAAAAGAAAGGTTCACCTTATTGACACGGGTAGTAACATTTAGCCTTTTAAGTCTCACTTTTTTAGGAGTGTTACATGGAAGGATAATCATGGGATAATGTCTCAAAGGAATGATAAAATGTTTTATTTTTGGAAAAAAATGGCATAAATCAATGAATTAATTATGAAAAATGAGGAGATCAATAGAGAGAAAAAGTTTCATCCTAGAGATCCATTTATAGTTCATTGTCTTAAATGTAGGGAACCATGAAATTATATGAGTCAATGGACTATTATTAAAGTTAACTTTGAGACCAAGGATGGGACTATCTTATACTAACCATTTATGTAAAAGGGGTTATGTGTTTATATATTTGGATTTTTTAATTATGTTGTTGAAAAAATAGTTATGGATGGTATTTTGGTTATAAAAATCATGAAACATCTAAAGAATGTGTTAATTTCGGAAATAATATATGTATTCATATAATTTTAACATAGTAGTTATAGATACCATGATGGGTTTATGATTTTAAGGTTTATCATATTTTAAAAGTCTTAGACATGGCATTTGAGGTTTTAAATGATGGGATTTTCATTTGATTAATGACATTTTTTGAAATGTTTTATTAAGTGTAGGTATTTGTAACCCTTAGGTTCAACATAATGTATTATTTGAGAAAGAATTCTCTTTTATAATTTTTAACGATTTTTATATAATTTAGGGTTAGTATGATCATTGATGTTATGGTAATAATAGTCAATTTAGACTATTTTATTTTCTGGGAAAAAATGTATAAAAACCTCAGTGGTTCAAAATTGATTTGAGGATTAATTCTATTTTTCAGGATTTTATTCATATTTTAGGGATGTTATAGAAATTTTAGTAATATATTTTTAGAAAAAGGACAACCTACATGTCAGGTGACAACCCTTCACATCCAAAAATATCTCAAGGATTGAACCCACAACCAAAGGGTGGCAAGGGTGAAGAACCTACCACTACCCTATGTGATGCCATAGTTAATATGAAATTTTTTTAATTAAATGATATGATTGATAAATATTAAGTTTAACATTTTGTTTTATTAATTTTTTTAGAGAATAATGTATTATTATGGATAACTTATGCTTATCATTTGGGGTTTGATAAATATTTTATAGACATATGGAAGGGATTTTAACTCTTTTATGGATCTTATGATAAATTAAATTTTAATTTTAATAATACATGTATAAAAATAGACATATTTCAAATTAATTTATTATAGTAAGAAATGGAGTGGAAATTGATCAAAAAATAGGAAGGGATAAAATTTTGTTAATTAAAGAAAAATATATCAAGTATGTATATCTTATGGTGTCTTCTATCTTGATATAAAAATAATACCTTAAATTTAGGAAAAGGATCTTGAAATAAAAATGATATACATTTACCTTTATTTTTGATGAATCACTGGCCATTTCACACCTCATTGTTTTATGGTTTTTTGGTTATTAATGTTCCCATTATCATTCACTTTACTTTAATCAATGATCTTGGTCACTCCCCATAATTATTTGGACATTACACGTTTCTTCTGTGTCCAAATTTGTAATTACAACAATGTTTTACCTACCTAGAAACATAGTTATTTTTTATTCTAAATGACCTTAATATTTTCTTTCTCTCTTATAAAATGAAGATTTATTCTCCCATTTTACAATGTGAGATATCTACAAAGGTATTTTAATGTAGAAACCCCCTTTGTTTACAAGAAAACTTTCAAATTAAGAGGAAATGATTTATTTAAGGTGGGTAAAACGTAACACCCCAATAATTTCTAATATATTTCTTTTTAAATAAATTAAACCTCTTTGATAGCTTGTGATACACACAACCCAATGTCTAAGGGAACTGTAATATAATATATTGTTATAACCTAGATATTAAATTGGAAGGTAGGAATATGACTGAAAAAATTATGAAAAATATATGGTTTAAAAAAGTATAAATAAATTCGTTGGTTATCGACTAATTAAAAATGAATGTAGAATTCATTTTAAAGTAAAAGAAAATGTTTTTTTAGAAAAAATGTTTATATGTGTGGCATGAATATTAATCTTAATAATTTAAATTAATACCTAATAGTAAATTATTTCGGTGAAATTTATATATTATATATTCAAGAAAAAATTATAATTTATGTAATATATTTTTCTAATCATGAGATAAGAATAAATAAATTTTAAGGCTTAAGAACTGTATTTCTCTAAAAACGGTTCCGTCACATTTTACACACTTATTTTAAAATTTATATTTAAAACATTCGGAAACTTTATTTTAAAAAATAAACTTTTTTGAAATAAAAAATTTTAAATTATTTTAGATTGAATTATATATAATTATTTGAAAAAATAATTTTTTTAATGAATAGTGAAAAAATACTGATTTTTATTGAAAACTACATTTTCATTTAAAGAATTTACAAAGATCCATTTTATTTTAAAATTGATTTAAAATAAAAAATAGAAAAATTATATTATCATGAATCCAATTTTGGTAATTTGATTAAATTTTATGTTGACTTTTTATATAAAAATGTTTTATACTTATGAAAACATTTTCATTGAAAAATCGCTTCTTTATCACCTCTGTGAGTTTAATTTTAATTTTAATTCAAAACATTATGTCATTTAAATTTGTTAAAATGGATTAAATATTTTTATTAAACATTATATTAATTATGTAAATGGGGAAAATTAAATTTTTTTCATAATTAATAGTAAAAACATTAAAAATTAATTACTGGGGTTATGGTTAAAATGGGTTTACCAGGGGATAAATCAAAATATAAGGGTATGGATTCCAATTAAACATATAAAATTCCTATTGGATGGAAATATTTAAAAAATTTATTATCAAAACTTCTAATATTTGGAGATTGGGAAGTATTTGTCTTGGGTGTGACTTTATCATTTTGTATGCTTTTAGAAATGTTCCAAGTGGGTCCCCCCCCCACTTATAAAAGGACACCCCCTATCTTATCCTTTCACTCCATACTTCAAGAACCTTTAGTATTGTAAACATATTTCCAAAATAATTCCCATAAATCCATCTTGATGGCCTAGGGTCCCTGTTTTTATCAAAATATCATCTTAGGAAGGATTCAGTTATAAACATAAAGAGGTTCTATAGAGAAGAGGTCTAGTCCTTAACCATGCATTTTAATTTTGTTTCCTCCTCTACCCCATTAAATTTTTATTTAACTATGATAAAATAATTACTTAGTTATATTCCATATGAGTATATTTTATTATGTTAATGGAATAAATTATATCCATTTTCTCTTCCATCATATAGAAAATGAAATTGTTGATTGTGTGTACAATGGACTACCACCTCGTGAACTGATGTAATTCGTTTTACATCACCTCCTCTCAAGAATGTATATAATGATGGATTTAAAATATATATATGATATTTATGAAAAAATTATACTTATTTAATTAAAATATAAATCTACCTTCCTACCATATAATCTATTGTAAAATGATAATGTTGCTCGTATGTATGTGTGGACTACTACCTCCATGAAGCGATGTGATATGTTTTTCATTTTAGTTTGAAATTTATGGTAAAAAATATATTTAAAAAATATATATGATATTTATGATATAAAAATTACTATATAAGGAAGAATTATTATTTTCATTTCTTTCATTTCAACCATCGAAAAAATGGAAATAATGTTCATGATTAAATACGGCTAACTATCTCCATGAACGGTTTAGTTTATTATGATTTCTATAAATTTTATGAATGACTAAAAATATTTATATAACGTATATATATATATTATTTAACTAATTATTAATAGTTTTTATATGATTGTACCATGATAAAAGTACAAGGATCGAGACTACCAAACCAAAACATACATGAAAAATTAAGTAGTTATCACCTAGAATAAGGAATTCAATTGTCAATAAATGGGTGATAAAAGGGTTGTAAATAAGTCATATATGGTAAGATATATATTATCATGTTTATATAATATATTTAAAATAATTATATAATTATTATATACTATTTTTGAACATGTACGAAGTAAGTCAAACTAGAGGTAAGGGATTTTCATCTCACTTTTATTTATATGAGAAAGATTCCATATTCCCCACTTGTTTTATTTATGTTGTGTATATACATCCCATGATTTTATTTTATTATTATTAATATTAAAATTTTGGGTATTTTCATATCTATATAATGTTATTTACTCCATGGGGCTTAACATTCAAAAGTTACCAAAGCGGTGATGGTTTATTTCACAATTTCATCATTAGTCAGTATTTTTTATGTTTATTTCACCACTAGAGAAATTATTTAATATTTAAATATTAAACCCAATATATTTTCAAATATCATTTCTCTTCCATATCCATGTTTTTTTAAAAAAAATTAAAAAATATTTTGATAATTATCCTCTGATTTATAATCTTAATTTTCACCCATGTTTAGATTTTTAAAAAATGTTATAATAGTAATCCTTCTATCATTTTTAAAATAAAGTACTTTTTAAATTTTTACCAAATAGGTGAAAGGAATATTTATTTTAGAATACTTAGTAAGAATGGAATTTCATATCCACAAGATCAATCATTTATTTCATGTTTCATTCACAAGTTTCCATGATTAATTTCAAAGAAAATGTGTTTCCTAACATCCTATAAATTTTTCATTTTTAAAAGTGATTTTGAAACTGAAAAGGGTTTCTTCATCGAAAATGTTTTGAAAGACAATTTTTTTTATTTAAATTAATCTATGAAAATATAAATTATTTCCCTTATGATTCACTTGGGATATGTGGTAATGGTAAAATCCTAATTACATATATAGATTGTTTATGATCAGTTTGGCTGGGGATGTACTATTTTAATACCATTCACCTAATTACTCTAGATGGTTTCTGATTATGTTTATTGATTTGGTAAGTAATAATATTTCATATCCTATTTTTTAAACATTAATATTTTACATTTATTAGGTTTCACCCCTTTAATATGTGGAATGAAATAGTCTTAGTAAGTAATGGGTGGGGCCCAGTATATCCCCTCGATGCATCAGTATGTATCATGAGACAAACTAGACTGGGTATTTGGACAATTCCATACCCATTTACATAAGATGTATTGGAATGAGGCCATGATGATATGTTTATGATGTAAAACATTTTTCATTCCCCTATTATGAGATTAGCTATTGACGTCCATATGATTATTTGATTATTTTTTATATCCATGGATACTTTTCAAGCTCATGTGATTATTTATATGGAATTATTTTATAATCATTTACTCTTGACATATTATTATTCATGCTCAAGTTATTGATTAAATTTCACGTGTTTTTAGATATTTACCTTTCCATATTCATTATACCTTATTTATTCATGATATTTTCCATTATATGCATACTCTTATTGATCATCTCAGGTCACCCCTTTCTTATGTTTCCTTTAAATAGGATTCCAAAATGTGTTTTATTATTTCTATGCAAGGATGTGATAAAGGTAATAATGGGGTTATAAAAGAAAAGAAAATATTTTATTTTATGTTTTAAAATTTAATGTGAAAGTCAGGTATATATATTTTTCTAATACTAATAAACTATTCATCCCTTTGGGATATGATTTCTTGTATCTAGAACCAAAGTAATAAAGTGACCACCAACTCTAGGATATTAGGGTTGTGGTCTTTACACTAAGTGATAATCATGTTGAGTGGTTATGTTTTAAACTTGGGTATTTTTATTTAGTTAAAAACAACTATGTCATCTGATATGTTAGGCATGGTAGGCCCTATAACAACATCACTGGTTTTATTTTCATTCCCATTAAGAGTCCGAGTTTTGTTAAATTCTAGGATTTTTTTTTCATTACATATAAAATGGTTCCTTTATTTGGTTTTCTCCTTGAATTAATTATTACAATGAAAAATTAAAATTTATTTTTTTATTATAAAATTTATTTCTTATCATTTGGGATTTTTTTGGAGTTCTATTATCCATTTGGGATCATTTTGTTCGGTTTCGATGTAATACTCTATTAATGGGGTGGTCTGCTAACCTGTATCTCCAACTAGATCATCATCATTCCCCAAATTATGTTTTTGGCCATTTATTAACAAAAATCTATGCATGGATTTTGAGAGATATGGTCACCTATTTACCCTCTTATTATAATATTCCCCATGGATAATTTTTTTTAACATTTGTTATTCCAACCTTCTATGTAAAATTTGATTCTCTAACATGCATGTTATCTTCTCCATATTCATGGATAAATACTCTTTCTTTTCATTTATGTCCATAATATTCGCTAAAATTCCTGATTTTGATAGAAGAGAGTTAGATAGAGATTTACCTCTATAATATCAAATCAATGGTACCATATTCCCCCTTTTATGGTGATCTCTCCCAGTGGGGAGTTTTTATCCCATGAGCTCTGCAGTAGACAAGATGAATGTCCTAGAGGATATGTCCCTGATAGTTCCCCTCACCTCTATTGACAAGTATTTCATATTCTTGATGTATTCCTAGACCAGTAAACTTGTCATTATTTCATTATTATATATTGTGAAACCTTATTTCTCTTATATTTGGTCTATATAGGGTTGTGTGAGTCAGTTCATCTAGTTTGGAGGTGTCCGTTAGAATTCCCTTGCCAGGTTTTTTCATTGGTTTCTAAAATGAAGTTACATTCATGCTCAAAAAGATTTTGTGGTCCTTTGAGCATGTATTCTTTTTTATTTTTCTATGGTATATGTATGTTGTTTGTCTCTATATAATAAATATATTTTGGTGGTGTTATTTTTATCTACATAGGACCAACATGTTCGAAAATCACATAAAGACTTTTCTCCAATTACTTTTCTTAAATTTCATAATCAATATTGTTTGATTCAATCATATTCTTCTTCTATTATTATTTTTCTTTTTTTTATTCACATAAATAAATAAAATCCCCACTATATATCAGTTGGGTGTGGACATCCAAGTATTGGATTTTTTTTTCCACCCAAATAGTTATGTTATGTAATTCATGGTAGTTTAAATCAACGAAAATTTAAATATTTCAAACACAATAAAATTGATAATAATAATAATAATAAAATTTCCACTAATCATTATATTTGTGATAATTAAATAAATCCAACAAAAAATAAACATAACTATCTGAATTTTATTATTGTAAATGATATCTATTGTTTCATAAAAAATGATTTTAATCGAAAAAAATTAACCATTTCATTTTCAAGAAATTACTATTAGTAAAACCCTTTTCCTTTATAGTGTCATGAAAGATTGAATGTTTCAACGTATTCAAAGATGGTGTGACTGAACTGTCAAGTTCCTACTTGAGTACATTAATAATAGATACTAGACATGGTTAGCGATAAGACCTTAGGAATGCCACCCTATGAACCAGAGTCTACTAACTATCAATGGGGGTCTAAAGTGGTATTGTGGGAAGACTATACTCCTTTATCAGAGTGTGAAATAAAAATAAAATAACCAAACATAATCGATAATAATTAATAATTAGAAATAAAAATAAATAAAAGTAAAAAAACTAAATAATAAACAAAATTTCATAAAGTCCCAAATGACCATTCTATATATAAATAAGACCACCCACTATGCCATTTACATATATGTACCGAAAGTAAAAGAAAATTAAGATAATGGATCATTGAAAAACGCATGTCATACCTTTTCAAATGCTTCATGTATATGTTTGATCAATCCCAATAAATCACGCTATTCTGGGACTTGGACCTGACCTGTGATTACAACCAAGTGAACTTTTATTAGGTGCTGAAGTGCAATGGTGTCCTTAGAATGCTGTGAGTAAAAAATTATTATAGAGCCGCCAATACTATCTCATACATATCCAGTAAAATTAGTCTATGTTTATGTGAATTCCCTAACCAAATTATAATTACAATATTCATTTGATGAATATAAATTAATTATATAATGTTATACCTAAGGAATGATGTCCACCCCAGTCTAAACATACATACTTCGGTCGATTTATAGATATCTCTATGCAGGGTATTTCATTAAGGGGGGATACAAGTCCTATCCCTAGGATAACCTGTACTCACCTCGACTAAATATATGGTTATATTCTATGTACCATCTAGACATCCCATAAGTAAATAATCGAGTAGGATCCAAGTAGTCCTAGGAATACCTCAAAATTTATGAGTAACCAGGTGATCCGAGACGACCTCTTGGAATTCCATGTTCTATTATAATGTCATATTCTTAGGTTATGGTATATATGAAACAAAGATGTGGAAACTAGAATTAATTCCAAAGGGCATGAACATTAGGAAATATATAAAGAGTATTCTCCCAGACTAAAATGACAACTCAATTTCAATCAATCAATGGTTCAGAAATTATTTCTAGATAGCTCTAGGAAATTAAATAACGGTGAATACACTAGATCCTTAGGAGTACCCAAGGAATAAATTTATGTCATCATCATCAACCTCATGGATAACACAAACATCCACTGCTTGAGGGAAATTTCGACACCTTGAAACCACTTACAACTTTTGGATACTAGAATGCAAGGCTTACTTGGTGGTATGCTAACTTAGAGGATCTTTTGAGATACACTCATAAACATCCTATATTTCCCAGTATATGGATGAATCCTAGATACACATGGAATTCTGGTAATGGTAGCATTGAATGTTGGAACCTGGTCTCATTTGGAATACATGGATTTATCAGAATTAATGGATTTTTTAGACATTAAATTAGAGTTAAATGAACATATTTATTAATTAAGAGATGGATGTCAATATTTTGGGCATCCTAAGTTATATATATACCATATTTAATATATCCAGACACACAAGTATAAATATACATGTTATTATAGTGAAATACAACAAACTGATTTTTTATATTTAGGATTCAAGTGTAACTGAAAAATGATGT
Source organism: Viscum album (assembly GCA_963277665.1). Taxonomy (NCBI): domain Eukaryota; kingdom Viridiplantae; phylum Streptophyta; class Magnoliopsida; order Santalales; family Viscaceae; genus Viscum; species Viscum album. Next base: position 2,097,027,110 of record OY728141.1, read on the forward strand.
AATAGATAGAAAGGGTGGGGTCCTAGGGGACACTATAACCAATTTGAAAAATTAGTTAAGTTAGTAACATCCCTCAAGAACTACTGTTTCATTAATAACTATTTAAATCTAGTCAACTTAAATTTAACGTATAAATGAATTTATACCTAACATGAAGTAGAAGGGTTTTCAAACACTGGAAACCATCTTATTATCTCCTCGGCCTTAGTGGTATTTCTAGTTAACATGTGATTTAGGATGATACCCTTATACATCACTACCCATTCCCAAAATCCATTACAAGGGTAATAACCTGATCGGGACACCCTACTCGGGGTCCCCTCCAAGTCCCAGCAAAATACTAAAGCTTATCTTTAAGAAGAGAAATTCCCCTGAGATGTACCATCTTACACACCAGGACTCTTAGGGCCTTAATAGAATTAGGTGGTTGATCTTAGAATCATGAATTAATTGAAATGAAAACTATACTATTTTAAAAGTACTACCATTCTAATTAGAGTCTTAAAGTCTCCTAGTTCTAGGTCTGGTGGGTCTTTCTCACCCATTCCCAATTTAGAGATCCCTAGTGGGGTCATATAAACCATAGGAAATTCATTATGGTAAGGTCATGACCAATGTAATGTTAGTAATTGAGCTAGTTTCCAAGGTTCCAATGTGTCTCTTGGAACATTTCTCTATACAAAGGTAAAGGCACTTGATTTATTTAAAAAATAGGTTTACAAATTTAAACAATTTAATGAACTTAACTAAATAATAAATTTAATTATGGGTCTTTTCCCATCAATGGGAGGACCTAAGAACATCACACTACACATATGCGTGAGCTAATTACTATAGGGTAAATTACGACATACCACCTACCTTTAAGGATCTTTCCACTTATATCATTCAAGGATGACATCAACTTCCAAGGCCCATTCAAGATCATCATTCCCCATATATGACATATGAGGCCCTACCTAAAAACTTAAATAAAAAATTAATTAATTATAATCTAATTATAACGAATTAATTAATCTTAAAAATTAATTATATAATCCATTTCAATAAAAAAGGAATAATTTCAAAATTCTCACTGATTGATCATGTCATTTCAGATCCATGAAAAAATGATCTCTAATAGTCAACGATACACCCCCAACATAGAACTAGGTAAATCCCAAATAAATAGTTCCCATAAAATTAATATGTTATATTTCATGTAGGATTTTATTCTTCTAAAATTAAAAAAAGTATTCTACATCAGGGAAACACCACAAGGAAAATTGAAAATGGCCTCCCAAGTTTCCCTCCTCCTAGGTAGAGAAAAATACACATCAATGGTATCTGATTCCACTATGGTCTAGTGGGATCTGAAATTAGAAATTAGAACCCTACTCAGGGAAACTAAAATTAGGGGAAATTTATAAGGAGGTGAGTGGAGACCAATTGATTGAAGATCATACCTCAAAACACGATGAAGACACCCAAAAAGGATCCACCATTATATGGATAGGTGAAGAGAAGTAATGAGGAAGGAAGATAGAGCACATGATAGAAGAAAATGGGATAAATAGTGTACATACCTCTTAAAATATTGGGAGGTAAAATGGTAATTTTATTTCTATAAATGAGTCACATAGTTTGGTTGCACGGTTTTTCAAACTGTGTGCCAAAACATGTACCCCTCACTCTATAAGGCATCACACCTTGCATAGTTACAGTGAATGGTTTAACAAATAGTGTACCAAACATGTGATATGTATAAAACTCACTTCAGACACTCACACAGTCTCCTAGAACAAGCTATATGATTTCCTCACCTATGAACCTATGACTTCTTGGCCGCACAGTTTGGGATCAAATTTTACACTAACTATGCTCCAACCGTGCACCCTAAGAAATGTTTTCAATACCTCAAAATCTAATCCCTGAACTCCATGGATTATCTAAAATCCCTTAAAACCTCTATGAAACATAAATCTTAGTCCAAATTGGTACTATTGATGGATTCCAACCTTCAGAATTCCATTTTAATACTCTGATAAATATCTAACTCACCCTATACTGTAAAATTCAAATTCATTCTTAAATTTTAAACTTTTATAGACATGGGATTCTACAAACACTCCCACCATAAGTCATCACTTTTCGAATAATCCCTAGGGGTCATAGAAATGAACATCCTGACCAACCTTTTTTGTTAATTACCACTCAAACTGCTATGTTCAATCTTTAAACACCCAAAATGCTTCCCAAGATCCAGTTTTAACCTTCTATACATAAACCACCAAAACATGATTCAATGATTGTATCCATCTCAATAACCCTGATATTGTTCTTAGTTGATCCCATTTATCTGGATATATGACCACATAATCATCTCATTCACCAACCAATCAATAAAACTCCTTTACATAAGAGATATTAATATAAGGCCAATTACATTCTATAACACTACCCACCATCATAACTGTATATCAAAACATGCATATAAAATCCTAACAACACTCCTGACATTTCTCCCAACTATAACACTAAACAAAACATAATAAACACCATAAAAATAGAACCAATTCTTGTTTCCATATTCTATGTCGGAATGAACGAACCTCTATAGTCCATTAAAAACATGTGAATGTCATCCTTTCCTCTAAATTCATCAAGAAATAGATAAAACAACATGTCGTGTTAAAAATTAGGTTTCTAATATTTTTCATAGATCACCACATAAAATTACTCATGGGAAAGATATTCAGACCTCAATCATCTAACAAATCTTCAAAATCCTTATCCCTAGTCGTTGATGCATCATTAAAACTTGATCTTATTTCCCTAATCCAAGAGGAAAACCAAGATCACCCAAACATATACAATTTAGTACACATATGAATTTTGGTGATAATCCCTAGTCAAACCATCCAATTTTCCATTCCCTTCACCTTTCGGCACTATGATCACTGACACATCTCTGATCTGACACCAGCTTAGATTATACCAAGTCATCCCAATATCGAAGATCATTCTTAGACTCCACCCAATACCATATTAATTTGTAACCAGTATTCATTGAGGAATCCTATAACATCCAGGACTATTTTTTCACTATAATGAAATACCAAAATGAACATCCAAGGATCTATCCCAATCCCATTACCCTTCTCACATGAGGGTCATATGCTCATGATTATAATCTCATTCCCCACCATAGGGGAATCCTTTTCATAAAACCATTGAAACATGACTCTGGATAACATTTCCCACACTCCAACCATCATTGGACATAACCAGTGGAATGTAAAAACCTACTTATTCCTGAACATAAACGCAAACTTCCCTTATCACTCATTTCTTACCAAAGACAATAGCATCCACAATATTCACTAAATTTAAATTAATAGCGTGGGTCCTTCCCCTTAATTAGTTTCTTAAAATATACTAATTTAAGATGCATGACACTCCCCATGATCCATGCTTACCTCATACCATGCAACAATTTCCCTTACCCAACCCTTTACACCACATCTCCCCGATAGTGTGTTTCAAGGTCCTCCCTCGGGTAAACCATTTTGTGACACCCAATTAATTCCTATAATAGCCTTCATCATAGGGAAGTTCCATTATTTCACCCAAACTATAGGTTACCATGTCTATAAGCATATCATTAAGATCCATTGGTCCTTGTTATACACCTATCCATGAACCCATTCAAAATTTAAATGGGTACCCATCTCAACCAGCACATAGCCTTCCTTATCCATATAGTGAAGCAACATAAAATCTTGTAGGAACTTATTCAAGACCCCATTCATGTTCTAATGAGTCTTCCATCATCAAGTATAGGTTGACCATGCTCCATGGAACCTCAGTCCCATCAAACTATGAGCTCCCTCAGAACCCCTCTCTAAAATAGATCACAACAATTACATCATGATCCATTAAATGGATACCCACTAATAACTGTCATCCTAGAACTACAGGCACCTATTCTTATTTAATATAATTTCAACCTCTTCTATATTCTTAGATACCACCCAATTCAATTCCAATAACAAGTATCCACTTATGCTCTAACTATGCCTCCATAAGTACAACCACTGGTCAATAGGGTTAGCCACCTGAATAGTCTGTTGGAGTTAGTTCCCTAGAACAAACATCTATGTAATTTACGACTAACAATATTCAATGTTTTAAATATTAATAAAATTCTTATCATTTCATGATTTTTCTTACATGTGACGTAGTATGTGATATTTTCCCAAGATTAACTGACACACTAAAAGGTCACAACAGTTCCCCATTATGACTATAAATCAAAAATGAAAAAATAATATTCCTAAATATATGTTATATATCTAGATAAAATCATACAAGGGGAATATATGATTTAGTCTATCATGTTTTGAGACTCAATGGACTATTAGGAACTTTTTCATGGTGTAAAACCTAAGTAATTTCTAGTGTAGGAAAATAAAAAAAATGAGGCCCTCCAGAAATAAACACACACTTATATGTTACATTGGATATTCCTATCTACATATGTATGTATTTTTTCTTATACATTAATATTATTAGTAATTTATATTATGATTCATGTATTTTAATGTTTTGTTTAAAACTGTGATGACATATATTTATAGAAAATTTGGATACATCGGGTGTGTCAAGATTAATATTTCATTAATGAATAATGCCAGAAAGTATTTGTCCCTTATTTAATAGAAGTTGATATCTCGGTCCCTTTGATAGAAATGATATAGACTAACTAAACCATTATCTATGGTAATCTATAGGAAAGATAAATTTTTTAAAATTAAAAGAAAGAGACATCGAGCATATGGGTTGATGGCACCAGCATGAGACCTTCTTGATTAGAGAAGTCTTGAAAAATGGGTTATATTACATAGTAAGTGTGTGTATGAGGTTTTATGTTAATCAAATATTAAATTATTTCTCTATGGGTGAATTTCAGTTTTTATAGATTATAACCTTTTACTTTGGGAATTTTCACCTAATTCCACTGAGAGATAGGCCTAGAGTGTCACAAACTAAGTGTATTGAGAACTTCTTTAAACTAATATTATTATTTATTATTTACTATATTGAGTAAATATTATTCTCATATATGGTTTAATAATTGTTCTCATTTTCTTAATAACATGTATTCCATCCCTGGTTATTCGAGAGAATATTTTATAAGAAGAATATTTAATAAATATTTATTTTTTATTTAGTGAATATAATATTTATTTATTTATTAGTTAATACTAGAGTGATAATTATTTATTAAAAAATATTTATTATTCAAGTTCTGATAAATATTGTGGAGGAATAGTGGAAAGAATATATTTGACTAGTGAGAAATAATAAAAATTGAATATAGTTTTAATAAATAATATTTAATTTAATTTTCTTTCTTTGTGAATGTGAAGAAATATTATTATTATTATTATTATTATATACATGGGGTTATATAGTGATAAAGAAAAATAATAAGGGCACATATGAAATTATTATTTTCTAACCAGATTCTTATATAAACCAAATTATATTATTTTTTAGGTGTTTCCATTTTTTATTTTTGGTGTACTAAAGCATATAAAAAGAATTCTATCAAAGATCTACAGAGCTCCCTCTCCAATAACACTCTCAATAATGAAGAGAGATCCTCTGCCACCAACACTCACAATTCTAGAGAGATCAAAGTGAACCCTTCCTTGAAGATATTCTCAATGCAATCAAAGTTGAAGGACATAAACATTATGATCTACCATGCATGTAACCAGAGATTCCTACGATAATGTTTAGAGGTTCGTGGTGAAGGTTTGGATCCCCAATAGAGGGAATCTATGCTCAACTTATACAATGAAATGATTTAATGATGTAGAAAGATTTTCAGATTCATCAATGAAGAATTAATTCATTACAAGGTAATTATTTAAAAGCTTAAATTAATTATAAAAAATATGTGATGATTCAATATCTTGGATTTGGAATTAAATTTTCAATTAAAATTTTTTTCAATTATTTGTTCATGGTGTTCGTTGTAAATGTACATGTTGGATTAATCATTGATTATGACATAAAAATATTATTGGAAATGCCCCATATAGTGCATTCACTATGCATTGAACCTTCAAGTGGTGTCAGTGGGGTTGTATAATTATTTACAAATATATAAATATCATTGATTTATTTATGCATTTATTATTAGTTTTCAATTCCAATTTAATAATTATCTAATACAGATTATGTGATCTATACTTCTTCCTATTAATGTTTAAATATATAAAAAATTATTAATTTTACGAATCAAATAAAATCAAAAAGCTCATCAGGAGGAGCCAAGTATTCTAAACATATATCACAAATGTACCAACCACGTAGTCTATTTTTACAAACCATGTTCCCGTGCTTGATGAACTATGAATTAATTCATAATTAATTCTTTTCATGTGTATTTATTACACATAGTGTGCATTTAAATAAATTTTGTATCAAATGGGCCATACTAGAACATGATCATTTTTACTAAAGGGTGTGTAACTTTTATACACAAACTATAGTCCTTTAGTCAAATATGGGGCATGTATTTCCTTACATAGCCTACATTACTGGTGACTTTCTAACATGGATATGACACATTGTTTTTCCCATGTATATGTTGTGTAATCCATTATTTTCCATGAAATGATTACAGGATGAGTCCCTAGGAATGTTCCACATATAACAGATAAGAAATATACATGTCTTGTAGTTGAATTGTCCATGCTGTGTTTATCACCAAATTATGCAAGATTAAAAATTATGTTATTATAATTATTAATCCTTAACAACTTGTATTTCATGTTTCATTAATTTGAAATTGTACATGAATTTTGGGGTGTTTATATATATTAAATATCTAATTAATTTCTATGAAAAGTTTGGAACTGGATATCATGTATAATTCGTAATAAAATCAATAAAAACATACAATGAAACATAACATGCTATGTAAATATAATATGTCCTATGTTTCATTTTTTTTCTATGTAAATTCCATGTAATTATGTGATAATTAATGTGTTCCACATGTTTCATGAGTAAATGGTATAAAAATATAATATACACAAGTTATTTTTAATGTTTAATCACCATGTTGCTTCCAAGGTACAAGTTTTGTACATAGTTAATTTTAAATAAATTTATTTTACTTTTTTAAAAATATGAGAGATGATAATCTCAAGAAATTTTTGATGAGAATTAAGATAAAATAATTGATTAACTGTAAAATATAATTAATTAATTTGAGTGAAATTTATCTAAAATAAATTGATTAGAATTAAATGATATTTTTATTAAATAAGTAATTTCTTATATGTATGTGGATGATCATGAGAGTAGGCCTGAGCTTTGTATGAGATTGGTTTTTTAAAAAAAATTATTAAATTAAACTGATGTCATGTTCATCATCCCTGCTCTCATTATGTAATGACATGTGAGTCCATGGTTTCTTTAATTTAAACCCCTTTACCCATCATTTTGTTATGCTCACATGTGAGTGATTAAAATTATATGAAATGGATGGAGATCCAAGGATGGTGGTGGTGTTTCATGTTTGGAGTTGAGGTGAAATTTATCTGAGAGATATACATTGGTGGATGTGTGGAAAACTACAACATGAACCATAAAACGATTCAAGGTGTTTTTCCTCTTGTTTGACAATTAGTTTATCATCATTTAGATAAAATAACCTTTAGTAAAATATTATGATAATAATACTTTATTTTTTTATTTCAATCAATTATCATGGTTCATTCATTATGGATCATTTTTTATGATCTCATGAATTTATTAATTAACAAGCAAGAAAGGTAGATCTAAAATTAATTTGATTGTGCATAAATTTTATCCAAGACATGGTTTATCACTTAATTAAATCCTATTAATATTAACAATCATGTAATAAAGAAAAAATTGGATACTTTTCTATAAAAACAAAAAATACCCAAATTATATATATTTAGTTGGTATAGCCTTTCACTAGTAATGTTAAAATCAAACCGTAGTTCAAATTTCCTGACTAGCCAAAGATAAGGTGCATTCAATTATCGGGGAATTATAATTTTAATTTTTCAGTTTACATAACATATCTTAAATAATTGATTTAATTACAAAGTTGTAATTGGTGTGACTAAGAGGAATTAGTTGAGTAAATCCAATTTAGGGATTTTATGATTAGGGAGTCCACTCAATAAATCAAGGAACATTGAGTTAATACAGCTGTCATTTTAATGACTACCTAAAACCCTAAAAATATCTTGAACTGCCAAAGTTGGAATAAACATGTAGGTTTTTAATAAATGGTTATTACATCTTTTTAGATGAATATTTATTACATTAAAAAAACACATTCCTAAGGACCATAATATTGTAGTGTCTTTGGAGACTATATACACAATATTCTTTTTTCATGAAATATCTTCAACATCATCCATAAAGATCTTCACTTTTATTACTCCTCAGAAACCTACCCAACATAAAACATTTCTTCATAATCTGAGGATTGAAAAAATTAAAAAAATTGAGCTCATATTCTCGTTAATGGTAATTAAAGGAGATATCAACATATCATGAGAATATGGGTATGATAACATGATAATAACATTTTAAAACCATACACTGCATATCATAGATCATAAAATTGAGTCATGGAATAAATCTTGGTGGTTCATAAGACATGAATCATAAAATAATGAAAGAAAATGGGTCATGAGAGCATAATATTGGCATAGTACATGGAATTGTAACATACATATACACATAGAAATTTATTTACATAGTAATCAACAATCATTTCCAAGGTTTTCATAGAACAATGGGTTCGCTCTCTAAACTATCATAGTAGTCAAGGTACACTCCCAAAACCATTATAGTGGAAAAATAATTCACTAAATTAGTTTCATTCCCCATTACAATAATATATATCTCATGAGATATAAATTTTCACCCAATATATTGGAGGGAGATATAGGTCCTGCATCTCATATAATAAAAAACATACATATGTGAGCTACAAGATCATAATAAATTTATCATATCATAAACCATGAAATGAAATGGGTTTCATAAACATTCCATCATATCATAACCTATTTAAAAAAGATAGGTTTCATAATTATTTCATTATTTCAACATTGCATAACCCATGAAAAATATAAGTGTGTATCATAATAATTTTATCATGGTATAACCTTTGGAAGAGAAACTGGTTTCATAAAAAATTGTCAAAAACATAAACCATTTAGAGAAATAATAAAAAGGGTATCCATGGATAATATCTATAGGAAATAAAATATAACATAATAGGATTCCATCTTATACGAAAAAAATATTTTTAAAAGACACTTGAAACGTTTCTTGAGGAAAATAAATTTTCTTTAAAAATAAAGTTTGAAACTTAAAATGGATACTTTAAAAAGCTTTTAAAACATTTCTTAAGATAATAATTCTTTCAAATTCTAAAAGAAATTTTAAAATATAAAACGTTTTAAAAATCAGGTTCTTTTAAAATAACCTTGAAATTTTATAAATTATTCTATAAAAATAATTTAGAACACTACTTGAGGAAAAAAACATTCCTCTTTGAAAAAAAATCCTTTTGTCCCAGAAAACAGCTATTAAACCCACGACCAACCCCCACAAAATGTGATCTCTATGACAGTTACCAGAAACCACCACCAAATTGAAGAAACCACCGCGTATTGTATGCCGACACACAATTTAGTGGCATTTTTTATAAACCACTACAGAATCACATCACAACGGTGTAAACTACCACCATATCAAAAAAAATCCGCTATGCGGCAATTTTCCTATAGTGAGGCCTTGATGGTATATCTATAATGTTTGGAATTATGAATTTCCCCATTATGTGATTAGTTATTGATGTGCATGTGATTTTTTGATTAGTTATGATATATGTGGATAAGTTTCAAGCTAATGTGATTGTTTATATGGAATTATGTAGTCATCATATAATCCTACGTTATTATTCTTCATGATCATGTTTTTGATTAAATGGAATTATTTTTCATATATTTACCATGAAATGTTTATAATACCATATTAATTTATAATTTTTATCCCTGTATTCATTCCCTTACTGAGTATATGAGATCACCCTTTTCTTATATTTTCTTTCCCCATAATTAAATAACGTTTTTTATGATTGATATGTAGGTATCTACTAATGGTAGTAGCATTGATCAAAAATAAAATACTATGTTATATTTTATGTCATGAAATGTAGTGTAAAATTCAATTATGTGTATAGGTTTCCAATAATACTAAACTATTCTCTCTATTTGGATGTGATCACCAACATCGAGTATCAATGTACTAAATTAACCACTGACTATGGGCTTCTAGGGTTAGGTTATTTACAATTGGTATTAGAGAAAGTTTAGTATAAGCCTTGGGACCAAGATTTTAGAAAACATTTATTATAGAATATAGACATATGAATGAATTAGAGTATTAGTGTAACACCCCGAGCTTCCATGATACGCTTCTCATTCAATAATGCAATATCCTGCATTGTACGCAACTTCGAGTTCTAAAACACCGCGACTAATCAAAGTAGCCATTATGAATAGTAGTAACCACTTTTTAAAATTATAGAAATTTTATATTTCAAAATGGACTTCATTTTTGTATTCGTAATATCGAAATTAGCCTATGTTGAATTTTTGGTATTTTTCTGAGAACTTCTAATTTTTTTATGAATAGTGAAAATTACTTAAAAACAACCTTTTTAATCAAAATAATTTATAGTGATAAATTATAATATTTAGTGGTTTTAAAGTATAATTAGAATATATTTTTACCATTTTATCCAATGGTGGTCATTAGAATTAATTTAACATTGAAATTGGACATAAACAATTGCCAATCTTTTGATATTAATTGTTTCTTAAAAACACGCTATTTGTCGTAACAGCGGGAATTAATTATAAAATTAATTAATGCAACTTATATGTTTGTAATTTTTTAAAATAGACATCATTTTTGAATTCGGAATATCAATTATAGCTTAGGTTGAAATTTTGGCCTTGTTCTGAAAAACTTCAATTTTTGATGAATAGTGAAACCACTAAGTGGTAGTTAAATAACTGATTTTTCGTTTAAATGAAATATTACCACTTCTGTGATTTGATTTTCAAAAATCCGACATACATGGTTGTTATTAAGATGTAAAATGTGGTTCAATGAGATTAAAATAATTTTTTGGTGAATAGTAACTTTTAAGTTCTTAGTCGCGATTAGAGGTAATTAGTGTAGTTTAAGGTACAAATAATGTTTTAATAATATGAAATGACCATGACACTTGTCGTACTCATATTGGATGAGTCATGGCCGACCAAGACAACCCATGGGTCAACTTGGGGTCCCCATGGAGCCACTTTAGTTGGAAAATGACATTAATATATATTTATTTAATGTTAAAATTAAATTGACACAAACATGAGTTATTTTACTAAAACAGTTTTTAAGTGGGGTAACACAAGTCCGAATTTTGACTATAAATATTAATTAGAAATCTAAAAAGATTTCCTACATCATAGTATTTTTTTTTAATTTTTATACATTAAATAAATTAAATTATTTATGACATCATTATGATGCAGCGATGACCTCATTATTTAACGATTTTAATAAAATGGGGAGATAATGCAAAATCCAAGGCTTAAACTTTTCCAAAGCCAATTGTATGAGGATATTTCGAACCCTTATCACCTTATCCTCGAATTATATAAGTTTGGGACCTTTAAAATCCGAAAAGCATTGTGTAATAATGTAACATTTCAATCTTTCCAAATGAGCCCCTCCTCTCCTCTTATAAAAGGCCCCCACCTCTCCCACCTCATTTACACTTTCAAGCCATTTGGCTCGGCCAAACTCTGCCCAAATACTCTCCCAACTTCCCCCTATTACTCCTATAAGCCTCACTTTGGGCAGAACTCTTCTCAAGGAAGCCTTTGGCTCAACTCAAAAAGAGTTACCCGATTTTGAGGTAATGTCTTCTCTAATGTTGTTTTGTTTTATTTTTCTTCTCCAACCCCCTAAACTCTTTTTATTCATTACTTTTGTAACAACACCAGTATCCTCAATATACTAGGATGTTTTTATAAGAAGGATTTGAGATAAAATTACTCACACCTACATCTAATGGTTAAAGAACATACTGTTTCTGTGGATGGAGAATTTCTGCCTCATGAAACGATGATTGTTCAACACTCATATAACACCTTCAAAGGTGGCCATTAAGATGTCACTAAATTTATATATGATATAAAATATGTTTATGTTTTACTTATGCTTCTGTATTTCTCATTTATGGCATACTTTATGATTTCCATTATGGGTAAAACGCGATAATTTCATTTTAGGAAGTGCGGACTACCGCCCCCTAAAGTGATTTGAATCGTTAATGCCATATGTGGGATGTATAAAGGATGTATTAAATGGTATTATACACTATATTATACTGTAATTATATTATAAATTTATATCATTATGATTTAATTCCATTAAATATGAAATATAAATGAAAGTAGCGTTCATGCGTACGTACGGCTTACCGTCTCCATGAACGGTTCATTTCATTTTTTACCTCTAAATGTTACGTGACATTATGAATGAATGTATATACTGTATATATGATATATATGATATCTAAATCATGAATATAATTCTGGATATAATGGATATTTCACCACATGAACAACTTGTAATTATAAGAAGTTTATTTTTGACTCAAGTACCAAAGATCGACAAAACGGCCGTTATTAACTTAAATAATTAAATAATGTTCATAACATGGTAATAAGGGATATAAAAGGAATAATGAACATGGAAAAGGTTCTTAAGTAAATAGAAATTATCTCTAGTTTATTATTTATGAGGTTAAAGAACGGTCGAGTCAGGACAAGATGCAAGGTAAGGGAACTTCTTAACCCAATTTCTATTCTTTTGGTTAATCTCCTACTTTCAAATTATGTCATGATATTATTATGTCCTATCTTGTATTTTTACATTATTTATGTGTACTTATAGTTAATACACATTATAGATGTACTTTATTTAAAGAAAGGATCTTTTTAAGGACTTCGTCTCAATCCCCTTTCATTGAGGCATATTTGGTTTTATACACAACTTTCTTTTATACGGTGTATAAACCCCTTTGACTTTTAAGTTTATTCAAAAGAAATATTTTTTATACGAAGCGTTTTTCTAAACGAAAAAAGGGAATGTTTTTCTTTCCGTACTTATGTGGCGACAACGACTTCTCCGCCATCGTGACCATTATTTGAGTTTCGGCTTCCTCTACAAGCCATCATTTTTAATGAAAATTAAATACAATGTTTTAACTTTCTTTTATTTTGGTATTGAAAATGGTTTTGAAAGCGTTATTATTATATCAATGTGTTGTATTGATATCTTGTGATTGAAATGTGGAAATGTTATGTTTCCTTTATGCATGTTTTATGTGATACGATTATGTTATGCTTTATGATATGTTTAAACCTATTCATATGAGGAATGTATTGGACTTAATAAGTGACGGGTGGAGCCCGCTATAGCTCCTCGATGCATCGGTAGGTCTCATGAGACAACTAGACGTGGAATTGGCCGAGGCCCTTTCCCAATTTGATTTATGGTTTTGGCCGAGGCCTTAATCATTTTATACGTCTTGGCCGAGGCCTTGACAAAGTGTTTCAGAATGTCTGGCATTATACATTCCCTCATTATGAAAGTGGTTATTGATATTGCATGTGATTATTCGACCAGTAGAATATCCATGTGAAGAATTGAATGGCATTATCTCATTTTACTTTTGCCATATTATGTTGAAGTTCAAGTTTAAAAGGCTTTTGTTTTATTTATACATTGCCTTAAATGTTAATGTTTATTTATGAAAGCTTCCGCTATATTGTTAACCTTACTGAGCATCCGAGCTCACCCCTTTCAATGTTTTAATATTTTCCAGGATGTGAAGAAGTATTTTATGACTGACTTGCAAGAATAGTCAGTGAGGATATGAGTGTGGACTAGGAAGACCATGTTATTGTAGTTTGTTTAATTTTTGATGTAATGAACGACTTATGAATGTATCTAGTGTTTTCAAGGCTACTAAACTAATCGGTCTTTCGAGACTTGATCTTTTGTGATCATGCCAATGTTACGAAGTAATGCACCGGCTCTGGGTAGCTGGGGTCGGGGCGTTACAATTGGTATCAGAGGCAGTTTAGTACTAACCTTGGAAGCTAGATTTAGATAAACTCTGATTAGAGCACATAGCCCAAAGATTGACTTTGAGGATTAGTATAGAAGAACTTCCTAGAATTTTGTTATTGTAGATATTTTGTGAGTTTTCCGAGAAATACATCCCTGTCTGGATACGAACAGGTAGAGGCGGCTCTGGCACAGATGTACCTAGGGGTAAAACCCGAAAACACCGCTTTGAGCTAGACTCGAACGGGAACTGGTGCACGACAACGGGCCTTGCTGCACTCTTGGTTACGACACTCCCGGGGGATATGCTTAGGATAATTCTCATTTTCTTTACAAACCACTGTGAAGGGTTATGAGTATATACATCCTCAAAGGAAACATTTCTTTTTATGATTATGGATTATATCCATAAATAGTTCAATTTATGTAAAGTATTTTACAAATATGGAATTATGTATTTTGATTCATAAACTAATCTAGTTTATGCCATTATTTAGAAATGGCGCCTAGTGGAAGGAATGGAAACCGTATCAATGCACGCACTCCGTGTAGGGATTGCCCTCCTGCTCAAGATAATTATTGTGGATCTGGAGATAAAACTGGTGCTGATCAACTTATTACCATACTGGGACAACTCACTCAGGTTATGAATAATAACCTTACTCATATGGAGCACCCTGATCCGCAACGTGGAGGATCAATGTTAGACCGCTTCATGAGGAAACAACCACCAACATTTAATGGGGGGTACAAATCCATTAGTATCTGAGAAATGGATAAACTCCTTAGAGAAAATATTCCATGCCTTGGGGAGTAGCGAAAGGGAGAAGGTTGTCATGGCAGTTTATCGCCTCACTGGAGATGCCGATCAGTGGTGGTCGCTGATTCAAAACACAAAGGAATATGATGACGTATCAAATATGGAATGGAGGGAGTTCAAAGAGCTTTTCTTAGAAAAATACTTTCCTCGTGACCATCATGAAGATATGGAAAGGCAATTTCTGAGTTTGAGGCAGAAGGAGGATGAGAATGTCGCAAAGTATGAGGCTAACTTTACAAGGTTAGCGAGGCATGATGCCGATTATATACTTAACCCAAGTAGTAGGATTGATCGTTTCTTTGATGGGTTAAAACCATTTCTATGTCGATCTTTAGTATCACAATCCTTCTCATCATACGAAGATATTGTTTCGTGTGCTATCAAGACAGAAAAGGAATTCTCTAAGTCTTATTACAACAAAGTAAAGAAAGAGAATAAGAGAACGGTGGAACAAGAGACAGATAAAGGGAAAAAGTGAAAGAAGGATTTTCTATTATGTGATAATTGTGGGAAGAATCACCCTGGTACTTGTCTAAAATAAATGGGAGTTTGTTATAAATGTGGAGAAAAGGGTCACCAGGCTCGTGATTGCAAGGGAAAGAAAGAGGCTATCAAAGTTGAATTCTATAATTGTAGAGAAATGGTTCATTATGAAAATGAATGTCCTAAGCGTCAGGGAAACTTACCTCAGAAAAGGCCAAGGGATCAAGGACAATCTTATGCTGTTACTACAGTTGAAGCAGAATAACTAATGTATTGGTGCTTTTGGACTCATGGATTATATTCTGGTTATTAGAATAATGTGATATATATATAAGGATTGTACTACAGTACTTGTTGATTTCAGTAAGGTTTTAATATGATGAAGGTAATCATATTTTTAGTATGTGACAATAAGAGAAACTTTACTTTGTTTGGGGAATCTGATAAATTGATTTTGGAATTAAGAGACCTTTTAGAGAAAGTCTGGACAGAGGTATTTTGGATAACTATAAAGTTTGGAGTGGATTAAGTTGATCTTTGGATAAGTAATGTTTAAGGTTAAAAAAATTTATGAAGATTATTTTTGGAATATTATGATACTATAGTTTTAGGAAAAGGACAACCTGCAGGGTAGGGCATAACCCGTCGCGTTGGACAAAGCTGCAGGAATCGAACCCACAATCATAGTGCGACAGGCCTTTATTTCCTACCAATAGCCTACAGGAAGTCCCCAGTTATTACAAAATAATTTTACTAATATAAATGGTATGTGTTAACATTTGGAACCTTTTACAATTAGGATAAGTATAATATTTTTGAGTTCTATTATCTTTTTGAGTGAAAGATGAGTTGAAGGTTGAAACTCTAATTGTCAAGCATAAAAATATATATACTTATCTCTTATTCAATGAATAAATTAATTATTAAACTTTAGTAAAGGGATATTAAAACAAAAAAATGTGTTATCTTAATACCTTATGTCTTGTTGAACTGATGATATTTTAAATCAACATAGATTGAAGGCTTTGAGGCCCTCAATTTGACAGTTGATTGTGATTGATGACCTCAATCACTCCCTAAAAATATTTACGTTTTTCCTCCAATTATATGTCTCTAATAGCCACCAATGTTCTCCTTATCGAGATCATAATTTGGTGGTGACTTTCTTATTTCCATTTCCCTCTTATTAAGGCTAAATTTTATTAATCTTATTTCCGATGTGGGTTTTCCACAAAGGTATTTTCTATTTTCAACCTTTTATTTTCAAAGAAAAAATTTCAAAATTGCGAGGACGCAATTTATTGAAGGAGGGGAGAATGTAACACCCCGAGCTTCCATGATACGCTTCTCATTCAATAATGCAACAGCTTGCATTGTACGCAACTTCGAGTTCTAAAACACCGCGACTAATCAAAGTAGCCGTTATGAATAGTAATAACCACTTTTTAAAATTATATAAATTTTATATTTAAAAATGGACTTCATTTTTGTATTCGTAATATCGAAATTAGCCTATGTTGAATTTTTGGTATTTTTCTGAGAACTTCTAATTTTTTTATGAATAGTGAAAATTACTTAAAAACAAATTTTTTAATCAAAATAATTTATAGTGATAAATTATACTATTTAGTGGTTTCAAAGTATAATTAGAATATATTTTTACCATTTTATCCAATGGTTGTCATTAGAATTAATTTAACATTGAAATTGGACATAAACAATTGCCAATCTTTTGATATAAATTGTTTCTTTAAAACACGCTATTTGTCGTAACAACGGTAATTAATTATAAAATTAATTAATTCAACTTATATGTTTGTAATTTTTTAAAATAGACATCATTTTTGAATTCAGAATATCAATTATAGCTTAGGGTGAAATTTTGGCCTTGTTCTGAAAAACTTCAATTTTTGATGAATAGTGAAACCACTAAGTGGTAGTTAAATAACTGATTTTTCGTTTAAATGAAATATTACCACTTCTGTGATTTGATTTTCAAAAATCAGACATACATGGTTGTCATTAAGAAGTAAAATGTGGTTCAATGAGATTAAAATAATTTTTTGGTGAATAGTAACTTTTAAGTTCTTAATCGCGATTAGAGGTAATTAGTGTAGTTTATGCTACAAATAATGTTCTAATAATATGAGATGAGCATGACACTTGTCCTACTCCTATTGGATGAGTCATGGCCGACCAAGACAACCCATGGGTAAACTTGGGGACCCCATGGAGCCACTTTAGTTGGAAAATGACATAAATATATATTTATTTAATGTTAAAATTAAATTGACACAAACATGAGTTATTTTACTAAAATAGTTTTTAAGTGGGGTTACACAAGTCCAAATTTTGACGATAAATATTCATTAGAAAGATAAAACGATTTCCTACATCATAGTATTTTTTTTATAATTTTTAGACATTAAATAAATTAAATTATTTATGACATCATTATGATGCAGCGATGACCTCATTATTTAACGATTTTAATAAAATGGGAAGATAATGAAAAATACAAGGCTTAAACTTGTCCAAATCCAATTGTATGAGGCTATTTCGAACCCTTATCACCTTAGCCTCTAATTATATAAGTGTGGGACCTTTAGAATCCGAAAATCATTGTGTAATAATGTAACATTTCAATATTTCCAAAAGAGCCCCTCCTCTCCTCTTATAAAAGGCCCCCACCTCTCCCACCTCATTTACACTTTCAAGCCATTTTTCTCGGCCAAACTCTGCCCAAATACTCTCCCAACTTCCCCCTATTACTCCTAGAAGCCTCACATTGGGCAGAACGCTTCTCAAGGAAGCCTTTGGCTCAAATCAAAAAGAGTTACCCGATTTTGAGGTAATGTCTTCTCTAATGTTGTTTTGTTTTATTTTTATTCTCCAACCCCCTAAACTCTTTTTATTCATTAATTTTGTAACAACACCAGTATCCTCAATATACTAGGATGTTTTTATAAGAAGGATGCGAGCTACACTTACACACACCTACATCTAATGGTTAAAGAACATACGGTTTCTGTGGATGGCGAATTTCTGCCTCACGAAACGCTGATTGTTCAACACTCATATAACACCTTCAAAGGTGGCCATTAAGATGTCACTACATTTATATATGATATAAAATATGTTTATGTTTTACTTATGCTTCTGTATTTCTCATTTATGGCATACTTTATGATTTCCATTATGGGTAAAACGCGATAATTTCATTTTAGGAAGTGCGGACTACCGCCCCCTCAAAGTGATTTGAATCGTTAATGCCATATGTGGGATGTATAAAGGATGGATTAAATGGTATTATACACTATATTATACTGTAATTATATTATAAATTTATATCATTATGATTTAATTCCATTAAATATGAAATAGAAATGAAAGTAGCGTTCATGCGTACGTACGACTTACCGTCTCCATGAACGGTGCATTTCATTTTTTACCTCTAAATGTTACGTGACATTATGAATGAATGTATATAATGTATATATGATATATATGATATCTACATCATGAATATAATTCTGGATATAATGGATATTTCACCACATGAACAACTTGTAATTATAAGAAGTTTATTTTTGACTCAAGTACCAAAGATCGAAAAAACGGCCGTTATTAACCTAAATAATTAAATAATGTTCATAACATGGTAATAAGGGATATAAAAGGAATAATGAACATGAAAAAGGTTCTTAAGTAAATAGAAATTAACTCTAGTTTATTATTCAGGAGGTTAAAGAACGGTCGAGTCAGGACAAGACGCAAGGTAAGGGAACTTCTTAACCCAATTTCTGTTCTTTGTGTTAATCTCCTACTTTCAAATTATGTCATGATATTATTATGTCCTATCTTGTATTTTTACATTATTTATGTGTACTTATAGTTAATACACATTATAGATGTACTTTATTTAAAAAAAGGATCTTTTTGAGGACTTCGTCTCAATCCCCTTTCATTGAGGCATATTTGGTTTTATACACAACTTTCTTTTATACGGTGTATAAACCCCTTTGAATTTTAAGTTTATTCAAAAGAAATCTTTTTTATACGAAGCGTTTTTCTAAACGACAAAAGGGAATGTTTTTCGTTCCGTACTTATGTGGCGACAACGACTTCTCCGCCGCCGTGACCATTATTTGAGTTTCGGCTTCCTCTACAAGCCATGATTTTTAATGAAAATTAAATACAAAGTTTTAACTTTCTTTTATTTTAGTATTGAAAATGGTTTTGAAAGCGTTATTATTATATCAATGTGTTGTATTGATATCTTGTGATTGAAATGTGGAAATGTTATGTTTCCTTTATGCATGTTTTATGTGATACGATTATGTTATGGTTTATGATATGTTTAAACCTATTCATATGAGGAATGTATTGGACTTAATAAGTGATGGGTGGAGCCCGCTATAGCTCCTCGATGCATCGGTAGGTCTCATGAGACAACTAGACGTGGAATTGGCTGAGGCCCATTCCCAATTTGATTTATGGTTTTGGTCAAGGCCTTAATCATTTTAGACATCTTGGCCGAGGGCTTGACAAAGTGTTTTAGAATGTCGGGCATTATACATTCCCTCATTATGAAAGTGGTTATTGATATTGCATGTGATTATTCGACCAGTATAATATCCATGTGAAGAAGTGAATGGCATTATCTCATTTTACTTTTTCCATATTATGTTGAAGTTCAAGTTTAAAAGGCTTTTGTTTTAGTTATACATTGCCTTAAATGTTAATGTTTATTTATGAAAGCTTCCTCTATATTGTTAACCTTACTGAGCATCCGAGCTCACCCCTTTCAATGTTTTAATATTTTCCAGGATGTGAAGAAGTATTTTATGACTGACTTGCAAGAATAGTCAGTGAGGATATGAGTGTGGACTATGAAGACCATGTTATTGTAGTTTGTTTACTTTTTGATGTAATGAAGGACTTATGAATGTATCTAGTGTTTTCAAGGCTACTAAACTAATCGGTCTTTCGAGACTTGATCTTTTGTGATCATGCCAATGTTACGAAGTAATGCACCGGCTCTGGGTAGATGGGGTCGGGGCGTTATAATTAGGAATTGGATATCATCCTAATTTTTTTGGTAAGGAAAATATTATATGGTTTTCCTATAAATTAATCCAATTCTAGATAATAAAAGAGGATGTGGTTCAAGAATAGCTATACCAAGGGGTAATAACTCTAAAAAAGGGTGTATTGTGATTTCAATACATTATCACATAGTTTATGAAAAATAGCCATTTTGTACACCTATTTTGACACTCTTGGGCGATATTCTATGGTTAATTAATATTTTCTTTATGAACTGTCATAAATGATTTGATTAGATGATGATAATGGATGACTTATGTTAAACATAAAGAGTTATAGATTGAAAATAAGGTGTCATTATTTAGACATATTATAAATGATTATTCATAATTATGATTATTGTTTCTCACACCATAATTTTTTTGTTTTAGTCAATGGCTAGAACCATGATAATTATGTTAATGCTAAATGTGATGGACAATGTGGTGATTATAATAATAAAAATGTAGTGATGACTGAATTAAATGATATTATGATAATTATTAATCAGTTATCCTAATATATGATTGAAAAACTATACGTTAACTAACTCTAAGACTCACCAAATAATATAATGATATATTCCACCAAAAGATCAAGTGGTGTACACCATGGAAGAAAGAAGGATAAATTTATTTTATGTTATTAATATAAAAGGATAATATTGGGATAATGTCTCAAATAATGATAAAATGTTTTATTATTTGAAAAGAGTGTCATAGAAAAATGAATTACTTATACAAAAGATGCGATCAATAGAGAGAGAAAATTTCAACCTAGAGATCCATTTATAGTTCATTGGCTTAAATATAGGGAACCATGAAATTATATGAGTCAATGACCACTTTATAAATTTAACATTGAGATCAAGGATGAGACTATGTTATACTAACCATTTCTGTAAAAGGTTTTAAGTATGTACGTATTTGGATTTTTGAATTATGTTGTTGAAAAAATAGTTATCAATAATATTTTGGTTATAATAATCATGAAACATATAAAGAATGTGTTAATTTATAGAAGAATATATGCATTCATATAATGTTAACATATTAGTTATGGATACCATCATGGGTTTATGAGTTTAAAGTTTATCATATTTTAAAAGTCTTGGACATGACATTTGAGGTTTTAACTGATGGGATTTTCATGTTATTAATGATATTTTGTGAAATTTTTTATTAGGTGGAGGTATATATAACCCTCAGGTTCAAAATAAATTATTATTTGGGGAAGAATTCTCTTTTATAATGTTTAATGAGTTTTATATCCTTTAGGTTTAGTATGATCATTGATGTTATTGTAATAGTTGTCAATTTATACTATTTTATTTTCTGGATAAAAAGGTATAATAACCTGAGTGGTTAAATAGTGATTTGAGGATTAATTTTATTTTTTATGATTTTATTCATATTTTAGGGACATTATAGAAATTATCATAATATATTTTTAGAAAAAGAACAACCTTCATGTTAGGTGACAACCATTCACATTCAGAAATGTCTCAAGAATTGAACCCAAAACCAAAGGGCGACAAAGGTTAATATCCTGACACTAGAATATGTGATTCTCTAGTTAAGGTGATATTGTTTTTAATTAAAATATTTGATGGATAAATTTAATTTTGACTTTTTGTTTTATAATTGAGGTGTAGAGATTAATGTATTATATTGGATAACTTGTGCTTACCATTTTGGTTTTGATAAATATTTTATAGACGTATGGAAGAGATTTTAACTCTTTTGTAGATCTTATCATAAATTAAATGATAATTTTAGTAATAGAATTATAAAAATATACATCTTTCAAGTTAATTTCATAAAGTAAGAAATGAAGTGGAAATTGATTGAAGCAAAAGGAAGGGATAAAATTGTGTTTATGAAAGAAAAGGATATCATGAAATTATATCTTATGGTGTACTCTATCTTGATAGAAAAATAATCCCTCAAATTCAAGAAAAAATATCTTTAAAGAAAAATGATATACATTTACCTTAATTTGTGATGACTCACTAGCCTTTTCACACCTCATCATTTTATGGTTTTTTGGTCATTAATGTTCCCTTTAAAATTCACTTTACATTGATCAATGATCTTTATCACTAACCATAATTATTTGGGAATTATAAATTTCTTATGTTTCCAAATTTTTAATTCCAATAATATTTTACCTACATAGAAACATAATTATTTATTATTTGAAATGAACTTCATATTTTCTTTCTCTTTTATCAAATGAAGTTTTATTCTCCCTTTTTACAATGTGAGATTTCAAAAAAGGTATTTTAATATGGAAAACCACTTATTTCCAAGAACAAGTTCAAATTCATGGGAAATAATTTATTTAAGGTGGATAAAATTAACACCCCAATAAATTCTGATATATTTCTTTTTAAATAAATTTAACCTCTTTAATAGATTGTGATACACGCAACCTCGAGTCTAAGGGAACTGTAATATAATATATTTTTATAACCAAGATGTTAAATTGGAAGGTATGAATAGGACTAAATAAATTATGAACAATATATTATTTATACAAGTATAAATAAATTAATTGGTTATCAACTTATTAAAAATGAAAATAGAATTTATTTTAAAGTAAAAGAAAATATTTTTTTAGAAAAACTATTTTATTTGTGCCATTAATCATTGTCTTAATAAATTAAAATAATCACTACTAGTGGATTATTTCAATGAATTTTATATATTATATATTAAATAAAAAAAATTATAATTCATATAATATATTTTTCAAATCATGAGATAAGAATAAAACCATTTTAATGCTTAAGAACTGTATTTCTCTAAAAATATTTTTATCACACATTTTACAAACTTAGTTTAAAATTTATATTTAAAACATTCAGAAAACCATTCTATGACACCCAATTAATTTCGAAAATATCTTTCATCATAGGGAACTTCCATTGTTTCACCCAAAATCTAGGTTACCATGTCTATAAAGAATATCATTAAGCTCCATTGGTCCTTTTTATACACCTATCCACGAACCCATTCAAAATATAAATGGGTACCCATGCACAACCAGCACATAGCCTTCCTTATCCATCTAGTGATGCAACATACAATCATATAGAACCTGATTAAAGACACCATTGATGTTCTAAAGATACTTCCATAATCAATTCTAGGATTACCATTCTCCATGGAACCTTAGTCCCATAAAACCATGAGCTCCCTCAGAACCCCTCTCTAAAATCGAGCACATCAACTGCATCATGATCTATTAAATAGATACCCACTAATAAGTGTCATCCTAGAACTAAAGAAACTTAACTTCGGTTTATGGAATTTCATCCTCTTTTGTATGCATAGTTACCGCCCAATGCAATTCCAATCCCAAGTATCCACTTAAGCTTTGGCCATGCCGCCAAAATACAACCACTGTTCAATAGGTTTAGTCTCCCGAATAGTCTGTTGGATTTAGTGACCTAGAACAAACTTCTATGTACTTTATGATTACATATCTTCAATGTTTTTAATATTAATATAAATTTTATCATGTCATGATTTTTCTTTTGTGTGACATAGTATGTGATATTTCCCCAAGAGTAATTGACACACTAAAAGGTCATAGCAATTCCCTATTACGATTAGAACCCAAAAAAGGAGACAAAAATATTCATAAATATATTTTATATATCTAGATAAAATCATATGAGAGGAATATATGATTATGGATATCATGTTTCACGATTCAATGGATTTTTAAGAACTTTCTCATGGTGTAAAACCTAGGTAATTTCTATTGTAGAAAATTCAGAGAATGAGGCCCTCCAGAAAAAACACACATTTATATGTTTCATTGGATATTATAATCTACATATGTATATGTTGTTCCTTATACATTCATATTATTATTAATGTATGTTATGATTGATGTAGTTTAATGTATTATTGAAAACGTTTATGAGATATATTCATAGAAAAGTATGATACATTGGGTGTGTCAAGAGTAATATTTCATTAATGAATAATGCCAGAAAGTGTTTTTCCATTATTTAATATAAGTTAATATCTCGAACCCTTTGATGGAAATGATATAGATGAACTAAAACCTTATCTATGGTAATCTAAAGGAAAGATAAGTTTTTTAATATTAAAATAAAGAGACATCGAGCACATGGGATGATGGCACCAGTATGAAACCATATTGATTAGAGATGTCCTGAAAAATGGGTTATATTACAAAGTAAGTGTCTGTGTGAGTTTTTATGTTAATTAAACATTAACTTCTTTCTCTATGGGTGACTTTATCTGTTTCTATATTATAACCTTGTACTTTGGGAAGTTTCACCTAATTCCACTGAGAAATAGGCCTAGAGTGTCACACACTAAGTGTATCGAGAAATTTAGTTAACTAATATTATTATTTATTATTTACTATATTGAGTAAATTATATTCCCACATATGGTTTAATAATTGTTATTGTTTTCTTGATCACATGCAATCCATCACTGGTTATTCAAGAGAATATTTTATAAGAAGAATATTTGATAAATATTTATTTCTTATTTAGTGAATATAATATTTATTTAATTATTTATTGGTGAATACTACAGTGATAATTATTTAATAAAAAAATATTTATTATTCAAGGTCTGATAAATATTGTGGACGAATAGTGGAATTCGTTTATTTTTCCAATGAGAAATAATAAAAATTGAATGTTATTTTCATAAATAATATTTTATATTATTTTATTTCTTTGTGAATGTTAGGAAATATTATTATTATTATTATTATTATATACATTGGGCTATATGGTTATTAAGAAAAATAATAAGGGAATATATGAAATTATTATTTTCTACCTTATTTGTATATAAACCAATTTATATTATTTATTTAGGTGTTTCCATTTTTATTTTTTGTGCACTAAATCATTCGGAAATAATTCTATCAAAGATATAAAGTGCTCCCTCTCTAAGAACTCCCTCAATAATGAAGAGAGATCCTCCAACACCACCACTCTCAAGGCACTGTTTGGAACTATAGCAGCCTGGAATATGCCCCCATTTGGGACTTCGGGCCTTAGATTTGGTCCTCGAGTCCTTCATAGGCCTTCGGGAACCCAGGCCTTCAGGTCAGTTGGGCTTTCGGGCCATCCTAATGGCCTTCAGGACACCTGCAGATACGTACCAGACAAAAAACTACAAGGAACAGGCTCTATAAGGAGGATGAGAAAAGGAGCTTTCACCACAGCAGACGCTAAACAGATTGCAAGAATGAGAGGGTATGGAACCTGCCATCGGGACAAGCCTGTGCATGCACGGGAATGCCTATCCGAACAGCCATGCAAAGGTAGAGATCTGATTTCACGATGAAGATGCTAGGGAGGAGTAGTTCCAAGTTGTTAGTCTGGGTTGCATGTAATTTTTGTGCCTACGGGCAATGAATTCCTCTATGGCCTACGAGCATGTAATCATTCGCCTATGGGCATTGTAGGGTTCCACCTCATCCCTTGAAAGGTAAATTATCAAAATAAATAAAAAATTAAGGCCTTCGGGCCATTGGAGGAAATAACCAGATATTCCTACGACAACATTCAGAGGTTCGTGGTGAACATGTATATCCCCACTGGAGGGAATATATGCTCAACTCATACAATGAAATTATTTAATGATGTAGAGAAATTTTCAAATTCATCAATGAAGAATGAATTCATCACAAGGAAATTATTTAATTGTTTAAATTAATTATAAAAATAAATAATGATTCGATATATTGGTTCTGGCATTAAATTGGCAGTTAACATTTTTTTAAATTCTGTCGATTATGGTGTTCATTGTAAATGTACATGTTGGAATAATCATTGATTATGAGAAAACATATATTGTAAATTCCCCATATAGTGCATTCACTATGCATTAAACCTTCAAGTGGTGTTAGTGGGGTTATATATTTATTTATAAATATATAAATATCATTGATTGATTTATGCATTTATCATTAGTTTTCAATTCCTATTTATTCATTATCTAATACATATTGTATGATATTCACTCCTTCCTATTCATTTTCATATATATATATATATAAATTATTACTTTTACAAATCAAATAAAATCCAAGAGCTCATAAGGAGGAGCCAAGGATTCTAGACATATAGCACAAAATTACCTACCATGTATCCTGTTTTAACACACAATGTGCCCATGGTTAATGAACCATGAATTGATTCACAATTAATTCATTCCGTCTGTATTTATTACACTTGCTTTGTATTTAAATTAATTTTTTCATTGATAGGGCCATGTTTGAACATGATCAGCTGGACTAAAGGGCGTGTAACTTCTATACAGAAACTATATTCCTTTAGTCAAAGACGGGCCAGGTATTTCCTTACACATATTACATGACTGGTGACTGTGTAACATGGAGACCACACTTTGTTTAGACTGTGTATATTTTTTTAATCAATTATTTTCCATGGAACTATTGTAGGTTGTGTCCCTTGTCATGTTTTGTAGATAACGGATGAGAAATACACATGTCTTTTAGTTGAATAGTACACGTCATGAGTATTACCAAATTACCCAGAATTTAAAATTAATTTATTATAATTATTAAACCTTACCAACATGTCTTTTTTGTTTCATTAATTTGAAAATGTACATGAATTATGATGGGTTCATATGTATTAAATATTTAATTAATTTAAGTGAAATTTTTGGAACTGCATATCATGTATAAGATGTAATAAAATCAATATAAAAATGCAATGAAACATTACATGCTATGTAAAAATAATCTGTTTTATGTGTCATTTTTTACTAAGTGCATGCCATGTAATTATTTGATAATTCATGTAATCCACGTGTTTCATTAGTAAACATTATAAAAATATAATAAACACTGGTTATTTTTTATGGGTAATCACCATGTTGCCTCCAAGGTACAAGTTTTTTACATAGTTAATTTTAAATAAATGTATTTAATTTGTTTAAAATTATGAGAGATGGTAATCTCACTATATTTTAGTTGATAATTAGCATAAAATAATTGATTACCTAAAAAATATAATTAATTTATTTGAGTGCAATTTATCTAAAAGAAATTGATTAGAATTAACTAATATATTTATTAAATGAGTAATTCATTGTCTTTATGTGGATGATCATGATAATAGGCCTGAACTTTGTATGTGATTTGGTTATTTCATTTTTTGTATTAAATTAAACTGATGTCGTTTTCATCATCCCTCCTCTCATTACAAAACAACATGTGAGTCCATGTTTTATTTAATTTAATCTCCATTACCCATCATTTTTTATGCTCACATGTGAGTGATTAAAATTATATGAAATGGATAGTGATCCTAGGATAGTGTTGCTGTTTCAAGTTTGTAGCTAAGATAAAATCGATCCAAGAGATATAAATTGGTGGATGTGCGGAAAACTACAACACGAACCATAAAATAGTTCACGACATTTTCCCTCTTGTTCGACGGTTAGTTTATCATCCTCAAAAATACTAACATTTAGTAAAAGAATATGATAATAAAACTTTATTATTTTATTTCTATCAATTATCATGGTTTTTTCATTATGGATCTCTTTTTATGATCTCATGAATTAACTAATTAAAAATCAAGAAATATAGATCTAAAATTAATTTGATTATGTGTAAATTGTATCCAAGACATGGTTGATCACATAAGTAAATACGATTAATATTAACAGTAATGTAATAAAGAAAAAATGGGATAATTACATATTAAAATAAAAAATCCCCCTATTATATATTTTTAATTGGTATATCCTTCCACTAGTTAAGTTAGAATCGAACCGTAGTTCAAATTTCATGAATAGCCCAAGATAGGGTGCTTTAAATTATCGAAGAATTATAATTTTAATTTTTCAGTTTAAATAACATATCTTAAATCATTGGTTTACTTAAAAATTGGAATTGGTGTGACTAAGAGGAATAGGTTTAGTAAATTATATTTAGGGATTTTAGGATTAGGGACTCCACTCAACAAATAAAGGAACTTTGAGTTAGTACAGCTGTCATTTAATGCCTACCTAAACCCCTAAAAATAACTAGAACTGCCAAAGTTTTAATAAACATATAGGCTTATAATACATGTTTATTACATATTTTTAGATGAATATTTGTTACATTACAAAAACACATTCCTGAGCACCATTAATAGTTAGTGTCTTTGGAGACTATATACACAATCTTCTTATTTCATGATATATCTTCAAAATATTCGATGAAGATCTTCACTTTTATTACACTTAAGAAACATACCCAACATAAAACATTTATTCATAATATGAGGATTGAAAACATTAAAAAGGGTGAGAAAATATTCTCATTAATGGTAATTAAGGTAGATATCGACATATCGTGATCATATGGGTATGAGAACATGATAATAACATTTAAAAACCATACCCTTCTTATCATAGATCATAAACTTGAGTCATGGAATAAATATTGGTGGTTCATAAGACATGAATGATAATATAATAAAATTAAGTGTGTCATAAGAGCATAATATTGGCGTATGACATAGAATTGTAACATACATATAAGCATAGAAAATTACTGACATAGTAGTCAAAAATCAATTATATGGTTTTTATAGTAGAATGGGTTCACTCCCTAAACTATTATTGTAGTCAAGGTTCACTCCCAAGTCCATTTTAGTGGAAAAATACCTTACTAAATTAGTTTCACTCCCCATTCCAATACTATTTATCTCGTGAGATATAATTTTTTACCTAATGTATTGGAGGGAGATATAGGTCCCACCTGTCACATAATAAAAATCATACATATGTGATCTACAAGATCATAATAAATTTATCATATCATGACCCATGAAATGAAATGGGTTTCATAAACATTTCATCATATCATAAACTATGGAAAAGATATAGGTTTCATAATTATTTCATTATTTCATCATTACATAACCCTTGGAAAAAAGAATTGTGTATCATAAGAAATTTATCATGGTTTAACCAGTGGAAGAGAAACAGGTTTCATAAAAATCTTTTCATCATAAACATCAACCATTTAGGGAAATAATAAGAAGGTATCCATGTATCATATCTCTAGGTATAAAATATAACATTAGAGGATGTCATCTTAGATGAAAAATTATTTTTAAAAGACACATGAAACATTTCTTGAGGAAAATAACTTTTAATTTAAAATAAAGTTTGAAACATAAAATAGAAACTTTAAAAATATTTTAAAACATTTATTAAGAAAATTATCCTTTCCAAATTAAAAAAAAATATATAAAAGCTTTTCAATATCAATTTCTTTTAAAATAACCTTGTAAATTAATTAAGTATTATTTAAAAATAAAAACACTTTTTAAAAAACTCTTTCACATTAAAAAGAAGACTACTTTCATATTTTCGATAAAATCCAAATGGGCGTTGTTTGAAAAACAAATATTCCTTTCAAAACTTGTTTTAAGAAGTAAAAAATGGTTAATAATTTACAATATAAATAATTTTAATAATTCTAAAAACATTTTTGAAAATATTTTTATAAAATATATTTTTGGAAGAAAAGGGTTTTTTACTGAAGAGGGAAATAATGATGGAATATATTAAAAACATCATTTGACCTCATGAGTAAATAAACATAAGAAAATGAAGGGAAAATGTATTTTAAGGTAATAATAAGAGGTTAACAAAATAAATGAGCTTATATATAAATATATCATAATATTTCATTATTGAAAGTATAATCATAAACAATCCTGATAAATGATGAGATTGTAACACAAAACTATTACAAATTTTGTAAATTTGAATCATAATATATATTAAAGAATTAAATTAAATTAAACTTATCAAATCAATAAATTAATTATATTAATTATATAAAAAATTAAATTTTAATTATATACTCCTCATTGAATAAGGTAGTTTAATAACATAACTTATGTCCCAAAGAAGGAAATTTGAGACAAAGATCCCTTTCCACTCTAAAACATTTTGAACTATAAATCTCAGGAAAGAGATATCCTAAAATGTATTTATAAATCAGAAAAATAATTAATTATAATAATATTAAAATAAATTTATTTTAATTTTATACACCACATGTGGTGAATATGGAATGTGTCTCACGGAAAACTAAAAGTGAGAAGAAAATCTCTTACCTTAAGTCTCAACATCCATCGTACACATTTGAAACTCCTTTATAATAAATATAAGTTTGTTAAAAATATATTATATAACCATAATTATATATGTCACATGATATACTATTGATATTTTACCATTTATTACCTATTTATTAAAAATTATTTGTAAAAATCATGTTTCGGGTAATAACTACTTTGTTTTAATTACATATTTTGATTTTTTATTTTTGGAGCTCTTAATTTGACCATGGTTAAATAATATAAATAATTAAAATAATTCCATAATTATAATATTTATCTATAAATTTTACTTTTAATTCTAATCCTGAATTATGGTTTTTAGAAATGAAGTTTGTTACAACCATGGAGACAGTTGGTCGTAAATATGCATGAGTAACATTTCCATTTTTCAATGATCATTATGGAAAGAAGGAGATAAATATATTATATTGATAGAATTATCATAATATAATAAATAAAATATATACTTTTACATATCATCTGTGTGGTGTGGTGATGAAAAGAGAGTCACATGACTTTGTGAAGGCGATAGTCCACATGTACATGAACAACATTATCATCTTTCAAGGAGTAAAAAGGTAAGAAATTAAATCATATATTATATATTAATAATGATAAAAAAAATAATTAAAATATTAATTATTTCATTTATATCATATATATTCATTTAATAAATCCTTGTTAAAATATTTGGTGAAAAACAATTCACATCGCTCCATGAGGTAATAGTTCACCGTACAAACAAGGAATGTTATCATATCTCCTACAAAATGAAAAGTAAAAAAGTTATATATGATATATTAAAATTATAGATATATTTATTTTATAAATACCATGTATTTACTTTATATCTACCATCCAACCAACCCATTATAGGTGTTGATGGAAAACGTGTTAGTTCGGTTCGTGAGGAGGTAGTTAATTGTACACACGAGCGACGTTGTTGTATTCTATTTGAGGAAAGAGGATATGGATATAGGTTAGGAAATTAAAAAAAATATAATATAATTATTGTTTATATAATTTTAATATTATATAATCATAAATTAATAATATTTTAAGCAGGTGTAATAAGAAATAAAACGAAAATGCACAGTTAGGAATTTTACCCCTTCTCGAACCACCTCTTTAGGATTATACATAATGTGTATTTAGAATTCATTTTTGAACAATAAAAGGATTATGTAATTAGTTTATGGAATTTTTGAAGTGATTTATGAAGTTATTTTCCAAATCAAAATGGTTTTAAGTTGTCAATAATAGAGGATAGGTGGTGGCCTTTTATAAGTGAGGTGAGCGGTACAGTTGTAATTTTTGAAAAGAGAAATGTTTACCCACATTTTATTACTTTACAAGAGGGACAAAACTGGATTATTATAGACCCTTAGACATTATAAGTTATTAATATTTACAAAAAAAGATTTTATTCAACTTTTAGGTCATTTTAAACTTTATCTTTTTAGTTTAACCCCCTAATAAACACATTTTTATGTTAACTGTGTTAATTAATTTTTATTATTTTCATAATAAATTTTGGTAAAAAAATAAGTTGAAATTATTAGAGAAGATAAATTATTATTATTACAGATATGGAATCAATTTTTAAAAATTAAATTCATAGAAGTGGAAAATTTTAATATAAAATTAATTTTACAAATATGATGAGAAAACAGTTTTTCAAAGAGAAAATGTTCAAAATTTTTAAAAAGTTCTTATATAGAAATTCAATATAAAAATGATTATAATAACCTAAATTGGATTATTGGATATATAATTGAACTAATTTTACTTTGAAAAAATTATATTATAATTTAACTTTAAAAATAATTTAAATGAATATGTAGTTTTCAATTAAAATTCAGTATTTTTCCTATTCATTGAAAATTATTCTTTTCAAAAAAATCTCAAAAATACAATATAAGATAATATTGATATGATGAATTCAAAAATATATTTTATATTTTCAAATAATGTTTCTAAAATTTTTGAAATTTTTTTTTTAATATAAGTTCACAAAAAAATGCAACAAAACTATTTTCTAGAAAAATACAGTTTTATGCATAAAATTGAATTATTCACATATCTTGTTTATAAAATGCATAATATCAATATTAAAAAGTTTATTGAATATATAATTCATAAATTTAATTAAAATTATTCACCAAAATTGATTTTTTAAATTTATTATTGTAAAACATGTTTTATTTCATAAAAAAGTTTTCTAAAAAATAGATTTTCATTATTTTTAAATAGACTTTTTTTAAATTTCCAATTAGTTGGTCACTAAAGAATTAATTTTATATACATTCATAAAAATTATATTTTCATCATTTAGTTAACAATATTCACACCTTTTATTCGAAAAGATAGGTGATAAGTATCATATAAAATAATAATTTTTTTATAATATGTCATATTTTTTTAAACTCAATGTTGCGTGTAATGAAAGATAAACTCAGTTTATGTGTAAAAAATCAAAAATAAAATTTACATGTTATTAAAAATATAAAAAATATTAAATTCATTGGAATAAATATTTCAAAAAATCTCATGGTGTTACATTTACGCCATTAAATAAATTGTGTCTTTGCAATTTTAAATTTTGCTCGATAAGAAGGGGTTTAACTTTTGAAACTATCATTGTGGGAAACCCACATCATAAAACAAGTTAATAAAACATCCTCTTGAAAACATAGAAATATATGTATTAAGGTAACCAATAATAGTTACATAATTAACTAGGTTTCCAAGTATGAGAACATATGTAAGAAGTGAAGATACAGACATTAGAGAAAAACATAAATAATTATAGAGGGAAATGGAGATCATTTATCCAAGTAAAGTGGGTGGTCCAGAAAAGGTTAAAAACCCAAAAAACCATAAATCATTGTTGAGTTAAAGGGCCCTTTGATTGATTGGAAATTAAGGTACTAAGATAATTTGTTTCAATATCCTTTTCCTAGAGTTGAGGAATTCCTTTACCATCTAGACTCAGAACATATAAAAATGTACATACATGATATCTTTCTATCTCA
Source organism: Viscum album (assembly GCA_963277665.1). Taxonomy (NCBI): domain Eukaryota; kingdom Viridiplantae; phylum Streptophyta; class Magnoliopsida; order Santalales; family Viscaceae; genus Viscum; species Viscum album. The sequence goes on from OY728141.1 coordinate 2,097,060,963, forward strand.
TATGAAAATTTTAATACATTGTGATTTCATAAATTTATACTTCATATCTTACTCTAAGATTTGAAATTTTCATTTTTTAAGCACTATATAAGATCCAAAAAATAATTATCCTTAATTCCTTCTATCAATTATTATTATAAAAACAGAATGGTTAACACATTTTATTCATAAATATTCATATTCTAAAATAATATATTAATCTCTAAAACTTCATCCAAAATTCAACATAAACAATTCCATATATATTTAGCCTTATAAAACTTCAAAAATTCAAAATTTATAAATAAGTTAACTAAATTTATCAAAAATCAGGTTAACATTAATCACCTAAATATCATAAAGTGGCTCCTAGTTTATACCTAAAAATATTTGAATACCTTAGTCATATATTTTCTTGAGTCATGGTAATAAGCATGATAAAAGTAAAACCATAATGAAAACATAAATACTTATTTATTCATTGAATAAAACCACATATTATTGAATATTTTACATAAATAAAATGATGTTTTAAACTATATCAATGATAAAATAAAACACTTTTTCCAAAATGATTAATCAGTACAAAGGTAATCAATAATAACAAATGTACTTTATTTATAACAATCTTCTCTTTATCCAAACAAAACACCATTTTATCAACATTAGGAACACATTAATTTTTATATTTCTTTAATAAAAATATCACATTTCCATTAAATCACTTCTCTAGGTCATCATCACTACTCAATATATTTTTAAAAATCCTTAATGAAAAAATTATACTAAAAAATTCCATGATTCCTAATTATTGAATTACAATACATAAATATTTCAATAATTCCTTTTCCATATAAAGTCACTAACTATGATTCATAATATTATTCCTTAATACCTCTTTCAATTCATATGTCATATTTAGTTTCTTCATCATCAATAGAAAAACTATTACTCATACAACCTTGTTGATTATCTTCATGAACATTATCTTTTGGGAATTGATTAGCATAATACCCCTACTTTATACATTTAAAACATTATACAGTTGATGACTCCTTAAGGAGAATATTATTCTCATCCACTATGTTAACCAAAATTTTCATTTTTCCGTTACAATTACTTGTTTTTTGTCCTTCCATTGTACACCCAGAACATATTATCCTCTATATTATACATTCCCTTGAGTGATTATCTCCACATTATCAGCATATAGAAAACTGAATCTTCATTCCCCTATGGTTTAAATTACCTGAACTCTCATCAAATTATATCCATATCTTCACTATTGAGTCTAAGAGTTGTTTAAGATGCATGTTTTTTTATCATATATCATGATAACTGATTAAGAATGATCAAAATATCTTTAACACTAGTTATCAGCCCATTTGGTTTCTCACCAACACATTTTCTATTATATTCATTGTTGACCTAGTTCCTTCTAGTTCCTTCCATTGACTAAAACCGAAAAAAATAGTGTGTATAACAATATTTTTAGTCAAAAACATGATAATCATGAAAAAACACTTATAATATGTTTGAATCATGACACCTTTTTGGTAATTTATTACACCTTAGTTTTATCCTAGGCTATTCAAAGTCATCACCTATTTAAATCCTTTATTATGGTTTGTAAATATTTTTTTAATCTTCAAAGAATATCTCTTTGGAGTGTTAAACTAGGTGTGTAGTAAGGCCCATTTTTATAGACCAGGTGTTGGTCGAGTTTAGTTCAATTCACCCTTTTTAATGATATTACCCTTAGGTGCCTATATGATAGAGACACATAAACCTTTAGTATCCACATGGGGTGTAATTACATGGAAACATCTTTCTCTATAATTTACCAAAATTCTAGGACATTTTCCAATACTTTGTCTCATTTTAGACTTATCCTTAGACATATCTGTAGACATCTCACTAAATTTTTCTCAACCTCATTTCCAATGGTTAACTAAACCATCCCTCTAATAGAAACTATAATGAACCAGGATTTTATTATATGGGTTATAGAAACACTAGCTTTTTACACATATTATTACATTATTTTAAGCATAATTAACCAAGAAATACATACCAATGATGGAAAACATATATTGTCTTTGGATGGCTAGTTACTTGATTAGAAAACATGAAACTAGAATAAAAAAATTTCTTATTAATATCCATAATGTTATAATAACTCTCTTTGATCTCCTAAAACTATATAAGATAGCATGGGGAATACACAGATAACTAAGATGAGCTAAAAATCCCAGTAGGGGAATAATCATGAGAATAAAGCATTACATATGAGTTAGAATCCATATCATGATAACATAAAAGGTATTTATCATGAATAAACCTGTGTAAGAATAAAATATTTAACATGAAATCATATGATCATGGAAATATTGAAATGTGTAGCAACATTTATCATGAAAAATACACAAGTCAAGGCTAACATCCAAGACTATATCACATGGTGAAAAAAGTCACCGAATATATTAGGTTTACTCCCAAATCCCATACATTACGTCTCATGTGACTAATTACCCAATTAATTAGAGTAATATATGGTAACACCCATCATAACATGTTTATGCTTATGTGTTCCACATAAATAATCAAAAATAAGCAATAAACATGGGGGTTTCCCATAGAATTAAGTGGGTTTTGTAATCATGTCATAAGCCAAAACCAAAAAATGTGTCATAATGTCCTCCATAAAAGAATAAATTAATACATTAATGGTCATTAATAAAGGAAAAAATAATAATACACCTTAAATAATTATGTCCAAATGAAATTAAAACAATAAAGAGAGGGTTTAGGTAACATTAGAAATGTTCCACTTCAGTGTGGTTTTAGGGGAAATAATAAAGATTATTTAAATAAGAAAGAGGAATATTTGCTTGTATAAAACCAGAAAATAATAGAAATATTTTTTCATGATAAAATATTTTATATTATAAAAAATATTGGATTGAAATGGATTATGGATAGTACTTCAAAATGGGTAATAAATGAAGAAGTTCCCTTTAATTGGGATTTCTTATCAAGAGGAATTGAGAATCCAACCTTTTAAAACATGTGTTTCTCAATAAAAGAAAGATGAATTGTGATATATATAAATATTTTTGGAAGATAAATATATAATTTTATATAATTATGTAAGAATAATGACGAAACAATTGGGGTAAAGAGAAATAATATGCAACCCAATGGAAAAAAAATCGAGGTTTGGAGAGATCCCTTTATGTATGAATGCATTCTGAACATGCACTTAATTTCACAGGTAATAAAATCATATTCATTAATTACTTAATTAATAACCTCTTATATGTGAATTTTATTTCTTATAATTTTATTAAGTTCATTTATGTCCATTTTTTGAGTTATAAAGTTCAATTTCATCGTTCGGGGAGTGTTCTTTTCCATGGATTCCTGGTCGGTTTAGTTTTTTATAATTATGGAAGTTCTTTTCAAATGAAAATAATTATAAAAGTCAAAAATTATATGGTATTAATGCACTTAAATAATTTTAAATGGTCCCATATATTATTTTTTTTTATGATGATGATTCAACTGATAAAATGTTAATGCTAAATGTCTAGTTTATTTTGGCGGTTTTTCGGTCATCGTGAACTAGTTTCATTTTATTTAATATTATGTATATATATTAGCTATAGAACATGAAAATAGTTATAATATATATATATATATATATTAAAATGTGATTTAAGTATAATAATTTTTTTACCATCCTTGAAATAGGTAATGGAAAATGAAAACTCGTTATCCACGGAGACGACTAACCGCCCTAATTTGGATAACAGTTTTGTTTCTTTGAATTAGAAGAGATGAGAAAAGGGGTGGGAAAGAGATATTATATTAGAAATATAAAAATATTTTATATAAATGATACTATATTTATTATTATTTTATGTATGAATGTATTGATGATAATGTATAAGAGGTAAAGAAATTAAAAGATATTGTTTCAGAAAGTTACCACTTGAATATCACCTCCTTGAAGAACACCTTAAGGAACTTGGAATTAGTCTTTTGTTGATACAAAAATCTCTTATGATTGGGAAATTGGATTTATAAAGGAATTGGTAAGAATATTTACAATCCACAATGATTAAAAGGTGTGTGGAAAGGGGTGTTGAGTGGTGGTCTTAACAGGGGGAGGAGATGGGTGTTTTTGATTATTATGCTCATCAGTCTGTTATTTTGGATCAAGACTATTAATAGTATTGATTCCAATTACTCAATACAGTAAATGGTTCAAGATAATTTGAACCAATGGGTTCTTACATCATACATGACTCAAAAATTAATGTATTTATCTTATAATGTTATGTGTCATAAATTATCATATTTTATTATTCACAAAATAATAAGCTATTTTAGAAAAATCCCAAAAATTATCCTTAACCATTTATCGTTATTTTGATTTAGAAAATGGAGTAAATTTTAGGAAAATAACCTTTGAAATATAATAAATTGAATTTGTAAATAAAATCATCATTTATTCAAAAAATAGTGATTCTAATATTATAAAAGATTTTTTAAACATTTGAAAATTTAATTATGTTCACAAAAAATTATCTTATAATTATAATACAATATAATATTAATTTATGAATCTATTTTGTGAAAATAAATTTTATTTTAAATCATTATACTAATTATAGAATTTTAACTAAACTATTATGTTTCACAAAATTACCAACGCCTAATTTTTCATTTTTAAAACATTTATTTACTTATAACATTGTATAAATATTTTTTTTTATTTTTCAGATACATAAATTTTATTTTATACTTTAAAAGGTGAGGTTACTATTCTAATGGCCAGATTATTATTCCTAACTAACATATAACTATTCCAATGGTCATATTTTTTACGGCCATATAGGTTTCTTAATTTCTATAAATACCACTTTTTTCATTTATTCTTCATTCCCTTTTAATTTCTCTAAATGTTATATGTTTTCATATTAACAATTAATATTATATTATTATCATTATGTTTTATTCATAAAACATTTTCTATGACTGAGGTCATTCTAGTGGATCAAATAGATCTAAATTTTCCCAATCTTATTATCTTATATTCTATTTATTATCCCAATGTAATATTTGGAATTATTATTAGTTTATTTAATGAAAAAATTATCATTACTAATTTTTGAGAATAATTTTTTTATTGGGTTCTCTATGTGATGTATGTGTTTTATGACATAAGAAGGGAAATTCCATTGGTAAAATTTTTGGTTGTTACATGGGCATTATATCTTCTTAGAGGAATATTCCTTACATTACACAAATACATGACTAGGAAATGTAATAGTTTAGTGTCTTTCGAAGATAGGTAAAAAATATTCTTATTTAATTAAATATCTTCAAAATCTCCCATAAAGATCTTCCAATATAGTCTTATTTATAGAAATACCCTATGTAAAACCTTTCATCATGACCTAGGGAAAGGAAACATAAGAAAGGGTTTAGCTCTGATGCTCAGTTAGGGTAAAAAAGAGAGATATCGTCATATCTTGAGTATATGGATATGAGAACATGAGATAAATGTTTGAAAAATATTCCCTAAAAATAATAGAACATAAATTTGAGTCATGTAATAAATATTGGTTGTTCATAAGACATGAATCGCAAAGGAATTAAAGAACATGGTCCACGATAGGATAAAATTGGCATAAGAAATAGAATTGTTGCATTCAGATAAGTATATAAATCATTTACATGGTAGTCAAGGGTCATTTAAATGGAAATCATAGTGGAATTGGTTCACTCCCCAAACCATCATAGTAGTCCAGATTCACTCCCAACACCATCATAGCGGATAAAGTCCCTTACTGAACCATGTTCACTCCCCATTCCAATCCTATATCTCTCAGATGATATAAATATTTACCCAATAAATTGGATGCAGATATAGGTACCACCCATAAAATAATGAAAATAATACATATGTTTGGCACAAGATCAAAAACCATTCCTCATATCATAACCCAGGAAATGAAATAGGTTTCATAAACATTCATCATATCATAACCCTTGGTAAAGAGAAAGGTTTCATAATCATTTCAACAAAGCTTAACCCATGGAAAAAGAAGTGGGTTTCATAACAATATTATCTGGGTATAACCCATGAAATAGAAACAGGTTTTATAAACATCATGTCATTATAAACATAAACTGTTGACCTCATTGTTTTAATGATCACAAAATCATGATTCTAATAATATTAATGAGTTTCATGTTTTCTGTAAGTATTCTATAATATGATACAAGAGATAAAATTTCCTATGTATAAGTCACCATTGAATTTGAGACACCACGGAAAATGATTCACCATTGTCCATGAATAACCATCAGCATGGAAATTTATCTAATTCTAAGACATCGTCAGAAGACATACAATCGAAGTGAAAAACTGGTGAAGTTTGAGACACCACCAAAATGAGTCACCACCAAAGGATCCATATCCAACATAAAATTTTGGCTAAGTATGAGACATCACTAGATTTATGTCACTATTGTATAGAGATATTTCTAGACTCTGAGATATCATCAGATCAACTCACCTCCATACTCACGCCACCAGACTATGACACGACCACTATTTTAGTTATTCAGATTGAATTAAATTATTCGAACTTATATATTATTGAATTTAGTACTTATTTATATTTTAATGTGTCTCTATTAAATTATCAATAGCTTCAGTTGATGTAAGTGAAAGATGTGTTGTGAGAGGAAGTAGGATCTAGATATTCTTACTACTGTTGTTGATAAAAGAGTAGTAAACTCCCTCAGTCTCAAGGATGTGAAGTGGACTGATAGAAAGAAGGGATCTCACTCTTACTAAACACACTCATAGTGCTAAATCTGATTCCAAGAAAATTAAGATCATATACTCAACTGGGAAGTTTAACTATATAATTACACCAAAAGACTTCCTACAGTCAAGCACATAAGATTCAGTGAAACTTTGTTCCTCTGGATATTTCAAGAGAACTCGACTCATGTTGTATTTCCAAACACTTTCCAATAGTCATGAGATTCACTACAATAGACCAAGAATTTCTATCCTTAATCTTTTATATTGATCTATTTGATTTTTTTTGTTCATACATATTGATCAGTGTGTGTGCATACTCTATTTTATCACACGCACGTTGTCACTTGTGTTAAACTAAAAGATACTTTATATCATCTCTTAACTCTTCTTACACCTGTAATCCCATGGATAAAAGTGGTATAGGTCCATGTCATGACCCTTTCCCTCAAAATATTCCCCTCTTGTGTTGGTAATGAAGAAAGGGAGATAATGACCCTAAGTCCCACCTCCAGTAGGTCCCGAGTTGGCGATTAGCACAAATGGTATACAGATATCACAATATGAGAGGCATTACCCTTTTTTAAACAATATCAGGAGATATGATGGATCATCCACAAAACAACTCCAAGATACATATATATATATATATATATATATATTAGAAATAAAAAAAACAACCCCACATGCATGATTAAAAATATAACTAATACAAATACAACAAAATTCCAAAGTAAAGTACCCAAAAGAAAGCTAAAGAAATGAATCAGCAATTGCCCCAAGCCTGAGATATAACTCCCAGTACGGTCCATGTAATCCTTTGGGAAACCTAAAAATATTTTTATATATATTGGGTTACCATAAAGGTATACTCATTAGGAAAACCAAAGTATTTCATGCACATGTGAAAGAAGCATACTAGATCCCCTCTGAGAAAATAGTAGAACCAAGAAGCACCTAATAGGTATACTAACCATCCCATCCTCACTAAGGCACTCTCACCAAAAATTGAAACTCATGTAATGTAATATAATGCACATAGATGATAGGGTATCCCACACCACTTTCCCACTGATTATCTGCTCTCACCTAATGACAAACATCCTTGGGCTCTTACCTCTTCCGAAAATACCACTTCACAACCTTCCCGCACACACCTAGGCCCCACAAACCACACCACATCCCACCCGCAGACACCTGGGCCACAAACCACATCACATGCTGCCCACAAACACCTAGGCCACAAATAACACCACATCCCACCCTTAAACATTTGATCCACAAACCATATCACATCCCACCCACAAAAACCTAGTCCATCAACCAAAACAGCACCCTAAAGACACCTAGGAAGGTATAACACATCTCATCCCGAAGACACCTATGAAAGCATAACACGTCTCATCTCAAAGACACCTAGGAAAGCACAACTTGTCCGCACACACCTGGGCCCCAAGAATCACTACCCGCCTGAAGAATCTAGGGATATAACCACCTGGAAGAGGGAGTAGGGATGGTAGGGTGGTAATATATCCATCATCCCACCTTTATATTTGGAAAAGACACCCTCCCCCATGATTATGGGGGTGTTCGGCACATATATCTCAATTGGGGTGGGATTTGTATCAAAATCATAAGAAAAATACAAGTATATATATATGTGATACCCAAAACTTAATCCCAACCAATGGGTTCTTGAAATACCACCAACTCACAACACTGCCAACTTTGCTTCTGCCTCTAAATACACAACACCACACAACAAGCCACAAAACAGATTCACATTCCCAACCAATTTAATTAACCATTTACATTATTTTATCCAAACCAATACAACCCATTCCATGCTTTATAAATAAATCATTCATTTATTTCATCACTGCCTCAGAAACTTCTATGTACAACACACAACAAGAAAAAAAGTTCTAAGAAGGTGGAGATACCAGATAAACTAAATGGACTTCACATTTACTCTAAATTTAAAACCCATTCATGATATATCATATATCATTCTCTGTATATAGGGAAAAGATTTCTACATGTTACTCATGGAGAAACTCAAAGTTAAATACCCATACAATTCACTAATTTCCTCCATCAAACTCATTACACTCAGGTCATGTACCAAAATAAACAACCCCCAAATCACAACTCCAACCAATAATACATTACCGCACAACTAGTTTTATATCCCCACTGCACAACACTTTTCATCAATTCCAAAATAAATAAATCTCTCAACATGAGATTTCATTACACCACCCAAGCCATACCAAATCACACAACTGAGGTCACAACCAAACTACAACAGAAACCATAGAAAACCCACAAATCACATTATCCCATGTACCAATGAAAAACACAATCCCAGATTTAACAAGGCCACCCTTATAAAATTTGACTTTTTTAATTCAGGGGTTATCACATAATTATATGATCTTGGGGAATCAATTCATTAAATGGATATACGTGATTAACAAATTTCCATTATTAGGTGATACCAAACAATCTTGATCAACCAAAAACCATAAAAACATACCTAGTGCATGAAAATCCACCAACGACCATAATTTTGAGTAGGGAATTTAGCCCGTATAATCATAATATAACAATCATAATAACAAAACTGCAAGGGCATGAAAAACATATCTCTACCCCATTCAATTTCATTTTACCAATTATTATCTTTGATTAATCTGTAATAACCAAAATCCATAGGTAAACAAAATTTAACACCTCCTGTATGATGCACAATTAATAGAAAAGAAGGAAATACTACCTCAAAAGGTGTCAACAATCCTCACACAAGAACAGCCCATGCAACAGATCTATGATCATGTCTCCCATAAGATATGCATCCATATGAGGATTCTATAGCACCATTTCACCAACAACAACCAAAGATAATACAATTTAGAACAATTGGATATCACCCACCATCACATGGAAAGAAGAAACGGGATGGGAAAGAGGCCAAACCAGAAGAAATCAAAAGAACGGAGGAAGAACACACCTTAAATAAAAGACTGATTGCTATAGATCGAAGGAGGAAATCTAGGAATCAATCCTTGGAATATGAATCCTCAAAAGTCTGAAGAGGGGTTTTTGGGTCGCCTGGGGTCAATGAAGGGTCACTATAGTCATAGGTTTTGACAACCTGAGCAGCTGGTAAAACACATAAAAGTTATAGTAGTGGGGTATTACATGATGTGGAATACCCTTTCAAACCATTTAATTCCCTACGGTTGACATCTGCCAAAAAACCCATCGCCTTTAGATATATTTTATTATTATGACCCTGAAACATTTTACACTATGAACCACCTAGGATAAGCTATGAAACCAGACTTCACATTATGTAATCCAGTTATATGATGTGTAGTCCCCCTAATTCCATCTTTTTGCAACCAAAATTCTCCAAACTCTTATATGCCTCCTTCGAACACCTCCAACAATGGAAACTGAAAAACTAATTGACCATGGAGGATCAATACCATTACAATCCATGTGTGACCAATTTTATTGTACACCCACATGTAACTGTGGAGAGGTCATGTGTGACCTAGAAAATTTGTAAACTATTATAAAACTCATTCTAGGTTATTGTTCGTCTTGTTTATTTTATATAAACTACTTGGTGGTGGATGATCACTATAAGAACCTGGATCTTCCTTTTAGGTATGGATCTTATTTTTGGGTTTTTTTGAGTATTTTATAATTATAATATGTGTTATTTTGAGTAAACATTGTGTACCAAGAATTCAACGTACAACCGTATTTTGACCATGTAACGGCCGAATACATGGTCGGGTGGTGACCTGGCAGACTCGCTTAAGTTGAGGGACGGTTAAGGCTACTACACAGCATGTTGTTTTAAAGAACATTCCTTGTAGTTTTCTTTTTATTTGATATATTGTAAGGGGGCATGTCTCATATCCAAAAAGACCTTATTCTGGTTGTGTTTTGTATAGGAGCGCTATAGAAAGACTTATGAACTTTGGGGCCTAATTCTCCATCTGAGATCTGATTGAGACACCATCAGGTGCGTTGGAATCCAACTAGTGAGTTCTCAAAACCCCTATATCCTTTATTACTGACTCCTTCTCTCGATTGAGTTATCAGGGGTTGAGAATTGTTTAACTTTTTGTGTATCTATGTAATTCTAGGTCGATTCAAGGGTCGATGTTCAAGTATATCGATCATACGACATTAAAGGAGGTGTTTTTGTTCTTTTAGTTGTTTTTATTTGGATTATATATGCTAATATTTCGGCATACCCGTGTTTTGGGTATTTATTGGTTTGAAATTAAAACTTGTTATTACCTTTTTTGGTTTGGATGATTGACAAAGGGTTGTTTCTTATGCATAAGGTTAGATACCTTGTCTAAGGGACACCCCATGGGTGTTTTCCCTTGTTTGATGGTTTATGAATGATTGTTCTAGGTTTCTTACGAGTCGTACCTTGTTTTCCATGCCTTGTTTGATTTGGATGGAGTTTTTTAATTATATGAAATGCATGTGATATGAATTGTGAATGTGTATCCTTGTATTAGTTTAATATTACACGAGCTACTTTGATATGTTATGGACATTATATTTTTCCAATGGATAGTGAGATCCTAGGTCCAAGAAGAATGAGGGGAATTCTAGATTATTACCACAAGACCATGAGAGCCTTGGTGTAGATATTTGACCCAAGGGGATTAGACTGTGAGATATTTCCAAAGTGGTCATTTATATTTGAATTAAATGAATTAATTCTATGTTTTACCAAAGGTGTTAGAGTGTGAGTGCTTTCTTAGAGGTTCTTTATTTAATTAATTGGTTCTATGTCAGACCAAAGGGGTTAGATCATGAGAGTTTTCCTATAGGATCATTATTTAATGAATTGGTGCTATGTTGGACCAAAGGGGTTAGACCGTGAGAGCTTTCCCAAAGGGTCATTTTTTAATGAATTGATTATATGTTGAACCAAAGGAGTTAGAATGTGAGATCTTTCCTAGAGGGTTTTTTGTGAATAATTGAATGATTTTGACATGTCTGCCAATCCAAATAACAAGATTGGTTTTGATCTTAATTGACTGCTTATATGGTCTTTTGAGACGTCTGTTTTGTTGATTTACATGGGTAATACAAATCTTAGGCTAGATCCCAGAGTTATAGGATTTAGAGGATGAATAATAAATGTTAAATTAATGTAATTGAAAACCATATGATAGGTTACCTTTGAGTACTTACTAGTTTATTACTTCATTTATTTCATATTACTTGCTATATATATTCACTGACAGTTGGGCACAGATCTTTTGGTGGTTTCCTACTAGGATTCATCTCACACCCTTTTTATGTCATTCTTTTGGACCCAAATAGATTATATGATTGCAAGTATAGATAAGGTAAAGCATCCTTCTTCATCAGGTACTTGATTGTTGTTGGTGTTAGAGAGCATGGGACCAAGATGAGGCTTGTGATGCTGTTGGAGTTTAATTGCTTTTCCTTTGTGTTGTATTGTATTGTATTTCCAGATTCTTGACATATTTTGGATTCTTTCCTAGAAACACATGACATGCATAACTTATGTATATATATATAAGCTCTGGTTTTTCTATTACTATCAGTCTTCCGTTGTTTACTTCTATGGTATTACTACTTCTTATATTGTTTATTATTTGTTTTATGCTATGTATACTCTGCTAATGAGGGCATAGTTTCCCGAATATCACAACTTATCCCTCACTACTAGTCTGCATCTACTATCATTTGGGGAAATGAGCTTGAGGTCATGTGAACAACTGGGTTCGGGGCACCATTGGGGGGAACCCGGATCTAGGACATTACAAAGTGGTATTAGAGAAATTTCCATCCGATTTTCACATACTATTTGGATCCAATAGACTGGGATAGTTAGGAATATTTAGTTAGTAATAATTTGTGCTTGGTAGTAGCTAATCCATGTACAGGGAAAAAAAGTAACCTGAAATATTGCAATTATTCTGGTTTTTCAATTGTTACAGTTGGTTTTATTTCACCATTCGGTGATGCACTTGTTTTTTTCTATTATTATTGATATCAATTGTGGTTCTATTTTATTTCAACCCGATGAGATAAGAATATTCCATCTCATGCTTCATATAGGCACTTCTTTGAGATCACATGTCATGAATTCTTGTCATTCCATGTAGGGTGAATTAATGATTTCATGTTGTTGTGATAGATGTTTTTCTATATATCTATGCTATTGTGATAGATGTCATGATATAAATATCTTCTATTTTGATAGGGTATCGGTATATGTAAATTTTCATTTGGATTGACGCCAATCTTTGGTCCCTGAGGTGTTATTGGCCCTCTTGGATCGGAATTTGGTGTATCGTGTTTGAACATTAATTGAATTCTGTTATGATCTGAGATGAATAAGGATCCAAAACATTCATTTTCAAGGATCATGGGCTCTCATGGATTGTAACATGGCATACATTGGCCAAATTTTAAGATTTTGAGGTTTCAGAGAAGTTTCATAGGCTTGTTGTACGGAAGACCCAGAAAACATGGTGTGTGATATTATGAACACACATCATGTGTTCTTTTAGTAAAAAATAATGACTTTTCTTAAGTATATTCTATTTATCGTATATACATATTGTGTAGTTTTTGACCATGTGACTGAATGTGTGAGAAGAGACAAGAGGTTGGTAAACTTTTGGTAGAACACATTGTGTATTGGTTGTACACACTATGATGTAGTCAACCGTGTATTTGGTCGTGTGACTAACGATATGGGTGGATGGAATATTAATTCTACACTCCATTTATAGAGTGTGTATTCCATTTAGTGTTACACCAATAGAACCATGTAGTTATATCCATGAATAATTACCTATGAAGAAGAGAATATTCAAGTACATGTCGAGTCTTGGGAGGAACACTCCGTGTGTATGGGGTGTTACATGACCAGATTGGCAGGAATACATTCCCCTATTAAGGATTAAGGGAAAACGGTGTGTAGTGGTTCTACACACTGTGTAACCCTATTTATAATAATGTAAATTATTTCCTTTACCAGTTCTATTGATAAACATCTGAGCTTCAGTTTTCGTTAATCGCATATAGAGGTGTGTGCTTGACCCTGCAGAGTCATGCCATCATGACTTCCTATGGTTGTACACCAGGTATAGGGAGATGATCAGACACAAGAAATGGTAGATCATGGACTCCCATCATATCCTCTCATCATTATCGTCTTAGCACCAGCTGTTATACCGGACACAGGTGCTGATGCACAGTTCTGTGAAGCCTTAATGAGGACAATGCAGACCTTTCAGGGAGCACCACATCCTACCCCGACTATGGCACAGTTGATGCGGGTGTTCCAGTAGTATCATCATCCAAATTTTTTAGGGGATGTAGGACTATAGGATGAAGATTCAGGGTTGGAGGTCATGCCTTATATCTTTAAGTATCTGGAGATGCCTCATGAGAGGAGGGTGAATCTCATGACCAACATGCTATGAAATTACACCAAGATATGATGGGATGTTGTTTCACAAGTGGGAGGTCATCGAGATATGGTTTTGGAAAAGTTTCAGAGGAACTTCTATGATTACTTCTACCTCGAGACATTGAGGGCCATCCGTGTCTGGGAGGTCATGAATTTGGAGGAAGGTGTTGTTTTAGTGATGGATTAATCATCTCACTTTATAGATCTTTAGTGCTTCACACCTGTTTTTAGGGTGATGAATTATCACTATCTAGGTGATTTGAGGATGGTATCAGGTTTGACATCCAATTGCATGTGAATTTTGTTTTGTACGACTTTGGTGACTATTATAGTGAACCAGGTTCTAATTAATGAGCACAATCTGGGGGAGTTTAGAGTTATGAACCAGGGTGGTTCTGCATCCAGGGCTGTTACTCCTTCAACTGATAGAAGGAAGCACTAGAGGGAGCCTTTTCATAGTGATTCCAGTAATAGGGATGTATCTGCTGGTATCTAGGTGAGGTACTAACAGTGTAGAATGAGTGGGCACACGAGACCAGAGTGACTGAGAGACCAAGTTGAGTGACGATCTTGAGGCAAGATGGGTCATATTCATCACTTTTTCTGGATGTTCTCACCAGAAGCTAGTGAGAGGGGATATGTTATGACTCCATGTACAGGATCAGGGACACCAGTTCCTCATCATTCATGAAACTAGAGTTTTTCAGTCCATTCAGGCCGAGGAGGTGGTCATGACCGCAGTAACCAGATGAAAAATTTCTAGTGACAGCAAGGTGGATCAGCTTAGGGTAGCGAGGTAGGGTCGCAGGGCCGCTGTACAGTTTCGACTTTTTTTATGGAGCTAACCCAGCAGGGAAAGATCTTGGACCCTCTATGGTTAGATGTATCATTCTAGTTTCCTCTGTTTTAGCTTTTACTCTTCTTGATACATGGGATTCCCATAGTTTGATATCTTTTCTCGTTGTGGACAGCCTTGGGTTCTGTATATTTACTTCTGATGATGTCATGATTCTAGAAACTCCTTTTGGGATTTGGACGGCTAGTGTATGTCAGTGCAAGGAGTGACCACTTGAGATTGGTGGGTGTCACTTCTTATGGAACCTCCACATCTTAGAGATGATAGTATTTGATTTCATTCTCATAATGGACATGTTGGTCTCCTTTCAGGCCTTTGTTGACTTTTATCGTCGCAAGGTGAGTTTCACATTACTAGGGGTAGATCTTTTATATAAAATGGTGAATGGGATGTCTAGGCAAGCAGATCTATACTCAAGCATCATTGATAGGGAGGAATCATAGCCCAGATTGCTGCTCTATATTTGGATGAATAGGGGACTTCGCATATGGACTTTCCTCTAGTGGTGGATCATTTTAGAGGTGTCTTCCCAAATGAATTTTCAAGTTTAACTCTAGAGCGAGAGGTATATTTCTCTATTAAGCTTGTTTCAGGAGTGGAACTGGTATCCATTTTTCCTTATAGTATGGGTACACCATAATTAAAAGAGCTCAAGAAGCAGTTAGAAGAGTTTTAGGAATGGATTTCATCTGACCCAGTAAATATCCTTGGGGTTCGCCTGTCCTTTTCACAAAAGTAGGTGGACGGTACCCTTAGACATTGTGTGGATCATTGGAAGTTGAACTAGTTGATAGTAAAGAATTTATATCCCTTTTTGATGATTGATGATCTCTTTAATCAACATTGAGGAGCCTGAGTGTTCTTGAATATTTACTTGAGTTCCAGTTATCATCAGTTGCATGTTATACCATCAGATATACCTCTTACTACCATTTGGAGTAGGTATGGTATATACGAGTATTTGGTTATTTCATTCAGTCTCACAAATTTGTCGTCAGCTTTCATGGAATGGATTAACCAAGTGTTCAATACTTACATGGATTCTATTGTGGTAGTCTTTGCAGATGATATCACGGTGTACTCTCACACTTGACATGTCCATTCCATCCATCTTGAGATCGTATTGAGTACACTGAGAGAGCAACATTTATATTCCAAGAACACAAAATTCCACTTTTAGATGGATCATATTCACTTTATTGGGTCATTTAATCTTAGATAAAGGGGTATCGGTAAACCCAGAGAAGGTGAGAGTTGTAGTTTCTTAGGTGTAGTTGAAGAACGTCTTTGAGGTATGGAGTTTTCTAGGGCTGGCTGGTTACTACAAACACTTTATTCATGACTTTTCACACTTATCAGCACCAATGACAAGCCTGAATAAGAAGGGTATGAAGTACTTATGGAAAGATTCCTGTGATTTATCTTTTCATGAGCTAAAAGAGAGATTGACTTCATCACTGATATTGATTTTTCTGGAACTGGGAAATAGTTATATCGTTTATAGATACGCATTAGGTATTGGGATGGGAGAAGTGATTATGTAGGGGGAAGGAGTCATTGAGTATGGGTCTTGGCAGTAGAGGCCACATGAGAGGAACTAACCTATGCATGATCTCAAGTTGGTTGTGGTTGTTCATGATTTATGATGTTGTAGACATTACTTACTAGGAGATCATTTTTTGGTGTACACAGACCACAAAATCGTCAAGTACATCTTTACTCAATTTGATTTGAATTTGAGATAGTATGGTGGGTTAAGTACCTTCAATATTTTGACTTTGATCTTTCCTACACACCTGATAAAGGCAATTCAGTGGTTGATGCTTTGAGTAGGATGACTCAGATACAAGAAGTTCATGAGGCCAGTAGTGAGTGGAAACATATGGATCTATTCTCTGATATGCATTTGGAGGTTCACAACAGATAGGGGTAGATATTTCTTTCTTCTATAATTTTTACATATACTCTACTAGATTGAGTGTGAATGAGGCAACTATAATAATTCAAGGGCCTAGTCCTATGGGAGAGTGTGTCCGGTGAGGACCCTACTCCTACGTGGAGTGTAGGAGAGGATGGGGTTTTTCATTTTCATGGGCGCGTATGGGTGTCAACATACATATGCAAGGAAATATTGCAAGATTTACATGCCTCAGTATGTGCATTTTATCCTAGTTTCACCAAGATGTATCGATTTCAACATGGTCAGTATTGGTGGTCATGCACGAAAGGGGATGTAGCTGGTTTTGTTATGACATGTTCCATATATCAGTAGCTGAAGGAAAAGCATCAATGACCATAAGGTAAATTATAGTAGTTACCCATTCCCAAGAGGAAGTGGAATGATGTCTTCATGGATTTCGTGACGATTTTACCATGGTTTCCTCGAGGAAATGATGTTGTATGGGTTATTGTTGACAGACTCACGAAGGTTGATCATTTTTTTCAATCAAGGAAACCTTAAGTTTTGATGATCTTGGAAAGTTATACATCCAAGAGATGGTATGTTTTCACGGGGATATGCACTCTATCATTTCAAATAGGGACACCTAGTTTACTTCTCGTGTCTGGTAGGGACCACTGAGGGCTTTGGGTACACAAGTACATTTGAGTACATCTTGCCATCCCCAGACAGATGGCCAGTCCGAGTGCAAGATTTAGGCTTCGGAGGACATGCTTCGAGCATGTGTCTAGAATTTTGGGGGCTCTTGGGAGAGACACATACCCCTGGTGGAGTTTTCCTATAATAGCAGTTTTTTGGAAATGATTCAGATGAAACCTTATGAGGATTTGTATGGAAGTACATGGAGATCAACCTATATTGGTTGGAGGCAAGAGAAGAAGCTATGTTGGGACCTCATATTATCTGAGAGACCATTGAGTAGGTGGAGTTGATTCAAAAGATTATTTCTACTACACAGTCTTTCCAGAAATATTATACTAATTAACAGAGATGACCTCTATATTTTGAGGTCAGAGATCGGGTTTTCCTGCATGTCACACCAAGGATGGGACACTGGAGGATTAGAAGATAGGTGGAGCTTTCCCTGAGATAAATCAGGTCATTTGAGGTTTTGGAGAGAGTCCTGATGGTTTCCTATTGGTTTCAGTTACCTCAGATGAACTGGGATATGCATGACGTATTTCATGTTTCTTAGCTACGAAGTTACTTTTCAGACAAGTATCATGTTTTTCAACCCAAGAAGGTTGACTTAGAGGTGCATGCATTCTTCAAGGAGCACTCTATTCGGATTGTGGATCACTGCATGAAGTCTCTTCATGGCCAGTCTGTTCCCCTATTATTGGTATTCTGGAAGCATGGGTGAGTATAGGATGGGACTCGGGAGAGGGAGGCCGATTTGCGATCATAGTGAATGAAGTTGTTCGTAGTATCTTCTTCAACACCATTGGAATTTTTTTAAGGGGAAAGTTTTTAAGAACCCGAATATTCTTTTCAGGTATGGATCTTATTTTTGGGTTGTTTTGAGGATTATCTATGTACATTCCATGTACTTTTGATTACACGTTGTGAACTTAACTTTCCGCATACAACCACATTTTGACTGTGTAACGGCCGAATACATGGTCGTGTGGTTACCCTAGTAGACCTAGTTAATTAGGGGGCCTGTTAATGCTACTACATAGCATGTATTTTTAAATAACATGCTATGTAGTTTTCTTTTTATTTGACATATCAGAAGGGGTCGTGTCTCATATCTGAAAACACCTTCTTCAAGTCGTGCTTCATATAGTAGCATTTTAGGGAGACCGACGAACTCCAAGCCCCTGATTCTCTATCTGAGCACCGATGGAGATACCATCAGACGTGTTTGAATCCCACAGGTGAGTTCTCAAAATCCCTAGATCCTTTCTTCCTAATTCCTTCTCTTGATCACTACTAGAAAATTAGGATATAGCCACGGTTTAGAACTGTGGCTATAAGCCCACAAACTATGGCTATAGGTTATATTCACAGTTCATTGAACTATGGCTAGTAATGTCGTGGTTATAGGGCCAAACCTATATCCACGGTTTCGAACCATGGCTATAGCACTATAGCCACAGTTCCAACCCTGACTATAGACCTATATCCATAGTTTAAAACTATGGCTATAGGTTTGGCCCCATAGCCATGGCAATACCATCCATATTTCAATGAACTGTGGCTATAGGGTTTTAGCTGCAGTTTTAAACCATGGATAAAACCCTTCCCATTTCATAAAAAAACACCCCCTGGACAGCAGCCACCCCCCCCCCCCTCCAAACACACACATCTCTTTCACCCCTTGCACACCCCTTCTGGACCCCCTTGGACAGCATCCCCCACACCCCCTACTGGACCCCCTTAGACAGCTGCCCCACCTGCTGGACCCCCCGGGACAACAGCCCCCCATGCTGGACCCCCTGGATAGCATCCCCCCTTGCTGGACCCCCTGGACAGTATCCCCCCCTGTTGACCCCCCCCCCCCGATAGCAACAACCCCCTGCTGGACCCCCTGGACAGCAGCCCCCCTACTGGACCCCCTAGAGAGAAGCCCCCCCACTATTGGACCCCCCTGGATAGTAGCCCCCCCTGCTAGACCCCCCTTACACCACCCCTACTGGGACCCCCCCCCCCCCCCCCGCCCCCTTACACCCCCTGTACAGCAGCCACCCCCCCCCCCCCCCACACACACATCCCTTTCACCCCTTGTACACACTCCCTTGCACCCCCCTTTCACACCCCTTCCCCCCTACTGGAACCCCCTGGACATCCACCCCCCATGCTGGACCCCCTAGACAGAATCCCCCCCTACTGGACCCCCCTGGATATCCCCCCCTACTAGACAGTGTCCCCCCCCTGACACATCCCTTGAACATATTCTAAGGGATCCTTCGTTAAGAAGATTGACCAAGCAGATGAGATTCAAACTTATACCTTAGATGTACCTACCAAATCATAACCTGTAGAGGCTTCTTTACCTAGTGATGAGAGAGTTGTTTCCCCAGTACCTTCATATTTTGTATCCATAGTATATTTATAATATTTCAAATAAGGACGTCTTTTATATTTCAGTTGAATTTTGAGTTATCAGGAACCTCGTATTTTTGCATCTACATCTAGTGATCTACCTCCCTCAGCTGTAGTTGTTGTTGATTCGATCTAGTCTATAGTCAAATATTATCTCCATATTGTTATAGGTGATGTACATTCATCTCATCAGGATTAATTGCGGCAGATTCTGTAGAATGGGTTTTCAAGGAATAAGTTGACCAGTTGAAAGTGATGACAACTCTACTCAAGCTATTCGTGGAGGAGAAGATTTCTTCAGTAGTATGGAGAGATGAGGAAATATTATTATAGACTTTTTCAATCTTATGAAGCATTTCCTATATGTATCCAATACTCTAGTGGCTGCCGGGTGGAAGTGAAATGTGCAACAATAAAGTGTACTCCAAAGTCTGCACTACTACAGTGGTCAAAGTTACTAGAGTTCCAAAAGATTTGGATTGGGGGCCTTCCGCCCTCAGACCCCCAGAGCAGGGGTTCATTTCCCCCATGCAACCCCCAACGAGCTCACAGTGGAGCTCAACCCGTGACAGTTGCGGGCCACAAGCATTCAACCTAACCGGATTGAGCTACACCAATCCAAAAATTTCCCTTGTTGCATCCCTTGATGAGAAGGAGTTTAAGATTTCCCTTTTTTCTCTAAACCTTGAGAGTGTGGTTGGTCCTGATGGGTTTACAAATTAATTCTTTATCTTCTACTAGGACATAGTCCGTGAAGATCTCCTTAACTCTATGAGGGAGTTCTTTAACCATGCCTCAATTCCCTATAAAATCCACTCCAATTTTATTTCCCTAATCCCAAATAAGGAAAATTTGATGGATTTAAAGGATTTCAGAACTACTTCTATTGGGAATACCTTTCCAAAAAACATTATCAAAATTATTTCTATGAGGTTAGTTCTCATTTCTCGTGAGTTTATCTCTTCAAATCAGCCCCCCAGATAGCCCTTGGACATCCCCCCTAGACACCCCACCGGCACACTGACTTAGACACCCCACCTGCACCCTGCCCTGCAGACCCCCCCAGATCGCCCTTAGACACCCCCTGGATAGCCCCTCCTAGACACCCCACCTGTACCCTCCCCCTACCCTACAGACCCCTTTGGCACCCCCCCCGGATAGACCTTGTACACCCCACCTGGACAACCCCTCCTAGAAAATTCTATAACCATCAGTACCTTCACTTCATTATGAAATAATGCTAAATGAAAAATTCCTTGAAGCTTTTCCAAGAATTGTCTTTTTCTGGATTACTCTAAATAATAGACTTCCACAACTTATAACTCAGACCCTCTAGTAGGATGGTTACAAAAATAACCTTAAGAGACTCATAAATCTAAAGATGGATAAAAATATCCTCAACCTTCAATACCAAAACCAATTCATCCTAAGAATCTTGTTACCCAGGAATTATTGTGGGGATACCATCTTGATTCAGGGGTTCCTAAGTGTGCCTTCATGGTTGATTTATTCAAGGCTTTTTATTCAGTCGGGTGGGACTTCTTATGGGATGCTTTGGATCTTCTCGGCTTTCGGGCAAGGTTCTCGTATTGGGTTATAAGATGAGTCTCTACCCCAATGTTCTTAGTGAACATTAATGGCAGTTTACATGGCTAATTTTTGGGGAAAATAGGGATCAGGAAAGGGGATCTAATTTCACCTTTCTTTTTTGTGATTTGCATGGAGTTTTTCTTGCGCATCCTGGAATGCAGGAGGCTGGGGGCTGGTGCGGTGGCTTGTGCAGGCTGGAGTGGCTGATGTGGGTGGGAAGGCAGGAGGCAGGGGGTGGCATGGGGCTGGTGTAGGTTGGAATTGGTGGAAGGGGGCTGGTGTGGGCTGGATTGCAGGTGGCTGGGGGCTGTTGGGCATGTGGCTGGGGCTGGTGTGGGCTGGGATGTAGGAGTTCGGGGGCTGTTGAGTTCTAGAACTGGTGGATGAGGCTTTTTGTAGGTGGCAGAGGGCTGACATGAGTATTTTTCAAGAGGCTGGGGGTGGTGGCTAGTGTGGTGGCTGGTGTGCACTGAATTGCCCGTGTCTATGGGCTGGTGCGGGCTCGAATGAAGGTGGAAGGGGGATAGAATGCTGGTGGAAGGGAGCTGGTTGAAGGTGCTAGGGGATGGTGCGGGCTGATTTGAAGGTGGTATGGGGGCTGTTGCAGGCTGGAATACTGGTGGCAGTGCGCTGAAATGAAGGTGGAAGGGGGCTGGTTTGGGTTGGATGTGGATGGAGTAGGGCAAAATAACGAAATTACCGTGGTGTGACCGTGGCGTGCCCCCGGTGTGTTGGCCCGGTCCAGCGAAATCTTTGGGGCAGCATCATCTAGCGAGGAGCGAAGGGAGCGGTAGGAGGCGAGACAACATTCTGGCCATCGCCCCAGTAGAAGAAATTGTGATTAGTTTGTCTAAACATTGATCACAAGACTCACGGAATACTATCACTGTGAACCGCTGAGGGGTGTCGTCCAGGAGGAGGGCCAAATCACGGCATTACCATGACGTAACTATGGCATGACCACGGCGTGACCGCGGCGTGACTACAGCATGACCGCGGTGTGTTTTCCCAGTCCAGTGACATCCGCGGGGCAGCATTATCATGCCAGGAGTGAAGGGATCTGGAGGAGGCGGGGCAACATTTTGGCCTTTGCCCCGCCGGTAGAAATTGTGATTAGTCAGTCTCAACATTGATCAGAAGACTCATGGAATAATATCACTGCGAACTGCCGCAGAGTGTCATCCTAGAGCAGGGCCAAATCACGGGGTGACCACAGCGTGACCGCAGTGTGACTGCGGCGTGACCGCGGTGTGACCGCGGCGTGACCTCGGCGTGACCGTGACGTCACCGCGGCGTGTTGGCCCGGTCCAATGACATCTGTGGGGTAGCATCTTCCGGCCAGGAGTGAAGGGAGCAGGAGGAGGTGGGGTAACATTCCGGTCATCACCCCTCCAGCAGAAATTGTGATTATTCAGTCTCAAGATTGATCATAAGACTCATGTAATACTATCACTATGAACCACCATGAGGTGTCGTCCTCGAGCAGGGCCAAATCACGACATTACTATGGTATGACCATGGAGGGACCGCGGCGTGACCGCGGCATGACCGTGGCGTGACCGCGTCATGTTGGCCCAGTCCAGGGACACCCACGAGGCAACATCTTCTGTCCGGGAGCGAAGGGAGCGGGAGGAGGTGGGGCAACATTCCAAACATCGCCCACTGGAAGATGATAGAACAAATCAACTATTTAATATGCTACAACAAGGGATCGCCAGAGAAGGTTGTAGTGAGCAGCACAATGACACAACATCTAAAGGCCATCAAAACGATGGAAAAAAATCATACACCCTACACAAACCATTTACAAATTCATTCACTTTTCCTAAACATGGAAATGTTATTTATAATATTCAAAGCGTGAAAAGGATAGTGTCATGGTCAAGGAATATGCCTACTTGGACAATTTCATTTGATTTAAACAAGTATGACAAGCCAATTTACATTATTCAAATAAAACAAAAACTAACTAGCCACAAAACAAACACCAATAAGAGGCATATGAAAGACTCAAACCAAATCTAAACATGATACAAATAACTATCACTCCTCTTTTATTTAGAAGACAGCGCAGCTCCGTTGGAGGGGTTTTATTATAAAATCATGGCATTTCTTTATCACACAATTCATTTAATTATATTTAACATTTTTTCTAAAACTCATTTAGCACAAATCAAATGCAATAATTTAAGAAACTAGATCAACATAACTATCACTATGAGTTTTCACAGATAGCACACCTCCATTGGATGAGTTTTATTATAAAAACTTGACTTTATTTATCAAATGAAACAATTATATTAAAGAACACTTATTCAAGATATGCAATTCAAAATAATTAAGCAGAATTAAGAAGAAGCTAAATTCAATTTAAAGCATTATTGAATTAAAGAGGCTAGAAGAGGGATCCAACCTCAAGGTGGAACCAAACCATCCACTTCAGCTCTTGGAGCTTTCTAACTAAAAGTTGCTGCTCCCCCACTGGGTATACACACCTTCACACACATGCAAGGACACCTAGCCCCTATGCACACACCTGCATGGCCATGAGCATGTGCAAGGGGATCTTTGTACATATGCTTATAAGCATATACCTGTCTCCACTCACCTGCATATGCATTTATATATATATATATATACATGGGCACACATAGCCCCATACGTGCATAATCACTGCCATGGTTGAATATAAAGGTAACGGTAGAACCCACATACGTATATTTTCTTACCAATGCACACGTAGGCGAGTCACCCTTAACTTGGCTATTCGAAACCAACGAGCAGGGATAAACGCACTACACAAAGGATATTAAGAACATTAAAATACATAAAGGATGCTACATAAACAGTGAGAAACCAACCAACGGAATTAAAGCCTTACCTCGATTAGGAGAACCAAATCCACCCGAAGCAACACGAAATGATCCAACGCCCTACTGAAAACATAATATGGAGTCAAAACACTAAAATCCTCAAATACATGAGGTGCGAGACAAGTAGTAACCATATTATCTTACCTCGGATCAAATCCAGCAGACTGAATAAATATCAACGCCATTTTCCCCCCTTCGCATAATACAATTACCCTTTGTCCACAAAAAGAATTAAAAGACCTAAGTGGCCAATGCGATAAAGAAAATAAAATAAAAACTAAACAAAAACATACATGTCTCCTGTGACTATACACGTCATCTCCCAACATATAAGAACCACAATGCCCCATGGGTCAAATCATGTTCGTGCAAGCAAGGGGAAATAGATCCATGTTTCAAAATGATACTATCAAATAGTACATTCCTATTAATTAACAATTATTCTTCCTGTTAATGGCATATAATTAGTTTGGTTCGAGTTTCATCTTAATTTGGTTTTTTTCGATACAAGTTTTTATCCCACCCGATAATTAAAGTTTACTAGAGGACACAATTTCTAGTCGAATAGAACATAACATAGCAAAAAAAGGATCCACACCTATGAATAAGGTTTGACATGATAAGAAAGAATGTTTGATCATATAGTCTGATGAGTTATAAAAGAATAAACCAAAAAAATGAAAATCAATGAGAGTTCTCTAACTGCTCAAGTGAATATGAAATTTTCAAAAAATAATAAACATGTGAAATAAGAGAAAACCATGTTTCCCCAACGTAAATGTTTATAATGTGAAAAATAAGAAATCGCAAAAAAATCAAACACTTTTGAGATACAAAGAAAAGTGCTCCAGTGTTGAGAAAAAATCCTGACAACATAGAAGTTGATAAACCCACCTTATTACCATACTTGTTGATATAAAACAGCACTCAAATGAAAATTTCACATAACATGCACTTCACATATATATTGTTTTTTAAGGAAAATAATTTTTGAAAAATGAATCCTTCATATAGTGTTGTTATTCCATTGAAAAAATCAACATGGAGAAAATACGAAAATACATTCTTGTCAATCACATCTCTAAATAAGTTTCAACACCTTTCCCATGAGTTAATGCCATTTTTATAGGGAACATTTCATCTAGATAAAACTGTATAATTTAATAAAATATGGTTACCCATTCAACAATATGTGAATCCAAAAAGAACAACACATTTATCCATAAACCAATTTTCATTCACATGCATCATGAACATATTAAAACAGTATGCATTAGATAACATTTTCATTTGAAAATTATAACACTCAATTCACATGAAAAATCCATCCACAGAGAATCAATGGTATGAATAATTCTACACATAAAATATTCTTAAAATTTGTATGACCTCCAAATGATTTCACAAAGAATATGATATTCTTTATGAAACTAGAAACACATCATATATTGTTAACCTAAACCACAAAGAAACAATGTTCTCGTGGTATCTTCTTTGTGAAATTACAATGATTTATATCTACAAACACTACAATGATAACTATTTTTATGTTTTGAGAAAACCAAAATCAATCATATATCACAATATGATATTAATTTTCATGAATTAATTAATATAATATTGAACATAAAACTATCCTGCCAGCACTCAAGCTCTAGGTTGACACCTAGGGTATGCCAAACATGATTCAATAGAGTTCCATATATGTCTGTCCATGCCTACCATTATCTAGGATGATTTCCTTGATAAGGAACCATGACAAGGTACATTACCCATTCCATGGACAACTGACCTAACACACATTACAAATTCCAGGGATATATCTCATCTTCTATGGGTTAATGGACTTTATGTGAATTCTCATTATAGAAAATATTTCATTCCCAAGGAGAAAAAATAATTCTATGTATGGAGTAACCATTCCAGGTATTATATAACCATGAGTCAAGAATAACCAAGTGAAAACCCCTAAAAACAACAAAACATGACAAATATTTTGAAATATTACACAATTTTTAATTCATTAAAATTACCCATTCTCATTCCTCATGTAACATTATGTCAAATATCATTTCTTGTCAATATAACATTGTGTATTTTACAATTTCATACCAATTATATAGTTACATGATACATTATCAATTCACGTTTCAATTGTGTCAATTCCAATTTACATACTAATAATTAAAAATTCTAATTCACATGTCATGAGAAGAACAAATTAAATTCACAATTCTATTCATTCCTTAATCAATTTCGCGTTCCAGGTATAAGGCACTAGACTCATACCATCCATGCTCTAACCCAAGGTTATTGATAAGAACACCTCTTTGGTGGCGAAAGGATCACGGTCTTCATCACCAATGGACCCAAAAAGATATTTGGGGGGGGGGGGGTTTCCCTACGGTTTCTAAAAACAGTAGGAAAATATTTTCTAATGTAATCTATTCCCAACAGTTTAATAAAACCGTTGGGAAAACACAAACAAATTTTACTTTAACCAACGGTTTTTTCAAAACATTGGTATGCAGGTGTTGGTATAATTGGGATTTCCACCAGTGAAGGTAATATAAAATATCATATTTAATATAGCTATGTATAGGTAAATTCATGTAATGTGGCAGTGGAATCAACCCACCAAAAGGAGGACAGATTGCAAGATCCAAATCTATCTTTACAATCTAGAATTAAAAAAAGTGGACAAAATGTCCTAGATTTTTAAAAGAAAAGATGTTAAATATATACCAATAACAACTAGTGGTATCATAAAAAATGTGATTTGTTGCAACTAATATCAATCCACGATTTAGTGAAAGAAATATGTTTTAAACAAGAGGGAATATTTGGAGAAACAAAATCGTGAAGAAATGGGGGAGTTAGAGATAGATTGTAATTGTTATTCAACCTTATCTAAGATTAAAGAAACTTATAGAGACTAACTACACCCCCCTTCGCCACCCCCCTTACCCCACTTCCCCACTTCCCCACCCCCTCCCCCTGCCCAGCAGGCCCCCTGCGGACCACCCCCTGCCCCTTCCCTGCAGACCTCCCCACTCCACCCTGCCTCCTCCACCCACGCCCTCTCCCTCCCTCTTGCCCTGTATACCTCCTCCCTGCCCTGCAGACCTCCTCCCTCCCCCCTTCCCCCTGCCCTACAGACAACCCCCCTGCCCCATGCCCCCCTCTACACCCCCTCCCCCCTGCCCCTACCCCCCTACTCTGCAGACCTCCCCTACCCCCTACCCCCCCCCCCACCCTCCACCCTGCCCCCTCCCGCATGCCCATGCCCCCTTCCCCCTTCCCCCTACCCCATTCCCCCTCCCCCACCCTGCCCACTGCCCCCTTCCCCCCTCCACCCTACCCCCTACCACCCCCCCTTCCCCCCACCACCAAGCCCCCTAGCCTGCACAGGCCCCCTGCACCCCCCAGCCCCCCTAGCCTACACCCCCTAGCATGCACCAGCCCCCTAGCTTTCACACCCCCCTGTGAGTCAAAAAAATATTGGGAGATTCCCATGGTGTCTCAAATGATAGGAGTAAGGATTAAAATGGAAAACATAAATGCAATAATTTCAAAAAAAATATAAGCATAAAATATCGAAAGAGGATCCTTATATATATGCTCACATGCATAAGCATGGGATATGTTTTATTTCTGGTTCTCTGTATAGTATGCATCCCTGTCCACAGACACAGCCTATCATGGGAAAGATTACACACAAGAAATCCATTTCTTGTGAAGACATTGAGACAAATAAAACCTCATAAATATATATTTGGAATGAGTTATACTAATAAAAGGGATGATAATAATGCCTAGGGAGGAATCCGTTTCAAATGGACTATCAGTGTTTGAGAAATAATATTGGAGAAACAAGGTCCAATGGAAATGTACTCCAAAATCCTGTACTAAAAAGAACAACATAGTAGTTACCGAATGAAATTAAAAAAAAGTAGTATTGCATTGAAATTTATTTTAATTACCTCTCAATGTCATCAAGGATTATGATGCTTAATTGTGACTTATAAGCATCCTCAAATACTTGAAAAGAACATGTGCAAAAAATGACTAAAAGAATTCAGTATACAAGTTGGGAATTCAATAAGCATAAACAAATGGATGGATGGGTGTACCATTGGTGAATCTATTAATTCATTGGGAATGTTTTTGTTGAAGGGGAGAGCTGGTTTGACACTAGTAGGGGACTCTGATCTCCCTTATACAGTGAACATCTAATTTTCCGAGGATATAGAGGCTATGTAATTGATTTGTAGGAAGAAGCTGAAGGAGTATCAGTAACCACATGAGGTTTTATCCTACTTAGACCCCCTTCCCAACCCCCTTCACAACCCCCCTGCAGAACCCCTTACCCCCCTGTAGACCCTCTTGGACACCCCCCTCCCCCTGGCACTCCCCCCATGTAGGGTCTTTTCTATTAGTTGTTTTAATGTGGAACCATGTATTCTAGATCATCCCTGGCCATTTTCCTAGTGGGTATGATTTCTTTCTACTCATAGTGGTTGAACAGTGTATTGATAACCCTCCACTACATGATCTCCATAAGGGAAAGTGGGTGAGGGAGATAGCAGTCATTTCATCATACCAGGAAAGCTCAGCTAGGAACTGTCCCTGACCATTTATTAAATCAAAATTTGAGTATTTTTTTATTATTATGATGACTAATATGCCCTATGTTACTCATTATATCATTTTTTTAAGGATACAAAATTCTTAACGGGTTCACCAATCCCTGAAGTTGATGCCCAATGATACTCATCCTTTATAGGCTAGTCAACTAAGGTATTTTATGCTCATCACCTAATGAACACGAGTATCATCACCCAAGGAATTCCATGCTCATCACATGAGGAAGTATGAGATTATGATGCATTAGTAAAGGTGAATCATCCTATTCATATCACATAATAATTCTTATACTTTTCAATAATTCATGTGCCAACATCTCTATAAGTATAAGACCACATCACCAGTAAAATTTTTTCCCATGACTTCAAGAGAATTATTTCCCATGTTTTAACCAAAGATTCAGATTCCTAAAACATGGGTACTCACACTTCATTGATCCATATTCATACTGAAACAATATTCTATTAAAAATTAAAATCCTTTCATCTTGAAGGGATCTAATTATGAGGGGAATTTCTCCTTGGTTGTCAAATATTTATCAGTATAATCCCATGAATCATTAATATAAGTATAATAAATTTATTAATAATTATTTTTAGGTTCCCTACAACATATATGTACAAATGATCAATGGTTATATTCATATTATTCCTTGAGAAAGCTAGTGGTTATTATAAAACCATTTTTTAAATTAATAAATAAATTATGGAAACAATTTTTTAAAAAAATTAGGCAATTATAGGATTAAAATTAATGGATTAGGTAGAGGGAACCAACCTCAACCTCAAGACATGTTTCTTTTGACGAAGACGACTCGAATATTCCTTTTTTCCTCTTGCACGCATATTCAAATTCACATATATATAAGGAAACCTAGCCCTTATGTACATATTTTCATGGCCAAATATGCACAAAGGGGTCCTTAGATATATGTTTATACTTGTATATACCCCTTTACACTTACATATGTATGCATTTTTCATATGATTTTGATTCGTATAGAATATTTTAAAACATGTTCCAATATTTTTGGACACATTATAAGAATATAGAAAAAGAAAATTTCTATCTCCCTACACATGAGTCATATATATGTAGAGAATCTCATATTCAAGGAATAAAAAACCTTGGATGGTGTAATTACCCTAATAAGTATTTGTAAAATCCATTCAACCTAAAACATTAGTGTAATTTGGTCTTATAAGGCCCTAAACTTCCAAATTTTATAGTATTTTTCATGTTACAATTATTATAAGCTTAACATGCTAATATTTAGACAATCTGACAAGAAA
Organism: Viscum album; assembly: GCA_963277665.1. Classification (NCBI taxonomy): domain Eukaryota; kingdom Viridiplantae; phylum Streptophyta; class Magnoliopsida; order Santalales; family Viscaceae; genus Viscum; species Viscum album. The sequence goes on from OY728141.1 coordinate 2,097,091,550, forward strand.
ATATTTCTAATCCATTATTCATATTAAAATTTCAATGAAAAGTTCTAACAAAGGGATATATGATTGAGAGCACAAAATATTCCATTAATTGAAAAACTCTGGAGGAGTATCTGCATCTTAGAGTCTCTCTTGACCTTATTAGGAAATGAAATGGAGATTATGTGACTTTAGTGAAATTCGACCTACCTGATTCAATAGATCTTCTAATTCCTAACAAAAAGTGTTAAGGGACTACTCGAGATTGGTTCTATGACTTGCTCAATCTTTTTATAGAGTATGAATTTGTGTAACAAAGGTGTTTAGCTCTTGTATTTTCTATTTTATGGATTCTAGCCCTATGTTTTTTATGATAGTTGTGCCTTTATTCTGTCCATGTGAGCCATATATTCATGCATCTCTACAGTCTATATAGAAATAAAATCATGAAGTTTCACTTCATCTATAGTTAAGAGATTTAAATCAGTAGTTTTATCCTTTAAATATATTATATGGTGGTTGGAAAAATAAACTTTATGAGATCATATTCATGGGTGGCTAAATCTTCTCAATAAATTAGAACATTACAAACAAGGATGTGCCAGTATCAATAATAAAGCACACCTACGCCTAGGCCAAGGAATGTTGTTGAAGTTTGTCATATTTATCAGAAATTTTCTCTAATGGATTATATATGATACTAATTTAACCTTGCACCAAGCCCACTTTCATTCAACCTGATGCTAGATGACAATATTGGGACCCAGACTCTGTTCACCTTCCACTATAGCTATATAATCTAGAATTTTATTTTTCATGGACATATATTCTTTAAATTGTGTCATAGTTGTAAGAAAGTACTCCATCATTGACTCCTATTTAAATTTAGGGATTGAACATGGTAGTTTAGCATTGATCAGATGAATACCTAACACTGTTCCACTAGAAAAAATGTAGTTAGGTCTTCCAACACTAGTAGTCAAACATGTGGAGTCTTCACCAATCCCAAAAAAATATCATGAGGATGAAACTCCCTCAAAATTATTAGAATGTTGGGACATAATTATTTTTCCCCCAATAAATTATAAGGATAGTATGACATGAAAGTATATTTGAGAATCCAATTTTTTATAAACCCTTCATTCTAGTTTCCCCAATACCCCATCGGTATAGTATTGAAACCACAACATGGAATAACCCCATGAAAATTTATTTGGACCATTATCAAGATGTAAAGAAATTTCTATGTCAGAATCCTCATGCATCATCATCGGCCACATTTCATAAAGTAAAAATGGGTTATATTATCTCTAAATATTGATTAGAGGTAAATATGTAACCTATTTTAAATTACCAAATTATCGTGAGAACCTATAAGGATCAAAACGATCTAAAGTGGTTACTCCATCTAAAAAATCATCCAAAATCTCATCTCACAACAAGATAATGTATGAAATTTATTCTGAATTCCCTCTATAATTATCTACCATTGCACCAAAACGTGTTGAATAAGGAATGGACACAAAATGGGAAACATCCTATAACAAATAAATAGGACCATCGAGTAATTAATTGAAAAATTACAAGACCATCTACCATAGCTTTGTAATTCACTCAACATCTAGTATTAGTTTCATATTCAAGAAAGAATATAATAAATAAAAGAAATTTTCAAATACCTTGATTATAGGGTGTGGGGGGTTTTGACCTCGGTGTTCGGGGTGTTGAGGGTTTTGGGGGAGAGCCATCGGGAAAGAAGGGAGGAGGTGGGGAGGCCACATGGAGCAGCTTCACTGTAAGAGGAGGATCATGGGGAGGAGGTTCGCGGTGAGGAGGCGTCGTGTGTATTGAGGGCTGTTGGCGAGGAGGCGTCGGGGAGGAGGTGTTGGGGAGACATCAGGAAGGAAGAGAGGATTTGGGGAGGCTGCACGGAGCAACTTCTCTGTATGAGAAGGATTGCGGCGAGGAGGCGTTAGGGAGGGCGTCGGGCTGTTCAGGGGTTTTGTGGAGGATGGATCAAGTGAAAGGAAGAAGAAATGAATGGGTCGGGGTATTCATCCATAGAGTCGTGGCTAATTGTGGTGGTGTAGCCATGGAATTTTTAATCTGTGGCTTTATAGGCATGGCTATAGCTCATTTTTTCTAGTGGTGGATTGATTTATCAAGGTTTGATCATTTTTAACAATATTATAGATATACATTTTTCTATTCCAATTTAAGGGATGAAATTCAATTATAACTATCATACGACATTGTGGTAGGTGGTTTGTGCCTTTAGTTGTTTGTATTTTGATTATATAAGCAAAAAGTTCTGCATACCCATGTTTTGGGTAGAGCTTGATTTGGAATTAAACCCTGTTATTACCTATTATGGTTTGGTTGATTGATAAAGGGTTGTTTCTTATATGTAGGCTTACATACCTTGTCTAAGGGACACCCTATGGATGTGTTTCCCTTGTTTGATTTTTTATGACTATTTGTTCTATGTTTCCTATGAGGCATACCTTTTTTCAATACCATGTTTGATTCTGATGGAGTTTGATTGATTTTATGAAATGCATGTGATATGCATTGTGAATGTTTAGCCACGTAGTAGTTTTAGATTACATAAGCTTCATTGATATGATATGTGCATTATATTTTTCTAATGGACCTTGAGAGACTTTGACCAGGAAGACTAATGGGACTTCCATATTATTTCCACAGGACTATGAGAGCCTTGGTATAGATATTTGACCTGAGGGGATTAGACTATTATATCTTTCCTAGGTGGATGTTTATATTTGAATTACATGTTAGACTAAAGGGGTTAGAGTGTGAGATTTTTTCTAGAGGGTCATTATTTAATGAATTGATGCTATATTGGAACAAAGGGGTTAGACCATGAGAGCTTTCCTAGAGGGGTTTTATTTAATGAATTTATGCTTTGTTGGACTAAAGGGGTTAGACCACGAGTTCTTTACAAGAGGTTCATTTGTGAATAATTGAATGATTATGACACATATTCCAAGCCAAAACACAAGCTTAGATTCGATCTTACGTAATTTATTGGATGGTCTTTTGAGATGTCTATTTTGTTTCTTTTCAAGGGTAATACATATCTTTGTCTACCTCCCAAGGTTACATGATTCAATAGATTAATAATAAATGTTAAATGAATGTAATTGAAAACTATTGGATTGGTTACCTTTGAGTACTTACTACTTTATTGCTTCATTTCTTGCATATTGCCTGCTATATATATTTACATATAGTTGGGCATAAGTCTTTTGGTGGTTGCCTATTGGGATTCATCTCACACACTATTTGGGTTATGCTTCTGGACCCAAACAGATTATATGATTGAGGTATAGATAATGGAAAGATTCCTTCTTCATCAGGTACTTGATTGTTGTTGGTGTTGGAGAGCATGAGACCAAGATGAGGTTTGCGATGTTTTTGGAGTTTAATTTCTTTTCCTTTGTATTGGATAGTATTATAGTCACATCTTTGTGACATGTTTTGGCTTCTTGCCTCAACACATATGACATGCATTATATATATATATATATATATATATATATATTCTCCAGTTGTTTTATTACTATCATTCTTCTGCTATTTACTTCTATGGTATTACTACTTCCGTTATAGTTTTCTATTTGTTTTCCACTATTTATACGCTGCCAATGAGGGAATAGTTTACCCAATATCACACCGTGTCCCTCACTGCTATTTGGAATCCTCTGGCATTTGAGGAAATTCACTTGAGCTCATGTGATCAACTAAGTTCGAGGTCCAATTGGAAGACACCCAGATTCGGGATATTATAACCACAAAGTGAAGAGGACTAGGTCCCAGTCTGAGACTAAATTTATTTTTTCAAATTTTCATTGTCTTTTTTTACTTTATTTCGAAATTTAAAATGGAAACTATTTTAACCAAATAAAAAATATTGCTTTGATATTTAATATTTATTAGTTTTTTTAAAAGATTTTAAATTAAGTAAATTTATTTCAAAGGACTAGGTAATATTGCATATTACTTACCCGATAACTAATAAATATTTAAGAATCATTTTGAAATATTATGAATTATAATGATATGCTATATTTAATAAATGGGCTTTTTTTAATTAATTGGGGGATATCAAATTAATCCATTTTAAACAGAAATTTTATCGGGTACTTAATTCACCCACATCTTGAGTTACTCAATCCATCCAAAATTTGGTATGAAAGGTTAGTTTTCTTTGGAATTAAAGTTTTCAAATAATATAAACTATGATTTTAGTTAATTTTTAAAGATCTTAAATTTCTATAATTTCTAATTTTATGTTTTAAAATGGATAATAGATAAGAAGGTTATTCTATTAACAGAGCACCCTTTTATAATGGTACCAATTATTCCCAATGGAAGATTAAAATGAAAATTTATATACAAAGTATGGGTTTTTATATTTGGTATGTAATTGAAGATAAATATAAACTGCCTGAAACTGCTAGAGCTACTTGGGCTGAAGGTACTAAAAAAATTTATAACATTAATTTTAAATAAATAAATTCACTTTACTATGCATTAGGTAATGGAGAATTTAACAGAATTTCTACATGTACAACATCATATAAAATTTGAAATACTTCATCTATTCTATATGATGGAACATATAGTTTTAAGGAGATGAGGCTTAATACTTATACTATTCTGTATGATAATTTTAAGATGAATCCTAATGAACCTATTTCTGAAAGATAGCTTGGATTTAATGAAATTGTGAATACCATAAGCTCACTTGGAAAACCAGTATCTAAAAAGGAGCATATTATGAGATTTCATAGATTCCTTCTAGAAAGATGGAGAGGCACATCTTTGTTAATTATAGAATCCTATGACATTAGAAAACTGACAGTCAATGAGCTGATTAAAATGCTTATGATGTATGATGAATAGAAACAAATCAACTAAGAATATGATGAAGATCCAAAAATAAGATCAATAGCCTTCAATACTACTGCATATAAAAATAAGGAAAAAGAAAAGGAAAAATAGAAATTCTAAGTTGTAAGTTCTAGTGACGGTGAATCTTCACCAGATAATGATGAGCAGATGGCTAAGCTAGCTAGAAGATTTAATAATTTTTAAAGGAAAATTAAATTTTTCAAGAAGCCAAAATACAATGGAAATATGATTCTATATGAAGATATAAAAAATACTATAAAAGGGATGATTATCCAAAATATATTGTCTGTTATAAATGTAAAAGGAAATGTCATATAAAATCAGACTATCCAAAGTTGATTTATAAAAAAATATGATAATAGGGAGATAAGGTATAAGAAATCAATTAAATATACCTATAATTATTTTGAGGATATCTAAAGTGATTCTGACTCATCACATAAGGAAAATCCTAATCATGAAAACATGTGCTTTATGAAAAATTTCAATGAGGTACCTAATGTTTCTCATATTTTATCTATGCATAATGATAATATTTCTGATAATTATGAGAATGAACATAATAATGATGATTTTCCACAGGAATAAATTTTTTAATATTTTAGAATCATAGAAGATTATTTTAATAATATTAATGACAAATATAAAACTCTTAAAAGACATCATGCTTTATCAGAAAACATTAAATAATATTTTTCTATTGGAAAAGAAAATAATTCTAAAATATTAAGAGAAACTATAGAACAGAACCTTTCAAATGATCACTTAAAGAAGGACCTAGATTATTTTACAAATGGAAGATAAAATCGTACTCGTATTTTAAGTAATCAAGTTATTCCTAAGTATGTTACTAGAATAGGATAGCAACTAGGGCAGAGGAGATTAAAAAAAAGAAATTTTTCTCCTAAGACCAAACCAAAAATTTCTTCTATAATTTATTTATCTAAAGGACCCAATAAATTTTTTAATTCAAAAAACATTAAATAGTTTTTTAATAAACCCATAAAACAATTTTCAATTCCCAGCACTTTAACCACTAACATCTCTAGACCCAAATAGATCTGGTTACCAAAGTCATTTCTTGCATAAATTTCTTTTCTAGGAAAACTATTTAAAGGCCTCTTCTGAGAGACTATAGTATATAGAAAATTAATTTTCATGACATATGATATAATATTATTCATTATTTAATAGTCTTATTAAGTTTGATGGTGGTTATGTCACCTTTGGTGACAGTTCTAACGGAAAAATCATTAGTCTTGTCCAAATCGGTAACAAAAAATCATTTTTAATTTCTAAAGTATTATTTGTTAATGGTTTACAATATAATCTTCTAAGTATTTATCAGTTATGTGATGATGGTTTTTATCTCATGTTTTATAATGATGAATAAAAAGAAATTTATTATAAAAATACTTTAGATTTGAAAACATTGATAATGAAAATGTTTATGTGGTTGATATAAATTCCTTAGTTTCTCAAAATGTTTCCTACTTAAGTTCCTTTCACAAAGAATATTTAATTTTTCATAGGATACTAGTTCAATGAAATATCCACTCACTTAAGAATCTTATTATGAAAAGGTTATTTAGGGATCTACCTAAGCTTGAGTTCCCAACTGATAAAATTTTTAACCCCTATCAAAAAGGGAAACATCACAAGGTTTAATTTAAATTAAAGAAATAAGTGCCAACTTATCAACCTCTCAAGTTGGTTCACATGGATTTATTTGGACCATCTTTACTTTATAATTTAAATGAGAAGTACTATGTTTATATTCTTGAATATGACTTATCTAGGTATACTTGGGTATTCTTTCTAGCTCACAAAATTGAAGCTTTTATTGATTTCACCAAGTATGATAGATCATTAAATAACTTAATTGGACTTATAATTCAGACCTTGAGGAGTAACAATGGCCATGAATTTGAGAATCGTGATTTTGAATAATTTTTATCAATAAAGGGATTCACTCATAACTTCTCTTCTCCTATAACCCCTCTGTAGAATGGATTTGTTGAAAGGAGAAATAGAACCTTACAAGAGATATCATGAACCATGTAAAATGCATATGACCTACCTATTTATTTTTTTCCAGAAGCTATTAATACAATCTGATATATTATCAATAAATTCTTGATCAGAACTGTCCTGAAGATGACCCCTTATGAACTCTGTAATAAATGAAATCCTAATCTTAACTACATTAGAGATATTTTTGGAAAGTATATATTCCTGACACTAAGGATAATTTGGAAACAAATTCATCCAAAAGTGATGAAGGATTTTTCCTTGGTAATTCAAACTCTTGTAAAGCATATAGGGTTTTAAATAAAAAGAACAAAACTGTGGAAGAATTTTTCCATGTCAAATTTGATGAAACATATACACATGAACCTAATACCACCCTAAAAAACCTTGAGGTTGATTTTTCAACTATGAACTTTAATTATAAACCTTTATATTTTGTTATTAAATAGTTAGAAAACTCATCTAGTTCTGAAAAAATTCTAAAACTTATAGAACCTAAACCTGTACAACCTAAAGTATCCAGTCCTTATTTTTCTATAGCTATTATTACTCTTAAGTACTATTCCTTAGATGTTTTTGTAGGATATCTAGACATGTGTACAAAAACTATAATTTCTCTTAGAAATCAGGTTAAACATCAAGCATTCTTATCTCATCTATAACCTAATAACATCAATGAAGATTTTAATTATGAATTATAGGTGATGGAAATTCATGAATAATTGAATTATTTTTAAGTAAAAAAATGTGGGAAATTTTAGATAGACCTAAGGAATGCTTGACTGTTGGAACTAAATGGTTATTTTGGATTAAGTTTGATGAGTAAAGCACTATATTTAGAGAAATGGCTAGACTATTTTCACAAGGTTATAGTCGAGTGGAAGGAATATAATTTTAGGAAAACTTTTCAATAGTATATATACATGAATCCATAAGAATCTTACTTACCTATATAGTTCATCTATATTTTCTGATTTATCAAATGTATATTAATAGTTCATTCTTAAACAGTTTTATAATTGAGGTGTCTTTGTTGAAAAACCCCCAGTTTTTCAAAATTCTAATTTTAAAAATCAATTTTTCATATTAACTAAATATTTATATAGTTTTAAATAGGTTTCTAGATCTTGGTATGATAGGTTCAATAATTTTCATACTTCAAAAGGTTTTTCAAAAAGAATATTTTATCCTAATCTTTTTATAAAACTAATTTCAAAATATGTATTAGTATTATAAATATATGTTGATAATATTATTTTTGGATCTTTAAGAAATTATCATCGCAATGATTTTTCTAAAATGATAAAAATTGAGTTTTAAATGAATTTAACGGGTGAACTCAAATACTTTCTTGTATTTCAAATCTTTCAAAATATAGAAGGAAATATTTTAAAACAATTTAAATATAAAAACGACCTTCTAAAATGTGTAAAATTTGATAGAACTAAGATTATTGATGCTCATATTAAATACTACTTGTATGTTGGATCAAGATGAAGCTAGAAAACTAGTTTATAAATCTAGTTATCGAGATATGATAGGAATTATTCTCTATTTTACTGTTAGCCGACCAAATATGATGTTTAGTGTGTGTATGTGTGTTCCTTTTAAAGTACACCCAAAAGATTCATACATAAATGTTGTTAAAATAATTTTCAAATAACTCAAATATACTAACAATTTAGGATTTTTTTACCATAGAGGAGAAGAATTTGATTTTGTTACTCATTCTAATTTTTATATTGGTGGATGAAAGTTATATAGAATAATCACCTCTAGAACATGTCACTTTTTGGGAAAGTTTCTAGTTTCATGGATTAGTAATAAGAAAAATTTTGTAGCATTATCAACTAATTAAGCTGAATACATAGCAGTTGGTAGTTATTGTGCACGTATTTCGTAGATAAAACATGATTTACTAGACCTTGGATACCAATTCTAACATGTATCCATAAATTGTGACAATACAATAACTATTAAAATTTCTAATAATCATGTATCACATTATATAAAAAATTACATTGGTATAAGACATCACTTTTCGAGAGATAATTTTCAAAAGGGTGATATCACTCTTGAGTTTATTGGTACAGAATATCAGTCAACTGATATTTTAACAAGGCCATTGAATTCTGAGAGAATAAACTATATCAAAAATAAATTAGGAATGATTAATTTTGGTTATGTTTATTGTTGAGTGAAACATCGTCGGGTGTAACATACCATTGGGTGACACATCATTGGTTATGACAGACTATTAAGTGACATATCATTGGGTGACACACCATTTGGTGTCACACCATTTAGTGGCACACCATTGGTTATGATACACCATTGGGTTGTCTCACCATTGTTGTTGTTTCATCATTGTTGTTTTCTCACTATTATTGTTGTCTCATCGTTGTATTGTCTCACTATTATAGTCAACACACCATTGGCTTGTCACACCATTTGTTTCATGCCTTTGTGAATTCTTATACTTCAAATGTTTTCAAACCCCTAGTTTATTTTTATTTTGGTTTATGTTATCTCCATAACCCGATACTTATATTTTCACAATATAAATTTCAATTTCAATTTTTCATTATCATTTCAATTTTGATTTTTCAATATACCTAAATCCCAAATGATAAAAACAAAACTTTTTCTATTTCTAAAAACACCTATATTCACATGCCTTTCTCTCTTGATCCCAATGCAACCTTCATTTTTCTAACCTTCAAACTTCTAAACCATCTTCTTATCCTTGATTGAGCTTGTCTAACCAGTTTGAATGCCAAGAATGAAAAATACTTTTGGGAATTCTCTATACGGATCGAGACTATCTAAGAAATAGAAGAAAAATTAAATTGTTCCCACTAAAATTGATCCTTTTCATCCGAATCTTGAAAATATAGTTTTAGTAGTTGAAAGGGAAGTTAAATCAAAACGGATGTCTTCAAGTAAATATATGGTGTTCAAAGTACTTCAAGATGAAGGCTGGTTAGAATGGTTCTATTATAAAAAGAGGCCTCTTATCCAAGATTAGTACATCAGTTTTTCCAATATGTCAAGTTTTTTTAATGATGAAGAAGAATATAAGATGAGATCAAGAGTTAATGGTCATAGAATAATATTTTCTCCAAATCAGTGTTCCAAATTCTTGGGAGTTCCTCATGAAGGATTTTATAATGATTATCAAGAATCTATTCATGATTAAAGTGAATTATTTATTTATGAAAAATCTCTTTAGTAGACAAAAAGTGACAAAACTACTAGAAAGAAGGTTTCCTTAGTGTTGGATGGGGAGTGTAGACTACTCTTCAAATTTATTCAACACATGATCTTCCCCAGGAAAGGTAATTTTTCCACCTTGAGATACCAAGATGTATACTTGCTTAGTCTAATGAAATTGGGACCTTATATAAATCTATATAGATATATTAGGTTCCATATTTCAAATATGATAAAGCCTTCATCCAGATCTAAATCCTTGACTTATCCAAAGATTATTTCTGCAATGTTAGAAACCAAGGGCATAGTTACTGTAGATAACTAAAAACTTACATATTGTGTTGATTTTTTAACTAAAAAACCAATTTTCTCAAGAATGAAGATTAGATGGAATCCTTGGAAGAGACCATGGGTTGGAGATAGTGATACATTTTATGTTGAGTTTAATCTGGTGGACTATCCAGCAAGACCAAGAGATGTTTTTTGCCTAGCTTTAGAGCTTGATGAGCTCGTTCTTTATTCAGATGAGGAAGAATATGTTGCTACAAAAGATAAAGAAGATAAGGAACCATATATTGATGAAGGGAGTGACATGAATTTGTCTCCCAAGTCTTGTATGATTTCTTATTGAGATCCAAGACCACCTAAGAGGTTCCCAAAAAGAGAAAAGTTTGTGACGAGTGATGAAGAAGAAACTGAGGTTTCTAAGGAAGGTCAATTTAAAAGTAGCTCAAAGTCTGATGATGATGAAGATGATAGTGATGATGATAAAGAATAAGAATATGAAAATGGAAATGAAAATGAAAGTTGTAACGGAAATGGAGATGATAAAAATGGTTATGATAGTAATGATGTAGATTTTGATGCTAACCCTAGTAATTCAGTTAGAGAAATTATTAGAAATGTAGAGATGACTCCAAAGATTCTTTCTTCACCAAGTGTTTCTACAGAGAAAGTCGGTTGGATTGGGGAAGTATACCCAAATATTAAAAAAGAAATATGAATTTGATAAAGTTGAGAAATCTCCATATTTGGAAATCTTTCATGAAAGTCTAGATGTTGATGGAGCTGAAATGAGTTCAGTTGGTGATGAAAAACCAGTTTCTGACTCTTCTATGGTGGAATCGATGTCTGTGATTACTATTGTGGAATAACATGTGGATGATGAAATTAAGAAAGTTATTCCTTATTTTGAGTTAGGAAGTGATATATATAGTTGACTGATATGGCTAATAATGAGCCTCTTATTTATATCTAGGTAGCAACTGTAGCTACTATTGTTGTCCAAAAACATTTTATGCATAAAAGTGGGGAGCATTAAGAAGAACCACCAGAAATTGTTGAAAAATATATTTATGAACAGAATACTTCTACTAAAGATGTTGAGATCCCTAAGTTTATCCCTCCTACCTTTGTATATGTAGCTATTGTACATGTTTTTCCTGAAAACCTTGCTGTTAAATCCCCAAATAGTTAGGATGATCCCATGTTTGAGGAGTGTTATAAATTCTCAAGTGGATTAAGGATTACACCAATGGATGGTGGACCTAAGGTTCATAATTAAGGAGATATTAAGGGATCTATGATAGCTCAAGTTGATTTTGATGGGCTGTTAGAAAAAAATTCCTTAGTTGTAGCTCATATACCAGACCATGTTGATCATGTTATACCAGTTGATATAATAACAAGAAGAGACATATATTCTTTTGGTAAAAAAATTGTTCGATTATGTTAAGTTTTATAAGAATTAAGTTCCACTCCTAGCCATGATTAGTGAGAAAGATGCAAGACATCTATTTTAGTTGGTGATTCAACACATTCAACCTAAAATGATGCGTCAGAACCAGGAGATGGAGATTGAAAATAAAAGGATAAGCAGTGAGATTGAGCCTGTCAAATATTTGATTGAGGAGATGAAATCTAATTTTAAAGTGTCTTTGGATGGGATTTCTAAGATTCTTAAAGATATTTCCTCTACTTCAATTGTTTCTCCTTCTCTTCCTCAAGTGTTTGATGCTATCATGATCAGATCTATTATCAAATATGAGTTCATAGCTACCTAATCTAGTATTCAAGTGATATGCATGATTGTCCCCAAGAATATTTGAGTCAAATAAGATATAATAGTGACCATGTTCTTAAGTTGACTACCTCATATTCTCATGATATGAAATCTGACAAAGAGAAAATTACCAAGGCCATAAGATATTATCTCTCTTATATTTATACCATGAATGTAATGGATTTTAATTTCATCTTCTTGGAAGAAAATTTTAGAATTCCATTGGTAAATCAGGCCTTCAAGGAGAAAGGTTTCTAGTTGAAAGAAATGACCCAAGTTCTCAATCGGTTAATAGAGAAAAAATGCGACTTCAATAGTGCAATGAAAAGAGGTGTCCAAGTCAATATGGGTTTCATCTATTTGATGAAGCAATTTATTCATGTTCATGACACTGTATTTATTGCTCAGGAATCCATTCCAATCACTCCTTATTTATATTTCAAATCATTAGTCACCAGGGATCCTCATGAACCATTACCTTCCATATTAAAACCTTTCCCTATGCCTCATGCACAAGATATGAGGCATCTCATGAAATTTATTCTTGTAGAAGATCATCCTTGGGCCATAGATGGACTACTCACTATTGTTCCATCTACATTTCCTACTGAACCTTCTGATCCTTCTACCTCTGATCCTAAGAAAGCTAGGGGAAAAGGAAAATAACCTATGGATCCTTCACCCAAGCCTTGAATGTTTTTTTGAAATTATATTTTCTATTTTTATGGGAATTTTTTTGTAATAAATGTTTTCTAAACATTTATATGAATGGATTTTCTAAATATTATTCTTTTTTTCATATGTATTCATTATTAATTTTATATTTTTACTTCTCCTAATGTTATACCTTTTTGATAATCTGAAAAGGGGGAGAAACCTATGGTATTTCCTGTTTTTACAATGATTTTTATATGTTACCTTTGATACTACATGTTTTTAAACTTTTTTACATTTTATACTTAACAATTACCTTTCTTTTCTTATTATTAATCTTTGATACCAGATTCACATACATTAAATTTTATACCATGGATTTTATTTTTGATCTTACCCTTAATGTTATGTTTTATATATGTGATATCTTTTGATACCATGATTTGTGATCATTAAAAAGGGAGATATTGTTGACCTCATTATTTTAATGACCACAAAATCATGATTCTAATAATATTAATTATTTTAATGTTTTTTGTAAGTATTTTATAATCTGAGATAGGTGATAAAAGTTTCTAATTATAAGTCACCATTGAAGTTGAGACACTACTGTAGATAAGTCACCATTTTACATGACTCACCATCAGCATGGAAATTTCGCTAAGTCTAAAACACCATCAGATGGCATGCCATTAGAGTGAAAAATTAGTAAAGTATGAGACACTACCATAATGGATCTCCACTAGAGGATTCACTACCAACATAAAATTTTAGCTACGTACCAGTCACCACCAGTTTTTTACCATGAATATGAGACACCATCATATCTAGTCACCACCAGGCTCACACCACCATACTAAGACATTACCACTATTTTACAAATTCATTTTGAATTAAATTATACTAACATCTATATTATTGAAGTTAATATCAATTTATATTTTAATGATTGTCTCTTAAATGCTCAATATATCACATTGATATAGGTGTTAGATGTGCAGTATGAGAAAGTAGGATAGATATATTCTTTTTTCTACTAACGATAAAAGAGAAGAAGACTCTCTCATATGCAGAGATTCGAAGTAGACTGATATCAATAAAAGAGCTTGTGCTTGCTAAAAACACTCATAGAGAAAAATATGATTAAAATAACTTGAAAAGTATACATATGACAGGGAATAGAAACTACATTCTTACATCAAAATACTTCCTGTAGTTAAGAAAATTAGAGTTAGAAACCCTATGTTCTTCTGAATATTTCATGATAAATAAACTCGAGATAGATTTCCAAATGCTTTCCAAGAGTCGTGAGCTTTACTAAAATAGACTAAGAGTTTATATACTTACACTTTTATATTTCTCAATTCTATTTATTTGTTCTTATATATTGATTAGTGTGTGTGCATACTCTGTTTTATCAAACACACTATATCTATTGTGGTGAACTATAAGATACTTGGTATATTCTCTTAACTCTTCTTAAACTTGTACTCCCATAAATTATAGTGGTAGAGGTCCATTTGGGACCTGTTTGTTTTTACTCCCTTGTATAATGGTGGAATAGGTCATGTGTGACCAGGAAAATTTTTTAACTATTGTAAAACCCGATCTAGGTTGTGGATCAGATTTTTTAATTTATATAAACTTCTTGATGGCGATCGATCACAAAGTGGAGAGGAATAAGTCCCACATTGAGAATGGGCCTATTATTTTAAATTTCCACTATGTGTTTTTGTTTACTTTATTTCTACTTTTAAAATTGAAACTATTTTATCCAAAAAAAATTAATACTTTGATAGTTAATCTTTATTAGTGTTTTTATAATATTTTTAATTTAGTAAATTTATTTCGAAGAACTAAGTAATATTTCATATTATGTACCCAATAACTAATCAATATTTAAGAAACCTTTTGAAATATTAAAGAATATAATGATATGTTATATATATTAATTGAGCCATTTTTTAATTAATTAGGGTATTTAAAATTAATCCATTCTATATAGAATTTTTATTAGGTGCTCAATTCACCTGTAATAACCCGAGATTTTATAAGATATATTCTTTTTAATTTATCTCATATCTTCTGTTGTACGATACACCAAGATTATCTTGCGCTATATGCAACACCGTATTAGCTTGCAGTATACCAAGAAGGCTCGACATGGGCATAAAACCCATGACCCCAAAATTTATTCAAAGAAAAATAAAAGTTGCAGCAAAAAAACAGGGGGAAAAGCTACAGTCCAACAGACCGCGCCAACAAGAACAAACAGAGAAAATAGAAGATCACCATTTTCGAGGACGACCTCGACCCCTAGATCCCCCCCGACTGGCCGGGAGGCGACCACGCCCACTCTGCTGTCCAGCTTCTATTGCCATAGTTAGTTCCTCAGTATTTTCCATAGGGGAAGCTTCCCCATGCAGGCCAACATCAGTGGAAGTGTCTTTCTTGTGATCCGCAGCAGCATGATACTCTTCATGCACCGGCCGAACCTCCTGTGTATCCTGGACCACCTGCATCTCAGAAGAAGAGAAAGCAGTATTATAAGCAGTGGATTCCACTACCACTGGGATCTCCATCCCCTTATCAGCAGCAGGTATCAAAGTGCTATCTTGATTATTGCTACATCCTTCCTTCTTAATCCCCTTCATATTAATCATATCAAACTCCGGAGTATTAATAAACTCCAACATAGAAAAGAAATTAAGTCCTGGCTTTGGAGATTTCGGCTCAGCCCTCAAAGTATCCTTTGGAGCAGCCTCCATATCAGCAACATGCAGAGTTGAACTCTCCAGAATATCCTCTGTCCCAATATCAACATCACCCTTCAATAATAAATCATAATGGTTAACCTGCTGGACCACATCCTCTCCTACAGTACCACTATCCACCATCACAGCACCATCCGGCCGCGCTCCCACAGTAGTTACATGGGCTGGATCAGCCCTCAACTTCTTCGACGTCACCAATTGAAACCCATCTTCATCAAAGATCTTCATCTTACCCTTCATACAAGCCGAAGCCACTGCATCACGATCAAACTCTGCATTGATATCATCCTGAACAACAACCTCATGCTCCGATTATACCCCGTCCTCTTCCTCAACAAGCATATGGTCACCCTGCTGGGCATCAACCGCAGCCTCCTGCTGAGATTCAGTAACCATTGTAGCAGTATCCGTATGCACTAGATGAAACCCTTCCTCCTCTTCAGCAATATCAGCCCATGACCTGCAAGCATCACCCCTGGTAATTCCAACAACAGATGGTTCCAATGCCTTATCCACTGATCGGTCATCAGCAGCAGCCGGCTGGCCAACAGACTGCTTACCCAAACCAAACTGGACAGCCTCAGCAAATGAGGCAGGGCCTACCTTTGGAGGCTCCTTTACTCTAGAAACCAACTTAGAACCAGCCTGCACCGCCGAAATCGTTTTGCACTGCTCAGAGGTATGACCCACCGACTTACAAAGTGTACACTTCAAATTCCTATGACATTGCATAGAAGTATGACCAATACAAAGACACGATTTACAGAAGATAGGCAACCACTCATATTGAACATCAAGTTCCAGCTTAAACTCCCCAGCACCAAGGAAAACTTTGTCAATCAGGACCTGTGCTATATCAATTTCTACCAAGACCCTAGCAAAATGGCCAAATCTAGGGTGTTCAGTCTCCTTATCCACCTTAATTGGACTCCCAATGGCAGAGGCAACTTCCCATTAGACTGAAGGATGCCAAAAAACCAGTTTTAACCCCTAATGCTGACCCATGTTTGAGTGGAAGAGTTCTTAGTGGCAAGGGGATGCGATAAAGGATCCCATTGATGTACCATTATATACCCAGGCTTCAAAGAAACAGGTCCAAAGCTCCAGGCTATATTCAGCAATTCCTTCGAAGGAAAAAGGACATGAAACATACCTCTTCCGATGGAAATCAGACGCCAATCCGAGAACCCCCAACTTCTGGCTAAGCAATTGCGCACTTCATCAACCCTCACAGGAGCTTCTCTACGAGTTCTCGACAATCTAGCAAGCAGTGAGAACCTACATTCCTCAAGGCGATCCTCTAGAACTTTCGTATTAGCTTCAACAAAAGCAATCAAACTATTCTTGCTGATCCTCTTATTTAGAGAGGCTGAATCAGATAGGGATTCAGAGAAAAACCTGTTTCGGGAAGCGAAGCCATCATCCTTCCGCCTAGGGTTTAGCAAACAATCCTTCGCCGCCAAATCAATAGCATCACCCAGAGCGACCACCTTCGAGGGAGGAACGAAGACATCCTTAGGATCAAAATAGCAATCCAACAATGCCGCCATCAATCACCGAGTAGAAATCGCCAAGGAATCGCCTCTTGAGAGCTCTCCCGCATTCCCCCCCCCCTATTAGTTTGCAGTATACGCAACACTATTCTTAGATTGTGTTACACACAATTTCAAGTTCGTTTGATAATAGTCATTCTACACAACATTGAATATATATATATATATATATATTCAATGTATAAATGAAAACATGATTGGATTCTATTATAGTGATTCAAAAGAGGAGTCTTGCACTATACGCAACCCTGACTTGGCTTGCATTACACGCAATCGCGACCTTCTTCGATAGCGTGTGTTGTACGCAATACCGGGTTTTACTAAACAACGATATGTAATTATAATATTTTTATGAACTAGCCTTTATGAATAGTATTAACTATATTTTGAATTTTATAACATTATTATTCATCTTACACATTTTCTAGAACATGGTATAAGAACAAAATAAATTTTTTAGGTAAAATAAGTATTTTTTTTAAAATGCAGTTTTGTCACCTTTTGATGGAGAACCCACTTTAAATCTAGTTTTTGACATGTTTATAAGTTCAATTTTACAAAATAAAATTATTCTTTGGAGTCAGGATATAAAATTTTACCTTGGATAAATTTTTCATATTATTCTGATAACTTTCATATTTTAATGAATAGTAAAAAGAAGCTATATTTTAATTAGAAACAACTTTTTTCATCATAATAACTTATGTGGTTAAATTACAATATTTAATGGTTTTAAAGTATAAGTAGAATATATTTTTACCATTTAATATAATTTATGTCATTATCATTGATTTTACATTGAATTCGTAGGTTAAATCAATTCAATCTTTTGCAATGTTTTAATCAAAAACCTGTTTTCATTCGACAACAGGATTAATTTTAATTTAATTTCTGCAACTTCTGGGTATTGAATTTGAAAAAATGGATTCCATATTTGTAATAAGTGGGTCCAAATTATGTTAATATGCTACTTTTTATTTTTGGGAATTATGAATAGTAACTACGGTAAATTTTATTTACCATAGTTAAAGGTAAATCTGGTAATTAAGGTGAAATATAATATTATAAAATTACCATAACACATGCCAAAATTCTATTGGATGGCTAAAAGTATACCCATATCACCTAAGGGTCATATTAGATTCATTTTATAGACTTTTGACTATGAAAATAATTTAATTATTATTAGAACCAAAGAAAGTGAAAACATATCACTCTCTTAAATCTTATAAGTATAATAATTTTAATTTAGTGATAAACATCATAAAACTTAGAACATGAATAGTATACAGAAATCTAATGAAATTATATAAATCATGATAATTTATTTAGAATTTTTAGGGATTAAATAACTATCACTAATGGTGATACATTAATGATGCAGAAATTATTTATTAAGTAAAAAATCAGTAATATAGTTTTTATTGAAATAATAATACCCATTAAAAGGCCACCAAACCTGACCAAAACTTATTGGAAGTGTATATATATACCATAATCATCCAATTACCTAATATATAACCGTTTAGAGTCTTATAAAAGTGATTATGACACTTATATTATTTTATTTTAAATGATGCCAAAGTTGTCACCTTCATAATTTAATAAATATAACAATATAAATATTGTTGTTTTAAGATGATAAACTCGATTAAAAGTATTATTGTGAAAGGTAATAGATTTGTCTTCATCATAGGATTTTATTTTTAATTTTTATGCAAAAATAAGTATATTAAATAATTATACAAAAATGTTCTAGTAATTATTTTATTACGAAATAAACCAAATAAATGGTATTAAAAATAATAAAATAAATATTATATGAACTATTTAATGTTCTCTACTAATTTTATAGATACATATGACCTTTTATTGATTTATTAAAGCTTTTATTTTGAACATATCTTCTATATATATTTTATTTAAATTCATATAAATGAATAATGTCAAAATTGACACTATTGTTATTTTATAAAAATAAAATATTATAAAATTGTTTAAAAATCACAAAAATATTTAAAAATTATAAATTTAAATTTATATGGTCTAAAATTTTATAAAGTATCCAATTATGGACAATTCACGACAAATAAGTAATTTTCTGTTATAATTTAAAATTTAAAATGTTATCACCACAAATTAAATTAAATTAATTAAGTAAGGATAAATCAAGTTGATAATGTTTACAATAATTTCCTAACATGTCTAAATTTTATTGGTTGATGATATTACAACCCTATTTCATCTAATAATCGAATATGAGTCATTTTTGGAGGTTTTTAAGTGGGGTTAGATTTATTATAAATTAATATTTTTAAGATTTCCAAAGGTGCCCCTCTCCTCCCTTACAAAAGGGCACCTCATCCCTCTCTTCCTCACCCCATTTTGAGCCTTGAATCTTGGAAAACCTCTACCCATTTCAATTCCACACTTCCCTAGGAACATACTATAGTTCCTGGTCTTCTTCAAAGACCAATTTTAGTGCCTTAGTAGTAGGTTTCAAAGAGGCGCTTCAAAGAAGAGGTAATGTCCGTTACCGATTCTTTCAACTTTATTTCTTCTTCAAATTCTTCTTCTTTAGTTGTTTAATTATGAAGTAACAACATCAGTATCACTAATATACTGATATATTGTTATAATTATGAAACAACACTATTTCACCATCTATCCATCCTACGGAAAACGAAATCACCGCGTGTGCGTACGTACGTACGGAATACCATCTCCACGTCGTGGTGTAATATATTTTCCACCAACACCTTAATTGGATGGGTATAATAGTGTAAATAATGACTACATATGATTATTTTAAATTTATATTGATTCTTAAATATTATACATACACTTAAATACAATTCCATGATCATGGGAATGATATCATCGCTCGTGCGTACGTACGGACTACCGTCTCCACGACGCGTTGAGATTCATTATCAATGATTAACCACTAATGAATGATTATAAAGTATATATAATAAGTAATCATGAAATATATAACATAATAATGATACTTGATTTATGTATATATATATTTATGTCATCTACTTAATTCCAGTCAATTCAATAAGGAAACAAAAACATCGTTCATGTGTACGTACGGCCTACCGTCTCCATTAACGGTGTATTTCATTCCATTTATCGATCAATTATATATATATGAATATTCTGAATATATATTATATATAAATCATGTTTTAAATTTTGGATGTATGTAAACATGATCTACGTAATCATATGAATAATTACAAGTTAAAACACGAACGACAAATGAAACAATTTTACCCAAAACGCTACTTTAACATTAATTTACAAAAGAATGGGTAATATAAAGTCATAAGTAAACCATATATGAAATCATAAAAATGAATATGATTCTTTAATAAGTCAATGACATTATTTAAATCATTATACTGGAGGTTCGGGTCCATACAAAGAATATCGGACCTAAGGTAAGGGATAATTATTCCAATCTCATTCTTATCTGAGATTGTTTACTCGTAAGTATTTACTGGGGGTTATGTTTATTATCCATGTCCATATTCTCTCAAAATTTATTCATAAAATTTTTACTTTACTTCCATGTATTTTTAAGACATTTTTACCCTTTTCTTACTTTTACCACATCGTATGGAAGGAATCTTTCTTTTGTTTACCATACGAGGTACTTTTTGACTTTTCCGACAAAAGTACGAGGAAATTGTTATTTTTTTACTTATAAGGCGTGAACGGATTTTTACGGTTTCATAACGCCTCATTTTCATGTAGCTTCCTCTACAATATTTTATGATTATTTTAAACAAAATCCTTTCCTTTTAAAATTGAATGTAATTTTGTGAAAAGAAAATGATTTTGAAGAAAAAAGGATATTTTCTTCAAGAATTCATTTCAAGTGTTTTATCACAACCATTTTCCATATAAGATGAAATTATTTCATATGTGTATGTTTCAAGTATAATGTCTCTATGATTTACATGCTTTCACTTTTCTTATGATGAAATATCCATTTGTTTTATATGGATTATGTGATGATGATATGATGTTTATGAAACCCATTTTATTCTTTGGGTTATGATGAATGTTTTAAGTTTATGTTGTGGCACAAGTAAGAATGATTTCATTATGAGATCGGTGGGACCTATATCTCCCTCCAATGCATTGGGTAAAGATTTATATCTCATGCGATAGACATGGCTGGAATGGCAAGTTAAACTAGTTCAGTAATACAGGACTGGAACGAGGAGTGAACTCGATTCAGAAGGGGACTTTGTCCACTAAGATGGTTTTCGGAGCAATGCCTTGGCTACTATGGAAATCATATCATGTGATTAATGATTGCCACAATTACATGTTTTATTCCCATGCTATTTTATCATGATTGATGTTCCCTTATGATATATGCCTTACGTACTTCCAAGATTCATGTCTTTGCTCAAGATTTTGATGTTTAGATTTTATGATCAAGTTTTTTCATTCAAATGTTTATTCATTGTTTTATGTTCTTTATGTTTACCCTTACTGGGCATTTGAGCTCACCCCTTTCATGTTTTCTTTCCCCCAGGATATAAAGAAAGGTTTTAGGTAAGAAAAAAGGGGGAAGACCTTTATTGGGAGATGTTGAAGATCTTTCACCACGATTAGAAGATTTTATTCTGAGTTTCCAAAGACACTAAACTATTACGATCCTCATGTGTCTGTTTTTGTTATGTGTTAAGTATTCCGAAAAAGTAATTTATTGTCCATGTACGTCAAGCTTCGGGTCTCTATAGTTGGTATCAGAAGAAAGGTTTAGTCAACCTTTGGAAACTAGGATGCGAGAACTTTAGTGAGATCCCTAGAGATATTTCTAAGGTATGTCTAGGGATGTCCCCAAGGTTAGGTATATGTATAGGTTATAGTCCTAGAATTATGGTAACGATATTAGATTAAACATAAGATGTTAGATATTGAAGTTACTCCCCCTTCATTATGATTTTTGCCTCTCATGCTATTCTTTTTGGGTATTAGAAAATGGCTGGAAACAAGATGATTCACGATAATAGAGGATATGATGGACAATGGAATGATATTATTCATGAGAAACCAAATGAAATGGGATTTGGAAGCCCAAACATCATTATTATTCTGAATCATCAATCTCATAATATGATCAATAAACTCAAATTTGGTAAGTTTTCTGACTCGGCTAATAAAAGAAAGATGGAGTTTCATGATGATCATAGAGGAAAGAATGTTCAATTTCCCCTATGTAAATCAAGTGGGAAGAGGCATCAAGGAGAATGTTTCAAAGGAACTGGAAGATGCTTTGGGTGTGGAAAAGGAGGAAATAAATCCAGTAAGTGCAAAGGAAAATGTTCAGTTAACACCATGGACAAGGATAATGGTATTGCTACGACATCAACAATGGTTAAATGTTTTAAATATGGAATGTACGGGCATTATGAAAACCAATGCCCTAAGGGAAAGTCTCATGAAGAGAATCAGTATGGTTTTATGGGTAATATTTATGTTGATGGTGATTAAGAGACTACAAATGATATATGAGATGAAAGAATTGTTAAAGCTCAGTCAATGGTTTAAGAAGGTAGTGGAATGATTACATGTTTTTCAAGTGTAATGTTGTATAAGTAATCTCATGGTACTATGGAATAAAGAGACATCTAAGGATTGTTACACTGTTGTCTTTCCTTAATTTTTGAAAGTGTATGATGAATGGTACCAGTAACCATGAAAGGTTATTCAGATATTTTTGGAAAGTAGATGATATGCACATAATGAAGGGATAAGAAGATAATGAGATTTTTTGTTGTATTCATGAGCTCATGACTGATATAAGGACTAAGTGATATAATGGTTTGATTATATAGATTTTTTTGGGATTTTGGTATGTGGAAAGAGTTACATTTTGACATTATTCATGTTTTCACTAAGGTTCTATGGTAATTTATGTTTTAAGAGAATATATGACTAAGGTATTCATGTGTTTGGAATATAACCAACAAGATATATCTTATGATATATGTGGGATAAATGCTTGTATTCACATTCATGGTAGTAATTGTTTTCTTTATATTATGAGCTTGGACCGAAGTATTTTAGATAAGCCTAAAGATTGGAATAGATTATGTCGGACATAATTTAGTATTGTTTAAGGATACAACTTTTTTGATATTATTGATAGGATGTTATAGTAATGTAGTTTTAGAAAATGGAAAACCTGCAGGACGGGCGACAACACATCGCGTCGGACAAGGCTGTGGGAATCGAACCCACAACTGAAGTGCAACTGGCCTTTATTGAATACCAATGCCCTACAGGAAGTCCCTGGTTAGTAGAAACTAGTTTTATTTTATTAAGCGGTATAATATATCAAGTATAAGTTTATTTTTGGAGCTATATACGATTAATCTAACCATAAGATGGACTTATAACTTTTGATAACCTTTTTTTTTTGAAAGAGATGGAATGACCCATCATTCTATCACATGATCTGCTAACACATCACAAATAACAAATTCAACTTCATTTCATTAAGGGATGGAGTGGAAATTGTTCAATTCATGAACAACAGTGAGATTGTACCAAAATCATGTAAGTATTTCTTTTAATTCATCAACTATAGGGAAATAATCTTGAAAACCAAAAATGTTGTCCTAGTGACCTTATATTCGATGAATCAAATGGTAAATTAGATCATCACAAATCTATGGCTTTTTGATTGTTGGCTATTTCATAGCCATGTTCTCTACCACTCTCTATCAGAACATGATGGTTATATTTCTCTTCCATATCCATATTTTCACCTATGTTCTCCTATGTGGAAACCCAGTTATTAGTTTATTTGGGTAACCGTTACATTTCATACTTAAGTTTTTAAAGATAAGTTTTGGTATTCCTTTTCGATGTGGGATTCAATTAAAGAAACTTTCAAGTATAAACCCATTTATAACCACTGACAAATTTTGAGGGCAAAATTCATTTTAAGGGGGGTGGAATGTAATAACCCGAGATTTTATAAGATATATTCTTTTTAATTTCTTTCATATCTTCTGTTTTACGAAACACCATGATTATCTTGTGCTATACCCAACACCGTATTAGCTTGCAGTATATGCAACACTGTTCGTAGATTGTGTTACAGACAATTTCAAGTTCATTTGATAATAGTCATTCTACGCAACATTGAATATATATATATATATATATTCAATGTATAAATGAAAAAATGGTTGGATTCTGTTATCACAAAACAAAAAAGGAGTCTTTCACTATACGCAACCCTGACTTGGCTTGCATTACACGCAATCGTGACCTTCTTCGATAGCGTGTGTTGTACGCAATACTGGGTTTTACTAAACAATGATATGTTATTATAATATTATTATGAACTAGCCGTTATGAATAGTATTAACTGTATTTTGAAATTTATAACATTATTATTCATCTTACACATTTTCTAGAACATGGTATAAGATCAAAATAATTTTTTCGGGTAAAATAAGTATTTTTCAAAAAATGCAGTTTTGCCGCCTTTTGATGGCGCATCCACTTTAAATCAAGTTTTTGACATGTTTATAAGTTAAATTTTATAATATAAAATTATTATTTTGAATTAGGCTATAAAATTTTACCTTGGATAAATTTTTCATATTATTCTGATAACTTTCATATTTTAATGAATATTAAAACACGCTATATTTTAATTAAAAACAAATTTTTTCATCATAATAACTTATGTGGTTAAATTATAATATTTAATGGTTTTAAAGTATAAATAGAATATATTTTTACCATTTGATATAATTTATGTCATTACTATTGATTTTACACTAAATTTTTAGGTTAAATCAATTCAATCTTTGGCAATGTTTTAATCAAAAACCCGTTTTCATTCGACAACGAGATTAATTTTAATTTAATTTATGAAACTTCTGTGTATTGAATTTGAAAAAATTGATTCTATATTTGGAATCAGTGGGTCCAAATTATGTTAATAGGATACTTTTTATTTTTGGGAATTATGAATTGTAACTACGGTAAATTTTATTTACCATAGTTAAAGGTAAATCGGGTAATTAAGGGTAAATATAATATTATACAATTACCCTAACACATTCCAAAATTCTATTGGATGGATAAAAGTATACCAATATCACCTAAGGGTCGTATTAGATTCATTTTATGGACTTTTGACCATGAAAATAATTTAATTATTATTAAAACCAAAGAAAGTGACAACATGTCACTCTCTTTAATCTTATAAGTATAATAATTTTAATTTAGTGATAAACATCATAAAACATAGAAAATTAATAGTATCCAAAACTCTAATAAAATTATCTACATCATGATAATTTATTTATAATTTTTAGGGATTAAATAACTGTCACTAATGATGATACATTAATGATGCAGAAATTATTTATTAAGTGAAACATCAGTAATATAGTTTTTATTGAAATAATAATACCCATTAAAAGGCCCAAAAACCTGCCCAAAACTTATTGGTAGTGTATATATATACCATAATCATCCAATGACCTAATATATAACCGTTTTGAGTGTTATAAATGTTATTATGAAACTTATATTATTTTATTTTAAATGATGCCAAAGTTGTCACCTTCATAATTTAATAAATATAAGAATTTAAATATTGTGATTTTAAGATGATAAATTCGAGTAAAAGTATTATTGTGAAATTTAATATATTTATCTTCATCATAGGATTTTATGTTTAATTTTTATGCAACAAATAAGTATATTAAATAATTATACAAAAATGTTGTAGTAATTATTTTATTAAGAAATAAACCAAATAAATGGTTTTAAAAATAATAAAATAAATATTATATGAACTATTTAATGTGCTCCACTAATTTTATAGATACATATGACCTTTTATGAATCTATTAAATCTTTTAGTTCGAACATATCTTCTGTATATATTTTATTTAAATTCATATAAATAAATAGTGTCAAAATTGACACTATTGTTATTTTATAAACATAAAATATTATAAAATAGTTTAAAAATCACAAAAATATTTAAAAATTATAAATTTAAATTTATATGGTCTAAAACGTTATAAAGTATCCAATTATGGACAATTCAAAACAAATAAGTAATTTTTTGTTAAAATTTAAAATTTAGAATGTTATTACCACAAATAAAATTACATTGATTAAGTAAGGATAAATCAAGTTGATAATGTTTCAAATAATTTCATAACATATCTAAATTTTATTAGTTGTTGAGATTACAACCCTATATCATCTAATAATCGAATATGAGTCATTTTTGGAGGTTTTTAAGTGGGGTTAGATTTATTATAAATTAATATTTTTAAGATTTCCAAAAGTGCCCCTCTCCTCCCTTATAAAAGGGAACCTCCTCCCTCTCTTCCTCACACCTTTTTGAGCCTTTAATCTCGGCCAACCTCTGCCCATTTCACTTCCCCACTTCCTTAGAAACATACTAGAGTTCCTGGTCTTCTTCATAGACCAATTTTAGTGCCCTAAGATTAGGTTTCAAAGAGGCGCTTCAAAGAAGAGGTAATGTCTGTTACCGATTATTTCAACTTTATTTCTTATTCAAATTCTTCTTATTTAGTTGTTTAATTATGAAGTAATAACATCAGTATCACTCATATAATTATATGTTATTATAAGTATGAAACAACCCTATTTCACCATCTATCCATCATATGGAAAATGAAATCACCGCGCGTGCGTACGTACGGAATATCGTCTCCACACCGTGGTGTAATCTATTTTCCACCACCACATTACGTGGATGCGTATAATGGTGTAAATAATGACTATATATGATTATTCTAAAGTGATATTGATTCTTAAATATTAAACATACACTTCAATACAATTCCACGATCATGGGAATGATATCATTGCTCGTGCGTACGTACGGACTACCGTCTCCACGACGCGATGAGATTCATTCTCAATGATTAACCATTCATGAATGATTATAAAGTATATATAATAATTAATCATGAAATATATAACATAATAATTATACTGGATTTATGTATATATATATGTATTTCATCTACTTAATTCCATTCAATTCAATAAGGAAACGAAAACATCGTTCATGCGTACGTACGGCCTACCATCTCCATGAACGGTGTATTTCTTTCCATTTATCGATCTATTATATATATAAAAATATTCTGAATATATAATATATATAAATAATGTTTTAAATTATTGACTTAATTAACCATGATCTAAGTAATCATATGAATAATTACAAGTTAAAACACGAACAACAAATGAAACAATTTTACCCAAAACACTACTTTAAAATTAATTTACAAAAGAATGGGTAATATAAAGTCATAAGTGAACCATATATGATATCATAACAATGAATATGATTCTGTAATAAGTCAATAACTTTATTTAAATCATTATACAGGAGGTTTGGATCCATACAAAGCATATCGGACCTAAGGTAAGGGATAATTATTCCAATCTCATTCTTATTTGAGATTGTTTACTCTTGAGTATTTACTAGGGGTTATGTTTATTATCCATGTCCATATGCTCTCAAAATTTTTTCATATAATGTTTACTTTACTTCCATGTATTTTTAATACATTTTTACCCTTTTCATACTTTCACCACATCGTATGGAAGGGAGCTTTCTTTTGTTTACCATAAGAGGTACTTTTTGACTTTTATGAAAAAAGTATGAGGAAGTTGTTATTTTTTTTACTTATATGGTGTGAACGTATTTTTATAGTTTCATAATGCCTCATTTTCATGAATATTCCTCTACAAGATTTTATGATTATATTAAACAAAATCTTTTCCTTTTAAAATTGAATGGAATTCTGTGAAAAGAAAATGATTTTGAAGAAGAAAGGATATTTTCCTCAAGAATTCATTTCAAGTGTTTTATCAAAACCATTTTCCATCTAAGATGAAATTATTTCATATGTGTATGTTTCAAGTATAATGTGTCTGTGATTTACATGATTTCACTTTTCTTATGATGAAATGTTTATTTGTTTTATATGGATTATGTGATGATGATATGATGTTTACGAAACCCATTTTATTCTTTGGGTTATGATGAATGTTTTAAGTTTATGTTGTGGAAAAAGTAAGAATGATCTCATTATGAGATGGGTGGGACCTATATCTCCCTCCAATTAATTGGGTAAAGATTTATATCTCATGAGATAGACATGGCTGGAACGGCAAGTTAAACTGGTTCAGTAATACAGAACTGGAACGAGGAGTGAACTCGATTCAGAAGGGGACTTTGTCCACTAAGATGGTCTTGAGAGAAATTCCTTGGCTACTATGAAAATAATATCATGTTCTTAATGGTTGCCACAATTACATGTTTTATTCCCATGCTATTTTATCATGATTGATGTTCCCTTATGATATATGCCTTACATACTTCCAAGATTCATGTCTTTGCTCAAGATTTTGATGTTTATATTTTATGTTCATGTTTTTGCATTCAAGTGTTTATGGATTGTTTTATGTTCTCTATGTTTACCCTTACTGGGCATTTGAGCTCACCCATTTCATTTTTTATTTTCCCTAGGATATAAAGAAAGGTTTTAGGTAAGAAAAGAAATGGGAATACCTTTATTGGGAGATGTTGAAGATCTTTCACCACGATTAGAAGATTTTATTCCGAGTTTCCAAAGACACTAAACTATTACAATCCTCTTGTGTCTGTTTTTGTTATGTATTATGTATTCCTAAAAAGTAATGTATTGTCTATGTACATCAAGCTTCGGGTCTCTACATTTGGTATCATAGGAAAGGTTTAGTCAACCTTTGGAAACTAGGATGCGAGAACATTAGTGAGACCCTAGAGATATTTCTAAGGTATGTCTAGGGATGTCCCTAAGGTTAAGTATATGTATAGGTTATAGTCCTAGAATTATGGTAACGATACTAGATTAAATGTAAGATGCTAGATATTGATGCTACTCCCCCTTCATTATGATTTTTTCCTCTCACGCTATTCAATTTGGGTTTTAGAAAATGGCTGGAAACAAGATGATTCATGATAATGTTCGATATGATGGACAATGGAATGATATTCTTCATGAGAAACCAAATGAAATGGGACTTGGAAGCCCAAACATCATTATTATGCAGAATCAGTAATCTCATAATATGATCAATAAACTCAAATTTGGTAAGTTTCCTAACTCGGCTAATAAGAGAAAGATGGAGTTTCATGATGATCATAGAGGAAAGAATGTTCAATTTCGCCTATGTAAATCATGTGGGGAGAGGCATCAAGGAGAATGTTTCAAAGGAATTGGAAGATGCTTTGAGTGTGGAAAAGAAGGACATAAAGCCAGTAAGTGCAAAGGAAAAGGTTCAGTTAACACCATGGATGAAGATAATGGTATTGCTACGACCTCAACAATGGTTAAATGATTTAAATGTGGAATGTACGGGCATTATGCAAACCAATTCCCTAAGGGAAAGTCTCATGAAGAGAATCAGTATGGTTGTATGGGTAATAGTTATGTTGATGATGATGAAGAGACTACAAATGATATATGAGATGAAAGAATTGTTGAAGCTCAGTCAATGGTTTAAGAAGGTAGTGTAATGATTACATGTTTATCAAGTGTCATGTTGTATAAGTAATCTCATGGTACTATGGAATAAAGAGACATCTATGGATTGTTACACTGTTGTCTTTCCTTAAGTTTTGAAAGTGTATTATGAATGGTACCAGTAACCATGAAAGGTTATTCAGATATTTTTGGAAAGTAGATGATATGAGCATAATGAAGGGATAAGAAGATAATGAGATGTTTGATTGTATTTATGAGCTCATGACTGATATAAGGACTAAGTGATATAATGGTTTGATTATATAGATTTTTTTGGGATTTTGGTATGTGGAAAGAGTTACCTTTTGACAATATTCATGTTTTCACTAAGTTTCTATGGTAATTTATGTTTGAAGAGAATATATGACTAAGGTATTCATGTGTTTGGAATATAACCAACAAGATATATCTTATGATATATGTGGGATAAATGCTTGTATTCATATTCATGGTAGTAATTGTTTTCTTTATACTATGAGCTTAGACCGAAGTATTTTAGATAAGCCTAAAGATTGGAATAGATTATGTTGGACATAAGTTAGTATTTTTTAAGTATATAACTTTTGTCGATATTATTGATAGGATGTTATAGTAATGTAGTTTTTAAAAATGGACAACCTGCAGGACGGGCGACAACCCATCGTATCGGACAAGGCTATGGGAATCGAACCCACAACTGAAGTGCGACTGGCCTTTATTGCATACCAATGGCCTACAGGAAGTCCCTGGTTAGTAGAAACTAGTTTTATTTTATTAAGCGGTATGATATATGAAGTAGAAGTTCATTTTTGGAACCATATACGATTAATCTAACCATAATATGGACTTATAACTTTTGATAACCTTTTGTTTGAAACAGATGGAATGACCCATAATTCTATCACATGATCTGCTCACACATCACGAATAACAAATTCAACTTTATTTCTTTAAGGGATAGAGTGAATATTGTTCAATTCACGAACAATGGTGAGATTGTACAAAAATCATGTAAGTATTTCTTTTAATTCATCAACTATAGGGAAATAATCTTGAAAACCAAAAATGTTCTCATAGTGACCTTATATCCGATGAATCAAACGGTACATTAGATCATCACAAATTAATGGCTTTGTGATTGTTGGCTTTTTCATAGTCTTGTTCTCTACCACTCTCTATCAGAACATGATGGTTATATTTCTCTTCCATATCCATATTTTCATCTATGTCCTCCTATGTGGAAAACCAGTGATTAGTTTATTTGGGTAACCATTACATTTCATACTTTAGTTTTTAAAGATAAGTTTTGGTATTGCTTTTTATTATGTGGGTTTCAATTAAAGAAACTTTCAAGTAGAAAACCATTTATAACCACCGACGAATTTCGAGGGAGAAATTCATTTTAAGGGGGGTAGAATGTAATAACCCGAGATTTTATAAGATATATTCTTTTTAATTTCTTTCATATATTCTGTTGTACGATACACCAAGATTTTCTTTCTCTATACGCAACACCGTATTAGCTTGCAATATATACAACACTATTCTTAGATTGTGTTACACACAATTTCAAGTTCGTTTGATAATAGTCATTCTACACAACATTGAATATATATATATATATATATTCAATGTATAAATTAAAAAAAATGCTTGGATTCTGTTATAACGAAAAAATAAAGGAGTCTTTCACTATACGCAACCCTGACTTGGCTTGCATTACACGCAATCGTGACCTTCTTCGATAGCGTGTGTTGTACGCAATACTGGGTTTTACTAAAAAACAATATGTTATTATAATATTATTATGAACTAGCCGTTATGAATATTATTAACTATATTTTGAATTTTATAACATTATTATTCATCTTATACATTTTCTAGAACATGGTATAAGATCAAAATAAATTTTTCGGGTAAAATAAGTATTTTTCAAAAAATGCAGTTTTGCCGCCTTTTGATGGCGCTGCCACTTTAAATCTAGTTTTTGACATGTTTATAAGTTAAATTTTAAAAAATAAAATTATTCTTTGGAATCAGGATATAAAATTTTACCTTGGATAAATTTTTCATATTATTCTGATAACTTTCATATTTTAATGAATAGTAAAAACACGCTATATTTTAATTAAAAAAATACTTTTTTCATTGTAATAACTTATGTGGTAAAATTATAATATTGAATGGTTTTAAAGTATAAATAGAATATATTTTTACCATTTAATATAATTTATGTCATTATCATTTATTTTACATTGAATTCGTAGGTTAAATCAATTCAATCATTGGCAATGTTTTAATCAAAAACCCGTTTTCATTCGACAACGGGATTAATTTTAATTTAATTTCTGAAACTCCTGTGTATTGAATTTGAAAAAATGGATTCCATATTTGGAATCAGTGGGTCCAAATTATTTCAATAGGATACTTTTTATTTTTGGGAATTATGAATTGTAACTACGGTAAATTTTATTTACCATAGTTAAATGTAAATCGGGTAATTAAGGGTAAATATAATATTATAAAATTACGCTAACACATGCCAAAATTCTATTGGATGGGTAAAAGTATACCCATATCACCTAAGGTTCTGATCAGATTCATTTTTTGGACTTTTGACCATGAAAATAATTTAATTATTATTAAAACCAAAGAAAGTGACAACATGTCACTCTCTTAAAGCTTATAAGTATAATAATTTTAATTTAGTGATAAACATCAGAAAACTTCGAACATGAATAGTATACAGAAATATAATAAAATTATATAC
Source organism: Viscum album (assembly GCA_963277665.1). Lineage (NCBI taxonomy): Eukaryota > Viridiplantae > Streptophyta > Magnoliopsida > Santalales > Viscaceae > Viscum > Viscum album. The sequence goes on from OY728141.1 coordinate 2,097,124,123, forward strand.
ATCATGATAATTTATTTATAATTTTTAGGGATTATATAACTATTACTAATGGTGATACATTAATGATGCAGAAATTATTTATTAAGTGAAACATCAGTAATATAGTTTTTATTGAAATAATAATACCCATTAAAAGGACAAAAACCTGACAAAAACTTATTGGTAGTGTATATATATACCATAATCATCCAATTACCTAATATATAACCGTTTTGAGTCTTATAAAAGTGATTATGACACTTATATTATTTTATTTTAAATGATGGCAAAGTTGTCACCATCATAATTTAATAAATATAAAAATTTAAATATTGTGATTTTAAGATGATAAATTCGAGTAAAAGCATTAATGTGAATGGTAATAGATTTATCTTCATATTAGGATTTTATGTTTAGTTTTTAGGCAACAAATCAGTATATTAAATAATTATACAAGAATGATGTAGTAATTATTTTATTAAGAAATAAACCAAATAAATGGTTTTAAAAATAATAAAATAAATATTATATGAACTATTTAATGTGCTCCACTAATTTTATACATACATATGACCTTTTATGAATCTATTAATTCTTTTATTTCTAACATATCTTCTGTATATATTTTATTTAAATTCATATAAATGAATAGTTTCGAAATTGACACTATTGTTATTTTATAAAAATAAAATATTATAAAATTGTTTAAAAATCACAAAAATATTTAAAAATTATAAATTTAAATTTATATGGTCTAAAATGTTTTAAAGTATACAATTATGTGAAATTAACAGAAAATAATTAATTTTTTGTTATAATTTAAAATTTATAATGTTATTACCACAAATAAAATTAAATTGATTAAGTACGGATAAATCAAGTTGATAATGTTTAAAATAATTTCCTAACATGTCTAAATTTTATTGGTTTATTATATTACAAAACTATCTCATATAATATTCGAATATGATTCATTTTTTGAGGTTTTTAAGTGGGGTTAGATTTATTATAAATTAATATTTTTTAGATTTCCAAAGGTGCCCCTCTCCTCCCTTATAAAAGGGCACCTCCTCCCTCTCTTCCTCACACCATTTTGATCCTTGAATCTCGGCCAACCTCGGCCCATTTCACTTTCCTACTTCCCTAGAAACATCCTAGAGTTCTCGGTCTTCTTCAAATACCAATTTTAGTTCCCTAAGAGTAGGTTTCAAAGAGGCGCTTCAAAGAAGAGGTAATGTCTGTTATCGATTCTTTCAACTTTATTTCTTCTTCGACTTCTTCTTCTTTAGTTTTTTCATTATGAAGTAATAACATCAGTATAACTCATATGATGATATGTTATTATAATTATGAAACAACCCTATTTCACCATCTATCCATCCTACGGAAAACGAAATCATTGCACCTGCGTACGTACGGAATACCGTCTCCACACCGTGGTGTAATATATTTTCCACCACCACCTTACTTGGATGGGTATAATGGTGTAAATAAAGACTATATATGATTATTGTAAAGTGATATTCATTCTTAAATATTATACATAAACTTCAATACAATTCCATGATCATGGAAATGATATCATCGCTCGTGCGTACGTACGGACTACCGTCTCCACGACGCGATGAGATTCATTCTCAATGATTAAACATTCATGAATGATTATAAAGTATATATAATAATTAATCATGAATTATATAACATAATAATGATAATTTATTTATGTATATATATATGTATGTTATCTACTTAATTCCATTCAATTCAATAAGGAAACAAAAACATCGTTCTTGCGTACGTACGGCCTACCGTCTCCATGAACGGTGTATTTCTTTCCATTTATTGATCTATTATATATATATGCATATTATGAATATATATTATATATAAATCATGTTTTACATTCTGGATGTAAGTAACCATAATCTATGTAATCGTATGAATAATTACAAGTTAAAACACGAACGACAAATGAAACGATTTTACCCAAAACGCTACTTTAACATTAATTTACAAAAGAATGGTTAATATAAAGTCATAAGTGAACCATATATGATATCATAACAATGAATATGATTCTGTAATAAGTTAATGACATTATTTAAATCATTATACAGGAGGTTCGGATCCATACAAATCATATCGGACCTAAGGTAAAGGATAATTATTCCAATCTCATTCTTATCTGAGATTGTTTACTCGTAAGTATTTACTGGGGGTTATGTTTATTATCCATCTCCATATGCTCTCAAAATGTTTTCATAAAATGTTTACTTTACTTCCATGTATGTTTAAGACATTTTTAACCTTTTCTTACTTTTACCACATCGTGTGGAAGGAAATTTTGTTTTGTTTTCCATACGAGGTACTTTTTGACTTTTCCGACAAAAGTACGAGGAAATTGTTATTTTTTACTTATACGGCGTGAACAGATTTTTACGGTTTCATAACGCCTCATTTTCATGAAGCTTCCTCTACAATATTTTATGATTATTTTCAACAAAATCCATTCCTTTTAAAATTGAATGGCATTTTGGAAAAGAAAATGATTTTGAAGAAGAAGGGATATTTTCCTCAAGAATTCATTTCAAGTGTAATATCAAAACCATTTTCCATCTAAGATGAAATTATTCCATATGTGTATATTTAAAGTATAATGTATCTATGATTTAAATGATTTCACTTTTCTTATGATTAAATATCCATTTGTTTTATATGGATTATGTGATGATGATATGATGTTTATGAAACCCATTTTATTCTTTGGGTTATGATGAATGTTTTGAGTTTATGTTGTGGCACAAGTAAGAATGATTTCATTATGAGATGAGTGGTACCTATATCTCCCTCCAATGAATTGGGTAAAGATTTATATCTCATGATATAGACATGGATGGAATAGAAAGTTAAACCGGTTCAGTAATACAGGAATAAAATGAGGAGTGAACTCGATTCAGAAAGGGACTTTGTCCACTATGATGGTCTTGGCAGCAATGCCTTGGCTACTATAGAAATAATATCATGTTCTTAATGGTTTCCACAATTACATGTTTTATTCACATGCTATTTTATCATGATTGATGTTTCCTTATGATATATGCCTTTCGTACTTCCAATATTCATGTCTTTGCTCAAGATTTTAATGTTTAGATTTTATGTTCAAGTTTTTGCATTCAAATGTTTATGGATTGTTTTATGTTCTCTATGTTTACCCTTACTGGGCATTTGAGCTCACCCCTTTCATGTTTTATTTTCCCCAGGATATAAAGAAAGGTTTTAGGTAAGAAAAAAAATGGGAAGACCTTTATTGGGAGATGTTGAAGATCTTTCACCACGATTAGAAGATTTTATTCCAAGTTTCCAAAGACACTAAACTATTACGATCCTCGTGTGTCTGTTTTTGTTATGTATTAAGTATTCCGATAAAGTAATGTATTTTCCATGTACATCAAGATTTGGGTCTCTACATCACCCCCTCTTGAGTTACACATATTGACCAATATAAACCATTCAGAGAAAGAATAGTAATGGTATCCATAAATAATACACTTACTAAAGAAAAATTAACATCAATGGATGTCATATTATATGTCAAATAATTTTTAAAAGACACTTGGAACATTTCTTGATGAAAATAACTTTTCCTTGAAAATCACTTTTTAATACTAAAAATTCATAAAACATTTTTTAAATCCTGTAATATTAAATTAAACATTTAAACCTATAAAGGAATATTTAAAAATAATTTCAAAATTTTTTTGAGGGAAATATACCTTCCTATTGGAAAAAAATAAAACATAAAACATTATCAAAATTATTTACTTTAAAAATAACATCGAAAACATATACTGGAAGATTTAAAAATCATTTAAAATATTTTTTGAGGAAAATTTCATTTCCACTATGAAAAAAATATTTTTAAAACATAAAACATTTTAAATATAATTTTATTTGAAAATAAACATGAAAATTTATAAATTAATATTTAAATAAAATTATAGTGGGAAATTTTATTTATGCCATACACATCACAACAAAAAATTCCTTTTACATTTTCGGTAAAATAAAAATAGGAATTGTTTGGAAAATAACATGAATATTCATTTAATAACATTTTTAAAAGGAAAAAAATGGGTAAAATTTTCATTAGTAAATAATTTTAAGAATGTTAATAAAAATTGAATACATTCTTAGAAAACATGTTTTTTTAAGAAAAAGGTTATTTGACTAAAGATAGAAATAAATATGATATTTATTTAAAACATTCTTTTGAACTCATGAGTACATAAAGAGATTAAAATGAAGGGAAAATATATTTTCTCATTTCATAATAATAGGAGACGAAATTTCATGTGTTTCTTGAAATATATATTATATGATTTCAGTATTGGATGCATAATCCTAAATAATCCTAAAAAATGATTAGATTGTTACATAAAACTCCTACCACTTTCGTAACTTTGAATCACAATCCACATAAAATAATAACATTAAATTAAACTTATAATATTATTAAAATAATTATATTTATGAGAAAACATGTCAATTGGTAATTATATACTCTTCATAGAATAAGATAGGTCTATAACATAACTTTTTTCCCAAAGAGGGAAATTTGAGACAAAAATCCCTTACCGCTCTGGTAACTTTTGAACCGTAAATCTCATAAAAGAGAGTTACTAAAATCGATATATAAATCCAAAAAAAAATATCGATAATAGTAATAAAATAAATTCATGGGTATTATATAAACCACATAAATGAAACACATGGTGAATATGTGTTGTGTCTCGCAGAAAAATAAAAGTGAGACGGAAATCTCTTACCTTATGTCCCGAATTCCATCGTACACATTAGAACAAACTATATAATATATATGTGATTATTATAAATTTATTATAGAACCATAAATATATTTACCATACCATATATTATTTACTTATAACTATTTATTATCTATCTATTAATAATTCCTTGTTGAAATCACGTTTTGGATAATAACCGCTCTGTTTTTCAAATATGTTTTGATTTTATATTTTTGGTCCCCCAAATTGGATCATGGTTTCATCATCTCTAGAATAATAATCATGATATAATTATCATATTTATACATAAATTATACTTTTAATACTGATCATGAATGATGGTTTTGAGGAATTAAGTACATTATGATCATGGAGATAGTAGGTCGTACGTATGCATTAGTAACGTTCCCATTATTCAACGATCCTCATGGAAAGGTGGTAAGTAATATTTAATCTTTAAAAAATTATCATAGTATAATTAACACCATATATACTTATATATATCATCCTTGTGTTTTGGTGATGAAAAGAGAGTCACATCGCATTATGAAGGCGGTAGTCCACACGTACACGAATGATGTTATCATATTTCAGTGAGTGAAAAGGTAAGAAATAAAATGATATATTATATTTTAATAATGATAAATATTTCATTAATATAATAATAATTTCATTTATATTACATGAGTTAATTACATTTATACTTATTATCATACAAGTAAAGCATTAGTGAAAAACGAATCACATCGCTTAGTGAGGCGATAGCCCACCGTAAACACGAGTAATGTTATCGTATGTCCTGTGGAATGGGAAGGAAAAAAATTATATATGGTATAATTAATAAAAATTTATAATTATGATGTTAATTTCATATATATACTTTATATCCTTCGTCATAACCCACCGTGAGAGGAGTCGATGGGAAAATGTGTCACATCGATTTCCAAGACGGTAGTCTGTCGTATATAGAAGAGACATTATCGTTTCCCGTTTGAGGGAAGAAAAGATGTTTATGGGCCATGAAATAAAAAAAATAACATCTAAGTATATATAATATAGTTTTGTTATTATATAATCATAAATAAATAATATTTTAATGATATGGAAGAATAAATAAAACAAATACACATTGTTAGGAATTTTACCTCTTGTGAGACCACCTCTTTAGAATTATATCTAAAGTATATCTAAAATGGATTTATGAAGATAAGAAGTCTTATAATATGTTGGTATGGAAGTTGGTAAGTTATTTGGTTTTGTATTGTTTTAACCAGAAGGTCTTTTGGGTGTGAAGAAGAGAGGAGAGTGGGTGGCCATTTATAAGTGAGATGAGTGGTACACTTGTAATTTTTGAGAAGTAGAAGGTGTACCCATGTTTTTCACATGAAAAAAGGGTAAAAATGTATTATTCGAAAGAAATAAACATTATAGTTCTAAATATGTTCATAAAATATTTAGGTTATTTTAACCCTTATCTTTTTAGTTTAACCCCTAGTAAACCCATTTTTACCATAACCGTGGTAGTTAATTTTTACGGTTTTCACTATTCCTTATGGCCCAAAATTAAGATGAAATTTTAATAAAATATATATTATTTTGATTCCAAATATTTAATTAATTTTTCCAAATTTCATTCATATAAGTGTTCAAATTTTATTTAAAAATTAATCCTGCGAATGCAATGAGAAAGCAATTTTCAAATAGAATTTTTTTTAAATTTTACAAAGTTTTTATGTCAAAACTCAATAAGAAAAATAATTAAAATAACCTAAATTGTACTAATAGATATATAATTGAACTAATTTTACTTTAAACCCCATTTAAAATATAATTTAACTTTATAAATAATTTAAATGAAACGAATCTTTCAATTTTAATTCATTATTTTTCACGATTTAACAAAAAATTATTATTTTAAGAAACATATAAAAAATTCCCCCTAAGATATTTTTTATATGATTATTTGAAAAATTAAGTTTATATTTTCATATAAATTTTTTGAAACTATAAAAACAAATTTTAAAATAAGTGTTGAAAATGGTTAACAAAACTATTTTTTAGAAAAAATATATTTTTAAAAAAAAATTGGATTTATTCATATCTATTGTCTAGAGAACACATAAGATGAACGTTAAATAATTTATTTAATATATACTAAATTAATTTAATAAAAATAATTTAATAAATTTGTTTTCTTAATTTATTTAAGTAAAACATGTTTGTTTTCATAAAAATAGTTTTTTCATACAAAATTATTTTCTACACTTTTAAAAGGTTTTTATTTTCATTTTTAATTCATTAGTATCCAAAGAATTCATTTCATATACTTTTTTAAACAATATATTGTCATAATTTAGTTAATTATATTCATACCCACCATTCTAATGGCTATGTGATATGTATCATATTAAATAATTTTTTAAAAAATATCACATGTTTAGTTTAAACTCAATGTTGTGTGTAATGCAAGATGAAATCAGTGTTATGTGGAACACAATGTAAATTTAATTTTACATTTAATGAAAAATGTAAAAAAAATTAAGTTATTTTGAAAAAATATATTTTAGAAAATATCATGGTGTTAAAATCATGGTGATATGAAGGGAAGTATAGATCATTTCCACTAGAATGTTCATGCAATGACATATTCCAAAGCCAATGATAAGTGATGTTAGGTTTTGGTAAAATACTTTGAGATTAATAAAAATGACATAATATTTATTTGTCAACCTTTTATTAGATAAAGTTAAAAAATTCCTCTCATGTTCTTTGTAGAAACCAAAATAAACATGACTTCAAACATATCATACTGATCCATACTTAAGAAGGATAACATTCTCACTGGAAAAAAATTCAAAGCGTGGAAGAGTTTTTTACATGTTATCCTGCACCATGAAAAGAAATTGTAGTTCTATAAGAACCTATTCTTGAATCACCTGATAATGAGACTAGTGAAGAAGAGTTTTCTCTCTAGGAGTAACCAATGAACGATGTCACAAATGTTTAGTGTTTCATTCTATCATCCAAGACTAATGAGCTTCTAAAGAAACATGGGTACATGGATACATATTCCATTATGTATCACCTTCAGGATATCTATAAATAAAAGGAGATAATATATATATATGAGATCTCTAATGATCTATTTATAACCATTATTAAAAATTCGATGCTAGCTAGGCCTGATGTAGTCAAAAATTTTGGATAAATTAAATGTTTAGACATTTTATGGATTAAATTTCAAGATGAGTTCCATATATATCCTATAATTTCTTCACTTCCCAAGACCTTCACCAGTTTTATTTTCCATTATAACATGATCAATAATTAGAATTTTATTTTGAAACTTCTTACTCTAATTTATCTAGTGGACAAAGACATGGGGCATGAAAAACTAATAGTTCTTATGGTGGATAAGAAAAGGAAGAACAAGGAAATGGGTCACAAGACTCATAAAATTTATAAATTTCCAAGGAAACATCCTTATAATAATAGTAATATCTAGAGGTATAGAAAGAAAAAGAAAAAAAGTGTTTTTATGTGGAAATAAAGGACATTAGTAGAGAAATTGCACCCGAAAGCAAGGTGAACCTATAGGTGTGTTTGTTATTGATTGTAATCTTTAAATATATACACATTAGGTATTAGATATATCTTTGTGTTCACACATATGTATCTAAATATGGGAACCAAATAGAATTTAAAATATTTCTTGAGGATCGGTGGATTTTCATGCTTCCATTGTTGTGAGGATAGATCCTCTACCCATTTGAGGCTACCACATTTCATTTCCAGTAGTAATGATATTAGTTTTAAGATATTATTTTTATATACCAACTATTACCAAGAACATAATTTCTATATCATACCTAGATAAAGATTATTTTTTTCATGTTTGAAAATAAAAAGTTATTTCTTTTATATAGATAGTATATGTTATGGTATGGAACATTTTAATAACTATATTTATATATTAAATTATGAAAACCAAGTATTGTAAATTGATAAATAATAATGTTCACATGACTCATATAGCACCCAGATGTGGCATCATCATCTTGATTATGTGAATGATATGAATTTTATATAGCTCTATTATGGTATCCTTCCATTTTATTACATAATAATACATTACATTGTACAAATAGAGGATCTTTTGAAGTTTAGTTTCTTTGAAATCAGGTACATAATACATGAAAACATAAGAAATTATTCTAATAAAACTAAAAATATTCTTCAAGGTTCATCCTAAGTACAATTATAGCATCTCATAACCTAGGGACATACATTAATGAAATGGGTGAGCATAAAACCTAGTAAGTCAAAGCAAGGGAAACCATTTACAAGAAATCTTGAGGAATGTCAATAAGAACTTGAATAATATCATAAAGGCATCAAAAAAGGAAAATGAGACATATCATATTAAAAATACCGTGAATTATAACATGTAACTGTGGGTGAAACATTTCATTTATACATTCATAAGTATATCACCAAGGTTTTTCACTGAGGTGTTATAAAAATTACCAAGGTTATTCCCCAAGGTATCGTAAAACATATCATCATAGAAGATTAAATACTTTACCTAATGCAGTAGATTTCAATCAGGGAACACCCTTTATATGTATTAATTGATTTGATCCATATATATCATAATACAATATTTCAAAAATAACCTGTGGAGAATAAATAAAATGGGTTTCATATCAAAATCATGACGTTTTTAAAGAGTTATTAAATACAATATCTTTATATATTATTAAACCCATGGACAAGGAAATAGGTTTTTCAAGTATGTTAATACTTGAATAAAATATATAATTTTGATATATATTTTAATACCTCAGTAAAATAAACATTTTTTGGTATTCACAACAAGAAAACAAAAATAAAATTTTCTTAAGAAAATGAGATAACTTTTAAGAAGAAAATTTCGCTGTATAACGGTATGAATCATGGTTTTATAAGTTAGTAAAAAGAGAGTGTAAAAGTTTATCTCATTCATAAAATAATCTTAAGATATTAAAGGTATAGAATAAAATTGGCAGAATAACATAGTTTGGAAACTTTGGAGACATACCACATTAAAAAAGGGAACTTAGAAGGAAAACAGAAGTTGAGATTTCTCATTCCTTGAAGTGTGTCCCAAAAACATGGGGATAGTGATATTGGTGTCTTTAGGAAAACTTGGGAGGCAAAACAATCATATATTATTGTTGGATGAATTGGGAGTGAAAATTAATGAATAAATCAGTGGGTATTTATAGCAAAAGTGAGGGATTTGTTTATTAATTTCTAAATAATGGAATTGGACACCTATGTAGTGGTAAATGAAAAACCATGTCCTTTACCATGGTATTTTCCCATGGTATTGGAAACTTGGATCATATTTTATGTCATTGTATCCCATAATAGTCCACTGAAATTTTATATTAATATATTTGGCAATGAAAACTAATGTTTCAAAAAAATAACATTTTTAAAGTTAAAGATTCCATTTTAAAATTTGGAAGGTAAATTATGTACTTGGAATTTGATTAAAATATATAAAAATACTTTATATTAATAAAATGACATATTTTAATTATTTTATTCTATTTAATTAGTTACTACATCATTATGACATAATTATGACCCCATTAAACATACCAAAAAACTCAAAATGTATTTTTACTATTCATGAAAAAATAGTGTATTTTATATAATTTTCATAAATTATCCCTAACCAAATTTTAACATGATAATTTAAAAAATGGTATTTATTTTATCATAATAATAACATAAATATGATAATTTTAAATTTTAAATAAAAAATCTATATTTATTAAAAATAATAGTAGATAGAAAATGCATGGTAAAAATGTATAGTGAAATTTTTAAAACATGAAAAAATAAAATTATTTTATCATTTATATTTAAATATGATTCATTTAATCATACTATTTCATTAAAATTATTATTATTCATAATATCATAGTTTATTAAAAAAATAATATCTATTATGGAAACTATAATTTATATCTAAAAAGTTAATTTATCAAATTCCATCCCAATTAAACTTACTTTTATTAAGAAAAACTATTCTTGAAATAGAATTGATTGAATAAAAATTTTATCTAATGCTTCCACACAAAAAAAAATATTTTAATATAATGTGTTTTATAGTCATAAAAACTAATTAAATCATTAAATAATCTTGATGACTATTTGAATGTATCTATATAATGAACAATAGTAATGAACAACTAATTTATTGACTATAGATCATGATGGTGATAAACTATATTAGTTGACAAAAATAAATACTAATGGTCATATTTACCTATAGTATATCATACTCTCATCATTACTCACTACATCGACTATAATGATTCTTACACATACTTTTCTAAATTATATTTTTCTCTTAACAGTTCTTTTCCTTTTTTTACGATCTTTATGGAAGGGGTGATATTCTTGGAGAATTTCAAGCCTATGGAGTTTGTTGATGTGAATAAAATATTTTTTAAAGTGTATATCTCATTATTCTTCATAGATTTACCAGTAAAAGTTTTTTCATAATGTATGATATTCTCATGAAATAAAAAAGTCGTTCTATGTGCTTCTATAAAAAAAATAATAAAAAGTTATATGGGGGAAAGTGATCCATAAATAAAAAAGTACATTTTTTAGGTCATCACATTCTTTCTCCATTAAAGAAAATTATTCCTCACAATTTAATCTGATTGATTGATACCGTTAATAAAAAATCCATTATCTTTATATCCTTCATAATGGTTTATAAAAAACATGTTATTAACTAAACATATTCCCCTCGAGTGTCAAACTAAGTGTTCGTAAAGGCCCATTATCGTGCATCAGTTCCTATTTGAGTCTAGCTAAAATTGGTTTTTTTGTATTTTACCCCTAGATACAATTGTGCCAGATCCAAATCCAATTTTTTGTATCCAGATAAGTATTTCTTTACTTGGAAACCACTTACTTAATACTTAACAAAAATACCATAATTTTTTCCTATAATTATATTTTCTTTATGGTTATTCTTACAGCTTTTAAATCCCAATTTCCTTGAATTACTAAAAGGTGCTTTGATACCAACTATCGTATCCTACCTTTTTAATACATAACTTTATATTACATTGTACAAACAAAGGTTCTTTTAAATTTTAGTTTCTTAGAAATTAGCTACACAATACATGAAAATTTAAAAAATTATTATAACCTACTTGAAAGTTTTATTCAAGATTAATCCTAAGTAGAATTATGGAATCTCATAACCTGGGGACATACATCAAAAAAAGTTGTGAGCATAAATCATAGTAAGGGGAATCAAGGGGAACATTTTTTAAGTGATCTTTAAGAATATCAATAAGAACTTGAAAAATATCATAAATGCATGAGAAAAGGAAAAAAGAGAGACATATAATAGTAAAAATAACATGAATAATATTCTTGAAATATGGATACAACATTTAATTTATACATTCATAAGAATATCACCTAGTTTTTTCCCTGAGGTGTCATAAAAAATTACTAAGGTTTTTCCCCAAGGTATCATAAAACATGTCATCTATAGAGATTAAATTTTTTACCAAATGAATTATAGAACTATTAGGGTGCACCCTTTATATATATCAATTAATTTCATGCACATATATCATAATAAAACATTTAATAAATAACCTATAGAGAATAAAATAAATGTGTTTCATATCAAAATCATGATATTTTTAAAAAGTTCTTAAAGGTAGATCATTTTATATTTTTAAACCCACTGAAATGGAAATAAGGTTTCATTTTTGTTAATCCCAGAATAAAATGAATAATTTTTAAATCTAGTTGAATACCCCTATAAAAGAAAGACGTTTTGTTATTCAAAAAAAGAAAACAAAAATAGAATTTTCTTAAGAAAAATAGATAAATTTTAAGAAGATAATTTGGTTGCATAATGGTATGAAATATGGTTTTAGAACATTACAAAAAGAGAGGGGAAAAGGGTCTCTCATTCATAAAACAATATTAATATAGTAAAGGGAAAGAATAAAATGGGTATAAGAACATGGTTTTTAAACTCGGTAGACATACCAAATAAAAAATGGATCTTCAAAGGAAAAGAGAAGTTGAGATTTCCCTTACCTTGAAGAGTGTTCCTAAAACATGAGGATTGGGATCGTGGTGGCATGAGGACCCCTTTGGAGGACTCCTTGGGATGTAAAAATATCATATATTTCTAGTGGATGAATTGTGAGTGAAATTAAATGAATAAATTGGTGGTAATATTTAGAAAAAGTGATGGATTTGTTTATTAATTTTTAAATAAAGGCATTGGACACCTAATCAGTGGTAAATGAAAAACCATGGGATTTACCGTCGTCTTTTTTCATGGCATTGGAAACAGGGATCATATTTTATAACATTTTATCCTACAAGAGTTGGAAAAAAAATTATGTTAATTAATTTGGCAATGAAAAGTAATGCTTCAATAAAATAACATTTTTCAAGTTAAAGATTCCATTTTAAAATTTGGAAAGTAAATTATATACTTGGAAATTTATTAAAATATATTAAAATAATTTATATTAATAAAATAAAATATTTTATGTCTTTTTTTGTGGTTAATTAATTATTAAATCATTATGAAATAACTATAATTCCATTAAACATATCGAAAAACTAATACTATATTTCTAGTATTCACAAAAAAATAAAGTATTTTAGAAAATTCTCATAAATTAACCCTAACCTAATTTCGATGTGATAATTTCAAAAATATTTTTTATTTTATCACAATAATTGTCTAAATATGATAATTTTGACTTTTAAATATAAAAATCACTGTTTATAATAAATAATAGTGAATATGAAAATGCATAGTGAAATTTATGACACTTGAAAAAATAAATGTATTTTCTCATTGATACTTAAAGAAGAGTTTTTTAATAAAACTATTTCATTACACTAAGTATTATTCATAATATCGTAGTTTATTGAAAATTTATATCTTTTTTGGAAAGTAAAATTTGTGTCCGAAAATTCAATATATCAAATTTCATCTCAATTAAACATGTTTTTATTAAGAAAAACAATTATTAAAAATGAATTGATGGATTAAAATTTTATTTAATACTTCCACAAAAAACATATTTTAATATAATGTTTTTTATATTCTTCAAAACTAATTAAATCATTAATTAATCTCGATGATTATTTGAATATATCTATGTAACGAACAATAGTAGTGTCCAATTAATTTATTGACTATAGATCATAATTATGATCAACTATATTAGTTGACAAAAATAAATACATATGATCATATTTCCATATAGAATATAAAATTATCAACATTACTCACTACATAGATTACAAAGGTTCTTAGACATCCTTTTCTAAATTCTAATTTCCTTTTAATTCTATGGTCCATTTTTTTATGATCTTTATGGAAGGGGTGATCTTCTTGGGGAATTTTAAGCGAATGGATTTTGTTTATGTGAATGTACTATTCTGTAATGTGTATATCCCATTGTTGTTCATAGTTTTATTAGTGTGAATTTTTTCATAATATATGATGTTCTTGTGAAATAAAAAGTCATTATACGTGCTTTTATTGTAAAAAATAATGAAAAGTCCTTGGTAAGAAATAGATCCATAAATAAAAGAAGTACATTGTTTCGGGTCGTCACATTCTTCCCCCTTAAATAATTGCATCCTCGAAATTTAATCTTATATATTGATACCATTAATAAAATTTTACATTATCTTTGTATCCTTTATAATGGTTCATAAAAATCTTGTGATGAACCAAACATATTCCCTAGGAGTGTCGAACCATGAGTGTATCATGGTCCATTATCATGCATCAATTCTCGTTTGAGTATAGCTCAAAGTAGTGTTTTCATATTTTACCACTAGATACAACTATCACAAAGCCGAATCCACTTGTTTGTATCAATATAGGGATTTCATTTCTTTGAAACTACTTACTTAATACTTTAACAAAATACCATGATGTTTTTCTATATTTAAACTTTCTTTATGGTTATTCCTACAGTTTTAAAACCCTAATTTCCATGAATTACTAAACCTTCCTTTGACACCAACTATTTAATCCCACCTTTTTATTATATAACATTAAATTACATTGTACAAACAAAGGATCTTTTAAATTTTATTAACTTGGAAATTAGATACATAATACATGAAAACATAAAACATTTTTATAATACACTTGAAATTATTATTAATGTTTTATCCTAATTACAATTACAACATCTCATAACCAAGGTACATATATCAATGAAATGGGTGGGCATAAATCCCAGTAAGGGAATGTAAGTGAAATAGTTTAAAAGTGATCGTGAGGTATATCAATAATATCTTGAAGAATATCCTAAAGGCATGATAAAATGAAAAGTGGACATATCATTATAAAAATAACATGAATAATATCACAGAAATGTGGATATAACTTTTAATTCATACATTAATAGGCATATCACCAAGGTTTTTCACTGAGGTGTCATAAAAATTACCAGGGTTATTCACCAAGGTATTGTAAAACATGTCATCTATAGAGATTAAATTATTTACCCAATGAATTATAGAATTATCAGGGTAAATATTTCATGTGTATTAATTAATTTGAGAGACATATATCATAATAAAACATTTCATAAATATCCTATAGAGAATAAAAGAAACGGGTTTCATGTCAAAATCAATATGTTTTTAAAAATTTCTTAAAGACAAGATCTTTATGGCTTTTTAATCCCATGGAAAAGGAAAATGGGTTTCTTGTATGTTAACCCCTGAATAAAATAGTTAATTTTGACATCTAGTTGAATAGCCCTAGAATGAAAGGAATTTGGGTATTCACAAATAGAAAACAAAAAATAGAATTTTCATTAGAAAAAGAGAGAATATTTATGAAGAAAATTCGGCTGCATAACGGTATGAAACATAGTTTTTGAAAATAGTAAAAAGAGAGGGGAAAGGGTATCACATTAATAAAATTGTATTAATACAGTAATGTTATATAATAAAATTTGAATATGAACATAGTTTGTAAACTTAGGAGACATACCATATAAAAAGGGACTTGAATGGAAAAGACAAGTTGAGATTTCCCTTACCTTGAAGAGTATTCCTAAAACATGAGGATCAGAATCTAGGTGGACTGAGGAAACCTTTGGAGGACTCTTTTGGAGGACTCCATGGGGGGTAAAACTATCATATTTCAATTATCTATGAATTTTTAGTGAATTTATATGAATAAATAAGTGGGTATTTATAGCAAAATTGATAGATTTGTTTATTAATTTCTAAATAAACGTGTAGGACACCTAAGTAGTGGTAAATGAAAAACCATGGAATTTACCATGGTATTTTCCTATGGTATTGGAAAATTGGATCATATTTTATGTCATTTTATCCAATAAGAGTGGGAAAAATTATATTATTTAATTTGGCAATGAAAAGTAATGATTCCAAAAAATATCATTTTTAAAGTTAAAGATTCCATTTTAAAATTTGGAAAGTAAATTATATAACGAGAAATTGAATAAAATATATTAAAATACTTGATATTATAAAAATAACATATTTAAGTCATGTAATTTGGTTAATTTTTTATTACATCATTATGACATAATTATGATGTCATTAAACAAACTGAAAAACTAAAACTGTATTTTTACTATTCACAAAAAAAATTAAGTGTCTTAGAAAATCATAATAAATTCACCCTAACATAATATTGATGTGATAATTTCAAAAATGATATTTATTTTATCATAATTATTATCTAAATATAATAATTTTAACTTTAAAATATAAAAATTCTTATTTATTAAAAATAATAGTGGATAGAAAAATGCATAGTGAAATTTTTGACACTTGAAAAAAAATAATTATTTTATCATTGATATTTAAATAAGATTGTTTTATTCATTCTATTTCATTAACATAACTATTATTCATAATATATTTGTTTATTAAAACAAGTATATCTTTTATGGAAAGTATAATTTGGGTCAGAATGTCAAATTATCAAATTCCATCTCAATTTAACCTACATTTATTAACCAATACTATTCTTAAAATGGAATTGATGGAATAAATATTTAATTTAATAATTACACAAAAACAAATTTTGATACAATTTCTTTTATAGTCTACAAAACTAATTAAATCATTAAATAATCATGATGATCATTTGAATGTATCTATGTAACGAACAGTAGTAATAACCTGGTAATTTATTGACTATAGATCATAATAATGATCACTATATTAGTTGACAAAAATAAATACTGATAATTATATTTACCTATAGAATATCATACTCTCATCGTTACTCACTTCATCAATTACAAAGGTTCTTACATATCCTTTTTTAAATTCGATTTGTCTTTTAACGCTTATTTTCCATTTTTATGATCTTTATGGAAGGGGTGATCTTCTTGGAGAATTTCAAGAATATGGAATTTGTTGGTGTGAATGTATTATTCTTTACTTTGTATATACCATTGTTTTTCATAGTTGTACTAGTCCAAAATTTTCATTTTTTCTGAAGTTCTCATGAAATAAAAAAAGTCCTATGTGATTCTATTGTAAAAAATAATAAAATATTATTAGGAGGAAAAAGATCCCAAAAAAGTACATTTTTCAGGTTGTTACATTCTTCCCCCTTAATGAAATTTCATCTTTGAAATTTAATCTTATTAATTGATACCATTAATAAAAGTTTTACATTATCTTTATATCCTTGACAGTGGTTCATAAAAAGATTGTAATTAATAAAAAATATTCCCCAAGATTGCAGCAAGGACCATTTTCATGCATTGGTTCCTGTTTGAGTCTATCTCAAAGCAGAGTTTTTGGATTTTACCCCTAGATATAACTATGTTAGATCCACATCCACTTTTCGTATCTAGATAGGGATTTATTTTCTTGGAAACCACATACTTAATACCTCACCGAAATACGAGGATTTTTTTCAATATTTAGTCTTTATCTATGGTTATTCCTAAAGTTTTTAAATATTAATTTCCAAAAATTACTAAACTCTCCTTTGATAACAATTATGGAATCCCACCTTTTATTACATTACTTTACATTACATTGTATAAACAAAGGGTCTTTTAAAGTTTAGTTTCTTTGAAATTATGTACATAATACATAAAAACATAAAACATTATTATAATAAACTTGAAATTATTATTCAAGGTTCATCCTAAGAAAAATTAATTCATCCATAACCTAGTTACATACATCAAATAAATGGGTGAGCATAAATCCGAGTAAGAGAAAGCAAGGGAAACAATTTACAAGTTATCTTGACTAATATCAATAAGAACTTGAGGAATGTCATAAAAGCATGAGAAAAGGAAAATGAGACATATAATAGTAAAAATAACATGAATATTATCATGTAAATGCGGATATAAAATTTAATTTAGACACTCATAAGAATAACACCAAGGTTTTTCATTGAGGTGTGATAAAAATTACCAAGGTTATTCACTAAGGTATCGTAAAACATGTCATCTATAGAGATTAAATTATTTACCCAATGAATAAGAGTGCTATCAGGTCACACCATTCATTTTTATTAATTAATTTTTTCCACATATATCATAATAAAACATTTCATAATTAACCTATATAGAATAAAAGAAACGGGTTTCATATCAAAATCATGACATTTTTAAAAAGTTCTTAAAGACAATATCTTTATATCTTTTTAAACCCATATAAAAGGAAAGCGAGTTTCATGTATGTTAATACCTGAATAAAATAGATACTTTTTTAATCTAGGTGAATACCACTGTAAAAGAAATACATTTGGGTAGTCGCAAAAATAAAACAAAAAGAGAATTTTCTTATGGAAAAGATAGAAATTTTAAGAAGAAAATTTGACAACATAACAGTGTGAAACCTGGTTTTAGAAAATGGTAAAAAGAGAGGGTACAAGGGTCTCCCATTAATAAAATAATATTAATTAAGTAAAGGTATAGAATAAAATGGGTATATGAACATAGTTTTGAAACTTGAAAGACATACCATATAAAAAAGGGAACTTGAAAAGAAAACAGAAGTTGAGATTTCCCTTACCTTGAATAGTATTCCTAAAACTTGAGGATTGAGACCTTGGGTGATTGAGAAAAGCATCGGAGGACTCCTTGGGAGGTAGAAATATAATATATTCATGTAGGATGAGTTGTGATTGAATGTAAATAAAGAAATGGGTGCGTATTTATAGTAAAAGTGAGGGATTTGTTTATTAATTTCTAAATAAAGGAATTGGACACTTAGGTAGTGGTAAATGAAAACCCATGGGCTTTCCCATGGTATTTTCAGACGGTATTAGACACTTAGATCTTATTTAATGCCATTTTATCTCACAAGAATCGACCAAAATTTTATATTAATTAATTTTTAAATGAAAAGTCATGTTTCCATAAAATCACATTTTCAAAGTTAAAGTTTCCATTTTAAAATTTGGAAAGTAAATTATATATTTGTAATTTGATTATAATATATTAAAATATTTTATATTAATAAAAAAACACATTTTAAGTCTTGGATTGTGCTTAATTAGGCATTATATAATTATGACATAATTGTTATTTCATTAAACATACAAAAAAACTCGAACTATATTTTTACTATTCATGAAAAATAACGTATTTTAGAAAATTTTCATAAATTCACCCTAACCTAATATCATCATAATAATTTAAAAAAATTGACATTTATTTTATAATAATAATTATATAATTATGATAATTTTAACTTTTAAATATAAAAATCCTTATTTTTTAAAAATAATAGCGGATAGAAAATGCATAGTGAAGTTGTACAGTGAAATTTCTGACACTTGAAAAAAAATTATTTTATCATGTATATTAAATTATGTGTTTTTTAATCATAAAATTTAATTAAAACAGTTATTATTAATAATATTATAGTTTATTAAAAAAAATTATATATTTTCTAGAAAGAATAATTTGGGTCTGAAAAGTCAATTTATCAAATTCCATCTTAATTAAATATATTTTTATTAAGAAAAACTATTATTTAATTGGAATTTATGATATAAAAAATTTATTTAATACTTCCAAAAAATGAATATTTTAATATAATTCTTTTTATAGTCTTCAAAACTAATTATATTATTAAATAATCTTGATGATCATTTGAATATATCTATGTAATGATCAATAGTAATGACCGACTAATATATAGAGTATATATCATAATGACGATAAACTGTGTTATTTGAAAAGAAAAAATATGGATGATCATATTTAACTATAGCATATAATACTCTCATCATTACTCACTACATCAATTATAATGTTTCTTACACATTCTTTTCTCAATTCTATTTTTCTTTTAACACATCTTTTCATTATTTACGATCTTTATGGAAGGGGTGATCTTTATAGGGAATTTCAAGCCTATGGAGTTTGTTGATGTGAATGTACTATTCTTTAATGTGTATATCCCATTGTTGTTCATAGTTGTACTCGCCCAAATTTATGCATTATGTATGTTGTTCTCAATAAAAAAAATTCTATGTGCTTCTATTGTAAAACAAAATAAAAAGTTATTGGGAGGAAACATATCCATAAATAAAATAATTAAAATTTTTAGGTTGTTACACACAGTAAGATATATGATGATTTATATAGATATTCCCTTATCATTTTAGGTATATGAATTACTAAATAATATATAAACACTAAACTAAGTACCAAAAAATGTACTAAATATAATTCCCTTTGATTTATGGAGTGGAAATAAACTTTTTTTACATACACATGTATGGGGTTGTGATGAATTTGTTAAGGCCATATCATATAAAAAAACTAAATCCTTGGGCCCCAATGTTTATTTCTATATGGTATCCTAAGGAAACAAAGGGATACTTCTTATAAAAACTCTCATAAAATAAAGTGGTTATTTTTAGACAAACCATCTTTCTTGAGAGGGAGCACATCTTGAAGAATGATAGTTGGATCAAGATTGACTTCAATAAAGTTTATTCACAAGATACACAAGAGTTGGTAGAATAAGTGATTTTGTAGGTCCCCATGATAGAAGTAGTTCCCAAAACACAAGTAATGCATAGGATCACCAGAGAGATAATAGAACCATACAGATACGGTTTTCAAGTCACTAAAGATGGTGACTCAATATTGGTTGAAAATAAGGAATCTCTCTCCTAAAAAGAGGTAGTATAGAGCTCATAAACTTTTATATGGAAATATTTCATGAGCTCTGAAATGGATTCCATATATCATTAACATGTTTGGGTTCTGTTCGATCATCTAGTTCATGAAAATTATATTTGGTGAAAATGGTTATTCAAGAGAAAGTAGATACAAAAGGTAAAGTGAGTACCTATAAAGTACGTATATGGGATAAAGGGTTTAAAAAGCATCAATAAATTGACTAAAAAAAAAAATTTCATTGATTTCCATGTTTAAATCCATCAGGATTCTACTAGTTATAGATTTTACCATGAACATTAACTTTTATAGATGGACGTTAAAAGAATTTTCTTTAATGGGAACCTTCAGAAAGATGTATATATGACAAAACTAGAAGTTTTTGTGACTCCTGGTGATTCTAAATAGATATTCAAGTTATAGAAATCCATTTATAAGTTTATGCAAGAATCCATGTCATTGAACATTTGTGTAATATCTCTATGTTTTTTTATGTTTTTTGAATTTTTAATTTTGTATTATGGCATCCATTTTTTTTCTCACCGGTGATGTGGAGATGATGGCGACAATGTCAGTCTAAAAACAGCTTTGAGTGGTGATGATGATTCGGATAGTGATTATTATAGTGATGGATGATGATGGTGATGTTGAAGTCTAGCGATGGTTTTTTCGGCTCAAGGATGGCCATCGTGATGGGTGTCAGTATCAAGGAAGAAGTGTGACGAGATGGGTGATGAATTTAAAATTTAAATGTTGTGGATATTTGGAAGGTGGAAGTGGTAGTTCATGTAACAGTTTTTGTCCATTTTTTATCTGAATTTTGAATTTTTTATACTTTAATTTCCTTGATGGGTTGAATAAAATGTTTTTTTGGTTCACACATACCCCTTAAAATAATCACTAGAATATACAAAAAAAATATGGATTGTGGGGGTGTAAATGCGATCCATGTGTTTAAAAGTTTTTTAGGTGAATGAGGTTGTTATAATAGTAGTATATATTGATTTTATATTACTTATTGGAAATGATATACCAGTATTACAGTCTATTCAAGACTGGTTAAAAAGTGTTCAATATGAAGGACATGGGTTAAGAATCCTAGATTCTAGGGATTAAGAACATTCATTATAGATCCAAGAGGAAACTTATACTAAGTAAGGGTACATACATTGATGTGATTCTAAAGATATTTAGTATGTAACCATCCAAGAGGGGATTGGTTCTAGTGTAATATGGTATTCATATTTTTAAGAAAATGTGTCCTCCAAAACAATAGGAGATAGAGATAATGAGTATGATACCATATTCTTTGGCAATGAGACCAATAATGTATTCCATGTTTTGTGCTATAATTGATGTTTCTAATACATTTATAATTGTAGGGTGATATCTTGATAATCCAAGTGAAAAGTATGGTTATGCTGTTAATGTCATCCTTAAGTATCTAAGAATAACTAAGGATATGTTCTTGATGGATGGAGGAGAGGAGGATCTAGTCACCATGGGTTATACTAATGCTAATTTTCAAAAAGATCATAATGATCTAAATTTTCATTTAAGATATGTTTTCAGCTTCAATGGAGATTTTGTGAGTTGGAAGATTTCAAAGAAGCTTGTCGTTGTTGATTATGTAGGTTCCGGGCACAACGGAAGTGCGTTGGTGGGTTTGCCCAAATTTAATTTTAATATTAAACAACGTTCAATCGAAGATCCATCACGATGTAAAATGTCGAATCTTCAGAATAGAACGAGGAATGAAAAAACCTAAGAGGGAATCTCGAAACCATAGAGATATGATCATCATATGTTGGTTATAATTAATTTAATTAATTCACAAGAATTACCTTGGTGGAATTCTTTCTTCGTCGATGTGTCCGGTCATGATTAGGTGATCTGTCATTGCATCATAGAATCCAAGTGTAGGATTCCTCTAGAGGTGATCCACACGTGTGCCATGTATCTCTGGACGTTGCCAAAGGGATCTCCGTGTGATAGCACGGAAGAACCTTCGCTTGCGATGTCTTCCTTCGATCACCTTGATCTCTCGGTCTTGAGAGCGTTCTTGGAGGAAGGAGTTCTTTCAGGCTTGAAATAATTATTCAGAATTTTTGTGCACAACGATTCTCTTGTGAAAGTGTTGGGGTTGTGAAGATTCTTATAATTGGGTTTGAGGTTATAGAGTTATGACATTAAATAAATGTGTTACATGTTTTATTTATTTTATTAACTCTTATTGAAAACCCCCATGTCGAATTATTAATTCCTTGACATGCACCCACGCTGATTATAATAAATATCATTTAATAAAACAATATTATATCCTCAAAATCCTGACTGAAAAAACTACACAGTGTGTAATCATTAATACACAGCGTGTACTCGTTTTCCATAAAACTACACAACATGTATATTTAATATACACGGCATGTACTTTTATTTTCCACTTTCCTTTATTTCATCCACCACATTTATTAGTCCTTGGGTAATGGATATTTATTTCTTAAATAAATGTAACAACATTACTCTCTAATAAATGTATTATTTCACCCACAATATATTCTCTCAAATAGCTAGAGTTGAAATAAATGAAATCAGGCATCCTTAAATAATTATTAAACTGTAGTCGGGAATAATATTTATTTAACTTGTTAAATTAATATTTAACTGAGATACATGGACACACTTAGTGTGTGACCCTCTAGGCGTCTTTCTCAGTGGCATTAGGCGGAGCCTGCCTAAAGTCAAAGTTTAGCATCTAGAAACATGCCAAGGCACCCATAGAGAAAGAAGTTAATGCCGCAATGACGTGTCACCTCATATGAATGCTTACCATGTAATATAATCCATTTTCCTTGATATCTATAATCAAGAGGGTTTCATGCTAGTGTCATCAACCCATGTGCTTGATTATCATTTCTTTGACTTTCCAAAATTGAACTCATACACACCTTACCATGGACATAGATTTATTTAAGTTATATCAATTCCATCAAAGGGCCTGAGATATCAACTTATGTTATGGAACAGAACGTACAAATCATTTTCTCGCATTATCTATTAATGCAGTATTACTCGTGATGCACCCAACGTATCCTACCTCACTACGAACAGTGTATCGTCACAGTTTTCGTCAATACATCTAAGTGTGAGAGTTGTAATACCCATTAATAATAATCTTAAAGTCTAAGTATCAATACATAAATCTGCAGATAGGAACATCCAATGACACTATGAAATGTGGATTTCCTACTGTCGGGTCTTGTTCTCATAATATCCTCCAAGATATTACCAAGGGAACACACCATGATATGGTGCCTCAAAGTTTTATGAGTCCTCTCCCCTAATGGCCTGTATTATTTGTGTCCCTTAAATAATATCATTCGGCCATATAACATATAGTCAAGAACAGTGTTATGGCACTTCCAGGTTCTCATCATAGTAGGGATCCTCTATGGCCCTTTAATGAAATAGCTATAGTTAGGAAATTATCACGTGAATTGTCATGCACAAGAACAATCAAGATTTGATAAGGCTTTTATTAATGAATAAATTACAAAGTAGTTGGTTCTAGGCCACCAACTCCAACAGACTCCCACTTGGACTAAAGCCAACAACTAATAACCTTTAACCCGCTAGCTCTAACATTATATTCATGCTTCTACTAAGATAGGCCTTTAGTCATGGGGTCTGCCACGTTCACTTCCGTGGAAACTCTGCTCACCGCAACTTCACCCCTTTGTTATAATTCCCCCAAGAGGTGATACTTCCGGCGTATGTGCTTTGTCTGTTGATGTGACCTTGGTTCTTTTGCAAGAGTCACCGCTGCAATATTATCACAATACAATGTAATGGGATATTTACTGTTAGGCACCACATCAAGCTCCTGGAAAAAGTTCTGAATCCAGACGGATTCCTTGGCTGCATCAAAAGCCGCTGTATATTCAGACTCCATTGTAGAATCGGCGACAACTGGCTGCTTTAAACTCTTCCAGCTCACAGCTCCTCCATTGAGACAGAAAACATATCCAGATTGCGACTTCAAATCGTTCTGATCTGTCTGAAAACTAGCATCATCATACCCTCTGATGACAAGTTCCCCGTCTCCTCCATAAACTAGGAACATATCCTTAGTTCTTCTCATATACTTAAGGATAGTCTTAACAATAGTCCAATTTTGTTCTCCTAGATCTTCTTGATCTCTTCCTACCACGCTCAGTGCATAGGCAACATCAATCCTGGTACATAACATGGCATACATGATGGATCCTATAGCCGAATCATATGGGATCTTACTCATTCTATATTTCTCTTGTTGTGTCTGAGGACACGTTTTCTTAGAAAGATGTAGGCCATGTGAAACTGGAACTAATCCCCTCTTGGATTGTTCCATACTAAATCTCTTTAGTATCTGGTCAATGTAGATACCCTGACTTAGTCCAAGCAGCCTCTTGGATCTATCACGAATGATCTTGATCCCTAGAATGTAGGCTGCTTCACCCAAGTCCTTCATGGAGAAACACTTGTTCAACCAATCCTTAACTGATTGTAAGACTGGTACATCATTTCCAATAAGCAATATTTCATCAACATATACTACTAGGATAACGATCACATTCCCATTAAACCTCTTATAAACACATGGCTCACATTCATTCTTAATGAACCCAAATTCCTTTATTGCTTCATAAAATCAAATGTTCCATGACCTAGATGCTTGCTTTAATCCATAAATGGATTTCTGCAACTTGTAAACCCGTTTGGAATTACTTGGTGTCACAAACCCTTCTGGTTGTGTCATATAGACATCTTCCTGAAGGTTCCCGTTATGGAATGTTGTTTTGACATTCATTTGACAAATCTCATAGTAATGGTAAGCAGTTATGTCAAGTATTATTCTTTTATATTTAAACCTAGAAACTGGTGTGAAGTTTTCATCATAGTAAATTCCTTGATGTTTTCTGAATCCTTCAGCCACTAGCCTTGCTTTATAGTTTCTAACTTGACCTTCCATGTCCAATTTTCTCTGAAATACCCATTTGCATCCAACAGGATTTACATCAACTGGCTCATTGACCATAACCCAAACTTGGTACTGATACATGGAATCCATCTCAGAATTCATAGCTTCTAGCCATCTTACAGCTTCTGATCTTTCTATTGCTTCCTTGTAGGATAGAGGTTCATCATTGTCCAATAATAATGATTCACCATCCTCGATGACTAGGAAACCAAATCTCTCTGGTTCCCTTACATCTCTTGAGCTCCATCGTTGTACTTGTGTTTCTGGAACCTCTTCCATGGGGACCTGTGGAACTTGTTCCTGTACCAACTCTTGTGTATCTTGAGAATCGACTTCGTCGAAGTCAATCTTACTCCCACAATCCTTCTTGAGGAGTTTTTCCCTCTCAAGAAAGATGGCTTGTCTGGAAACATTCACTTTCTTGCCTGAAGGGTTATATAGGTAATATCCTTTCGTTTCCTTGGGATATCCTATAAATATACACCTTATGCCCTGGGGTGCTAGTTTGTTGTCTGAGGAGGCCTTAACAAATGCCTCGCATCCCCATACATGTGCATGAAACAAAATGTGTTTCTTTCCATTCCATAGCTCGGAGGGAATTCCATTTTTCGCCTTAGTTGGTACTCGGTTTAATGTGTATGCTGCAGTTTGTACTGCATATCCCCAAAAGGATAATGGATGATCTGCATGAATCATCATCGACCTCACCATGTCCAACAAGGAGTGGTTCCTCCTTTCACTAACACCATTCCAGTGTGGTGTATAAGGAGGAGTGAGCTGAGATAGAATCCCAGACTCCCGTAGAAGATCGATGAACTCTTGGTTTAGATATTCTCCACCACAATCCGATCGAAGTTTCTTTATCTTATTACCATGATGATTCTCTACTTCATTATTGAATTCCTTAAATTTCTCTAAGGCATCTGACTTATATCTCATTAGGTATACAT